>JAUCMX010000013.1:11807089-12544589 GCA_033459395.1 Hemibagrus guttatus | reverse complement strand
CCTCTGCTTGTTGCGATATAAAGTTAAAAAAAAAAAAAAAAAAAAAAAGGCATTATACCTTTACCACATCTTGCTTATTACTGATACGGTCCTACAAAGGGTGATCATTATCTTTTGTCCATAAGTGTTTTCTGAAAGCACTCTAAGGAAGGAGCTGGGCTTTTAACTAGTTTCATCCCTTTACTCAGTGTTCTGCAAACAAAAACATCAACCAGCCAGTGAAGCTGAAAACACTGTATACAGCCAATATAAACAAACACTCTTATTATCACACACCTACCACATTTAGTTCACAGGCACACCAATAACATCCTTATACATGGTATCACAATATCAGGATTTTTGAAATGAAATTTTAAGAAAGGTATGTGCTTCCACAAATATGTGTGAGAGAGAGAGAGAGAGAAAGAGAGAGAGAGAGAGAGAGAGAGAGAGAGAGAGAGAGAGAGAGAGAGAGAGAATGCTTTTATATTGGTGGGAGCCAAATGTCCCCAATAAAGCAGAGAGGAGGACACAAAAGCTGGAAAGAAGGGGAAAAAACAGATTTCCTAATGGAAACCCGTCAAAATCTGGCGTTACAAAAAACACTAGTTTAAAAAAATACACAACTAGGATTTAAGATTTTGGGGTAGATTTAGGAGTAGGCATATTATTAATTAATATGTTTTAAAAGGAAAGTATGACAGACGTGTGTTAGGTTGACGGTAAAACAATACATACACAGGGTGTGTATTCAGAGTTAAGAAGAAGCTAGAAGCTATGAGGAAGACGCTAATGCTACAAACTCACCAGCTGCGTCTTCCAAACGAGTAAAAAACACCATGTCCGCGTCCAATTTCCCTTGTTTAAAGAAGAAGAAGAAAAAAAATGAAGGCACTGAGAAAGTCAGCGAGTTGTGCTAACAGCCATTGTAGTGTGTATACCGAGCACACTGTGTGTAAGCACAACACCGTATAACAAAGTGTCCCACGGCGGCTGTAGGAGCTCACGCGGACTAACTTATTTTTAAATACCAACGGTCACACGTTCTCTGGCACGCGCGGCATGACATTACTCACTGGCGTGTATCCACGCGCCTCGACAAAACACTGCTCCTCCTACAGAGGCGGCCGGAACAGTCAAGCTGTCAGTCCGTTATCCACCGCGGAAAATTCCGGTTTCAGAGTCATATTTCTCCCGGTGCGTGGCCGCGCTGGTCCGCCGGAGGATTGTCATCGCGACACGTCAAACCGGAACACGCTCGTGAATCTGAAACGGAACCTGGAAACCTCCGCGCGTGTGCGTTGCGTGCCATCCACGCGAGCCCGAACTCAGCACCGTGTTCCGAAAGCTCCACCATCCCGGAGAGCAAACTTTCACCACTGCTGCTTTATTCCCTCTAGTCCTCGGTAGCCGCTCCTTTCTTTCGACTCACGGCATGCCGTCCCCTAATTACAATTCATTTGCAAAACTGTGAGGAGTGTTCAGGTTCCAGACGACACTGTGCATGTGAACAGTGCAGGCTCAGCAACGAGTCCACACTCCATTCTTTGTCACTGAACCTGGCCTACAAATCTCAGGAAATACGTCATGGTACGAGTGTGTTTTGCAATCTGCTAGCTCTTAGCGCCATCTAACGGCGGATCACAGAAGGCGACCAGATGTTTAATAACATCAGTCACAATGGTGGCTACTCACAACAGTCACGTTCTTGCTTCCCTAAGAAAACAGTTGTTGATGTGTTTTTCTGCAGAGAATGATAATACACATTTTTTTTTTTATGTGGTTGGTGTATTTAGTTACAGGAAAAGAGCCACTTCAAACTGGTAGGGGATTGGTGGCTCAGTGGTAGGTTTCTTGCCTATCATGTGGAAGGCCCAAGTTTGATTCCAAGCCACTGGATGCAGTGCTGGTCCCAAGCCCAGAAAAATGGGAGGGTTGTGTCAGGAAGGGCATCCGGCGTAAAACATTTGCCAAGTTGTTGTGCGGACCAGTTGGTCCGCTGTGGCGACCCCGAACAGGGAGCAGCAGAAAGCAACCCCCCCCAAAAGAGTCACTTCAAACATACACCTGTGAAAGATGCTTGTACAGCGCTATATAAGAAGGGAAACAGCACTATACTCCACCTTCATGCACTGTAGCGATGTAATTGTTAAAGAGTCTGATGCTAATGTTTAAATAAGCCTATATGTACTGCAACATTTTGTCTGTACTCTTCCAGAAGATGTGAGAATGTGAAGTGTGATCACAATGGCTCTAGGGTACTGTTTATGTGGACTTTCTGTGTGTGTTCTCCTCCCCTCTCTGTTTCTTCAGGATTCTCTGGTTTGCTCCCACTTCCTACAAACATGCTCAAAGCTCAAATTATCCCTAATTGTGAATGTGTGTGCATGTGCATGGTGCCCTGTGATGGACTGGTGTCCCATCCCATGATAGTAGCCAGATTCACAGCACTTAATAAAAGACTTTTTTTTTTTTTTACTATGGAGACAAGTTACATTATGATTGATAGTGAATTTTAGGCTTAGGACTTATAATTTATTCTATTACTCCTTCTTAGTGTATTCATAGCCATTGACCATCAGATGTGCAGTTGCTGACACATGAACCCCTTTCATGTCAGCAGGGATCAGAAGACATGGGCCTATCAGTAGTGGATGTTTCCATGCTGCAATTCACATCACTAGAGTGCATGAAGCTGATGATAAACTGAAGCTCTAGTGTCCATCCCTGATTAAAGTGTCTGTACACTGCACACTGGCTGCATTGAAATTCTGTCGTCGTTCAAGGCCTCTAGCTTTCTGAGTTTATAAGAATTTTGCATGTCACATTATTACGAAGCGAGCAGAAGTAAATGCGCAAACAGCACACACACTGTTACATTATTAGGTTATTTGAGCACCCCAACCTACCCTACTCCAGGGGTGTTGCATCATGGCTGACCCTGCGCTCTGACACCAACCCCCAAGGATGGGATATGTGAAGAAAGAATTTCACTGTGTAGTAATGTATATGTGACAAATAAAGACAACTTAACCATGACACGTTTTTATCTAGTATACGCAAATCATTTTCATCTATCGTAATTACACAGGTATCATAAGAACATGCGGTGCTACATTTACGATTCACAGCCTACTTTAATTTACTTAATTAGCTGTGACGTAAAAATAGGCTTGGATGGCCTCACTTCACACAAACCTCAGACAAATAAGCACTAGAGGGTGCTATTGGGTCAAACGCTAAACTAGGGCTAAATCCTAAATTGTTTTTCACTGGACACTGGTGCACTACACAGGGTGTGGGACCATTATTATAATACCCTATGCAGTGCACTACATAGGGAATCGCAATACATTAGGGATTCTGCATATATTTCTGGCACCGGGCCTGCTAGAGAAAAACTGTTTTGCTTTAACACGGGTCAAAGTTATCCCGGAATAAGGGCAGCACGCATGTGCCGTAAACCCGGATGTAAAATATTCTACAACACTCGCTGATAAACAAACGGGTTAGCGTGCGCTCGCCATACATCTGAATGCTTGAAACTTAAAAATTAGCAAAAAATAAATAAATCCCAAATAGGAAAATGTGCCAGCCAGGCAAGGGGTCGCTGCTTTAATAATACTGTTCAATTAAACAGCTACAGAAGGCACGGGTTAGAGGGAGAAGATTGTATTATTTTTATTAGGCTGTGGGCATTGGGATGGATTTTCCAACAAAAAAGTATGAACGCGGGAGCAACTGGTCCGAGCCGGAGGTGGTGGAGCTTTTACAGCTCTGGTCGGACCAAGCGATCCAACTGGAGCTGGAGAGCTGCCTCCGCAACCAGCACGTTTTTAATCGCATAGCCGTTGCGCTGCATGACCGAGGCATCTATCGCACCGCGGACCAGTGCCGAGAGAAAATCAAGAAGCTGAAGCTGGACTACCGGCGCATGAAGGAGAACCAACAGACGCCGCGCGGTGCAAGAGCGCGCAGGTTTTACGACGTGATAGATCGCGTGCTGAGCAGCCGTACCACCGCCTCTTCCTCCTCCTCCTCATCATACTCGACTCTGTGGGGGAATGCTGGAGTGCACCACCAGGCGGGCCCGGGCTCCTGCAGCTCCGCCTTCACATTCAGCTGTCCGCCCAAAGCGGGTGAGCTTATGGAGATAAAGCTAGAGGAGCTGAACGCGGACGGTGAGGAGGAGCTGCTGAGTGCTGAGGATCCGCTGTGCTCGGAGGAAGAAGCTGAGGCGGACTGTAAATCAGCCGGAGCCGACACTGAGGATCCCGGAGAGCGGGGAGGGGAGTGTGCTGCTCATGCGGGGTGGTCTCCTTCAGGTACACTAAATCACTATAAATATGCATATGGTATAAATCCCTGGACCTCAAAGTCTACGTATTCTTTTACCCCCCGTCCCGTCCCGTCCCGCCCCACCCTTTCTTTTTCATTGGGTTTGGGTTTATTGGCGAAATCACTACTTGTATAATTACTATTGTTATAAGTGCTATAATTATTATGTATTAATATCTAACTGGACACTATATTTAAGAGTTTCAAGTTTTTTTGTATATGAAGTTGCGCATTAACAAATCTAAAGCTTATTAACTTTAGACATAAACAGTTTCCACATAAATCTCACTGCAATTTTAATCAAAAATAGGAAAAGCACTGTTAAAGTGATACGAAGCAATTAAGATTCTTTTAATGCAGACCAGTGTTTTTACTGTGAGTGAAAAGGTCAGGAAGAAATCATAAGGCTTTGATAAGTAATCCTGTTGCTACATCTGTGCATAGTATTTTAATATTGGGATTATTTTCCTTGAACAATTTTTTCATGTGATCATAAGTGGGTCTATGAAAGAATTTGAATGACTTTTTTTTAATTTACATTTATTTACAAAAGGAATCCCAGACTGTAAAAAGTGTGAACCCCCACTAATCCCCAAAAGAAAACACTGTTTTGTGTCTTAAAGTGCAAAACACTCACAAATTCCTAGTGTATTTATACATCCACAGGCAGCCTAATGGCTAATTAGTGTAGCGTTAGTTCTGCACCTTGCTGTATTACATAATATACAAAATTTAAAGGTGTAATGTCAGGACCAATATTGGCAATGCTGGAACCGAGAACCTACTACTACCACTAAATACTACTTCTAGGATAATTCTGCACCAGATAAATTTAGGCTTTCAGGGCCAGAAATAAATTGTTGGCTCACTGTTTTCTTGCTGAAGTTGTCAGAGGGATAAGACAGCTACATACTTCAGTCTTCTGAAGGCAACAAAACTCCTTTCTGGATCAAAGGGCTTTCCCTGTTAAATATCTGAGTATAAACTATGTGCATGTAATGGCATATCTTTGAAGAGCATGTGAAATGAAATCCATAACACATCTTTCATAACATGACACGCCTTTAAGTGAACTATGCTTGCATTTTTTTCTCTTGATGATATCTGAGAGTAATTGGTAGAAGAAGCTAAAACCTACTATGAGTGTTTAACATTATTGTTCTTCTGCTGGTGTGTGCATAGTGACCTGCTAAAAAAAATCAGATGTTTAGATTTGGTCAAAGGCTTTAATAATAGACTACAGAAAAAGCAGATCTTTTACAGACTGCCGTAGAGTAAATCACATTATGACCAGAGACATAAACAAGGTAAAAAGTTCAGTTTTGTCTTCTCTAAAGCCTCTAGCATGGGTCTGTATTATTCATAATTTTGGAACTATATGGGAAATATAAATGTCTAACTATTTATTTACTATTATAACATTATAACATATAACATTTCTGGCATTTGGCAGACACCCTTATCCAGAGCGATGTACAAAAGTGGTTTGAAGTCTCTATCAATTAATACATTAACACTGGTTTAACAGCTCACAGACTTAGGATAGCATCAGCCTAAGAAACTGTGTTGGGATAATTTTTTTTATTTATTTAAAAATACATACAATACATAAAACAAGAGCTAGTTGAAGTGTTTCAGGAATAGAAAGGTCTTTATTTGTCGTTTGAAGACGGTCAGCTCTTTGGACATCTAGGGGAAGCTCATTCCACCATCTCGGTGCCAGAACAGAAAAGAGTCTTGATGTACACCTTCCTCTTACTCTGAGAGATGGTGGAACCAGTCGAGCAGTGCTAGAATATCGGAGAGAGTGTGGTGCAGTGCGAGGAGTAATAAGAGCTTTGAGGTAAGAAGGCGCTGGTCGATTCTTGGCTTTGTAGGCAAGCATCAGTGTTTTGAATCTGATGCATGCAGCTACTGGTATCCAATGGAGGGAATGCAGCAGTGGGGTAATGTGGGAACTTAGGCAGGTGGAAAACAAGTCACGAAGCTGTATTTTGGATCATTTGCAGAGGACGAATTGCATTTACAGGTAGACCTGTCGGTAGAGAATTGCTGTAGTCCAGTCTTGAAATGACAAGAGATTGAATAAGCAACTGAGCAGCCTGTATCAATAAAAATGGCTGAATACTTCTGATGCTGTACAGAAGAAAACGACATGAGTGTGTCACATTAGCAGTATGGGAGGAAAAGGACAGTTGATTGTCCATAGTTACCCCAAGGTTGAGATCATAGTGGAAGGGATTGGATCCAGTGGGCAGGTGGTAGGATTGCAAGCCTGGATGATTTGCAGAATCTCTTCCGCTGCCACGGTTGAGAGATGCGACAGTGAAGGAGTAGGGGAGTTCTGGCTGCTATAATAATATGAAACTGGTTATTTATCTCTGGATATCCCTTGACAACTGAGTGGATTTGCTTTATTAGCAGTGTGTCCTCAGGTCCTGCAAGGTCAGCATCTTGCTGAAAGTGTTCTGTGTGCCCTGCCAACATTGTCAAGTGTCTTATAGCGCTATACTCTTTACAGGTTTTTAAATCTACAGAGCTCTGTAGTGTTCTGTGATTGTAGGTACTTAAGTTCCTTTTCTGAAGTGCCAATGTTTGGTTTGTGGCACTATTACCTTGGAATTCTAAAGGCATTTTTTAAAACAGGATTCTAAAGACTCAATCATTTAATTTGTCTCTGTAAGTGAACTGGATTCAACTCACAGAGGCATTCATGCCAGAGACATTCTTTTATTTTTCTTTGGAAGCTAGCACTAAGGCATTGGTACCACTCCAAACAATGAATCTTAAAGTAAAAGACCCAGAGCCATTTACTGTCCTGAACTGTTGGTGTGAAACAGAAACAGTGAATACTTTCTTTTATTTTTTCCATACTATAAAAAATGCTTGTTTGTCAAAATCTTGAGGTACAATCTGATGTAAAAGGCGATGCATACCATATGATCCTTAGCCCACAGCCTTAGCCATGGTAGCAGTAGACAAGTAATAGTCTCACACAGGAATCATTGCACTAGTCTGTCATGTGCAACTTTTGGACCTCTCTCACTGTATCAAAAACAGATGTTTTTTTCAGTCCACAGGCAGCTCAGTATGAGCTTTAGAATTCTAAGAAAATGTATGTTATTGAGCTTACTAGCCCATGTTATATGTTACTGAGTTTGTAATCTTGTAATTTGCAAACGAATTCTATAGAAGACAAGGTAATATTTATATAATCAGGTAGATTTATGGAATGCAAGCTTATGTTTTAAGCTGTTTTTCTGTTTTAAGCTGTTTCCAGAGCTAAAGATTAAATGCAGATCATGCTTGTCTGTTCTTCTTTGTTTTTATTTAATATATTTAAATGATTTGTAGTGTTGATGCAGTGTGTAACATTGAAGCCTCATGGTTCTCTTCCAAAAAATTCACTGGTAGATATGGCTATTAGGTGTCTCCTCTGTTATTTTCATGCACAGTTTGTGTAATGGTCCACAATTAGAATTCAATCTTTTTTTTAATTCTAATTTTTTTTTTTTTTTTTTTTTTATAGATTTTAGTGACCATAATGTGGCTGGCTCATCCGGTGCAGCTGTTTCCCCAGTAGCAGTTCCTGTGCCCAGTGTAGATAGATGCATCCAGGCTGACCTGAAAGATCCTATATATACCAGTAGGTTCCGTCAGAGGAAACGGCGTCGGCCAGTACGAGCAGGCAGTGGTGGGAGGTTACTAGAGAAAGCGCTGGCAAGTTTCATAAACTGGCAGAGGGTCATAGAGGAAAGATATATATCTCTGGAGGAAATGAGGCTACATCAGGATGCACGGGCTGAGAGACAGAGGCAGCATCAGGAAGAGAGACGGGTTCAGCAGGAAAGAGAGCATGAGCTCCGTCTCGTTTCCTTACTCGCAGGAGCCTTCAATACAGCCAGAGGGACAGCAGAGCCGAGAAGCAGCAACACCGAAACCTCTGCCCCTAGTGCAACAGTGTCAGAGCAGACATTGCTCTCTGTGCCTCCTTCTCTTCCACCTGACCCTGTCACATTCCCCACTGTACCCAGAATACTGCAGGAAGATCACACTGTTGATCAGAGAATGAGTAACACAATAATCCTTGACTCCACTGCAGTCGTGTCTGTGCCTCCCCAGTCCCCATTTGTACCCAGCATGCTGAGGGATAATCAGAGAGCTGATGAAGGCAACACTAGCACCACAACCTCTGACTGCAGTACAACAGCATTTGATATAGCAACTTTATCTGTGCCTTTCAGTTCTTCAGGTCCAGGTCCTGGCCCTTCTACACTCCCCTTTGTACCCAGCATGCTACGGGGTGATCAGACACCCCAGTACAGCAAGTTTTTGTCCTGCAGGGGTAACAGGATCCGACAGCACCAGGGAATTTTGCAGGAAGGCTACACACAGTACTATGCCAACAAGCATGATGAGAACAGTAACCCTGATGTTAGTAGCACACAAATTACACCTCCTTCAGATTCATCGTCTTTGCTTGCACATTTGTACAGTTAGAGTCGTTTAAATGACTATTTTCTGAAATGCTCTTCTGGAAATGAAATATATAATCATACGTTAGAATCTGACTCTAATTGACTTTTTATTGCCACACATGACTTAATGACTTATTGCTATAAAATGTCACACTATTTGTTATTTATTTTTCACTAGGTATATTTGAGAAAGTGACATGTTGAAAAGGGTGAAACTTTATGGTTCGATATGTTAAGATTACAGAATTGTCATATTGAACTTTAGAACTGGAAAGACATTTGCAAAACAAAAAAAAATATTGTCTGTTTTCTCTTTTAAAGGGCATTATAAATTTGGGAACAAGCGAGAACAAGTTATGCTTTGACCTTCTGCTGAAACGGGTAAATCATTTTGACTGCAGCTCACCCAGGGAATTAAGTTACATCCATCAAAATTACATTAGATACTGGTGCCAACAAGATGAAGCCTGGTTAGGACATGCAGAGGGCTGACAAATGAAAGGAAAAATGCAAAAGGCCACTCCCATAAGGATAGAAATGTTACATTACTGGCAAAAGTAATCAGCCAGGATAACTTTATACTGATACAAGTGGACTCCGTACCGTACCAGAAAAATACTTCTTACAGCATAAAACCACCCCCAGTTTTTCCTTTACTTTATCTTGTACCAGAATCACTATTAGGTCCTGCATTGATGCTTTAGTTTGAAGAAATGATTTATTTCCATAGTGTGCAAATGGTTCTAATCTAGTTCTGCTCTTTTCTTTAGCTGACACAGCCTGACATGCTCTATGTGGATCCTTGCCTGCTGCAGTACTCAGACTGGAGGGGCCATCAATTGTGTGAAAACTATCAGTCTTTTAAGAACCTTCCATGTTGAAATGCATATTAAATTAAACAGCACATTGGTTTTGCTGATGAAGTGAAAAGTATGAATAGTTGAACTTCCTTATCAGCAAAGAGCCATCATTGCGTTCATTTCATTAGACTAACATTATTAAGTGTACTGAATAAATTCTTATTTCCACAGCCTAAGAGAGGAAGTAGCAAAGTTCCTGTCAGACCACTGTCACGCACCGAGGCCTCTAAGAGCCGACAATGTGAGTTTCTTTTTATTTGAGTTTAGCACCATCAGCGAAATGTGCTGTTATGGTTACACTTAGAATTCAGCTTTCCCCAGAATAAATGATAGAATATGATGTTGTATGTGTGTGTGTGTGTGTGTGTGTGTGTGTGTGTGTGTGTGTGTCTCACTAGGTGGTTGTGATAAATGGCTGTGGCTCTCTTTTTTCTGCTATAGCAGCTGTGCTTTGCGATCCTGATGGTAAGAGTCCATATGGGCAGAGTTTATGCTCAGTATAAGTTCTCTGTGTGCATTACATACACACATGGGGGCTTTTACTGACTTGATTCAGTCTTGGGGTGCCTGACATTCGGATGGTTGTGTTTGATTTTTTGATTGCAATTGAACAGCCTGGGTGACCAATGTATAGAGAGCATATATTGTAGAATACCTATTTCTGATTGGTAAGCAACTTTATTTTCTATACACATTCAATTAACATGATTGGAGAACACAATATGGGCAAAATGGAAAGCAACAGGTTTTAGTGCTAGAAAATCCTATTGAATGTTCCAGTCTTACATCGTCCTCAATGTGGCAGTGTGAAAGTCTCCTCTGCCTGCTGTGATTATGACAGAGGTGATCCTTGGGCAAAAATAATAAAAAGTATGCACAGCCTGTTTCACTTTAGTTTGCATTGAATTTCAATTTCAGTAGAAACATTAAATTTAATATTCATTAGCTGCTCATTAAGCCTGACCTCCCTGCAAGCACCAATGACAAAATGATGAATCTGATCTCTGAACTCGATGATTAAAAAGACTTGCATAGACCGAAAATACATAATGTTGTTCATAATGTTTTTCGTTTGTTTTTCTGTTATGTTTCTCACCCGCTTCTCTCATTGTCTTATATGATTGAATGACCTTAATGTGTCAAGTAAACATTTTAATTATGCAATCAGGAATTATTATGTAGTCATATAAATGTAGCATGTGGGATGTGGAACTAGTATGTTAGATTAAATTATAAAAAAAAAAGTGGGTGATGGCTGTGGTTCAAATATGTATTAATATAAATGTTATAGAAAATTAAAAATAAATCAACACATTCTGAGCACTCAGAATCAAAACCTAAGAGCACTGTAGTGTAGATTCAGACTGTTTGTTGTTATCTTTCATCTGGTTTACTGCACAGTAACATGCAGGCAATTGAACATTAGCACATCATGGAAAGAACTTGCAAATGTATATATTTGTACACACTAAGTATCATTCTCGTTATTACATGACATGGAAATGTTTAAGTATAGTTTACCTGTGATGCTTTGTGAATCCTGGGTGTCTTGCAGATGCAATCCTCATCCCAACCCCTTTTTATGGTGTGATCACCGAAGATGTTGATTTGTACAGCAGTGTGAAGCTTTACTGTGCTCCTCTTGACAGTGAGGTACTTTTCCAGTGTCCTTTGCTCCTGTCTGTACTTGTTTGTAGGTGTGCAGTGTTTATGTTGCATTTTTTCCAACCTTCAGGCCAGCCAAAATGATGACAGGCCGTTTCACCTCACTGCTGAAAAGCTGGAGCATGCTCTCCAGAAAGCAAAGAAAGAGGTGATTCATGGAGCGCAAAATTTCACACACATAAATACACACACTCACATTCATAAGGAATGATCCCACTGTCTGTTTTTTTCTTGCAGGGAGTGAAACTAAAAGCAATCATCCTGATGAACCCCCACAATCCTCTGGGGGAGATCTACACCTCTGAAGAGATGATCAACTTTCTAAACTGTGCCAAGAGGTCATTTTACTAATCCAAAACTGTAAAAAAAAAAAAAAAAAAAAAAAAGAAAGTAACAATTGTTTCTTGTTTTTATGACACGGAAATTGAGTAAACACCTAATCTTCCAAATGAAGTACTAAAATTACTCTTTAAACATCCCCTGTGGTGTGCACTGGGACATTATTGCTGTGAGCTCACATTAATTTTTACTGAGTGCAATTAAGCTCTTCATTGCTGAAAGGGGATTTCTGGTGCTTTGAAAACTTTCATTAACACTGTCATTTATCCTTTAATGGATTCATAAACCCAGATGGGTGTCTCCTTTTCAGATGTTACATTTCTGTTTTATTTTTTGTTTGTTTTTTTGGTGTGCCATAGGCATGAGCTGCATGCTATTGTGGATGAGATCTACATGTTGTCTGTGTTTGAGGGTTCCTTTAACAGTGTCCTAAGTCTACAGAGGTAACGTACAATAACATTTTACTGCAAAATGCCAAGGACACCCACCCACTGGAGTCATGCAATAATGCAAACAACTCTCATCAGGTTACCAGACCCTCAGAGGACTCATGTGATGTGGGGAATTAGCAAGGTGAGAGAAAAAAGTCCATTTGAGTTGTTGTTCACGTGAGTATAATCTTGCACATATAATTTAATCTCGAGTCTGTTAGCAACATATTTCTAAATATGTGGCATCTTCAGTTGTCCAGTTTTGTCCTTATTAAATGTACTATAATACAAACATATGTGCAGTATATGTAAATTGCTAGCTAGATGAAAACTAATTAAATGAATCTAATTTAAAATATTTGGAACAAACATACAAACAGATCATGATAATACCATACAGAGAGAATTGAATATTGTTTACCTGGATTATTGGTTATCAGATATTATTTCTCTCTCTTTTTTTTGTTCAGAAGAGAGCACATTGGTGTCACATTGTAGTCTGACTGAACTTGTGTGTGTGCAGGACTTTGCCATGGCTGGCATGCGTTTGGGTACATTATATTCTGAGAACAGTGATTTAATTGAGGCCCTTGTTCAGCTGGGATGTTTTCATGGAGTTGCAGGACCAACACAGCACCAGGTGTCTCAGCTGCTAAAGGATCGAGGTACTATTTAGTGTGTCACTGTCAGTTTTGCTAGACTAATTAATCGATCAGACTCTTGTCATTAGTGTTTAGAGTTATTAAGATGTTGTCTTCATTTAGGCAGCCGGTGTTTAATGCTCTGAGGTTTACTGTACAATTACTGTATACTGAGCCTTAGTAACCAGTGTCACAGCCTTTCAATGATCTACTGACATTCTCAGGTATCTGAGGGAACAGAGGTAGCTAAATTCATGTGTTAATGCTTTCAGATTGGATGAATAAGGAGTTTCTCCCTGAGAACAGACGTAGGCTGCAGGAGGCTCACCAATACATGTCCACTCAGCTAACAAGGCTTAACATTCCCTACCTCCACAGGGGTGCTGGCTTCTTTATCTGGGCTGACTTCAGCAAGGTGAGTTGCTTATAATAGTGTTATATACTGTTATGCGGACCATTCTGAAAATTGAATTCTTGACCATGACACTGTGTTTAGTCAGGGTCTTAGTGCTGAAGTGTTTCTGGACTGTGTGTCTATTTGCAGTTACATTTACAGCGTGTGGCAGATGCCCTTTTCCAGAGTGACTTACATTTATCTCTTTTATACAACTGAGCAGTTCAGGGTTATGGGTCTTGCTCAATGGCCCAACATTGGTAGCTTGGCAGTGCTGGGTTTTGAACTCACATTTTCCCGATCACTGCACCACTGCCCTTTTTTTTTATCTAGAAAGTGCACACCAACAACTTGCAGTGCATGTAAAAGTCCCTTTAGTGCTGTTGATGCAAGGTTATGATCCATCCACATGGATGGATGTTCCTTTAGTGCATTACATATAAATGATTTCTTGATATACAGATAGAGCTGTTTGTGTTGAATTCTTAGGAATCATGGAGATGGAGACAAGAGGTAGGAAAGATAAAAGGAAGAAAAGAAGGAAAGATGGATGGAGGGATGGTTGGTTGGCTTGATGGATTCTTAGTTAGTTAATTGAGTGGTTGGTTAATTTTTTTTCATGCTTTCCTAATAAGTCTAATGATAACAGTAAGTCTTGCTGCTATGGAGGTTGTGCTGTATAGTCCGTGATTCTGTCTGAGGCTCACACAAGTCAGCTAGCCTCAAACCAATGTGACTACTTTCCCCATTTATTTCAAGTCTGTGTATCCATTGATCCTTTCATATTCTCATTTTTTCTGTGTAATCTCAGTCTTAGGTGAAAGCTGATCCTCCAATCCTCCCCATTTCTGTAAGGCTTAGCAAAGCTAATCCTAATGATTCAAAGCTGCTACTGTAATACTAGATGAGGTGTGAAAGCTGTGCTTTTGTGTAAGCCATGCTTATAGATATGTATTTTAAGTGCCTCCATTAAAAAAATCATTGTAAATTTAATTCAGTCAATATTGGTGTCAGAAAAGAAAAAGTGGCATTGTGCAATTTATTATGCATTTACATTAAAACATTAAAAACTAATCCCTCTTCTGACTCTTTTTTAAATAATAATAATAAGAGTTTTTAAATAACATTTTATCAAACTACTGAATAGTATCATAGTAACTACTGTCACAGAATTAGCTAATATCAAAGTTAATATTTTGATTCTTTTGATGGTAAGACAGATGGTGCATGGTGCAAATCATGAATGTGATTTGTTTTTAACAAGAGAAAAACAGATGTAGAACATTAGATCTGGAATAAGCAAGTTGTAAGAGCCAGTGGAAAAATAAAAAAAGTCAAGGAAGAAACCATGAAAGGAAATTTGCATGCCTTCTTCTGGCTGAGACTGGATAGTGTGATTATGAATCATTTCTCTTCTACAACTGTATATTGTACAATCAAACAATGCAATGTCTGTTAATAGGATATTCAGTGTGAGCATTATAGTCTATATGATTAGTCACAATTCTACAGTGGAGGCTTTGTGTTGTTTATCTGTGATTCATTTTGATGTGTGTGCATGCACATGTATTTGTATTTGTCTTTAACAGTATCTTAAGGAGTGCACATATGCAGAGGAGCTGCGTTTATGGAGGTGCTTTCTGAAACACCGGGTGTTGCTGAGCTGTGGTCAGGCATTTAGTTGTTCTTCACCAGGATGGTTCCGTATTGTCTTCTCTGACCAACGCCACCGCCTCCAACTCGGTCTGTTTGTGTACTATGTCATGCCATGCCATATGTCTCTCTGTGTGTGTTATTTTTATACATCTTTAACCTTAATTAGCTGCTCTACATTAACTGATGTTTGATATGTGTTTATATGATGAGGCTGCTCTTTTGACAGGCCTAGAAAGAATCAAAGAGACTATAGAGGAACTTCAGTGCCCCAGCTGCATGACTGATTGTGAGAACACAAAAGCAGTGAAACAAGATGACGTCAGAGAGACACAGAATAATAGCCAGACAGAGGACGAAAACAACAAAGACTGTTCCAAAAATACAACAGTCAAGGCCTTCAGTACAACAAAAGTGCATTTAGAAAGCAATGGTGCTCTGGCTGAAAGCCTGTTATTGGCTGATGAGGATGTTCAGGTTAACAGCTACCAAACAGTTGCTAACTCAGAGAGTTTGGACTCGCTAATAGGAGCACTGCGACAGCAGATCCACTCCTCTGATTGGCTAGAGAAGAATAGGCCGAAACTGGCCGATGGAGAAGACCTGACACAAGCTGAGGTGTTTAAAGATCTCTTAGACAGAGCCAGGATGTAACAGAGTTTTCAAGACTGTGTAATCCTCAATCCAAAGGTAAGCTTTTTTATTTAAGAGTTTACATATGAAGTTTCTATATATGTTTACAAGCCGTTTCCATTACAAAATTGTTATGTTCTTCTGTTTGTTTCATGCATATGCATTTGAAATGCCTTGTTTTAAAGCACCGGTTTCTTAGCGGCCTTTGGATCTTCCAAATGTCAGAGAGATGACTTGAAAAGACAATTTGTATTAGAGAAAAACTCCACCATGTGACTCATTATACGCTGCTGATCTCTTTGAGCAGAATCTACAGATGAGGAGATAAGAGAGCTGGACAGACTAAAGGACTTAAATGTTTCTGTATCGTTCTCTTTAGGTAGAGATTAAGTAAGAGATAAATACTGCTGCGATCACTATTAGCAGGTATTACCCTGAACAACATTGTGGTTACTATAAAATAAACCATGTCAATAAAAGAAGTTTAAGCAAAAAAAAATGTCAGAATTTCATTACAAAATCAATCTTGGACATTGATGATCACATATTAAATATACTGTATATAAAGATTATACTATACAGCTGTTCAGGGTGAATTTTTCCTCTTTCATATTTTCCTCTTTTTCTCTATAAAGTTCTTTAAAATTCTTTAGATCTTTATTTGTAGTATATTTTTGCTAATATCATGATGATCAATATAAATTCTTCACAAAATATCATGTTGAAATAAAGAAAAACTACTCTTTAAAATGTTTTCTGTCTTGTTTTTAATGTGAGTCGATGTTGAGGTCATGTTTAGTACAATCAGTTAGTGCTTTCAGTTGAGTGGGAAGGAAAATGGAGGAGGGATTTTTGGTTTTAAGCATGTTTGGTTGCGTAGAGACCAGTGGGCTGTTCTTTCCTCTGTAGGCTACACTATGACATCAGAGCAGCCCCCCTTCCACCGCTGTGGTTTAAAAAAAATAAAAAAATAAAGGGAGAGACAGAAGAGAGATTGATATATGTATGTATGTTTGATTGCACCTGGTTTGATGAATTTAGAACACTGTATGTGTCTATAAAAGTACGCGTTCTCAGTATATTTTACAAAATGGATATGTTACAGTCAAAAATGGAAGAAACCTATATGGAAGTGTTAGACCCACACATTTCGTATTATAGATGTCGTGACTTCACTCTCCAAAAGCCTCTTGTCAACATTTCATTAACACATTTCAAATGTCATAAAACTCAGACTCTCTTCCTTAATGCATATGTAGGTTTCTCAAGTTTTTTAACCAATGTCCAAGGAGTTGGCAACTAATATTTTTCCAAAATATGTCAATTAAATGTTTAGCTTGTATTAGACATAGGTCTACTAATTTAGTTTGTAAGCGGACAGATGTCTGGGTAAAAGCTCAGTATACAGCGCTTAGTAGAATTGAGAATGTCCACTCTTTAGATGTGCTTTCACATTTAATATTAGTTACAAAAATTAATTTCACTTTACAAACCGCAGATGGGATTGTGTCAGATGGGCTTCTGGGGGAATTTAAAGACAGTGTTTGTTCCCCTGTGTGTTTGCGGGTGTTTTGTGACGGGGGAGTTTCCACCGACTGAAGGCTGGGTCTCCACTGTAGGCAGAGGGAAATCTCTGGTGCCGCTTTAACGCTTTACAGTGTAAGGAGGAAGTGTGTATGTAATGGGTGGGTGTGTATATTCTCTGTTTCACTATCAGTGTCTTTCGTATTTAGGTTTAAGCTTTGACACGGGTGACATCTCTCTCTCTCCCTCTCATTTTTGCTCTCTAAACATTTCACTACAGCTCTTTTCAGCTGAAGGTAGGACAAATAATTAAATGTCTTTTTGTTAATTAAAATGAAAATTTGTGATATTTGAAAATATATCTTTACGCCTGGCTGTTATGATTACAGTATTAGATTTGCATTAGATTGGATTAAATAGATTCAAAAAACAATCTTATCTTTTCTTATCTTTACTTAATGGTGTGGATTTTATTTATTTATTTTTAATTGAACCACCATACATCAACTTATAAAGTGGTAAAAGTGTTCTGTGTTACCACAATTTTTCACCTCAGTTTCTACTCATACTTTCTCCACATGTCTCCATTGTGAAGAATGAAAGGACCAGAGCTTGTGGATTCAACAAGTCGCTTTCGATTTGCTGAATCATGCTTGGGTTTAGTAGGCTGCATATGCATCAGTTACGCTGTTTGTATGCCTGACTGGTTGGATGGAAAAGGACTGTGGTCCATGGGAAATGAGTCCAGTCTTGTTGATAGCCAGACAGAATGGCACATAATCCAAGGTGAGTGGTTTAGTTTATTCTCAGACTATTTTGTTAGAGATCTGAAGCTGAATTGAACAGTATTGTGTTGACTTGGAATGTCATCAATAGCATTGGATGTTGCAGCATGTTGTCATATTGTCCATTTAGAGATGTTGTAGGACGCATCAAAGGTGATGTGAGTCATTTGGAACTGGCTTGTGGGAGTATACAAAGAAGGAAATTCCAGATACCCTGTGACCAATTTCATTTCGAAATGTGCATGTGGGGGCTCGTTTAACTACGAATGGGAAAAATACCTGTCCCGGGTCTGCAAAGCGATGGCTTGTTATTAAGACAGGCTTCACTGCTGTCAAAAAACCAAGTCACAGTCAACTTGGTTTGCCATCATTTTGTCTGGACACCATATCTTCTAATCATGCCTAGCTGTTTTAACATAGGCCTGCTTAAACTGTCATGCTTAGGCTTGTACCTTCAGCATTACTGACATATTTTCTTTCATATTTACACCTTGCCTCAGGCATGGAGAAAAACTAAATTGGCAATCTTGTTATGGGATTATTCCAGACACATTCAGTTTAGTGTCACTTCAATGACCTATGCAAATTAATTTAGTTTTGCGATCTGTGTTGCACTGTGGAGATATAGAATAATCTACTGTAAAACACAAAAAAATATCCCACAAATCTTTCTTGTTTTAAATAAATAAACAGCATTTCGTCATATAATGGCCTGAATGGCAAGTGTTGATGCTGATAAAATATTAATAGGAATTTGACAGGTAAAATTATTTCCATATTATATTTATATTTCATGTGACAGTGTCACTGAGGAAGAGACAAGAGTCAGAGCTAGAGGTAGCAGAGCTGAAGATGTTGAGGTTCTCTTTGGGAGTGACAAGATTGGACAGGATTAGGAACGAGTACATCAGAGGGACAGCTCATGTTGGATGTTTGGGGGACAAAGTTAGGGAGGCCAGATTAAGATGGTTTGGACATGTTCAGAGGAGGGAGAGTGAGTATATTGGTAGGAGAATGTTGGACATGGAGCTGCCAGGCAGGACGCAAAGAGGAAGGCCAAAGAGGAGGTATATGGATGTAATAAATGAGGATATGAAGCTAGTGGGTGCAAGTGTTGAGGATGCAGAAGATAGGGATAGGTGGAGAGAGATGATTCGCTGTGGGGACCCCTGAAGGGAAAAGCTGAAAGAAGAAGAAGATATTTATATTTCATGTAATTACTTTCTCTATAGCCAAGGACATCATTATAAGAACCATTTTATTTTATTTTATTTTGTTTTGTTTTGTTTTGTTATTTTGACCCAAAGAGTACATGGTCATATTTCAGTCAAAAATATAATTATTTTAATCATTTTGTCATTTGACAGCTGTTCAGGCAATAACACCTTCTCTGTTGTTGTGAACAGGTCTAGGGCCTCACAGTGTGTTTGCTGGCCTTTCTTTCCTCATGGCTGTAAGTGCGGGAATTCTGTGTCTCCTGTTTGCATTCTGCTGGACGTCAAATACCGCTCTCTCTTACTCCAACACACGCTCACTGCTGATGGCAGGCCAGGCACTTTACCCCACCACACTGCTGCTCATCACACTGCTACCAACAGGTCAGAATGAACAAATAATCCTGTAGTGCCATCTTTCCTGAATTACACTGTGAAAGTGAAACTAAATAGTATTTAAATTATATTTTTTTGGGGTACATGCTACTTATGGGCAGTGTCCATAGTGCTACATATCACCTACTTATACCCATACTGACAAGTGACTTAAAGCTACATGAAAATATATAAAGACATATTTCCATAAGCATCAGCTGTCATAAGGACAGCTTTTGTCAATTTTGAGGTCAAGTTAACATAACACGGTTCATATGACTGATTTTGTGTAAACAGAGAGAATTTATGATCCATTCCAGACTGACTTTGTAGCATTGCGTATGTCTGGTCATGGTGGTGATGATGTGGCATTTTATACATCAAAACCAAACTTGCACTAATTCAGTGTCAGAAAAAAATTCTAGTACCTAGTAACTCAGTCAGTACTATGTCATAACATTATAAACATAAATAAAATTTTATTTAAGGTCCAGAGAAAAAAATCTGCTACAAACAGTTCGTATCATGGCTTTGGCATAGCCATTCATCGAAATCTAATAAACAGCATGATAAATTGTACTTTAAGGTTCGAAAAGATCTATAGAACTATATAATGTAATAATTGTCACTTCCAAATGTTCACAGTGTTATATAGTCTCATTTTATGTTGAGTTAATCACCAAGTAACCAAGTACAGGAGACAACACAGATGCACAAGGCACTGAGCTATGAAAATCACTCGTCGGAATATTCTGACATAAATCAGCCCACAAAGTGTCATCCCACACTATACGTCAACGTAACAACACGCCAACATCTTATGCCAACATAAATCTACTTCAATTCTACCACAATCACACCAATCTACCACACTCAAGTGTTATGTCAATTTACATCACAATGAACAACAATAATCTTTGACAGATGATGCCTGTTTTAATAAACCTTTATGTAAGAAATACAATATGGCAGGAGCTGTTATAAGAAGATAATCAGCGATGGGGTGGTGAGATGTGTTTACTGCCTGAAGTTGGTTATTTTCCAGTAGCGGAATTCTTGTCATATTTTATTTCTTACATATGACATATGTTATAGAAAATCAGTCCACACTGACTGACCAATCAGATCAGAGAATTCAGCAGCAGTCTGGTATAAATATTTTTATGTGGGTGGATGCCAGTCTTCAGTGTGGGCTTATGTAATTGTCACATGAGCATTGCCATCTCTATATGGCTGGTTTGTGAATGTCAGTTTAAGGGAATTAGATGAAGGGAATAAAAACAATGCAATGAATTTAACAGTATTCATTTTAGGTACAGTATACCTAAATCTTTCAATGAACGATTAAATAAATGCATATTTTTTCCATGAAAAGGCTCAATTTGTGTCTTTTTCACACATCTCCTCCTTTTCCAGGGTTTTTCTTTCTCCTAAGCTGGGCGATCTTCACCAGTCAACATATTGCTGATATCCGAGAAGACCTGACATGCCTGGGCTCCTCGTATTGGCTGGGTGCTGTGGGCTGGGCTCTGCTGTTGGCTGTTCTGCCAGTGGTGTTCCTGGTGGAGCAGTGTGTGATACCTGACATACTGCCTGAGCTGAAGATGAAGACTGAGCTTTGGCAGAAGGGATTCCAGGTGGTGCACATCCGCTCGCTCAGTGAAAGCTACCAGCATAACTCTAAACACTTTAAGCCTGAGTACAAGAGATACATGTCCATGCCCTGAGGGAAACAGCACCATCCTATATCAGTGCTGTTTACATATTCAGCCACTGTCCAGCCACTGAAAGGCTGAATATATGTCCAGAACCAGGTAACTAAGAATCTTGGGTCCTTTGCACACATTAAGATACCACAGAAGAAGGTGTCTCAGGAAGAAGGGTTCACTGAGCTGGAAGATGAGTTTTTCTGAAGTTACTGATGAGGAACTGGCAGATATAATAGCCTGAATGACTCATATTCATTTGGAAGCAGACATTATAAGACTTGATTGCTTTCCGAAAATTTTCTTTCACACTTTATTATGCATACTCAGGGCCACAGATTACTACATTAAGAACACACTACTTTAACTTACCTAAAACATGTATAAAAGAGGGAAAAAAAAGACCTGAAACACATTAAACATGTTTATTTGAATTGTGTGATGTGCTTAGCGATTCAGGTGCTAATTTGTTGGTTGGTGCTTTATTTTCATTGCTACTGTGAGAAGTTTTATGTTTTAAATTTTACGTTTTGCAAGTTGATCTGTTTGAGCAGAGTAGATAATGAGGTGAGAGAACTGGAGAGAATAGAGGATTAAAGTGCTACTGCATCGCTCTTTAGGTAGTGAAGAAACAAGAACTACTAGCCCACTGGTGCCACGCACTATCATGCATAGTCAGATAACATGGTGGGAAATGTAGGATGCTTTTGTGTCCATAAAAGAAAGAAAAAAGTTCTAATCTGAGCTGATTCATACGATAAATAGATAAATATTTAGTAGAGTTGAAAATCACATATTGATTAAGTACTGATATACAAGTCATTTAGAGTAGATTTTGTCTTTAAACGGATGACTTTTTAAACTACTTTTATACAAATAATTCTGAACTCTAAATGACATCTCAACCAGTCCAAACTTTTTATTCTAACTATTCATCATGCACGGTAGTTACTGAATAATATTCACTAATATAGATCAGTGACTAGTAACATGAATTTTTCATTTCAATTTTAATGAGAAAGTTTGTAGTTTTGACCTTTGGCCAAATCTTAGTTGCTTGATTGATGTGAATGATTTCAGTGGATGTCATTTTGGGGAATTCCGAACAAGTGGCAAATAATTTGTGCCACTAGTACCCTCATATGGTTGGTTTATGTTATTGCATGGCATCATGTCCAGAAAGAAGGCGGGGGTAAAAATGTGAAACGTTGTGAGATGCAATAACCAAATGTTTTAAATCAGTTCATGATTTCCTGTTGGAATGCAGTCTTTTGTAAAGATAATACAGTTTTTTTTTGGAATTATATGTAAGCACAATAAATAAACAAATAAAGAAATGTACCTATGCTTTCATTAAGATTAATAAAAACAAGTGTTGTGTCTGATTTGTGCTATTTTTCTGCTGATTTTTTTTTTTTTTCATTTCTAATTAATGTAAATGCAGGATCTTACAAGACATTTCATCCATTTGAATGTTTTCAGATTCATAATAATTTCTCATTATATCTGGTCCAACTCATGATGTACTTATCACTTATATTACTCTTATTGAGCTTATTAATGTAGTTGGAAGTAAACTACATGCATTGGTAATAAAGGAACCTAGTCTATTTTTTGTGAATACCACAAATTCATTTCTCTATTCTGAGAAAAGTAAGAAAGGAAGTTGCTGTTGAACCCAATACTTCTCTTTGGGCTTTCATGTAAATGATATTTAAGTAAACAGGTTTCTGCTTGTTTCACAGTACAAAAGAACGTGTTTATGACATTCACCCACACACCACAGGGGCAGCAGATTATGTTTAAAAATGCCAGAATATTTCTTTAACACTCCAGGCATACTTCAAGCTTTCCACCAGCCAAGTGACATGCTAAAACATGTTCAGCCACTTTTATTTTTGCATGTAATTTTCTGAATTAGGATTTTCTGGATAAGAGGAATATGAGGAAAGCTTTGCTGTGGACATTTTGCCCAAGACTGATATTTTGCCAGATGGAGAGAGGAGGAGTGATAGTGAGAAAAATGGAGTTTAGAGAGAGGAAGCTGCTGAGCTCTTGTTTACATTCTGGTCTCACTAAAGTGGAGAAGAAAAACTGGGTCTAGCTCTGTGAATTGTGCCTTACTCAGGTGCAGCACTAATTAAAAGACAGTTCCACCTTGTTAACAATGGCTAATGAGTTTGGTATTCGATTCACGGGCGACCCTTTTCAATTTACCAACATGAAAAACCTAATTGCCATTTGAATGGGAGTTGTATGTCCTTGAAGGTCATACAGCAGGGTACTTTAATGTGCACTAAATAGCAAAACAAACTCATTCCAAGTAAGCATCAAAGCCCCAAACCTTCTCACTACTGCAGCCTATCTTAATTCTCATGGCTTGACCCTAACTGTGTTCTCCGTTTTATGCAGCCTCCATCATCTCCAGTGTACAACACTTGTGAATGGTGAGGGGGTAGTTTTGGGGGTAGTTGTGGAGTGTACTTATGCAAGCACAGATATCTTCATTCTGTTTGACCTTTGTAACAGGATCATATGTGTGTGTGTGTGTGTGTGTGTGTGTGTGTGTGTGTGTGTGTTTATTAAAATTGCAGTTACATTCTATTCTAGAGTTGATGCTGTTTAAAACTTTGAATTTTAGGTTAATTAGGATGAATGAGTTTAATTAAAATTAAAGCATTAATGGCTTCATCCTGGTCAGGTTCAGGAGCTTATCACATGAAAACTGGACATGAGGCTGAGATACACCCAGAATCAGATGTCACTCAATGAGAGCTCACTATATTCGCTCTTATTACTTCTTACATGCTGAAGCCTTCTAATGCTCAATGATGGAGATACAGCATATGTGGAATGTTATTTTGTGTATTGATTAGGAGGTTGTTGTCCTCAAAATCCACATCTTGTTGGCATCTTCTCTTCGAATGTTCGAAATCTTCATGAAGTAGAATTCAACTGGAGCTGGTATATCTCTGGATGAAATGAACTCTGAACAGCATAACTGATTTAATATTTGTTAACAGTAACTAAATTTTAATCTTTAGAATTTTTATTCTGTTTCTCTACTTCTGAAAAGCTGCTTTGAGATAATGTCCATTGTTAAAAGCGCTATACAAATAAATTGAATTGAATTGAAATTTGACAGTAGTGGCCCTAAATTCCAGATGAATGCTTTTTATATCCTTTTTGTAGATGTAGGACAGGTTTATATGCTGGAACTAGGCTTCATGTGCTTAGACTAACACAACTTTGATTTACACAGACAGTGCAGCTCAATGATTTTCAATCCTGGTCTTGCGAGATCCATGCAATGCGCAATGATGTGCTTTTTCTTGCTTTAACACACTTAATTCAACTAATGAAAGGTGTGGTAATTAGATGAGTTATAGAACAGGGGACGTCTATTCTGTGATTATGGCTATTGAGAGTGAATATGAGATACACTAGTAGTTGTACATAGCAATGCTTTAGGTTGTACTACATATGAAGCTCTTTCTAAAAAAAGCAAAAAACACAACAATGCAGCTACTTACTTGCATCCTTACAGGTTTTCATACGTGATCATCCATAAGGTGTGACTGAGTGACATCTGGTCCACACCCAGTAACCATTCCTGCAAACTTAAGCAGATGTCTCTGAGCAGAGCCTGGGACTTACCATGTTTCCTATCAATTAAAGTTTAATTATGGAGCAGAGTAATGTTATTAAGCCACTGCTTCCACACAATTAAGTGTAAGTGTGTGTGTGTGTGTTAATGTGTTTATTAAGATAAATAATATTTACATTGACATACATTGCCAGGGTGGTGTGATACATTTTCTCAAGTGACTTGAGCTAATAATGTGAATTTTCTGTTTTCACCATTTGGTGGTGCTGGTGTAGTTTGCAGGGAAAGAAACTGAACATCGCTTCATGGCATGAAAAAAAATAAACCTTCCAGATTTCTTCTTATCTGACAGATAATGAAATCAGAGTGGGAGGCTTCATACTAAAGCTGATTGTCTGGTCGTATGCATGTGGCTTTGTGTATGTATGTGCATGTGTTAATCGGGTCTTCTGCTCAAACATGAACTCAAAATTCATTCTAACAAGCAGGATACGATGGCATCCAAGTATATGACGAATTATTCAAGTTTCCATTTTTGTATAAATTTGATGAGAAATTTCACTTTCATTTCCTTGTTATTCCTTGTGAAATGGACACAATTTGATATAAATTTAAGACGACACTTAAAAGATGGTTTGTGTCTTGCATGTTGTAACAAATGTTTCAGGTAGAGTGCGTGTGTTGGATTCACTTAACTGAAAAAGACTATAGCAGACTACAGTCCAAGGTCAGAATCCAGGCAAATAAGCTTTCAAAGAAGAGACAGAAAATGGCAAATAATAGAAATTGACATTGGTTATTATACAGTACCACACTGATTTCACACATAATAAAACCTTATAAGTGATAAAAACATCTTAGAAATTCACCAGGAATGAAATGAAAAACCTCTGGGCATCCAGCAGCAGCTGTGACTTACAACGTCAAGTGATATAGGTTGTCATTTGTGCAGAGCATTGCAACTATATTTCTATTTGTTAGTATTTTAAGCATGCTACTTCAGCTTTAGAGACATTCAAAGTGAATTCACATGCTTAAACACACTCTCAAATCTCAGGCAGAAAATTCCAAATTGTAGCCACCCTCATTTTTAGCACAGTGGCTGAGATATGCTAGCTGATATTCTAGTGATGAGATAAGCTAACAACTGATTAGCAAGCTAATTACTTTCTGTAGAAATCAGCACTGTAAGATTCCCTGTAAAAGTGTAACATCTGAATAAAGTATAGGTTATTTCAGTCTGTACTAGCTAATTATACCTTTCTCATGAAATCATTGAAAGTATTTGGCACTAACATAACATGACAAATCTCCCAAGGGTGATAATGGAAGTAAGCATTATTGTAGCAGCAGTGATCAGAAAAAACTTACTTAGAAAGTCAATTACAAGGATTAAACTTTGCATTAAACATTTCCATGTAATGATTTCATTGTAAGGTTGTAATTACAGACATACATTTTACAGACCTGGTTAAGGGATTAAGATAAGGATGTATTTTTAACTATACCAATAGGGGTCTCTGAAGTACTTTTAAAGAAGCTGTATGAGCTGTGCACAAAATAAAAATCCCTGAAACATTAATATATGACTTCTACAATCAGGTATTTTTTCTCTCATAAAACAAAATTAAAGGGTGGTGTCTTTTATTTCATGAAAGAACAGCATACAGATACACACAGTGCTGTACAAGAGGTTTAGTAACCTTTGGGACACAATGTACACCTAACTTGTTGCTACACTCACATTCCATTTTATCAAGCTTATATGCATTTTATAGGGTATACAGTTACAGACTACAGCCCATCTGTTGCTATGCACATTTGTCAGCCCTCCTCTATCCCATCTATTGGAAGAAAGGGACTGTGATAGGACCATAACTAACTTTATTCGCATGGTTGACCTCAGTGTCACTGCTGGGAATGTCAATCAAAAATATTAAGTTGACAGAAATGCTATAGTCAGAAGTTGGCCACTAATGGAGTGCTAGAGGACAATTAATACACACTGGGAAAAAAAGGAGCTATTAACCTATGAGGTGTCAATAAGGTGTCAAAGTCAAACGTGGTCAGTACATGTACAGAGTGCTTAAATACCCCCCAAATTATTGTTTACCTTTTAATTTATTAATTGCATTGAAATGCTGTTTTCAAAGCAATAAGTGCATTTTTATAATGAAATTTTAGATAATATTTTTTTACTAATATATTTATATTTTTTTTTATATATAGTGTAATAGGTTTTTGATGTCCTAAATAAAATTTCTATTCAAAACACTATATATTTCAGGTGAATTTTTGGACAGAAAAGTAGGACTGTACAATCACTTTTTCCTTCTTTTGTTGCATTCAGGTGCATGTTTGAATATACCTTTTTGTGCTTGAAATATGTCTTGGTTTATAGCAAAGATAAGGACATACTGAGATTCTGTAGATAGAAAGGAATGATGAGATGAGATGAGAGGAGAGATGGAGAGAATGTGATCTGGCACAGAAGATGGGTGTAAAATAGGATTAAATTCATTCAGGCATGTTATCTGTTTGGTTTGTATGTGACTAGCCTGTGTTGCATGCCCTTCAGCCCTCTCTTTTCTTACTGTGCTTCACTGACACACTTCCTACACTCAGGGACATTGTATTTTTTAGATGTTTCCTCTAGGCCCTTTGGATTTAGTAGTTGATCGTCTGCAACTATCTGACTATCAGAGACTAGACTTTCTTTTCTATTAATACCTTTGCTGATATGTAGGCCAACTTGAGTTACCTGCTCAAATTTAGCTGAAATTACAAGTGAATCACATTGGGATAAATTATAGATAATCATTTTATTTACTTGTTTTTTTTTATAGTTAAAAAAAAAGTCATTTATAAATGGAATGGATTATAGATCATGATGCATTTGGTTTCTCTGTTATCTCCTTAAAACAAAACAGCAAGAGCTTCTTTTCTCATTCATTCATTCATTCATTCATTCATTCATTCATTCATTCTCTTTTCCTAGTGATGGTCATAGTGGCAACAGGATGAGAAGATCAGTCTAGTGAGAGCTGACCAGGAACATCCTTGTAAGGTGTCCAAATCCTCTTAACAGCTGCTCTCAATTCAGAGGATGCCTTGATTGTCCAGATCCTTACTTTAGATAGATAGATAGATAGATAGATAGATAGATAGATAGATAGATAGATAGATAGATAGATAGATAGATAGATAGATAGATAGATAGATAGATAGATAGATACTTTATTCATCTCGATGGGAAATTTACAAAATGTATCACAGCAAGTTTTATTCTTTTGGTCTCTGCACACAGCACTTGACAATAGGTGAGGACAGGGATGTACACTAAGGATACAATCTGTCTACATTTGTCCACAGAGTGTTCAAGTGCATATTAGAGTTCCAGTTTGAGTGCTGCCAAAAGAACCACACCATTATGGTACAAATAACTGGGGTGTTATTTCTAGCCCCCCATACTGAACATTCTCTCCAGTCTTGGTGAGAGACTGGATTGCATAAAGTAACAATGAATATCCCACACATTCCTGTGGTACCTGTCACAAAAATATACCCATACCCCTCTGAAAGCTGTGCAAGAGTGCTTCTTTTCTCATTCACCATTTTCCAGTAATGTTCAGTGTCTTATAAAGTAGAAATCTAACATAGACATATAGGAATCAGCATAGTAAACTTCCATAATGTATTGCATTACAGTGGGGTTCAAAAGTCTGATACTGCTAGTAAAATCTGAACATTTACTACAACAATTTTCAGTACCACTTTACTGTACATAATTATCAGTACAATAACTATACATAATTATCCATGCACTAACACCTGAAGTAATACTCACTTAAATATGAACTAATGAAGAGCTAAACTTAACTACAATGTGAGTTTTATGAATTCATGTATGAATAATGAAAACCTTAAGTACATGTTAAATAGTTAATCGATTAATTAACACATAAGGCTAAACTAAATGAAACATGCTCTATAAGAAGGAATATGAATTAAACATGCATCATTTCAAATTGCCTATATAATTCACCATATTATTCATATGCTAATTATTCCTTAAAAAAGTGCATCAGTCAGGTCCTGCATTTTGCAAACTGTTACAAAAGCTGTCCTTCC
The DNA here is from genome assembly GCA_033459395.1 of Hemibagrus guttatus. NCBI lineage: Eukaryota > Metazoa > Chordata > Actinopteri > Siluriformes > Bagridae > Hemibagrus > Hemibagrus guttatus. The sequence continues at coordinate 12,515,833 of JAUCMX010000013.1, read as the reverse complement.
TGGATTTAAAGCCTAGAACATTGTATTTCCAATTTATGATATGATTTGAGACAGACACTGAATTTCATTCATCTGTTACAAGAACTTGTGGACTATCTTAGAATAGAAATTCCTCTTCAGTATGTCACAGAAAATAAACAAATACATCAGTTGATAAACACTAGAAATAAGATGAATATATAACTGTACCATCTAGGCAAATATTAGTTACCTTAGTGAAAGAACATATTCAAGGAACATATCCTTAATTAATTCTCCTTGATTAATTCATTCATATGAAACGTCTCAGCTTGTCTTACTTTGATAAATTTTATCATACATTTATGTATACACCGATCAGGCATAACATTATGATCACCTGCCTACTGTTGTGTTGGTCCCCCTTTTGCTGCCAATACACAACAAACTGCAATGCACTGTGTTTTCTGACACCTTTCTATCAGCATTAACTTCTTCAGCAATTTGAGCAACAGTAGCTTGTCTGTTGGATCGGACCACACGGATCAACCTTCACTCCCCACGTGCATCAATGAGCCTTGGACGCCCATGACCCTGTCGCCGGTTCACCACTGTTCCTTCCTTGGTCCACTTTTGATAGATACTGACCACTGCAGACCAGGAACACCCCACAAGAGCTGCAGTTTTGGAGATGCTCTGATCCAGTCGTCTAGCCATCACAATTTGTCCCTTGTCAGACTCGCTCAATTCCTTATGCTTGCCAATTTTTCCTGCTTCTAACACATCAACTTTGAGGACAAAATGTTCACTTGTTGCCTAATATATCTCACCCACTAACAGGTGCCATGATGAGGAGATAATCAGTCTTATTCACCTCACCTGTCAGTGCTCATAATGTTATGCCTGATTGGTGTATATTATGTGAATGCTATTGGGCTAGGACTTATGATTTTGATTTTGTGTCAGTGAACTATCTGTTTAAATATGACTCAAATAAAGGTCGTTACCAATCAAGTCATTGATATTATTTTTTATAGCCATAAATTACATTTCTATGAATTATTTATATAAATTATATACATCTATCAGCCGTAACATTATGAGCACTGACAGGTGAAGTGAATAACACTGACTATCTACCTCACAACTTACAGTATTTAAAGTATCTGCTGCTAACATCTTGGTGCCAGATGCCACAGCACACCTTTAAGGACCTAGTGGAGTCCATGCCTCGACGGGTCAGGGCTGTTTTGGCAGCAAATGAATGACCAACACAATATTAGGCCGGTTGGTCATATTGTTATGGTTGATATGATACAGTATATCATCTGGTCTCTGAATAGACCAGGGTGGCACGGTGGTGACTTGGTGGTTAGCACATTTGCCTCACACCTCCAGGGTTGGGGGTTTGATTCCCGCCTCTGCCGTGTGTGTGGAGTTTGCATGTTCTCCCCGTGCCTCGGGGGTTTTCTCCGGGTACTCCGGTTTCCTCCCCCGGTCCAAAGACATGCATTGTAGGTTGATTGGCATCTCTAAATTGTCCATTGTGTGTGATTGTGTGAGTGAATGAGAGTGTGTGTGTGTGTGCCCTGCGATGGGTTGGCACTCCGTCCAGGGTGTATCCTGCCTTGATGCTCGATGATGCCTGAGATAGGCACAGGCTCCCCGTGACCCGAGAATAGATTGGATAAGCGGTAAACAATGAATAGACCAAATTTTTGTTATAATGAAAATACCAATCTTGAAAACCTTTCACAGTAGTGCAGACTATGATTCAAAATAAAGATTTTAATTAATGCACTTATTCTAAAACATTATGGTTTCTGTAGTAAATGTTCAATCATAATAAGTATGGATAAAAAGTATGACTTGTGATTCCTCAAAAAAAAAAAAGGCAAATTGGTGTTTCAAGGAATAAAACACTTTGTGGTATGTAATTATAACTTTTGTTATAAAGAATATATTTAAATTTCATTACAATATTCAAAATAGTAATTTCTTGAGACTGATTCATTTGATTATAATCTAAAATCCAACATGCCTTAACATTTAATACAGTTTTACCCCATTGAATTGTATAAACCCTATCAGCCCTATCCTTTTTCTTTATTATCTATAGTGCTTGTATTGGTCATGTAAATTTAATGTCCATAAAAAAGAGACAGATGTAGCCAGGGACACACTTTTTGTCCTTCACTATCTCCATTTTTTTCTTTGGCTTGTTGCAGCTCTGTGTCGAATCTTAACTGCGCCTTTGCTCTTTAAAATAGGCTACAACGCTCCATTCAGATTCCCCTGTTGATTACCTTTTTTGTCAAGACACACAAAAGAGAGAAAATAACAATGTCTCAAATGACTCAGAATCACGGGTCAGTTTGAGATCTGTGCTCTATGATCAGCCCATCCTCATCACTTTGGGTCATTTTGACTTTTCATTTATATAACTGGCTTAAGTATATAATTTCTTGTGTTACAAGCTTGTCTGTATTAATGTTTGTGTAAATTTATATAAGTAGTAAGTGTGTATATTCCTACATTTTAATACACTTGTGAATGTATGTGTTGAGGCATTGTCAGGTCTCTGTCCTTTACAATAAAGCTATGTGTATCTCATTCCTGCTTCTCCATTCATACTAGGACACACACAATCACAGCTGGTTCTCTCTCTTATCGCTCCCTCTCGTGACCAGCAAAATTAAATTACAAATATAATCACTGCAGACCAGGCTCCATTTTCATCACTATTTTGCATATAGAGTAGCATGTCTTTAGAGACATGCACTTGTATTGCTAGACAGCTCTGCTCAAATGTCCAGTGTGCACAATAGAGGTAGTTCTACCTGGAGCAAAGGCACTGTGGGTTTTACTGTGCTGATGAATAGCGGCAAAATGGAATGATAGTCGGGGGAGGTGGAGTAGGAGACAAAAATACACTTCTGCCAACTTGGTCACACACACACAACTCAAACTGTTTCAGCCTCCATCCAGCATGTGGATAGATTTGTGTGTATGTGTGTATGTGTGTGTGTATGTGTGTGTGTGTGTGTGTGTGTGTGTGTGTGTGTGTGTGTGTGTGTGTGTGTGTGTGTGTGAGAGACTGTACACCTTGTGTAGGCTTCTCCGTCTGAATTAACATGGAATATGGTCAATTCTGATATTTTCTAACCTTCTTTTCAAACATATACTCCAGTGATTCATAGGGCGCGATGCAGGAGCTGTTTATCTTATCAAACACACACACACACACACACACACACACACACACACACACACACACACACACACACACACACACACACACACTGATTTCATGTGTACTTATGCTGCCACAAAGAGGGTGAACCAGAGATTAAATGGTATCTTAACAGAGAGAAGCAAATGTCAGTGTATGCTCACACACTCCTGCTTACAATTTTGGTTTACAATAATTGATAAAGAGGCGTAACAAAAACTTACAATGGTTACCTTTCTGCATGAAACAGAATAAGCATTTATCTGCTGCAATTTTTAGTGAGGGAGAGTGAAACACAATAGAGGTGATGTGCCTCCTCTGGAATTGGAATGGGCCACTAAAAACACACACACACACACACAGTTAGGTCTGTGTTTGGACACCTTATTGTACAAATTCTTCATATGAATGCCTTTTTGTTTTCCCATAGTCTTTATTTAATATTAATAATTAATAATTGCTACACATATGTCCCATTCATAGTCAATAGTCTACAGTGTGCTTATGCATTCTGTAAATTGAGAACTTTTTTTTTCCTGTGATGGTGCTCTTTACACTTAGTCAAGTCAGAAATGAATGTCCTTCTTTCTCATCATAGCATTGGGGTAGCAAACAAAATACTAATATAATGACATTCAGACAGCAAATGACATGAAGTGCTGTGTAATAGACTTCTTAATAATTAAAGACAAGCTGACAGAATTACGAGACAGCAAGATGAAGCAAATCAACACTTTATTCAACAAAGACCATTCTACAGTTGTAATTTATTGTAATGTGTAAACCTTTATATTCAGATAACATTGAACTGGACTTCATGTGTAGAACAGAAATAATTTGCAACACTTCCTGTGACTTCTGCATTCATAATCCACCATAAATGACACTAAATGCATGCGTAATCTCTTATAAAGTCTGACATGAGACTTTCAAAATGCTTTATAGTGTGTTTTAAACACAATCACCATCTTATAAGCCATTTAAATTATCAAGAATAAATTAACTATTAATTATGGCTGTCATTGAATTTATTGTATACCTCAGACCTGTGATTATTCTTTATTATGTGTTTCATATTTTGAAACACTTCAGTACATTATGTCTAGTTCAATGCATTCTATATTATAGATACTACACAGATGTTGTAGTAGTGCTCGTGCTGTGGACAATTAAAAATCTGTGTTTACATTGATTTTTTAATGAACAAATGTGTTGTGAAATCTGACAAATTAAATACCACACTTTTTATAGAAATAAATGTGTCCCCAAAGTCTCCATACATAGTGTATTTAAGACATTTTAACAAATTGTAAATGTGTGTAAATTTATTTACAAAAAATCCACTGAATGATTTCTATTTCTTTGTAAACACACACGCAGAGTCAGAGCTCTCCCAAGGGCTCTCCCAAATTTGGCTCCCAGTGTGGCAACAATGTTGTATGTGACATGCTTGCTGTGTTTCCTGTTAAAACCCATCGCAATCTTGCGAGAGCTTTCTGATCCAGCCACAAGAATTTCAATATGTTCTATTTTTGTCAAAGGCATGCTTAAAGGCTATCTGAAAATAACATTAAAACTGAAGAGTTTTGGAAGTGTTCATTTCCCTTATGTTTGTAGTCTTTTGGGACACCCTATTATTCATGGAACTAAACCACAGCTATACTGGAGAATTTATTGGGAAAAGTCTGAATATATCTGCCTCAAGGAGTGCTTGAATGTAGAGTGCAGTAGATGAAGATGAAGTGTGTAGATCAGTCTAAAAGTATGTATTGTGTAGTTACCTTTACTGTATTTATTTTATTGTGCTGAACTTGCTCTTATCATAACATATCTTACTGTCTTTGTAATTTCTGTAAACATGTGTACACAGTTGTATTATTTATTGCACTGTATGCGATGACAATAAAAATTGACATAATCACTATGCCAGAATTGTACTCTGCAAAAGACATTCCAGGTGGCCTTTTGTGTTGATCTCCTACTAACTCTCCTCATCTAGATCATTTCTTCTGACCCAGTCAGTGCTCCGACCGCTGGCCTGTTGTATTTGCACTATCATAAGCCATGCCTGCTTCATTGACAAATTTGACAGATGCTTCTGAGCCCGACCGCTATGGCTGTTCTTGTCAGTGGCTTTACATTCAGAACCCAGTTGAGGGAGATGACTGCTCAGCCCTTTACCCTCCCTCCATTATAATTACAAGATGAACTGATTTAAAGATCAGTCTGCTTAAGCCCAGTCAGAGTCCATATCAGTGTCAGGCCCGCTATTGTCCTTGTGGCATAGGTATGACACATTCACTATTGAAAAGGCCATAACTGCTCTGGCATTTCATATAATGGACTTTTTAGTCAAAGGACAGGGAAATAATAAGCAGATCTATGCCGGAGATGGGCTGCCATTTGTTTCGCAAGTCGACAGTGACCACTGAGCACTCAAGCCTTTGCCATGACGGACATCGCTGCTGCTCTTTTCACCAGCAGATACACAGGGTCATTTTTTGTGGTCTGCTAAACCACCCACAAAGCCCCCATGCACAAAAGAGATAAGAAAACTGGTGGATGTGAGTGTGATAATTTTTGTACATGTGATCATTAATAGTGAAAATAGCTGTCTTTGTGATTCTTTCTTTTTATTTTAGCATTTCTCTCTTATCTTTGCAACAGATGTGTAAGCTAAGACTGATGTACCAAAAAAAATCTCCTGATGGAGAAATACAAAGCTGATGATTAAACACAACACAAATCCAATGAGGGAGCATTGCAGTGTGCTGCATCTCCAGGCTTTAGCAAGCTTGAGACTCGCTGGGGGGAAACGGCAATTTAATTACCACAGAATTAAAGTGCATTGTTATTTTGATTAAAGACACACAGCTCCATTTCCCCTGGATCTGGCATACACTTTTCATTTTGTACAGTTTACTCAGAGTGCATAAGACCCATCTGGAGATCATTTCCCTTCTTTACACACATGCTTCTTAATGTCTGTTTATTCCAGGGAAGACAAACAAAGCCATTAGGAAGGTTTTCTTTGCAATAAAGACATGTCTCTTCTTCTCCTTTGCTGCTGGCACATGGGTAATCTATATAGTATTTATACTGAATAGGGCATTATAAGCAGGGTAATGTCTATGGAAAATGTATATGGTAATAAATAGGGAGTATGTAATATGTAAACCTAGAGATATGTTCTATGATGATAAGTGAGCTGGACTGAGCCATAATTATCAGCAATGCCCAAGACAATTTTGCAGTTGTGGGGAGAGTTTTAACACCATCAGTCTTATGGGGAAAAAGGAAGAAGCCATTGGGAGCACAATGGTTGGAGTTTCGTCTTGTGGCTAGCATTACTGATTACAACAGTGACAGGTGGTTATTGGATATTGAATGGGTGAGCTAAACAAGAAATTCCACCATCAGTACTTATAGGAATCACCAAAAGTCAACCTAATTACAATTTTAAAACATTTTATCAAAGGTGAGAGATAACAAGAGATAATTAGTATTTAATAAAACAACTTGACAGCTTAGCCCAATCAAAAGACCTTGTTCTTAATGTGCAATTATTTCCACTTAGAATTTTGATCAAAAGTAAGATTATTATCTCATCTACTGCAATACACACATATTTTATGCATTACCATTTGAATTTACTATTCTACACTTACTATGACATACAGCCACAGTAAGCTAATTTGCACTTGAACATAAACTATATAGTCCAAAGTTTGTAGATGCCTGACCTTCACACCCATATATGCTTTTTGAACATTCCATTGCAGATTAACTCTCCTTTGCAGTTAGAATAATCTTCACTCTTCTCAAAAGGCTTTTCACTGGGAAGGCTTTAGTTTTTGGAGCATGGCTGTTTGAATTTATGCTCATGCAGCCACAAGAGCACTGATGACGGGTGAGGAGAGCTGGGGTAGATATGACATTTGAGTTCAACCCAGATGAAGGTGAAGAAGGTGTCTAGTGAAAAAAAGACTTTGTTTCCCATTCAGTTTAGCTAAGCCATATTTCAGTTTCATATGTACAATTCAGCCACTAAGCCACTGCACACTATGATCATGTCACATATTTTAAAACTTTCTGAACAATTACTTCACATGTTTTAGAGCAACAAAGAGTGGCCAAGAAATTCAGGGAGATATTCCTGTCTGTGTGAACATTCGCATGTTCTCCTGCGTCCTCTAGAGTCTTTTTAAGTTTCAAGTTTCCTCTAGAGTCTCTGGTTTCCTCCCACCTCACAAAAACATGCCAGTAGGTGAACTGACAGCTCTATTTGCCCATAGATGTGAATGAGTGTGTAAATGTTTGTGGATAGTGCCATGTGATTCCAAAGTGTATTCCTGCCTTGTGCCCAGGGTCCACTGTGATCCTGACTAGGATAAAGTGATTACTGAAAGATGAATGAATGAATGAACAAATGATTGGATAATGAACTCCATGATGGTAATCATTACTGTACATAATTGGCTAATGAAAAGCTGCTTGCAAAACCATTCCCTGCATGATGTGCTTAAAAGATCACAAAATTAGAACATAAGAACATAGACAAAGCGGGAAAAAAATAACTGAACACAAAATTAACTGAATGCCTGCTATAAGATATACTGACCTCAGGGCAGACAAGAAGCATAAGCAATAGAGCTAAGAGTACTGTAACATCATGCGTCTGTTTTATGACATTCTCCATCTGTCAAACACGAGGTGGATCAGCCCTGGACCAGCAGAGCTAATGCTTCACATTACGTCAGTCAGAAGAGCTGTCCTGCAAGACTGAGAGAAAAACAGTGAAAGAGAGACAGAAAGAGGATTAAAAACTAGCCGATTATCTCAGGAGAGGAACATGCAGGAGCTGTTGCTGCAAAGTTTCTAACAGTGTGTCATAGCCCTAGGGACGGATGTTCTATGCCTTGAATTTTGTAAATATTGCATCCAGTGCAGGAGCTTTTCTTTAGATTTTCCAAAAAGGAGGTAATGCAGGATGATGAAAAACATGAATAAAATGGTAACAAGTATGGTTTTGTTATTAATATACAAACCCGATTCCAAAAAAGTTGGGACACTGTACAAATTGTGAATAAAAACAGAATACAATGATGTGGAAGTTTCAAATTTCAACATTTTATTCAGAATACAACATAGATGACATATCAAATGTTTAAACTGAGAAAATGGATCATTTTAAGGGAAAAATAAGTTGATTTTAAATTTCATGGCATCAACACATCTCAAAAAAGTTGGGACAAGGCCATGTTTACCACTGCGTGGCATCCCCTCTTCTTTTTATAACAGTCTGCAAACGTCTGGGGACTGAGGAGACAAGTTGCTCAAGTTTAGGAATAGGAATGTTGTCCCATTCTTGTCTAATACAGGCTTCTAGTTGCTCAACTGTCTTAGGTCTTCTTTGTCGCATCTTCCTCTTTATGATGCGCCAAATGTTTTCTATGGGTGAAAGATCTGGACTGCAGGCTGGCCATTTCAGTACCCGGATCCTTCTTCTACGCAGCCATGATGTTGTAATTGATGCAGTATGTGGTCTGGCATTGTCATGTTGGAAAATGCAAGGTCTTCCCTGAAAGAGACGACGTCTGGATGGGAGCATATGTTGTTCTAGAACTTGGATATACCTTTCAGCATTGATGGTGCCTTTCCAGATGTGTAAGCTGCCCATGCCACATGCACTCATGCAACCCCATACCATCAGAGATGCAGGCTTCTGAACTGAGTGCTGATAACAACTTGGGTTGTCCTTGTCTTCTTTAGTCCGGATGACATGGCGTCCCAGTTTTCCAAATAGAACTTCAAATTTTGGCTCGTCTGACCACAGAACAGTTTTCCACTTTGCCACAGTCCATTTTAAATGAGCCTTGGCCCAGAGAAAACGCCTGCGCTTCTGGATCATGTTTAGATATGGCTTCTTTTTTGACCTATAGAGTTTTAGCCGGCAACGGCGAATGGCACGGTGGATTGTGTTCACCGACAATGTTTTCTGGAAGTATTTCTGAGCCCATGTTTTGATTTCCATTACAGTAGCATTCCTGTATGTGATGCAGTGCCGTCTAAGGGCCCGAAGATCACGGGCATCCAGTATGGTTTTCCGGTCTTGACCCTTACGTACAGAGATTGTTCCAGATTCTCTGAATCTTTGGATGATATTATGCACTGTAGATGATGATAACTTCAAACTCTTTGCAATTTTTCTCTGAGAAACTCCTTTCTGATATTGCTCCACTATTTTTCGCCACAGCATTGGGGGAATTGGTGATCCTCTGTCCATCTTGACTTCTGAGAGACATTGCCACTCTGAGAGGCTCTTTTTATACCCAATCATGTTGCCAATTGACCTAATAAGTTGCAAATTGGTCCTCCAGCTGTTCCTTATATGTACATTTAACTTTTCCGGCCTCTTATTGCTACCTGTCCCAACTTTTTTGGAATGTGTAGCTCTCATGAAATCCAAAATGAGCCAATATTTGGCATGACATTTCAAAATGTCTCACTTTCAACATTTGATATGTTATCTATATTCTATTGTGAATAAAATATAAGTTTATGAGATTTGTAAATTATTGCATTCCTTTTTTATTCACAATTTGTACAGTGTCCCAACTTTTTTGGAATCGGGTTTGTATTTGCTGTCCAACTATTTGTTTGTATTTTTGTTATCTTTGGCAAACCTGCAAGGAAAGCGTCAAAATAAACATTAAAATTACAATGAATGAAAATTACAAGTCAGGATAAACATGAGAATGCAAGACAGAAAGAGCTTTGAATTGTAAATCTGAGTTTTAATTAATCAGGTAGAGATTAATCAGGTCAGGAAGGAAACTTTTGTATTCAAACCAATCATTCTAGAGAGACATTCATAGGTAGAGATGCAGAGAGACTGAGAGAGAGAGAGTGAGGGAAAGAGAGAGAGAGAGAAACTGATACAGACAGACAGAGTGGGTAATGAATCGCCTGCATCCTGATAATGGCATTAATGATTATTAGGCAGAGCCAAAGGGAGGGTGATGTGAGGTAAAGGAAAGTGGGAGTGAGAAAGATAGATGAGCAACCTAAAAGTGGATAGGACGGAGAAAGAGGCATTCCTGCAGCTACCTTTGACAAATGGCATGGCACTGGGGGCCACAGTTTTGAATGTAATTTACAAAATAAACTTGGAACACCAAGGAGAGAAAGAGAGAGAGAGAGAGAGAGAGAGAGAGAGAGAGAGCAAGAGAGAGAGAGAGAGAGAGAGAGAGAGAGAAGAACATGTAAAGAATAATGAACGTGTTTAACCTGCTGGAGTCTGCCATTCTTTTTCCCAGTAGAACAATTATTCATGTTTTAAAGTGATGAAAGCTTCATCGATATGCTGTAACATCATGGGAGATGTGATCCTGTTCCAGACCTGCTGATAGAATAAAAGGTACATATGTAAAAACATGACAGACTAGAGGCTATGAGAATAATTAAAACACAGAAAAGAGACAGCAGGCATGTTCAGTGGAATTTTTAAGGGTTTTTTGTAAGTTTAGGTTCTAGATTTTAAACCCTTTCTAATATTGTTTCACTGTGTATTAGGATCCTTGAGACAGGGATTCAGTTTAAGGGGTCCCCCAGAAGGACAAAAAAATAACCATTAAGGGTTCTTAATTTCACCCTTTTTCTAATAATGTAATTGGTTAGGTGTTGATTAATTTGCAGCTCATTTTGATTAGTAATTGCAGCTTAAACAGTCATTTCGACAGTTATATTAACATATTTCTAATATGTATATGTAAAAATGTATATTATATTAATATTCATTCTAGTAATATGTTATCATTTCTATTGTAAGAAATAACACTGACATATAGCTGATACTCCACTTAAACAGATAAAAATTGGAAATAATATAAAGTTTTCTGTGAAGAGATGTTATTAAAGTTTTTAAAAGTGAGTCTTCAATGTCAGTGCTTTGTAACAGTCAGAAGTAAGGCTGGTCCTTCAGACAAGGTTCGTTTTTTGTCTTATCAACTTTGAGAGAGAGAGAGAGAGAGAGAGAGAGAGAGAGAGCGAGAGAGCAAGAGAGAGAGAGAGAGAGAGAGAGAGAGAGGCTGGTAAAGTACCGACAAGTGATACCAGGAACATAACTATAAACAAATAAAAAGCATGTGTCGTTCTTTCATTAATAAAATTTGTAATTATAGCAAAAAAATTGCTGTGGTATAAGACAAATAATACATGTAAGGACTTGCTGTTATTGGACACAAAAAATGAGTCACCACTTTGTAGTGGTGACTGCAACTCCACTTCACACCTCTTCACACTGCTCTAGTTTTTTTTTTTTTCTTTTGGGGGGGGGGGGGGTGTTTTTGCCCTGTATTAACATGTACAAAATGCAACATGTATGTTTTTCTGCACATATTATTTTTGTTCATACTCAATTATATTGCTATCACAGCACCTCCCTCATGTTTTATTCTTTACTTATTATCTATATACTGTATGCATACAAAAAGAGAAACATGGCAATAGTTGGCAATAGTTTATCTGATACATCAGATTTCTCTTCCCAACAACACTGACATTTCTTGACAAAGCCAATACCAAGTGGGAGCTTGTCTCTTAAGACTACCATGTTGATTTACTCAAGATCCCTTTTCACATTTCTGAAACATATACTGCTCTCATTGCTCAACTTGCGGAAACTTGAGTATAGTTTTGCTCCCACTAGGTATCAACTATCATTGCTCATCTCTGAAGATGTCTTTTCATTTTTGCTTATCTAAGTCATGGCTGAATCCATTACAAGACAAACACAAACCTGGCCTCAGATCAGCAAAAGAACAATGTTGAGGAGCTCCACTATCACTCAGCAGGTGTGCTGTTCAGTTGGCAATAACTGTAACAAAGCCACCTAAACAACGGCCCTCCCCACCCTTCCCTCCCATCTACATAGAAATTCAACCACCACACAATAACACTCCATGCTGTGCCAGGTGGCTGTCAACACCAGACATTTTTCCTTTAAATCAAACTACCACTGTGTTTATTGATAACAAGTCAATTAGTGGAAGGGAATGTGATGAGCAGGTCTCTGGGGGTCACTGCCAGTTTGTTACACACGTCTGTAACTTCATCCTTCAGCTCAACATGAAGTCTATCACATCACTTGAATTGAACATGAATTGTATCTGTTAATGTATCTATGTGAACATGGTAATCTATAGTACCTACCATTTCAAACAAGCCCACACTGAGTTGTCTTTCTAGTCCTTTTTTAAATCAATACCTTTTAAATTGGAGTTAAATGGGATTCAGGAGTTGGGGCACCAGATTCTTTCAAGGCAACAAGAATGTGGGAACAGTACTATGTGCTGCTGAATTCTCTGGGGTTTTAAACACTGATATAAGGAATTGTGATCAAAATTGATTTTCCCCATATATGTTTTTATAATGATTGTTTAATTGAACTTGATCAGATGCATGGCGCCCTTATAATTAATAAAATAAATTGTTAATATTATATATTAGATGCAAACAGCCAAGATATGAGACAATATCATATGTATGTACATGTAGGTCTCTACTTGTAGTGTTTAGTGTTTAATAGAGACAGCCCTTAACCCAGAATCGTGTAAGGAATTATAAACAACATTTTTTTAGCTAGGATTTGAGACAAATTTTGCTATTTTTAATCTGTTAGGTCTGTTCTTTCTCTTTCTCTAATAGGTCTTGTGTCTCATTTGCATCTGATTAAGCATCTGTCTTGCTCTACAAACATCTCTGAGTCATCTTTTAGATGTCTGACTTGTCATTAATCCTGGCTCCTCATGTACAATAGTAGTCATGTGTGGCAGAGGCTGACACTAAAGAAACAAACTGTAGCCACCGACTGTGCATTTAATAAGAGGACTGACAGATCTAGTGCGGTAGAGCATGGTCCTGCAGAGAGTAGACCAGATTAATCTGCAGCTTGAATTCAAACAAGTTTGATTCTTACGCAAATACGCTGTCGATCTACAGAGACAAACTATCAAGCCATTCTCATTAGTGCTCATCCCGGCCTGTCACAACACAGACTATTCCACAAGGGGCTGAAACAGAGCCTCTCACGAATAAAATTCTAGTTCAAGGAGCCCATAACAAAGACAGAACTGCGTCAGCTCAGTGAGTGCTGGGAGACACTCAAATAATCTGTCAGAAGGAAAAAAAAAGGTCATTAGAGTGGTGACAGTCTTTTGGGACTTAACCCATCCTTTGTGAACAGGCCTAGAAACCTGACTGCTGTATGTAGGCCAAAGCTGTGTGAACATTACGGTTGTAACTCCAGTAGCTCTTTCTAGTGCTTGTCTCATTTCCAGTGCAGCAGTTCTGTCTTTGTTCTGGTCTTGAGCTGAAAAATGGCTTGCATCAGGATGGTGTAGCATTGTGCCTCCAAGTCTATATTTCAGGGCCGGCATAAGAACCATAAAATCTGCATTCAACAAATATAGGGTGTACAAATATGTGAATTATCATACAATATATGGCATACAGAAATACGTTACATGTCAAGCATAGAGTATATGGATAAACAAAGATTGCATCAAAAAAACATAAAATGGAAGTGTTACTCTAGGCATGTTACATGTTACTCTATGTCCTATACAGCAGGGGTTCTCAAAGTTTTGAAGCTAGGAACCACTTGAACACGGTGGCTTAGTGGTTAGCACGTTTTCCTCACACCACCAGGGTTGGGGGTTCGATTCCCGCCTCCGCCGTGTATGTGGAGTTTGCATGTTCTCCCCGTGCCTCGGGGATTTCCTCCGGGTACTCCGGTTTCCTCCCCCAGTCCAAAGACATGCATTGTAGGTTGATTGGCATCTCTAAATTGTCCGTAGTGTGTGAATGAGAGTGTGTGTGTGCCCTGCGATGGGTTGGCACTCCGTCCAGGGTGTATCCTGCCTTGATGCCCAATGACGCCTGAGATAGGCACAGGCTCCCCGTGACCCGAGTGTAGATCGGATAAGCGGTAGACAATAAATGAATGAATGAAGCGCAACAGACGATGGAATGGAATAAACATTTCATGGACACAATCGAACTAATTGTGGATATCAGGATGTTAGGACATTATCTAATTTAAAACCATGGCTATGAAACATATTTGTTTGCTTGTTAGTTCATCCTTTCATTCGTTCATTCCTTCACTCATTCATTCATCAGTGCTTTATCCTGGCAAGGATTATGGTTGATTAAAAGCACCATGCAGTGGTTTTGTGAGGTGTAAGGAAACTAAAGAACCTGAAGGAGTACCTATAAAATTGTAAAACATACAGACAGTAACCTGTGCTCTGGACTGGAAAGAGAAGTGAACTATGATGTAGAACTGACACGATAATATACAGTATAATTTTACTTAATGACTGTGTTGACAAGTGTGAGTGTAAATAAGTATATGAGTACATAATAGTATTATAGTATGTGTATATGCGTATAGGTATATGAGTATAATAGTATGCCATGTGTGTGTGTGTGTGTGTGTGTGGTTAGCACTCTCACTCCTCCCCATTTACCCCATCATTCAGGTGGCATGGGGTGTCAGTTATGGACTCCCCACTGTGGTATAAATAGGAGTCTCTCCCTCCTATGGAGAGACACAATCCTCAGTAGGAACGCTGAGATCCAAATAGACACAGTGAGAAAAGAGACACTCAAATATCCAAACACACACACACACATCTCTACATCTGTGCTCCCATGCAGAAAAGACCCCAAGGGACACAACGCCAGCTGAGCCTCAAAAACAAGGTAGGAGAACCCAGCTGACTGGCAGAGTGAGTCTGCCCAGCTGTTTGTGTGTGTCTGCCTGTTTGTGTGAGTCAGTGTGTATTAGCATGAGCTTTAAAGGATGCTGACAGTTAAAGAGACAGAGGACGCAGACAAAATCTTTTGAGAAGTGACAGAGATAATGCCAATATGTGGCCACAGCAGGACTGCTATGGTAAGCTCTTGTTGATTTATTGATAGAGAATTTGATTGATAGCTTTATAGTATGAGATAAAAGCTTCATGTCAAAGTTGATTTGGAAGACTGCCAGCTTTGACAGCTACTGGGATTCCTGTGGTTTAATGTGGTTGTGGTTCTTGAATATATTTTTTATGCTGTATTTGTTTAATATTTACAACTCCAGTCACTTTTGCTTGACTTTTCATCTATAACAGTAGGCCTTAAAACTTTTCAATGAACTCTCTTCTCCCTTCAATCAATAACCAAGTATCATAGTTTCATTATTCTCCTGTTTGCTCCTCTTAAAATGCCAGTGTAGTGCCCTTAAGGCCCTGACTCCAGTTCCACTTGAGAAAATGTCTAATATGAGAGATTGATAGATGTTAAAGGATAAAGGTGCCCATTTAGCAAACTTGCTGTACCCAATAAAAAAGAGACATGCTAGAAAAAAACAGACACACTTACTCTCACAGCAGAAGCTTAAAAAAGGGATGAAATGAAGTTTTCAGCAGCCGATCGATTCCTGAATACTTGTCTCATGAATTTTACAGAGGAGCTAAATGCCACTTACAGAATAATGCAGCACTGTGGGTTAGAGCTTAACACTTCATTGTGTGCTGGGATTTCAGGACACTCAGTACAAAACATTCTCAAAAACGGAGTAAATAAGCTTGATTTTGTCACAGAACTTAAAGTGAAAATCTGTTTGGGTGGGCTGTAGGTGTAAAGAATTTAAATCATGTGCAAAAATAAAAAATCCACAGCAGCCAAACTGTGCAGTAACATCAACTCCTATTTCACCTCCTGCATCTGCTCCTTCACAGAACCTGAGACTGTGCTGATAACATGGAGACAGAGCTGTATGTTGCACCAGATTCACCAAGAGCCTCCATGCCAGATGAATTGTGTCATCCTTATTCCAACTTTTCAAACTGGAAGTTTAAACTCTTTCGAGTTCGGTCTTTGGAGAAGGCACCCCTGCCTAGTGAACCTCCTGTGGAGAAGGAGGTTGAGCTGAAGGTATGTGAACCTGATGGCCTGAGTGTTCCTAGCAGCGTCATGAAGCTCTGTCTAGGGGGCAAAAATAAGGAGAATGTGGAGGGGGCCGGCAGACAAGTGGATCTCAAGCTTCAGGAGATTGACACACACATGAACCATCTCAGGTAAATACGATTTTGAGATCAGGAATGATTATTTGACATGATTTTAAGATTTAAAAATTGTAACATTTTGAGTCTCAATAAGTTCAAAGTTCACATGACTTTTCAGATTCGTTTTATTTTTTCTTTAAGCAATATATTCAATGGCATGTAATATTAATATATAAACATATTGCTAGAACATTTAAAACACCCTTAACAATTCATGATCCCAATTAATGTTGAACAATTCTATTCAGGTCTTTGTGCCGCTTATGTGGCATACTTCTAAGAAAAGCAAAAGGTCCAGAGCATGAAGTTCAGGGAGACCTGGATGAGTCCAGTAGATATGCATTGCGCAGGATGGGCTGTAAGGCTGCTAGATGGCCTGATGTCATCCTAAAAGTGTTTAAAGTAGATGTGAATGGAGACATGGAATCCATCCACCCTCCCATGTTCTGTCATCGCTGCTGGACTGTAGCTATTAGAGGAGGGGGAATATGTAGCTTCTCTAGAACCAGGGTCCCTATATGGAAGCCTCACAACTCACACTGTCTGCACTGCTACCCCAAGAGACACATACTTCAGCGAAGAGGAAGGAAGAGAAAGAAACCTCTACACAGCCTTCCCAAAAGGGCAAAAAGAGAGACGTCTACAGGGTGCAATAAAGTGTGGAGACAGACCACAGACAACCCACCAGCAATGGGCATGAGAGCATTTGTGAAGCCAGCTGCTCAGAGAAGCCTTTGGGTAAAGAATATAACTCACTGCCAAAAAGACCATCTAACCTCCAGCCTACTTCCAGGTGATTTCCCAAAAGACTTTGTGAGTGCTATTGTGTGCCAAGTGTGTGATCACCTATTGTCTGACCCAGTCCAGTCCCCATGCCAACACCTCTTCTGCCGCACCTGCATCCAAAAGTACAGCCATGTCTTAGGTTCCCAGTGTCCAGCCTGTGGCCTCCTATTTAACCCATGTGACCTAAATAGCCCTCACAAAGCTTTTATGTCTATTCTCCACTCTCTACCTCTGCTTTGCCCAAGAGAAAGTTGTGGGGAGTTGGTCAGATTTGAGTCCTTTGCAGACCACTGTCTAAATCACTGTTTTGAGAGAGATGGTGGAAAGGAACAGCAGAATCGTGAGCAGAATCTGGACGGATACTTGCCTGTAAACAAAGGTGGCCGCCCTCGCCAGCACCTGCTTTCGTTGACACGAAGGGCACAGAAGCACAGGCTGAGAGAGCTGAAGAATCAGGTGAAGGTGTTTGCTGATAAGGAGGAGGGTGGAGATGTGAAATCCGTGTGTTTGACACTATTCCTACTGGCACTGAGGGCAGGAAATGAACACAAACAGGCTGATGAGCTGGAGGCCATGATGCAAGGTAAGGCCAAGAAGCACATCAGCAGTGATAATGTCATATTTAAGATGAATTAAATATATAATTGACTATAAGAGTAATGGTATAACTATCTTTAGTATAGATCATTTGTAACCAGGAATCTTTTGAAATTATGTAGTGAAAAAAGTGAAAGAAATTTAATACACTATAGAATTATGTATGCTAAACAAAGGGGAAAATATGACTCTAGTATAAGATAAGATTTATGCTTATAAATTCATGCTTATGCTTATATTTCACAATAACTTTGCATAAGACTAATGAGGTTGTGAGACAACCCCAGGACACATCTGACATATGCTTGTCTGCCACTGACCATCTTATTGTGACAGGATGTTAAATTTGTAAGAGATTGTTACCTCCATGCTCTCGCATGTCCCTCAATTACACATTTAAAAATAAAAAAGCCTGTTACAATGTAAAAAACATCAGCATCTCTGGTACCTATAAATGACACAAGCTATGCAATTCTGTTTTCTGGAGGCCCAGCTGGTGTCTGTTTTCATCACTATCCAAAAGATCTTTTTTGTCCACCTCCCCAAATGACCTCTTATCATCATAAATATCAAATATGCTGTAGGGCAGAGCTCTCTATGCTTTGCTTAAAGTGTGACAGCACATTCTTTTCCTCCCTACAACCCCATTTACTTCAGATTTCTAAACCTACTCCTCTCCTGCCTATTATACTGCTTTATAAACTCATTATTTGTACTTGTGTAGGGTCCACAGTGGGATCATTTTCTCTTTGTCTACTCTTCCAGGCAGGGGTCTTGGCCTACACCCAGCTGTGTGTCTGGCCATACGGGTCAATACCTTCCTCAGCTGTAGTCAGTACCACAAGATGTACCGCACAGTCAAAGCTACTAGTGGACGCCAGATCTTCCAGCCCTTGCACACTCTCCGCAATGCTGAAAAGGAGCTTCTTCCTGGCTTCCATCAATTTGAGTGGCAACCAGCTCTCAAAAATGTTGCTACTACTTGCAATATTGGGATCATTGATGGGCTTTCTGGGTGGACAGCCTCAATAGATGATGTACCCGCAGATAGTATTGCTAGAAGATTTCGCTATGATGTCGCACTAGTGTCAGCTTTAAAAGACTTGGAGGAGGACATCATGGAGGGACTTAGAGAAAGGGGGTTGGATGACAGCAAATGCACCTCAGGTTTCACTGTGGTGATTAAGGAGTCATGTGATGGCATGGGAGATGTCAGTGAGAAGCATGGAGGAGGACCAGCTCTCCCAGAGAAGGCAGTGAGATTTTCTTTTACAGTGATGTCCATCACCATTCAAGTTGAAGGTGAAGATGAAGCAGTCACCATCTTCCAGGAGCCAAAGCCTAACTCTGAGCTTTCCTGTAGGCCACTGTGCCTCATGTTTGTGGATGAGTCTGATCACGAGATGCTCACGGCCATATTGGGACCTGTAGTTGCAGAGCGTAAAGCTATGAAAGAGAGTCGCCTCATTCTCTCTATAGGTGGGCTTCAACGTTCTTTCCGCTTTTATTTTAGGAGCACAGGCTATGATGAAAAAATGGTGAGAGACATGGAAGGTTTAGAGGCTTCAGGCTCCACTTACATCTGCACCCTCTGTGACTCCACACGAGCTGAAGCCTCTCAGAACATGGTTCTTCACTCCATTACTAGAAGCCATGATGAAAATCTTGAGCGCTATGAAATATGGAGGACTAACCCATTTTCTGAGTCTGTAGAGGAGCTGCGGGATCGAGTCAAAGGGGTCTCAGCCAAGCCTTTCATGGAGACGCAACCCACATTAGATGCCTTGCACTGTGACATTGGCAATGCTACTGAATTCTACAAGATCTTCCAGGATGAGATTGGTGAAGTGTACTTGAAAAACAACCCAACTCGAGAAGAACGCCGATGTTGGAGGTCAGCCCTTGACAAGCAGCTGAGAAAGAAGATGAAATTAAAACCAGTGATGAGGATGAATGGGAACTACGCGCGGCGACTTATGACCCGTGAGGCTGTTGAAGCAGTATGTGAGCTGGTTCTTTCAGAGGAACGCCGTGAGGCTCTGAAAGAGCTAATGGAGTTGTATCTCCAGATGAAACCTGTGTGGCGTTCTACCTGTCCAGCCCGAGATTGTCCTGATCAGCTTTGCCGCTATAGCTTCAACTCTCAACGTTTTGCAGAGCTCCTCTCCTCCACATTCAAATATCGCTATGATGGCAAGATTACTAACTACCTCCACAAGACTTTAGCCCATGTACCTGAAATTGTTGAGCGCGATGGCTCCATTGGTGCCTGGGCCAGCGAAGGGAATGAATCTGGGAACAAACTTTTCCGCCGCTTCCGTAAGATGAATGCTAGGCAGTCTAAGACATTTGAGTTAGAAGACATATTAAAACATCACTGGTTGTACACATCAAAGTATCTGCAGAAGTTCATGGAAGCTCATAAGAACTCAGCAAAAGCAATGCAAGCCACCATCAACCCAGAGGAATGCCAAGAATGCCCAGATGACGTTGATATATCTCTTGACATAATAGACTTTTAGAAAGTCTGGGGTTTGAGATAATTTACTTGAATATACTTGGACACTTCATTGCTTTACTTTTCATAATTACTCCCTTGATATGACAGATTTTGAAATAATGATTTTTTTCTTCAGATATATATCTACTCCATGTTGAACTAGTTTATTTTTAACCTTTTTATGTTTTATATATCTGTCTGCAGCCTTAACTTTATGACATAGATAAGATTGGGAGAGGATGGCTATACTTTTCTGTCTCAGGTTTTGCAGAAAAGCCTTCTTTTCCATCCTTTGCTGCTGGTGAAATATGGGAGAGTTTATTGTATTGCCAGGTTATGACACATTCATGAATTTATACAGAAGGATTATTTATGGAATCAGATGAAAGCATTGTAAGCCAGAGAAGGGGAATTGCTTTAAAAGAGGCCACTTTTATGATCCCTGTATTAATTTATCACAGGTGAGGGCAGAGACAAAATGTAATTAGAGAAACTCAAACTGCCTCTGATTCAGTAGAAATAGTAAAAGAAAAGACTGCCGCCGTACACCAGGGACTTCTCGGGAAAATAGCATCAGGGTCACACATAGTTTTGCACATTCCCAGAAAAATGCTATTATACCACCTCCATTTTTACATTTCTAGACTTTCCACAACACTGAACACTTCATATTTGTTTTAGTAATTTTGCACCATACCATACACCTCATTATTTTCAAAAATGTAACCCAGTCTACTCAGGATGCTATTTTACAGTTCTATTGTTTTATTAATATGTTGATTAATGTTTTTCATAATAACTGTCTATGTCAGATGGACTGTGCTTTAATGGATTGATTAATTGATTTACTTTATGTTTTTATTTGTTTGATTGGTTATATTGTTTACACTGAAGTATTTTAAACGTATGTAGTTGCTTTAATAGATTTCTTGATTAATACATTGTTTACATTATGTATTAGTGTGTTTAATTGATTGATTGATACTTTAATACCCAGCACATTGTAACAATTTTAATTGTTCATGTCAATGGAAACCAAAAGCAAATAGGTGTTACTATGTACCTGTTTGCTGTTTATTTTTTATGGTATGCTATTGGCATTATATATTATTTGAGTATGTGATGATGTAGGGTACCACAAGGCTGACAGCTGCCAAGGATGCAGGAATACTGATACCTCCAGAAATTAAATTTGTCGATAGTTTGTGTGTTACATTTGTACCTTTGTGAACTTGTACCCAATTTCTTTACTCAATTAAAACTTAAATAAACAGTGATGCAAATGAAGAAAATGACATTCAGTGGCAAATTCTTTTACTCATCTTAGAGAATAAAAATCTAAACTGTTAAAACATAATCACATCTGCCTCAAACCATGTTTTCTGTTACTGGTAAATTTGCCCCTTTCATCAAAGAACCAAGGTCAGTGGCATTATTGCCAGATGTCATAAAATGGGATTTGCGCTTGGTTTGATGGTGGCAATGTTCCGCATCGACTTTTTTTTGTTTCATTTGTTGTCTTTCCTCACAAATGTGTATATCTTTTAAGTAAATGATATCAAACCCATTTCTGTTCCCTGAGATGCCCCAAGTGATTGTTCATAAGCATCTAAAGTTTGAAACTGTTATCTTCAACCACTAAAATTCAAAGAGAGGTAAAATCATCTCACACAGAAGCCAACAGTGTCCTAACTAATTTTAGTTTGACTTGTGGCAATAAAATACTTAATTTATACTGATCAATTTTCATACAGATTAACAATAATTTTATTGCTTATGATACAAACTAGGTGAATAGCTAGCTTTCAAATACGGATAAAATGCCTATATAAACACAGACAGTAATAAACACAGCAGTAGTTACTGTAGATTACAATGAGGAGTACTAGGTCTCACTCTTGCTGTCACATCTGTTAAAATGTAGACTTTTTTTATTTGTTAAATCAACTCATTGACAGAAAGAGAAGCTATATAAATAATATAAATTATATAAATGTGATTACAGAGAAATGTAGCTTCAAATGTAGTGAGGAGAAATTAGATATTTGTCTTCTGAAATGTGGTAATTAAAGCCCATATGTATTAAGTGAAAGAAACATTTGCGTACTAAAGTACACATTAATAAAAAGAAGACTTAAGTATGATAAAAAAAAAAAAAAGTAGCCTGACTACAAGAAGCTTTTATAGCTTTTCATAGCTTTTTAGATGTGTGGTAGCTTACTCTGAGCACTACTTTAAATGCTTTAAATGATGGATGTCATTGTGTGGAATCTTAAGTCTCTGATTTAGTTTCTGTGCCTTAAGGTTTAATGTTAACAACTCAGTAATTTATGTGTCATGCTATGAACCAAAGCTGGGGGGCAAGGTGGCTTGGTGATTAGCATGTTTGCCTCACACCTCCAGGGTTGGGGGTTCAATTCACACCTCTGCCATGTGTGTGTGGAGTTTGCATGTTCTCCCCGTGCCATCGGGGGTTTCCTCCGGGTGCTCCAGTTTCCTCCCCCGGTCCAAAGACATGCATTGTTGGTTGATTGGCATCTCTAAATTATCCGTAGTGTGTGATTGCGTGAGTGAATGAGAGTGTGTGTTTGCCCTGCGATGGGTTGGCACTCCGTCCAGGGTGTATCCTGCCTTGATGCCCAATGATGCCTGAGATAGGCACAGGCTCCCCGTGACCCGAGAATAGATCGGATAAGCAGTAGACAATGAATGAATGAATATGAACCAAAGCATTTGGTTCTGCATATTCAACTGCAGTTTTGTTTCTTTCTTCTTATTTTTTCCTTCTTATTAGAGCATCATTGATCTTGTTCAGGATTTCAGAGATTAGTGTTACTTTTAAGCAGAGCCTGAAAATGGTTTGGGCATAGAAAAAAATGTATTGATGAATATTAAAATGTTTTGTAATAAACTACATGTTCAATGTCCGGTCCCTGAAGTACTGAAAAAGCATTTTAGGATATTAATCAGATCTTAATACTATTAACTATGACAAACCTGCACAATGACACAAATCAACATTTTCTTTTTTATTACAAACAATTTAAGAAATACATTTTCAGTGAGCTGTATCATAATATAATGGCCCAAAGAAAATTTTGTTCAGGTACATTACAACAGTATATGATGTAAGAACTTATCAGTCAACTTATCAGATATGTATTAGCATTTAGCTCTCAAATAACCAGTTAAATATCATCTCAGTCAAACAATCTTCTGAAGAAGCTCTTCTTTACTGGAGTCATTTTCAGTGATATGGGGGCTTTGCGGTGCATTGTCTTCATTGGGACTCTCTTCAGAGGCAATATCTTGCGCGGCGGGGTCATTTCCTGCCTAGCAAGACCTCCATGGTCTAGGCAATAATACTTGCTGTTATCCTGAGAGAGACGTAGCAGTAGACTCTCTGACAGTTCCATACACTGAGCATGGACCCAGTGTCCACCCTCACCTCTGGAACAGAAGATCATAGCTGGTCTGGTGAGCTCAGTGGAGTAAAAGGGCTCCCAGGTGTTGACATCGACCTGACATGTCAGGCAGCACTTGATCCAATAACCGGTCTGAGATTCATCCTCTTCATCTTCCTCATTGTAGGTGTCTCCCTCTCCATCACTGCTGTACTCCATCTCATGGGGATCACGCCCAAAATACAGTTCTTCTGAATCTTCGAGGGGTGCAGAATCCTCAAAATCAGTGGATTCTTGGCTGCATGTCTGGGTTGGATCCTCTCCATCTCCCTCTTGCTTGAAGCTTAACTGGTAAAAGTGATAGGCATCTGTAGGTGTATGATTTGTCCCAGAGGGTACAGCAATTAATGCACTCCCCTTATCTAGGGTTCCACCAAACCAGGTGCGGCTTTGGCTGATCTCACTGTTCCACTCAGGAGGCTCTCTGGGTTCCATGCGTATCCCGACATCATCTAGTACAACGTAGGTGCACAGCATTCTCTTCTGGGAATCTGACTGGTAACCACCAAGAATAATGTATTCATGAGCAGGGCCTATGGGAGTTGCAATGGCACTAGTGATGGAGAGACCGTCATTAAGGATCTCACAGGAGAGTAATGGACTGCCTAAAAGGAGCTCTACATGCAGCCTGAACAGGCGAGGTGGTCGGCAGTCAGTAGAGGCAATGTGGCCACCCAAGAAGTAGACACAGTCCTCTCGTGCCAATGCCAGGTGGAACGACTGACCATCAGTGAGCTCTGGGAGGGTGTGTGCTGAACAACAGCCAAACTCCAGATCAACAAGGTAAATCTGGGGTGGACAATCCACCATGCAGTTCCAGTTCTCTGTTGTTCTTTCAGCAGGAGGCATGTAGGATCTGCCACCAAACAGAACACAAGCGGTTTTCCCTCTGCTGTGGACTACACTAAGGGTGTGGCCATACCGCGCTTCCGGGAGCTCGCCGACCAACTCTTTCTCCTGGCATCTCAATGTGACTTTCCTATTACATCCATGGCTGTCAACACTAAGCATGTAGAG
This sequence comes from Hemibagrus guttatus, assembly GCA_033459395.1. NCBI lineage: Eukaryota > Metazoa > Chordata > Actinopteri > Siluriformes > Bagridae > Hemibagrus > Hemibagrus guttatus. The sequence continues at coordinate 12,491,161 of JAUCMX010000013.1, read as the reverse complement.
GCTCGATGACAGCTCATTATTAGGGGTTCGGCCTCCATGAATGAGGTAACACTCTGGGTTTTCATTGTGAGGCTCTATGTGAGCAATTGCGGGGTAACGCAGAGGTGGGAGATAACAAGAATTGTGGGAGAATGAGATGGCACGCAATTTGAGCTCCCCATGTTTGATCCGGACGCCAAAGATGCCTGTGGGGCAGGAACGTTTGGGCCATCCTTTCTGGCCAAAAAGATAAGCATCACCTTCTAGATGCAATAAGGAGCAGCCAGGCTGGAGAAGACTTGCACAGTTTACCGCAGTCAGGTGCTTCAGGTACATTTTTCTGAAGAGTTAATGAGAAATGAAATGTGAGTTAATGGGTGATCTGTTCAAACTTAAATGGTGTTGGAATAAAAAGGAGCATTTACTAAACAATTAATCAACAACGATGGGATTTTTTTGTTTATAACTGTTTCCCGGGACACTAAAAACTGACGCACCATTCCGCTTTAAATGTTGTAGTTCATTCCGCCTCCTTTTTCTCGAATCTGGAGGTTAGACGCATCACTACCCAGCGTGCATTGCGAAACGCGGTTGCCTGAGGAACGTGTGCTCGTTGGTAGGTTGTCTGGTTGTTCTGTCAGATGTGAAGTGTTTGTATTGTTTTTATTAGTGTCTATTAATTTATTTATACGGCAATAATAAAATACTAAAACAACATACATTAAGCATTTAGTAACTATGTTGAATTAAATACCGTTTAAACCAGGGAGTATTAGCATGTTAGCTAGCGCAGTAACATGACAGTAAACCACACATAGGGTTCTGTTAGAATAAATACTGTCTACCGTTAAAGATATACTTTTGTTAGTCCGTATTTATACAAATGGCTAATATTATTATTATTATTATTATTATTATTATTATTATTATTATTTTTACATTTAAGTGGTTACGTTATACCTCATAAAGCACAAAACTTGCACCCACGTATTTCGTGTTTATTTAAGTTTTCGACAAACCCCCAAAATGTATATTAATCAACCTTAATTTCCTTAATAGAGCTTGTGATGCCTGAAAATATTCAACACCTAAGACACGAGCTATAGTTCACTACTGGTCACGTGTTCTTACCTCTGCCAGTGGAATCCTCAAGATCTCTGGAAATAAGTCAATATAAATACAATTTCCAAAATGTGTTTGCAGTAGAAGTAGTAGTTCGTAAAATGTGTTTAAATTATGCAGTATAGTTGTGCACCTAATTGTTAGTTTTGAGTGATGAAGAGCTGTGGAGCTTGTGAAGCTTGGCTGATTCTGATCAGAGTTTAATATTGAGGTCAACTGCCTCTAACTGTTTGCTTCAGCAGGTGGCTGAGCAAAACATCACATCACTAGCATGTTTAAATGAAAACAAGCTTGAAGCTAGTTATACACAGGGAAATGTACGAGTGCAAATATAGCTGTGGAGATGAAAAGACAGATTCACAACAACATTAGTAATAATAATAATAATAATAATAATAATAATAATAGTAGTCATCATCATCATCATCATCATCATCACCACTATCATCATAAGATGTTTGAGATTTGAACTTACATACCAAGTTCACAGTTACACAGCAATAAATAATAAAATTTAACTGCAGGATGTATATGATGTACTTTCATCAGTAATCCCATGAAGATGTGTATATTCACTGAATTTACACCGAAGATGACTGAAGCGTAATCAGCACTGTGACTGAATTATACACACATTTCTTGTTAGTCAAATGTGCAACTCATGTATCACTTATTCAGCATCATCTATGGGTAAAAAGCACTTGATAACTAAGCTTGAGTCAGTTTAGTTGTGTTACAATTAGTGAAGATTACTCAAACTTAAAAAATGATCCATTATAAGGAAATTAGTTTTAGTGCAGCATGATAGTATAAAGAAAACATGTGAAAGGCTAGATATCAAATATTAAGAATATAGAAGTGTGAATGTCCATGTGGAATTATATGTTATAAAAGGAATAACTGCAGCATAAAATAGGCCTATATTTATGGACCATAATAGTACAAACAAAATATAGTGCAATCATCACCTCCAGGTTAATCTTTTGTTAGCAACAAGCCAGCCAGCAAACTGCGATGAGTGATGCATATTTTTCACCTCATGACTGTGAACTTTATAGTCAATGCTATAGATTTAACAAAGCAATTATGTCTGCATGTTGACTGATCTTAAGCAAACCTTTAGTTGATTCCAGCATAACTGTCACTCCTCTAAGCCCAGCCCCTTCCCCGTCTCACAGCAAACATGCTTTGCTCTGGCTTAAAAAAATTGTTTCTGACACAGTACATGGAGAACGTTTTGAGTCAATTATTGTAAAATATAATATATGAATGCGTATACCTTACCTATTATAAAGTAAGTGTACTGTTAATAAAGGTTAACTATGTTTATAAGGGATGTTGCCAAAAATGGTAAGAAATGCTGTCTTTTTTCATTCAGGGCTTTGGATTTGGAGTGCAAATCCTCAGAAAACTGTGAGTCACAGAAAAATTTTCAATACATAAGGCCGAAGTGTGATTAAAGCCTATCAGTGACTGTACAGCTTTAATCCTGAATAAATGCTGGTACAGTGATTAGATTGCTCTTGCAGAAAAGTAGTGAGAGAGCTTGAAATGATCGGGAGAGTCTATTAGAGTTTGAAAAGTGGGTAGCAGCTGTTTTGAGGTAATTAGCATAATGTTTTTGTGTGTTTATAGGCTGCATGTGTATGTGTGTGTTTGCCTGCATGTGTGTGTGTGTGTCTGCCTGCATGTGTGTGTGTGTGTCTGTGTGTGTGTGTGTGTGTTTGTTTGAGGGAATGATCATGTGCAAAACAAAGTGCTGTAACCACTAGTGCCTGGAAGAGCGTTAGTGCTGAAAAACACAAACACTCGAGCACCTGTGTCTTGGAGCTGCTGTTGAGTCGCAGGGCAGAAGAGAGTGGCTTAATTGACTCCTCAGTGCCAGGCTCTGAAAAAACCCCCCACGATATCACTGACTTCTTAATCAGCTGTGGAGATTTTAAATGTGTTTAAATTATACTGTCATAACCCAGTCTTCCTGCATAGTGTGAGTCTGCATTCGTCTGCCCTCAAAGCAGAAAGACACTGCGACTTTGAAGGTGACAAACTCTTAGTGAGTGGGATGCAGAGCAGTAGAGTGAAGGCCTGAGGCCATGATGGTAAATTGTATTTATTAATTGATGGCACAAGTTAATTAGACTGTAGTGTGCCACCTGTTTCTGTCCCTTGGAATGGTACACTAGCCTCCATGAAGGAAGAGTTTGATAAACGACAGGGTGACAGCTCAGATGTTCAGATGATCATTTTGCGTGGTCGTTCATTACACTTTAATGCCATAGTAATCATCACCTCTCTTTGCTAATTGTAATTGAACTGAACTTCGAAATAATAAGTTCACCTTAATCAGGGCTAATGTGGCTATAATGTGTATTATTATGTGATTAAGTGACCTAACAAGTAGTGCAGTCTAACTCTAATCATCTGTCTCACTTCTTTATTATCTCTGCACCCACATCTGCTTCCCTTCACATAAACTGCCACTGGGGTGGTTTATTGTACGCAGTTTTAAAGATATTGATTTTTAAAAGATTTTGCTTTCTCTTGGGCATTGTAATTTCCTGTCTCTGTCTGTTGTCCTTGTAGGTTTGGCGAGATGCCTAGTTTACAAGATGATTCAGGCGTCATTCCTCAGTCCATGATGGAAGCTCTAGAGCTGTTCTGTACCTTACCAGAGCAGTCATACGAGCGGTTCCTGTCCACATTCACACACCTTAGCACAGGTCAGTCACTAGAGATACCTCCCATAGAAAAATACTGCACCAAAATAGTACATAAAGAAACACTGTGCAAAATATTTAATAATTAGTGATCTTCTTGTCTCCACTTTCCTCTCTGTCGTAGAGAATGTGACTGCTGGTTGTTTAAAGTTTCCTGAAGAAGAAAGCAAAACCTGTCTTGTAGAGCTGAACGATATGAACATGGACAGAAAGGTGAATAGTCAATGTGAAAATGGAAATCAGGAGGACAATGATTGACAATGAATATTGTAATGAATGACAATGAATATTGTAATGAACAATTACAATATTTAATTGCCTGGCCAAACTCAGTGCCACTGCAATAAAATCAAGCATCTTTATTCAGCTGCAAGCATCTCATGCTGCAAAAAAATGTTTTAATCGTGTTATTGGCGGTCAGGAATAAGCATTTGAGTGACTTGACACCACTGTGTGTACAACAGAAATAAATTTGAGGTTCGTCAGGCTACAGAGTTAGAAAAGTCATGGCCAGTAATTAAACCGCACCAGAGTTTACAGAACAGTGACAAGCAATAGACAGACAAAAGTGCAGTTTATACTGAGAGAGGAAACGTTACTTATTCATTTATTCGTTCATTATCCTTTATCATATAAACAGGGTGGACATGCAGAACTTGGACATTACAATCAGTAACTCGAGCTGAGAATTGAACCACATACCCTGGAGCTATGAGGCATCAATGCTATTCGTGCCGCCCATTAAATTTGAAATTAAAATTGAACAGAGCAAATGGCTTGTTGTGTTTATGTACACTTGTGGAGGAGTTGCGGTTAAGAAAACTAATAATTTAGAGACAGTGTTAAGACTCTGTTCTGCTGGTGTGTGAAGTAGCTGCTCTGGAACCATTTACCGAACAGCATCAATGTGAAGAATTTCTGACTGGGCTGCTCCTGATATTCCTGTTATGACACTCTGTGTCTTTTACTGCCATACTGAGGACACTTTGTACAGTAGCTGTGGAAGCACTGAAAGGTTCAGGAAGACAGATTAGCTTATTGAATCTTTCGAGGGAGTAGCATATATGGACAAGGTGAGGTCCTTCGAGATATAAATCTGTTGCTTGAAGTTGGCAGCCCTCTCAGTGGCAGAGCTTCAAAAGCAGGGAATAGTCTGTCTGCTTTCTCCTAAAGTCAACAACAAATTAATTGGTTTTCTGAACATTTAAGGAGAGAAAGTTGTCTGCGTTCCAGACAGTAAGAAGGTCAAGGTTGTCCTTGTAAGCTGAATATCAGCACTATGACAGCAGTGATTTACAGCATGGGGAATTTGCATTTGTTTTGGGGTTAAATAAATTTGCATCTGGGTGGACGAAAGTATGAACACACAAACAAACAAACAAAGCAAGAGCCAAACACAGAGAGACCATAGTGAGGACTACAAATCTACTTACAGAACCTCAGTCAAATCCTCTTCAAAGTCAAAATCTGATTTCCTCCTGCCTATTCTGTCTTCATAAACACATGCACAAACATGCTTCAACACTTCCAGCAATTAATGACTTCCTCCTGTTAAGGAGTATGGTTCTTGTGTCTCTGAAAGGTACCTACGACCCCTTGCTGTGTTATATATTGATCTCTCCAGGGTTCTAGTTAGCAGGACATCAATTGATGTCAATACCATCTGGTAGTTACAGTGCTTGACATGTCAATGCAGAGAAGGCTGGTGCCATACTTAGATTCTGGAACCTGAATAAGATAAGCCTGCTCGGTGTGATCAACAGTCCCGATGCTGCAGTGCAATTGAGTTTAAACAAGGAAAACTATTGATTATGCTTACATGTGCACATTTACCTCATAGTGAGCAAAGTCACACTTGCTGAGAACTGTGAACGAACTAGTTTTTATTGCAGATGAACTTGATTACAGATAATGGATTTGACCATGCAAAGTGATATAAGGTAACCTTTGAACTGTGTAGTGCTGCTGAGTCAACTGTCAATAGCTGGCAATTTTTTGATGCATTTTCTGTTTTTGTCAGATCGAATGCAAACCTTTCAAAATGCAACATCTAGAAGATATTATCTTCTTTTTTATGTTATATTATTATACAGACATTATCTATTACTGTTCACACAGAACTGGCTTGATCTGTTTATAATTGATGGACACAGATATGACTTGTATTCAGTAGGATTATTAACAGCATGTTAGTCTGTACACAAAACACCTACACACTTTTCTGTGGCACATCCATAATGCAAAGAAACTGCCACTGCTGACCAGATATTATTTGTATGGTGGTCTCTCTGATATCTAAAATTAAAGTAAGGCTATTCTCTGATTAAACCAATCTGGTAAATTCACCTCAATTTAATCAGGATACTTGCATGTAAACAGTTAACCATATAGCTGTTGTTTACTGCATGTGTGTAAAACTTGGCAGAAAAAAAGATTGTTTCGATAAAATCAACATGATGGACTAAAAATATTTATTCTACAGTGCTGTTGAATGTTCCATTCTCTTTGCCCAGAAGGTGTTAATTAATTTTCTTTAACAGTGCATCTCTGACAAGAGCCCTGACTGCAAGGTTTATATTAAAGCACTTGTTCTAATGTGTTATAGCTTTTGTAGGAACAACTTGGATGTATAGACACTTCTTGTACACAGTTTGAAAAACTGTGTAATGGGATACTTGGACCGACGAGTATGATGCTTTTGCTGTTTTAAAATTGTGTGGTTCTCTAGTTTCTGGTACTGTGGTTTATGTTTGGCAGCACTGTTTTCCCTTCTTAAGGTGATCAAAATGAGCTGCCACTATAAGGCATTTAAGATTAAATGTTTTCAAAAACATTAAGAAATATCAGATAAGAAATATAAAGCCTATATCATGTTTGGAAACATCACTGTTTCCAATATGTACAGCCAGGAACTGCACAATATCAAAAGCTTAGCTGGATGGAGGGGTTTTATGTGATTCTGCAGTAATGCACACTTTTTTTTATGTTTATACAGGTTGATAAAGAGGATGGGACTGAAGACTTGAACAACATGGAAGGTAAATTGTAGTTTATCTTAAGATGTGTGCAATATGTCACAAAATACTGTACTAAAAGTAGCAGTGCTAATTCATTTGTGTATATGTACAAACCCGATTCCAAAAAAGTTGGGACACTGTACAAATTGTGAATAAAAACAGAATACAATGATGTGGAAGTTTCAAATTTCAATATTTTATTCAGAATACAACATAGATGACATATCAAATGTTTAAACTGAGAAAATGGATCATTTTAAGGGAAAAATAAGTTGATTTTAAATTTCATGGCATCAACACATCTCAAAAAAGTTGGGACAAGGCCGTGTTTACCACAGTGTGGCATCCCCTCTTCTTTTTATAACAGTCTGCAAACGTCTGGGGACTGAGGAGACAAGTTGCTCAAGTTTAGGAATAGGAATGTTGTCCCATTCTTGTCTAATACAGGCTTCTAGTTGCTCAACTGTCTTAGGTCTTCTTTGTCGCATCTTCCTCTTTATGATGTGCCAAATGTTTTCTATGGGTGAAAGATCTGGACTGCAGGCTGGCCATTTCAGTACCCGGATCCTTCTTCTACGCAGCCATGATGTTGTAATTGATGCAGTATGTGGTCTGGCATTGTCATGTTGGAAAATGCAAGGTCTTCCCTGAAAGAGACGACGTCTGGATGGGAGCATATGTTGTTCTAGAACTTGGATATACCTTTCAGCATTGATGGTGCCTTTCCAGATGTGTAAGCTGCCCATGCCACATGCACTCATGCAACCCCATACCATCAGAGATACAGGCTTCTGAACTGAGTGCTGATAACAACTTGGGTTGTCCTTGTCTTCTTTAGTCCGGATGACATGGCGTCCCAGTTTTCCAAATAGAACTTCAAATTTTGGCTCGTCTGACCACAGAACAGTTTTCCACTTTGCCACAGTCCATTTTAAATGAGCCTTGGCCCAGAGAAAACGCCTGCGCTTCTGGATCATGTTTAGATATGGCTTCTTTTTTGACCTATAGCGTTTTAGCCGGCAACGTCGAATGGCATGGTTGATTGTGTTCACCGACAATGTTTTCTGGAAGTATTCCTGAGCCCATGTTGTGATTTTCATTACAGTAGCATTCCTGTATGTGATGCAGTGCCGTCTAAGGGCCCGAAGATCACGGGCATCCAGTATGGTTGTCCGGCCTTGACCCTTACGCACAGAGATCGTTCCAGATTCTTTGAATCTTTGGATGATATTATGCACTGTAGATGATGATGATAACTTCAAAATCTTTGCAATTTTTCTCTGAGAAACTCCTTTCTGATATTGCTCCACTATTTTTCGCCGCAGCATTGAGGGAATTGGTGATCCTCTGCCCATCTTGACTTCTGAGAGACACTGCCACTCTGAGAGGCTCTTTTTATACCCAATCATGTTGCCAATTGACCTAATAAGTTGCAAATTGGTCCTCCAGCTGTTCCTTATATGTACATTTAACTTTTCCGGCCTCTTATTGCTACCTGTCCCAACTTTTTTGGAATGTGTAGCTCTCATGAAATCCAAAATGAGCCAATATTTGGCATGACATTTCAAAATGGCTCACTTTCAACATTTGATATGTTATCTATATACTATTGTGAATAAAATATAAGTTTATGAGATTTGTAAATTATTGCATTCCTTTTTTATTCACAATTTGTACAGTGTCCCAACTTTTTTGGAATTGGGTTTGTAGATAGCTTTAACTTTGAATGTGCTTATGCATTTTTTATTTTTGGTCAAGAAACGTGTTTTGGATATTTCTGAACAGACTTGAGTGATCATATTCAGTTATTGCATAGGCAGTAATGTGCACATATAAAAAAGCATTTATGGGTTAACTTTACATTTAATATGGTTTATTGAGAATCATGTGTGCACTATTTTGGTAATTAGGGCCTCCAGCAATCGGATTTAAATGTATTACTATTTATTATGAATATTCATTCCTTGCAAATTACGAGTGACTGGCCTGCTCTTAGAGAAGCTTTACTGGCATACTTTAATATGCTCACCGAGCAGGTCTATAATGAGAGAGAACATGCATCAGCCTTGCTATTCATCTTCATGAGCCTCTGCTTTAGTGCTAATGACCTCTAATTAAAGAAAGCTTGGCCACAGAAACTCTCCACAGGAACCATGCATGTAAAGAGGAAGCTCATAGTAAAGATGGTGCACAGTATCCATGGAGGTAGGTTTCTCTAGGATGTTAGGGTAAAAGATAAGGATGAGAGTCAGGGAATATTAAAAGATGAGATTAATCTGTGTGAAAACCACAAGGTGTGGCATTTTGGATGTCAGTCAAAGGCATTGAATATCAGGAAAATAGTCTGAACTCCACACTAATTAGTATGAGTAATTATGCAGCAACTGTGATATGTAAAATGAGAGAGAGGGAGATAGAGAGAGAGGGCGAGGGAGAGAGAGAGAATGAATGCAGAGCTCAGCCTGACACAGAACACTGTGTAATTGCCCTCATGGCAGGGTTCAGTGACACATGGCTGGCATACAGATCCTAAACCAGGTTGGGAAATTGTTGCCCTGACAAGCTTCAGGGCCAGCTGGGGAAAGACTCACAGGAACTTACAGGCTACTTTTGTTTCCTCCAGCTGTTTATGGGCAATGAAGACTTTATGAGACGACCTAACAGCAGCTTTTCTGACTCATTAGTAGAATGAAGATTTGTCCTCTGTTGCTTTATTGTGATTGTTAATGACTTTGCTTTTGTAATGCTGCATTATCAATACAAGCAGCCCAGAGAAGGGAAATGTGGATATAACCAACCAGTGTTTATGTACCCAGGGGTCACACAAACACGCACACAGATGCTTGCTTCTCTCTCAGCAAAAATATGACATTCACTGGATGAGTAATTAGCTTTAATTATGCTTTAATTAAGATCATCATTGCTTACACTCCTGCCAAGCGTTCTCACACAGCCACGTTCACACACACACACACACACACACACACACACACACACACACACACACACACACACACACACACACACACACACACACGTGTGCTGAGTGGGAGTGCAACAGGATGGCTTGTATATGTGATGTGTCAGGGAGAAATTTTCATTGCTGCTTAGCATCTCGATAGTCCTGACATAAAACCTCAACATTACTTGTGTCATATGCTGTTTTTGGTTATGGGTTCTCTCTTCAGTCTCTTCTTCAGTAGGTGAACTGTTCCTCAACTGGGTTAAAGTCTTGTGATTGACTTGGCCAGTCTAAAACCTTACACTTTTTCTCCTGATGAAGTCAGTGACTAAATGATTAGAACAGTTGCGATTTAATGACATTTATGAAAAGTTTATGGCTGTAAATAGCAGTGAGGCCCGTAAGCCTTTCTGCTCCAGGAACACTGTATCATGGCTAACCCTGTGCTCTGACCCAAAAAGTTGGAATGTGCAAAGAAAGAATTTCACTGTGCTGTAATGTATATATGACAAAAAATAAAGGCTGCTGCTGCTGCATCTAATTGTTTTGGTAGTGTCACTACATGTTATCACATTTAATTAATGCCACAGACCTTGACAAAATGAGATGATTTGAATCTGAAGCAGATTATCTATTTGATTGTAAATACCTTTAGTCATTGTTGACTTTTTGAAGGCAAGACATCAGTTTGCTATTCAGACAAGAGAAGGTAAATAAAATGAAAAATATCTATAGCCCTGTAGCTAGTCTTCAGTCCTCATTCCTCTTCAATCCTCATTTTTAGTGTCTTTCTTAGACTGAATTATTTTGTATTATATACTTGTTTTCTTGTAAATACAATGTAAGTTTAACATATGTTTTTTAAGCAATTGTATAATTGCATGCATGCATATTCACTTGCAGTATGATATTAATATTGCCCTCTTCCTGTAAGAAGTGTATGTGCTTCCTGGAGAAGTTGAGGAAGATTCACCAGCATACACTCCTGCTTTCTGTCACCGCACGCAGCTTGAGCTCTCCTCTGCTGACATGGACCATACGACACACACACTGAGCAATACAGATAGCCAGGTATACAAACAATTAATTGCTTATGACTCTCAGCACACTCTCTAAATTCATATGTTCCTTTACAATTTTTTCAACTTTTCAGAGAGTTGCACACTCTCAAATCAATCTAATAATAGGTTTTTATCAGGCAATAAATAACACTGAAGTGAAATGGCAATTTAACTAAATTGATTCAAACTGCTTGAATTGGGTTCAAGCAATGTAATTTGGTTAATTGCATAAACATGCAGTGAAATTGGAGCAAAGCTTGTGTTTCATGTTCAAATATGCAGAGCTGTGACATAATTTTCTCTCCCCAGAGCGAAACTGAGGAGGTTGTGCCTTTCCATCTGGATGACACCTTCGATTATGACAATGTTGCACTGTCTCACAAGTATCCTGTTAAATACACAACTGTGGGTCATCATGACCCATAAATGCCCACTCTCGGACAAATGTAACAGCACAAAAGTTGCCAAGTAAACAATAAAAAAAGGCAGTCATTAAGATATTTACAACACATTAAAGGAGAACATGTCGTGCTTTGTTTTCAGCACACTCAACTGGCAGATCTTTCCTGGATGTTCTTTTTTAAAAGAGTGTACCATTCAGCCCACAAATAGAAGCAATGGTGTGCTTGACATGTTGCTGCTCTAATCATATGTATTAGCAAAGAGCATTTTCAACAAAGAGTCATCTGTACATAAAAAGCCCAGGGCACTGCAAACAGCCAGACTACAACGGCAATGTCACTTTTCTGTATGTGAGAAACTGTAGCTGCTTCTTTGGGCGACCCACTGAGTACACTCTTGGGAGAGCAATTAAATACATGCCGTTACAGGATGCATCATACTGTGCTTTATTCACTGGAACAAAAGACTTAACTTTTTTTCCCCCCTTTGTAAGGATTTGAAAACCAGACTAAAAGCTATGTATTTCAGTCTCTGACTCAAATGTGCCCTTTTATTCTTGGTTTTGCTTTTTATGACATTTTAAAGAAATTATAAAAAATGTCTATTATTGAGTACTATATGTTATTTCACACTGTGTTCTGTAATTTATCCACCTTCTACATATGTGGCTTTTTACCTTTAACCTTTTAGAGTATTTGAGAGGTGTCAGGAATTCAACTAAGGTAGCTGAACTATGACTGTTCATTTACTTCTCTAAAACATTAAGAAGATTGTGTGCATATTTCAGCTGCCTGCTCTGTCTGTGGCTGTGCATTTTTAATGCCCTTTACCGTCATCTCGCATTTAATTGGTGGGTGGAAGTGTTGGAACATGCCGGAAAGGAACAAGACCTTTTCAGGAAACAGAGACACTCTGTTACACAGTTTAAAACTAGACATGTTAGTAGAAAAATAGCTGAGATGAATTGCTGAGAGTATTTGCAGTGTTATGCCTGTGTAGTGCAAAGCTGGAATGTTGCCATTGTTGCCATCATACCTTAATTTGTATTGATGAACTTGTAGGAATAATGTATTAGACAAAAGTCCTTCATCAGCTGTACAGGCTAAATGCTTCTAAAGCTGTAGGAGTTGGAAACAGTTGATATTCACTATGATGTAGTATCCGTTGTGAAAACATGACATTCCTATACCAATGAGTTCTAAAGTTCTGTGAGTGAAAATGATGAGCTCTTTTCCCTCACGTTCTCTTAATTCATTGCTCATAACTGTATGTTCATGACTGTTGTGCTTCACCACTGGAAAGAAGAAATCTGTCATTCTGAGGATTAGAAATCTGCTCGACAAAGTGATCGGCCAGTCTTCTCTTTGGTTTCTCCAAGATGATTGCATCTCTTACAGGGGAGAATATAAACAACTCCTGTGGTGATGGATGAAGAGGGATGGGTCAATAAAACTGATCGTTGGCTGGGCATTTAATTGGCCATTTAATTAAAAAACAATGCGATCTCAGTGACTGCTGATCTCCTGGAATTTTCACAGATTTAATTGCTCTGCATCATTCTGTGTAAAACTCTGGAGACTGTTGAAAGTCCTAGGAAATCAGCATTTTTCTAAACATGTCACGGTCATAGATCACATTTTGAACCCAATATGATGGCTGATACGAATATTAACCTGAAGCTCTTGACCTATTTCTGCATGGATTTCTGTATTGCACTGCATTGCACTGCAGGCATAGAACAGGAACCCGAGGCTACAGTGGACACAGACTCAACGAAATTGGACAGAGAAACGTCTGCTTTCTGCAGTGACTTGCAGGCGGTGGGGTCAAAAATTGCATCAACAGCATGAATCCATGGACCCAACCTGCTTTGTGTCAACAGTTCAGGCTGGTCTTGGTGATGGGGCAATTGTGTGGGAAATGTTTTCTTGGCACATATTGGACTCCTTAGTAATAAATGAGCAATGTTTGAATGCCTATCTGAGTATTGTTGCTGACCATGTGCATCCATTTATCAAATTCCCCATCCAGCACTTTAAAGTGCCATGTCACAGTGATGATGACTTATGAGTTCAATGTACTTCACTGGCCTTCCCATACACCAGATCTAAATTCAAAAAGAGCACCTCCAAGATGTGATAGAATGAGAAATTCACAGCTTGAATGTGCAGCAACTAATATATACTGTGAAACGATCAACTATACAGTAAAAGTATCAACTGATTATTTCTGCTGCTAATGTAATGTATAATATAAAGTGTGTGTGTGTGTGTGTGTGTGTGTGTGTTGTATGTGTACGTTTACATTTGACATTTCCAGTGTGTACGAGGGGTCTCCCAGCAGGTGGGGGTGGTTGTCGTTTGCCATGTGGGCAACCTCACGTTTCTTCTGTTAGCCCATGTGTGCCATAACCACAGCCTTTCAGTTAAAGAAACTCCAGAGAAAGAGATGTATAGCTAGATAAAGAGGGCGACCCTCTTCTTTCCCTGTATTTAAAGACTATGTATGTATGTATGTTAGACACTGTGTTGTAAGACTTGAAAGAACTATCTAGAAAAGACAACAATGTGACAAAATTTCAACTAAATGACGTTTTACTTCAATTTGGATCTTAAATTGTACATTTTCTGATCATTAAAGGGTTCACCAATTCAGGTTCAAATTCCACAGCAATTCCACAGTGAGAGACAGAGAAAACGGGGGCAACCCCCCTTTCTGCCCTCGCATCCAAAAACAGGTGTACTCTTCTGCAGGTGTAGCAGTAACTGTATTTCCCAGTTGGTAAAGCTGAGAGAGCTGAAAATATACTAGAAATAAAGTATCTATTAATTTCCACCACTTACACTGCAGATGACAAGGCATATCTAAGTGGCTCCCAAATGTATGCTTGCGAGAGGAAGGATAGTCTCAGATCCCCATTCTCATCATGCTTGATGGATCCTAAGGCAGTAGATTCTTTCTTGTAAGCATGTTTGGAAAGTTTTTAAAAATATGAATGTGGGATAATAAGCAATTTAAATCATTTTGGTTCACCTGCATCTGTATTCACTTTCAAGGTGCAATCTGCCGTATGGTTCTTTTGCCTAATGATTATTCATGGCATTTGTGTCATCTGTTAATGTCTCAGGAAAATTTGCATTATATTAAAATTGTTTTTTTTTTTAAACTGAGGGGGGCACTGTTGCATTGAAGTTGGTCCTCTGGCTTTGTTCATGAGCTAAGAGCTTATATTTGCGCCATATAGAATACCACAGTCATATATGCTTTATTTTTCTATTCCGTTACATTAAAAAATAATAATAAGTACACATGGCTGTAATGATTGACCATAGAAATGGCACTTTATCCACAGTAGTTGATTGGTAGGTAATTTATTGGTTAGCATTGCTTTGCCCCCTAATGGTTAGCTTTGAAAGAATTTATCCTATAATGATAATCATTTCCTTAGGTGACCTTGCCATGCAGTAAATCAGCAATTATTAACTGCATGAATAGTGAAACAAAAATATAGCACAACACATCTGTGTCAGGAAGTATCCTCAGTAGGCTGAAAAATCATAGAAGGTATCACTTACAGTGGCAATCCAGTTCACAAAGAAAATTTGATCAAAAAGTCATCTTCCTCTTGGATTTTACTCCTTTGTACAAGAATGAATGCAGTCTAATAATCAATGATGCTTGTGTGAGCACATGTGCGAACAATAGCAGATTGCAGCATTTTGAAAAGGCTCTGTTGTGAATGTAGTGGCACAGAATGCCAGAATGCTGTTCAGAAGTTATGACTTTCAAACTTTAGCTGGTTAACAGCTGTGAACAAATACTCTGATGAGCAACGGTATGAACAAAGCAAACTTAATCCAAGGTTGAGAGCTGTTTAGCCACAAGGGCTGAGGACTGTGGATGAGATGTGAATTAACCTTCTAGTTGTGTGTTTGTGTGTGTGTGTGTTGTGTAACCAGCTCTCAACAGTGTTATTCCAGTAATGGATCTTTATTCCTCAGCCCTTGAAGGATTTCAGAAGGGAGCATGGATTAATGGACTCGTGGTAGTTATATTTGCATGCACATTTTTTCTGTTGTGGAAAACAGGACTTAACAGTGTCTCTGTCTTATTTGATTATTACTCATATCTTGCCCACGTTTACATCCCTGTGGACAGCACTGAGGTTTCATTGATTTACAACAAGACAAAATGATGCTGTAATAAAACTGTATGATAATAAAGTCTCATGCTGCAGAAAAGGAAGAAGAAAGGGAAGGGAGGGAAAAGGGGCAAGGCTGTTGATCTCTTGTTTATGCAAATACCCTCTTCCTATCCCAAGGGCTTGTCTTCACGTTGCCAAAGCAGAGGTCTACAGTGGTACTGCTGCTTCCACAGAGAGAGTGAAAGACAGAAGGACATACAGTAGCAGGTAAACCAAAAGTGGCACAGAGAGTAAGCTGGAGAGAGAGAAAGAGAGAGAGAGAGAGAGGGGGGGGGATTTTATGCCGGATCAAATGGATAAAATCATAGAATGATAGCATCATAGAACCAAAGATTTTTACTATAGCAATCATAGTCATGCTGCATATAACTAAATACTAGAACTTGCTCCATTTTGGCACTTTCTGTCTCCTCTGCAACACAGACTTGGCTTTCTCTCCTCTGAAACCCAAACATTGGTATAATGATCATGTGAATAAAAAGCTCTAGACTGTCACAGAAACAAAAGTTCGCAGGTGGTTTTATTTTAGATTCAGCAGTCTAAAATGATCAGCACCTGCATTACAAAGTTTTATTTTTGCATTTAATAATCATGGTTAATTAGTCAGAAATCAGAAGTCAACATTTAATGCACAGTTCTTTAAAGACAAAGCTTGACCATCCATGTACAAATAGAAGGCTTCTTAGACTCTCAAATGTTCTACTTTGAACCCTCTTTGACAGGAAATGCTTCTGTTGTAAGGTCATCCATAGATCTTTAAGGTTTACTATAAAAGGACAAATAAAGACCACTAAGATAATAAGGTTTATTTAAAAAAAAAAGAAGTGTAACGAGATGTTTGTGTGCTCTGTTGATCTACTTTAGGGAGCATGCTTG
The DNA here is from genome assembly GCA_033459395.1 of Hemibagrus guttatus. Taxonomy (NCBI): domain Eukaryota; kingdom Metazoa; phylum Chordata; class Actinopteri; order Siluriformes; family Bagridae; genus Hemibagrus; species Hemibagrus guttatus. The sequence goes on along the minus strand of JAUCMX010000013.1, from coordinate 12,474,821 downwards.
CATCAAATGTCAAGAAATTTTGACAGCACTGTCCAGTTTATTTTTTTTGCAAAGAATCCAGTCAGTCAGTTTAAGACACCCATTTATATCAGTTATTTTTTTTTTTAGGTTTTCATTATTAATCCATTTCCTCGCCAGTCTTCTTTATCAAGACTTGCTTGATGCTCGCTGATAGATGAAATCAAAGTTTCTCTGAAATAAAAAGAAATACCATATTTGAAGTTTTAGGATTTTTTAGGTATGGTTTAACTAAATTAAATAAGAAGCTTTGAAGCACAGAACATGTAAGAAATAAAGAAAATACTAAATGTGCAGGTATCACAGGCATTACATTACCTTAAATTACGTTACATTACTTTACATTAGGTTACATGTGTATGGAAGTATAATAGCGCCAAAATGTCCATAATGCTGAGATGTAAACAGTTTTTCTTTGAGACTTTGCCATTTCATTTTGGTCATTCGTTAATTAAACCCTTTCTCACCATAAAGACATAGTCATGTCATGCACCTGTCATGTCTGATGTCTCACACTGTCATTACAGTAACGAACATTTCACCGTTGTTAGCTTGAATTTTCATACTCTAGGATGTCATATGTTAATTTCTGCTCTAGTTACCATTAAGCTTATGTCAATGCTATTGCATATACTGTGTGACAATTATCTTAATATTCAGATTATAACATCAATATTTGTGCCAAATCATGAAAATGTGCTGAACTCCTTTGTTTGTGTGACATTAAGACATAAAAACTATTGCTTAAAACATTACTTTGACCATGAATTTTTTATGTTTATTTTTACTTTCATCCATCTCCTATAAGTGCTTCTTCCTTGTCAGGGTCACAGTGGATCCAAAGCCTATCCCGGGAACACTTGGAGCGAGATGGGATATTACACCCTAGATGGAGTGCTGCTATCTATTTTTATCTGTCCTGCTCTTGTCCTTGTTCCCTTACACATTTATTATCTTTCTCATATGCAATCACTTAGGGAGGAATTTATTTAAGCTGACTTTGTTAATTTATTGAAAGCCAATGCTAATCACATTTATAATTCATAATTATAGATGAGGAAAAGGTAGGATGCTCTAGCATCTCTTCAATGTATGAAAAGGTAAGTAAAAAGGTAAAAAATAAATATAATTTTTGGCATATTAAAAGTCTAAAGGAACTGATTATGTGTTATCACAGAGATCATTTCATCAACCTGTCCTATTAACTCTAGAGAAGATGTGTCACCTGTCCGTCATGGGAGTTAAAGGTGCTTTCTTTACTTTAGTCATAGAAGAATGTTATTATTGTGTAATGTCTGTCATAGAGTGCTAAGATACATAAATGAAATGAATGATTTATGTGTCTATGTCATAATGTTATAGAGATTCTTAATGAGGTTTCTCAATGAATATTAAAAATAATATTAAGGTAAAAGATACGCAACTACACAAAAACTATATAATAACTGAGTAACATGTCATTGTGTGAGATTAAAGCACTTCTATTGAGTATTTTGAGGCAGTTGATGGTAGCAATTGACTATATTATAATAGGTATTAAATCATACACAAACTGAAACAATATTTAGAATGCATTTTCATAAAGTGATTTTCAGGACATGACATAAAACGTGAAATTCTCAGTCTTATGGCAGTTATAAGAAAGCATGTGCATTATGCCAACAGCTTCTAAGCTGCCATGACATCATAATACAACAACTATCACAGATAATATTAAAATAACATTGTTCAATTTACTGGACATAAAATCTTATGACAGCTTATGACCTCACAAATGACAGGTGTCCTTACTCAGGGTTCAGGTAAAAAGAAAAGCACAGAAAAGCAAAAATGTCAGTTGTTAGCTTTAGTCAGATATCTGAATTTCAACCGTGTGGGCTGCTTTTAGTTTAGTTATCACAGGGCAAATATTAACTGCAGTCACACTCATACACAATATGAAAAAATTCCATAGATCTTATTTACTGATTTTGAGGAAAAAGCAGCAAACACAACATTGTCTGGTGCATAATGTTTGATGTTTGAGTGTAATTTTGACTCATGCTTGACAGTGTTTAGTGCCTGTTCTGAATGATATGCATCTTTGTGGAACGGCATCCAAGCAGCCATCCAAACACCACGACCACCTGCTCGCTGTAGCATGCAGGAAATTAGACTGCCGGCTTTTTCATTTCCCTTTCTGCAGTCTCGTCTCCTGCAAAGCAAATATGAGCTCCTATCTGACCAGCTGCCTTTTTAGATGTCTCTTCTGTAGTCCCGGTGGTAAAGCAAGACCAGCGCCATAGTCACACCTTTAATCTGAATCATATATTTTATATATGTAGGCAATATCTTTTGGTAAATGTCACATTCTCAGACTTGCTGATTGAGTGTCCTGCAGTGAGGACGGTGCCGTGATTGATCTCCATTCTCGCCACAGCAGCCGAACGATTGGGGAACATAATGACATCTGTGGGTAAGGGGGTGGGGGTGGGGGGATGGCGGTGGGGTTCTACGGGGGGAGGAGGGTTAAATGAAGCCAAGCTGAATTATTTGAAGGAAAGCAGTGATGAAATAGAGGAAATGTATGGTGCAGAGAAAGTCAGCATTTATGCATGTTATGCTTCTGCATCTATCTATCTATCTATCTATCTATCTATCTATCTATCTATCTATCTATCTATCTATCTATCTATCTATCTATCTATCTATCTATCTATCTATCTATCTATCTATCTATCTATCTATCTATCTATCTATAAAAACATATTTATATATAGAATCCTTGTTTTTATTCCCCATTTACTCCCCAGTTATGGTTTGTTTATATAAAGCACAAAGCAGTGATGAAGGAAATTGGATATGGGTATCATCTGCAGGCATTTCTATACATATCTAGATGATGAATCATTTTTTGTGTGTTGTAATAAAGCGGAAACTCATCTCTCAGCTGCAAAGAGACAATGCTGAGTGTCTATATTCCCATTAACCTTTTATTAAACCCCTGTACTTTTAGAGTGCTCTGTCCAGTTCACTGTCTCTGTGTAGTGTCTCCTGGAACACTATTAAACTTCACAGTCGAGTTGGATGCACACAATTTGACATTTTTGCCCCTGAAAATATTAAATCAAATGGATGTGGCAGCAGGCCAGCACAACGGAGTGGAGAAGTTTTGCTATGTTTACTCCATTGCTCAGTGCAATGCACATACAAATCATGGGAAAATATTTAGCAATATGTGCTGAATGAGTGGCATCAGTAGTGTGTAAGAATATATGTAAGTGTGCATTGAATTATGTTTGAGTGAATTTTACACAAGAATGATGGAAAATGTCCTGTAAGTTGACGTGTAATGTGGTGGATCTGCTGCTTTAAATGAGTTTAGTGAGAGCTGCTTTTGATTTTGCTTGCTGCTTATTAACCTTTGTGCAAAGATTGAAAAGGTTACTGAGTCACATGCTCCTTTTCACTGCACTTTTCTATGTACACACCAACAAGGCATAACATTATAACTAATATTGTGTTGTGCCCGCTTTTGCAGCCAAAACAGCCCTGACCCGTCGAGTCATGGACTCCACTAGATCCCTTAAGGTGAGCTGTAATATCTGGCACCAAGATGCTAGCAGCAGATCCTTTAAGTCCTCTAAGTTGTGGGGCCCCCATGGATCGGACTTGTTTATCCAGCACATCCCACAGATACTCGATTGGATTGAGATCTGGGGAATTTGGATGCCAAGTAAACACCTCAAACTTGTTGTTGTGCTTATCAAACCATTCCTGAACCATTTTTACTTTGTGGCACGGCACATTATCCTGCTGAAAGAGGCCACAGCCATCGGGGAATACTGTTTCCATGAAAGGGTGTACATGGTCTGTAACAATGCTTAAGTAGGTGGTACGTGTCAAAGTAAAAGTAACATCCAAATAAATGGCAGGACCCAAGGTTTCCCAGCAGAACATTGCCCAAAGGATGACATTGCCTCCGCAAGCTTGCCTTCTTCCCATAGTGCATCCTGGTGCCATGTGTTCCCCAGGTAAGCGACGCACACGCACCCAACCTTCCACGTGATGTAAAAGAAACGTGATTCATCAGACCAGGACACCTTCTTCCATTGATCCATGGTCCACTTCTGAAACATTGTTGAAGCTTTCGACGGTGCACAGGGGTCAGCATCGGCACCCTCACTGGTCTGCGACTGTGCAGCCCCATACACAAACAAACTTCAGTGCACTGTGTATTCTGACACCTGTCTATCAGAACCAGCATTAACTTCTTAAGCAATGTGAGCAGTTTTGGAGCTCTGATACAGTCATCTAGCCATCACAATTTGGCCCTTGACAAACTCGCTCAAATCCTTGCACTTGCCCATTTGTGCTGCCACTAACATCAACTTTGAGGTGCAATGATAAGGAGATAATCAATGTTATTCACTTCACCTGTTACTGTTCATAATGTTATGGCTGATCAGTGTATATATATAAAATTCCCTCAACAGCATCTCACCTGAAGTTATTGCAGCAAAAAATGCAGCTGGTTGTCTTACCCAGAAAGCATAAACCTTTGATGTAGCCGACATTTAAAATTAGTTTAGACTTCTAAACTAATTTTACTAATACATTTTACTAATACATTACTAATACATTTCTAATCCTTCTGAAGAGATAGTTCTGTTTTGCAATTCATTCTATTGATTGATAAGTGGCCGAGGACACAGTGATATTTGGGTATAGGTGTGTGTGTATGTGTGTGTGTGTGTGCAATGTAGACTGGCAGGCAGATGTGGTGAGAAAGGTGCAAGGATGCGGCAGACCCTTATTGAGAGCAGATGAAAATCAGTCAGCACAGCTTTTCTGATTGACAGACCGGTGAGGTGTTTTTTTGTGAAGGTGTCAAACACTGCACAATTGTGATTTCTCCCACACTTCTCTTTCCCTCCCTCCCTTCGTCTCTCTCTTGTCCATCATTCTGTTATTCATCCATCATTATTTAGGCCATCTCTTCCAAATTTCACTCAGGTCTTCCGTCAGTATTCCTCTAAACCACACAGCGTTACTTTGTCTGTCTGTCTGGATTCAATCTCTCTCCATCACACTTTCTATTTTTTTCTTTTTCCCTATTCACCTTTTCTTCCTAGTATTTTTTGGAGAAGGAGTAGTTCTGCTCTTAGTGTAGGCCATTTAAAGCTGCTGGCTGACACTACTTTAATCTTCCTCCCCCGTAACCTTCACGGCAGAGAAAGAGATGTAGAGGTTGGATGCTCTACCTACACACAACACCCTAATAGCCCTCTGCGGTCTTCTGATGTCTGAAGAAACGTGTTTGCACTCATTTGTTTTCATTAACATCAGTGCATACAAATGCACATTCCTGCATGGAAAGAAAAGGCAGGAGAAATGGCATTGTACCACTTTACTCCCTGTGGCCTGACTTTTGAAATGTTACTCAGGCAGAGAAGAGCAGCCATCTTCACACGGCTTTTACACAAATTGGAATGAAGGCTTTCATCTTGGTAGTCCATTCTCAGGAAGCAATACACTTCATGAAGCTTCACTCTTTCTCAGATATCACAGATGTTGTTCATTTTTTTTAGAAGAAAAATGAACTTTATCTTCTTAGATTATCATACTATTTTTAATGACTTCATATTTTGTTAAGTAATGTCAGTCTCTCCTTTTTTGTATATTAATTGTTCCATATTTTTCCTCTATTATCCTCTCACTGGTTTTCAATTGTGAAGCATAATTATCTAATTGTCTTTTTCTTATATTTGAATAAGACTATTAGTAAATAGTAAGCAGATACCTTACTAATTATGTAAATAAATAGAAATAAATGCATAAAGTCATTTAAGTGATAGTAGAATGAAGTGTGAAAAACTATTGACTGTTGCAAAGTGCTGAAATCCAAGATTCCTTCCATAAATGATAAAAGTGTTTCTGTCTTTCTGCATTTTTCTTTTTAAATATCATATCCCATAATCCAATTATTGTTAGGATTTGATTATGATGAGTGTGCACCATACAAGTCCCTGTAAATGAGATGTTACTATAGAAACCTATCAGAATGAGAACATGAATAAAGCCTGTGATTTGAAATACAGTGGGCCCACTGTCAGAGCTGCTGTTATAGAAAATTACTCAACACCTTCTGAGCAATCAGATTTGAGAATTCACCATTGCTGTGGTATAATGTAACTTAAATAATCACACAACCCAAGCCATGTATTCCCAGTATAACCAGTCTTCATTGCTTAGCTCTTCAATACATAGCACACCAGAATATATTAAGCCTATGTGGTACATTTCATAATTCCGAAATGTTCTAAATGATATCTCTTTGTATTGTCTCTCTTGTGTAATGATGTGCTCTAATACATTAGGTGTCTCTCTGTGTCCCAACGTTACTCCTTTGTTTCAGCCCCATGGATGCTGACTCCGTGACTCCTACTGCGGAAACCGTTGGCAGCTGTTCTGGCTCGACTGTTTGCATGAGAAGCCTCTGTGGCTGGCATACAGGGACACAATCTGTCAGTCAACCTTAGCTTTAAGACAAAGAGAAAATTAGAGTGTGCCCTTGCTATCTAGTCTTGAGACAGAGTGAAAGAACCTTGGAGTGCTAATTGTGATGGGAAGTCAACGTCTTCACAGCGCAAGAGGAAAAAAAAAGTGAAGCATATTTTATCTCAACACCTGACAAGAAGGATATATTTTCAAGAATGCAACATTTATCTTTCCCTGGGTTTTTTAGGGAGTTATAAAGTAAGCAGTCAATTTGACAGACGGGTTGGAAACAGCATTGTTTAAAGTAGTACAACCTTGTCAAACACTCTTCAGTGCTTTCCTCAAGACATTTGACAAGTGTCTCTTTTATTGTGGGAGAACATGGAAACATCACTCCATTGAGATCTGAAAACTCTGTTTTTTGAACTGTACAGTTTTCAAGCCTGTGTACAAAATGGAATAACTAGGCCACTAAAGTTGCCATGCCACTAAGTACAGTTTACATAAAACATGAAAAGGTTCTGTGGAAATTATATTTGTTTTCTGTAATCCTTGAGGCACAAGCGACATTTGACAAAGCTTTGATCAATAATGAGAGTCATGATCAGGGGATGAAGATGTTCTGCACTGCTTATCAAAACAGATACAAGTGAACAAATCTGTTTTACAAAGTAGGCTACCCTCTCTCTGCCTGAATCTTATATGAATATTTAAAAGTCTGGAATAGAACAAAAGAAATTAATACTCAAATAGTGACATTTTATTGTCTTTTTATGGTAGTCTTGTGAAATATTTTATAGATTTTGACCTATTGAGTGCGTCTATGCTTAATATCCCTTAATTTCAAAAGTGTGGTTATGGTAGTGAGAGTGATTAGGGAAAAACGCTGCCTTGACAGATGTGATGTATAGCTAGCTTAGTGCTTAGAGATGCTTTCTAGCAACTGGAGAATTTCATCCTTCATCAGATTTCATCCTTGCTGGGAATTGTGGGATAGTGCTCTTTTGACATAGAGGTTTTCAGGACTGCAGGCCCTTGAGCAAGACACTTAACTCCTGTTCTAAGGCTCTTAGCACTCCATCCTGGTACCTTCAGGCTGTGTATTTCGATGACAAAACAGGACATTTGAAATGTCTGAGTGCACTACCAAGAATATTTTGCTACAGGTAAGGAAAAAATGATCACATTATATATTGTATTAGTGAATTTCATTAATTCAATTAAATAATTAGAGGGGCATGGTGGCTTGGTGGTTAGCACATTTACCTCACACCTCCAGGGTTGGAGGTTCGATTCCCACCTCCGCTGTCATTGTGGAGTTTACATGTTCTCCCCGTGCCTCGGGGGTTTCCTCTGGGTACTCTGGTTTCCTCCCCCAGTCCAAAGACATGCATTGTAGGTTGATTGGCATCTCTAACTTGTCCATAGTGTATGATTGCATGAGAGAGTGTGTGTGTGTGCCCTGCGATGAGGGTTTGGCACTCCATCCAGGGTGTATCCTGCCTTGATGCCCAATGACGCCTGAGATAGGCACGGGCTCCCCGTGACCCGAGAATAGATCGGATAAGCGGTAGACAATGAATGAATTAAATAATTATATTAAATTACATTTCTGAAAAAGGTTAATTACTGAAAGCAGTAATATAGCTAGCAACAGAGGTCTGTACCATCTGAAGAAAAATAATTGTTCATATGTTACCATTCGACTGACACATGCCATCGTTGTCAACTGTCTAAAGAAATTACACAAATTCTATGCAAAAGGGAAATTTAAAAGGATGTGTTTTCTATTTTATGAGGATTTTATACTGCAAAAGAAAAACCCTTTCAACTTTATGAAATGCATTTATTGAAAACAAACATATTTTATACTAAATAAACTACCTTTTGTTGAATGATATTAGTCATGTTTTTTCCCATGTGGCTAATATGCAACAGCCAGTTTTACCCAGACATTTTGGAGAGTCCATCGACCACTGATGATGACTTCCTATTCATGTCCTTCGTCTAATTTAAAGCCTCCTGACATCACTTGCACTCATCTGCAACTGTGGGTGAGCCAAATGTCATTGCGTGAGAGAGAAAATTGTAATTTTAGATGCTGTAGCGCCTTTTGCCACCTCTGCAGATTAAAGGCAATGATAAAAGGTTAGCTGACATCCATGCCTAGCCCAGAAGAGAGATGCACAAATTATTAACATTCTACCCATTTTTATTCCTCTGAATTCCCTCTTTAACATATAGTGCACTCTTTGGAGTGTAAAAGTTATTGGATGTAAAATAACTGAAAACAAAGGTGATTTGTATAAAAACCCTCTCAGTGTTAGTATACTGATTTAGGATAATTTTTACCTATTATATGCAAATTAATATGATTGTGTTTAGATAAAACAGATTCCAGATCAGCTTTCTGTTTACACTGTGTTCCCTTGAATTGAAAAGGGAATAAATCATTGTATAACAACACTATCACATTATCACATTTTCCAATACGCCACTTGTAGAACCTTAAAATCTCTTTTTATTATTAATCTTAAACATATTAATCAGTAATTATCAGATTTAGAGAACATATTATATTAGTAAAGGTATGTAACTTTGAGAGTGAGGATGGTACGTCTGAACCTACTGAGACATTTCAGGCATTTTGGAGTTTAAGGTATTAAAGTATCTTGTTATATATTTCATGTGATGTTCCTGGGAATAATCATGTGTTGTGATTCCATTTTCTGCAGCTTAACAGTATATTCTTACCAGCATAAATATTTTATAGTTCCTTGGTATGACGTACTATAATACTGGTATTATCAAACTTCTATTTCTCTGGCAGACACTAATAATGTTTACAGCAGTCCCTCTTGTCCAGAGTTACTTACAGAAGTGCTTTTTAAATCTGTGGTCTGTTTTGGGCTTTGTACACAAGTACTGGTGAACATTGATGCATGCATTTACAGGAAGCCAGTGGAGGAAGGGCAGCAATGGTGTAGCAAAACAGATAAGAAGCCAACCACTACCATGATGTGCCACCAATTCCAAGACTGGTGATGATAGACAGGAGACTCTTGCAATAGACAAAGTCGGGGGGTTCTGAAAAGTCAAGGAGGATAAGGCTTGGCTGGTCTCTCGGTATGAAGCTTTTCAGTACAACAATGGCAGGGTCTGTGTAGTGAGTTGCTTTGATCCAGACTGTTTAGGATCCTTGGCAGTAATTCTGGGCAAGAAAAAGTGACAACTGATGGTACGCATTCAAGGATTTTAGGAAGAAGGAGAAAAACATTATTGGCCAGTTGCTGCTGATGTTTGAGATATCTAGTATGGACTTTTTCAGGATGGGTGTAAGCCTGTTTTGAAGGTATTGACCAAATACTATGGAATCATTTGGAAGAGATGAAAGGAAGCAGGACTTGCACTATAGTCTGGAGCATTGGGGAAAGGATTGGATCCAGCTGGCAGGTGAGGATACAAGAATCTGCTAATCTGTTTCCTGTAGAAGGATGGGACATTTGTGTTATGGTGATAGGAAGGCAGGAAGGAATGTGCATCACAAGAATAGGGGTAGGATTAAAGATTGGCAGATTTTGTTAATCTCACTAATGTAGGTGGCAAAATCATCACCAGTTAGTCAAAGGGAGAAGGTGGAGTGGGGTGCACATGGTTTACAAACAAAGTTCACTGTGTGTCTTTGTTTCTCTTACCAAAACTGCTTTACTGATATTAATATATCCCTGTAAGTCTTCTTAATTATAGGAGTACAAATATGTATGTATGAATAAATTTTGGAATCATAGAGATCTACTTTAGTGATAATTTGGGATGATGATGAATGAGCACAGCCATTACAAAGGAAGGGAATTGGTTAAATCCTCACCAGTTTCCTCACCGGAGTACTAAACAAATTTCAACATTTGCTGCGTAGTACTTTAATCCCATTTCTAAACATTTTCTCTATGCTAAATTCTTACAAATTCTTACAAAGTTTACCATACATAATTTAATGCAAATATAGTGTCATTTTATGGGTATACATGTGTGTGTTGGGTGTGAATGTGGTCTTTGTCGTTTGCAATTGTACTGCTAAGTGTTTTTTTGATTTCTTTTTCACAGGCTGTTAGTTATGTGAGAATAGTTTTGAACACTGCCAGCTGCATTTTTTTTTCTCTAAAATGTTTTTGCCCCACACATGTACCATATATGATTTATAATGTTAAATATTGTGTATATCTGGCAGGAAGCTTTTTTTATGAACCCCACATGCATTAACACCTTAAACCTTTGGCTTATTATTCATATGAATGCATATTATTTGGATACTACTGTATAAACTATTTAGTATCAGCTGTGAAAGTAATCGGAAAGCAATCTAGAATTGTACGTCTGGACTCATCAACAGGTTCTAGTTAATTTATAAACTATCTCTGAGCAGACATTGCCTTTCACTAACAAAATGGATGGGATGATAACAAGTAGCAGAGATCCTGTATGACATAAAAGAATAAAGGTCAAATATATTTGTTAAAATTACAGGTAAAACAAAGTACATTTTAAACCATATCAGGAAATGTGTTTATATGCTGTTGCATTTAAAAAATCCTAATAATCTTTTGTATGATCAAATTGTCTTGGGAAATAGACTGACTATAATATTAATAATGATTTTGTTTCAAGATGCTTACCTTGGCAGGATCCAGGAATCATGAACTGATACTTGCGTTAGTTGTGTGGGCTGAAATGTTCTCTTCTTGTATTTTCCCTTTCACTTCCTTTGAGTGGGCTTCCTGGCCTTGAAGCTGATAGGCAGCCACTAATTGCCTTTCATGGCTCTTAAAGCTAAAATCACACAGTCTGTCTGCTGCAAAATCTCCGACACCACACTGTTATTTAGGGTATACTGAATGTTGGGATGAAAGTAGCCTCTTACAGAGACTCACTGTGAATTTCACTTTAAAGGCAATTATATGTCAGACCTTATATTGCTGCCTCTATTGAGGGGAAAGCTGTACAATTCTATATGAGGGTCTTAATTTACATTCTTTTTTTGTACTTTTTGATAGCAGGAACATCATGTGCACAACAGAGGTGAAACAGAATCTTTAAGGGTGGTCTTACACCTGAAGCAGTAAGATCACATTGTGGATCCTAATATAATTTAGTCTTCTCATCAACTAATGCAGCACAAATCCATTTTCAGCCAAGAGGGAAGGGCCACATACATTAACTTGATGGTGAACCAGAGCCAAGAGGCCAACAAATGATAGGAAATGCAATTACAGGCCACCTCTTCCAGTGACACCCCTCCACTCTGGACAAAAACAAATGAACACAACTCCCAAAAGCAATCTGCGTGAGCTTGAAAACCATGTATACAGTTTCCACTGTGTGTGTCTGAACATCTGAATATTTGAGCCAATCCCTCAAGCAGCTTCCATCTCTCTCTGTCTCAACAGGTATTTTAGCTGCTCAATATTTCAGGCAACATGTAATTAAGACTGGCCTTATCTCATATTGCTGTACCCAGACTCAGGAACCAGGACCGTGTACAATGCCTCAATTTTTAATCCTGCCAATATCAGTCTGGTCCCTTATCTGCCACAGCACTGCAATAATCAACTCATTATATTACGCGAAATGCTAAGGTGAGCAAGGAACTGGTGGTTGGTGAAACTCTAATCTAATAATTTGCTTTGCTGCTTGTCTCATCTTTTTAAGGTAAGAGAAGTTAGTAATCATCATAAGTCATCATCATTCACAGGTGCTTGATTGGTCTAAAAGGATAACTAAAGCATTTATGTTTATATTAGATTAAGTAGGGTTCATTTAATTAAAAATATGACTTAGTCAGAATATGTATAGTCATAATAATCAAATGATTTATAGTCATAGTTATCAAATGTTGATTAAAAACCTGACATTGACCCGTGTCAGCTATTAAACTATAGACCAGTATCAAAACTCCCATTTATCTCCATGATCCTAGAAAAAGCCTCAAACCTCAGGTAAGCTCATATTTTCATTGGAATTAATACATGAAATCTTGGTCAGGATTTAAACCTCATCATAGTACTGCAGAAGCGCTGGTTAAAGTAGTAAATGACCTACTTCTGGCCTCCCTTAAGGGTTGCATCTTCTTGATTGTGTTGCTCTAGCTCAGTTATGCTTCTGATCCCACAGATCACAATATGCTTGTAGACATATCATAGAAACTGTAGGATAAGAGGGCATCTAATAATCTGTTCTCTTTCTCTCAAGCTATATGTGCACTTCTGTTCCCTGATATGATTCCATTGCCAGAACCTGACACACTTCTGATGCTGTGGTTCTTCTTGCCCTCTGGACCTGTGTAATGTTTTCAGACTTCTGTTTGTAGCTACTGCATTTGTGACCTGCATTCTGCTGCTGTAAATGGTCCCACATGGATACCCAAAATGTTTGCATTTCCTGCAAACTACAATTTCACTACAGTTTTACTGACCTTATAGTATACGATAGAATAGTAATGATGTATAATTGAATTTCTGTAAGACTGCATTCTTACAGTATCTATTGATAAAATGTAATAGATTAGAACTAAATAGCACTGATGATAGTTCAGATGAAGAAAATCATATTTTCATTGAAAACACTTTGCTACTAGTTAGGTGTTTTTTCTTTCACATTTTTTTCACTGATCCACCTAATTGTTTATGCAGTAGAGGCCTGTTTATGTTTTTTAAAGGAAAAGAAAGATAGTGAGTGCTTTTTAAGTAAGGAACCAGAGTGGATGTGAATATTGCACAACACAGGTACATACACATAAAATGGATAACTAAACCAATAAGCTTATCACAAATATTAAGATGCCCTTTGAGAATGGATAAATTTACAATGTTTATGGTTTATTGTGACGTTTGAGCTATGGAGTAGGACAGCTTAACTTTTTTTATAGCCAGAATGCTCATTTAATATAACATAACAGTTTAGATATTCAGTCTGTCTTGCCCATAGGCTTCTCCTTTGTAAACACTTATTTTTGACACTTATTTTCTGTCTGTCTCTTTTTGTGTCTTTCTTTCTTTCTTTCTTTCTTTCTTTCTTTCTTTCTTTCTTTCTTTCTTTCTTTCTTTCTTTCTTTCTTTCTTTCTTTCTTTCTTTCTTTCTTTCTTTCTTTCTTTCTTTCTCTCTCCCTGGATTAGAGCCATTGGATATCAAGAAAACAGAATAGACACATAACTGGACTTTGTCTTTGTGCTCCATACAAAGTATTGCTTTGGTTCAGTCTGAGGTCTGTCATGTTTTTTTTGGAAGAGAGTAGTCTAATGGGGCCACTGTGTTTTTAAGGCAAAGCAGTCACAGAACTTCATAAAAAACAAACCCAATCAGGCACCCGTGTCCAACACAAATGCACAAGGCTTCCTCAGTTTCTTAAATGTTTTTTTCTGAGTTAGTTAGTTAGTAGTTTGGTAAAACTTATCAAATTTACAACCTGGCTGATTGATAAATCAATACAAATTCAAATGAGTGAGGGGGATGAGGATATATTTTGTTATCTACTCCAACCTTGTCCCTGGTAGTAACCTTAATGCTTGTGGCTTGAAATAATGTTTTTACATCCAATTCAGGTTAACCATCTCCAATGTGTGCACCCTCATATCAAAACATGCACAACTATTAAACTGTATGATTTTTTTTGCGTTTCACCAATGTCCAATTAACAATTCATTATGGAGCCACTGAGGTGACACTGTGGTCAATTTTTAATAAGCTTTGGTCATGAATTAATATTTTGTGGCCATAAGTTAAGCAACGGTTGTATTTTAAAGTGAGAGACAAATGAATTACTGGAATTAGAAAATTGGGAAAAAGGAACCTAAGCATGGATAATATTCAGGGGTTAAAAGTAGCTGCATGTACTCTGATTAAAGTATAATTAAATTATGTTACTTTTACTTGAGATTTGAAAATTATTTTTAAAGAAATAAATACTCAACTTAATAAAACAATTAAAAGACAGTTTACAATTTTTAAGTGATTAAATATTGAGACTTAATCAATATTTAACCAGTTTTCTGCCAAAAATCTAGACTTTAAGCAGCAACTGCTTAGTCAGCAGCAGCAATGTCTAAGACAGTGGAGACAAATGAGCATCCCTGGCCCAATTTATCAGGTATTCAACCTGTGGAAATATGTATAGCTAAAAAACTGTGTGAATAAACATAAACCTAACAAGCTACCAAAACCCCATGAGCTTTTGGATAAAATTAGAAAGACAGTTATACAATGTTGATAATGGAAGCAGTAGATACTTCGGTGGAAATTTCCCTCATGCCTACTTTTACTTTTTTCAAGTCATTATTACTACTACAGTAGTCGTATTTTTACTTCAGTGTGTTTTTTACACATTCAACCATTGATAATATTACAGTTTACTGGAGTTACTGGTGATACAACATACATACATACCAATAGCGCATAACACCTTAAGCGAGTTTTCTAAAGAAGTATTCTGTTCCTGATACGCAATTAACTACAGGCCACGTATAATGTTGTTCTTGCAACATTGTGTGCTCAAGTAACAAAATTTGTGTCCATGAGTTTGGTATCTCTTGCTCACATCATTAATCATGCCACAAGCTGCTTAGTTTAGCCTGCTTAGCCTCTAAATATTAACCTGTGGCCTTGATATATTAATTTATGGTGACACCTAATTAAAAAACCCATCATGTCACTTCAGAGAGATAAAAAAGTCTTGTTTTCATTCCTGGAATTAGCCATAGATCCATGTTAATTTAATGTCAACAAAATTAACACTGCCTTACTTCCCTCCCCATCCCTCAGTTGAGTTTCTTTCCTTATTTGCACAGTGAGGAGGTGTTGGATGCACAGTGTGGGAACACTGTTGTCAGTAAGGCTGGAGCATTGAGCTCCTCTAGAGGAGATGACAAGTGGAGGCACTTGTGCTGTGGAAATGTACACTTTCTCTATAGAAACACTTTATTCCCAGCCATAGTCACACTACTTAAAATGTAAGAAATCATTTGGAAATGTTAAAATTGTTTCATAGGAATGATGCAAACATTTGAACATTTAAAGGTAACCTTCTGCACTAGCTTTAACTATTCATAATGTCTGATTCATTTGTGTGCAACTTGGTATGATAATACCCACATAATAATACCCCTTTTCTTTATCCCTTTTTCCCATCTCTCTCAGCTTTATACAGGTTGTCTGTTACTATTGTATGTAACTGTGGGAGGAATGAATGCTATCATAACATTAAGTATCATCTCTGTAAATTGTCTTATCAAAAGACTAGTATATTCAAATAAGAGTGGTATTGCAGAAATTCCACAAAATGAAATTTTTTTTTGCATTTTTAATAAAACAATTATGTTCAACACTTAAAATTATATGTAGAGACAACAATCCCCTCATAAATAATTGCTTAAAAATAAATGACTATTATACAATAATTTATAGGTAGAATATTAAACATGAAATGTGAATTACATGGCTAATTAAAATATCTGGCTGCAAAGGATTATATTATATGCTTATTCTAATACTTTAGCATTTTAATCATAACATCTTATACTTGGACTTGTATAGCAGACACTCCACATGAACAGGTTTTTAAAAATATGTGTTAATATATTAACTGTTAATATTGTGAAGTTTCTAAAATAATTTTGAAGAAAAACAACAACAAAACTGTAAAGTTGTTCCTAAAAGCTTTCAGAAGAACGTTGCTGCATAGTTTTTGTCTTATAAGTTTTAACTTTTAACTTGGGGGAAAAAAAACTGTAATTGTATTGACCAATGGCCATGTGTCATTCTTTAGTCAACAAAAAATTGCAAAAAATCATTTGCAAATTGGAGTGGTATAAGAGAAATAAAACACTTCAGGATATGCTATTATTGGAAAATAATCATCTTTGGAGTCAGCAATTAATCATATATAAACAACTAGATTACATACAGTACACGGATGTATAGAATATGTATTGTTTTTATTTATGCTCTCTATTTCTGTAAGATATTTCTTGTGTGCACAGTTTTCTCAGTTTTTACAGGGATGCTGTGAATGTAGTAATGCACTGAGCTAAGCTATTCTCTCACCATATTGTTGATAAAGAAGTTCAACAAACTCTGTGGTAACCCAAAGTTTATTTCCACACTCTGGAAAGTGAATAAGTTTCTGGAGAGAAAATAATGCTTTCTACTCCTACAAAATGTAAAGGTTTATTATTACACAACAGCCATAACTGCACACCCTGTCAGGTTTTATTCCTAACCTAAAATCCAGAACAGTGGTGAATTTAAGAAAAACAAAATAATTAATTCTGTAGTTTTTTATAACAACCTGTATGACAGGCATGATCATAACCTTGTATGCTGTTTATTTGAGTAATGTTACATTAAGAGGTGAATTTTGAGAAACATTTAATCATAATTTCTTTAATGGTATTTTAGAAAGTCATTGGAGAAGGCAAGATCAAGATTCCAGGTATATTAAAATGAAGATGCTGTAACTGCACTTCTGGGTTGGATCATCCTCAGAGGAGAGAGTTAGGTCTGTCACATTGGACTCCCTGAACCTAGGAAAATTCTGGTGCAAAAGAAAACTATTGGATCTTCTTTAGCCTTTTTCCTAAACACTGTTCCAATCGAAAGACCAGACAAATTATCTGTACCTCAACAGAGAGATTCATGTAGGGGTTTGTGAAATGGGGCATTCATTGATGTGCACATGTATTGCAAGGCACACTAGACATTTTTTTCCATTATAGAAATAACTTTTATGTAATTAGTAAAGGGCATGCTCTTCTCTCTCTCTCTCTCTCTCTCTCTCTCTCTCTCTCTCTCTCTCTCTCTCTCTCTCTCTCATATTCACAGCCATATTTTTCCTTCATCCAAATTTCTTTTGGTCACGTTTTACATTTCCAACTACAGATTTACCTTAATTAACTTCTGGTGTTTTAGTGAGCTACCACAGTGAAAAGGGAGGGAAAAGGGCAGCCATGTGCAGTTTGCTGAAGCATGATTGAGGGCCTGTCACTTCTTGGTAGGAGCTATGTAATAATGAAAAGTACATCCAAGAGCATTGAGGTGGGACACGGCTGCTCTAAGGCCAGTCGTACATTGCTCTGGCATTTCAGTGGCACTGCTTTTCAAAGACCCTGGTATTTCTGTGGCACTGCTGTGGTATTGTTTTGGCATTGCTCCAGCATTTCTGTTGTACTGAAACAGTTTTGAATGCCACAACCACTTTTGATCAAGCCTAGTATGCTGCTCTGGTATCAGCTTCAGAAACGGGTCCTGATTGGGTCAGACCTTTTCTTGCTCCTTATCAGCAGCTGACATTTAGAGAATGTAATGTGTCATTATGTGTCATGTGTGTATAATGTACACTGCACAAGCCATATTTTCACTGCTGTTAAACTGTGCTGTTCTAACATACGGTTCCAACATGTGGATGTTAATTAAGTAACAAATTACAACAAATGTACAGAAAACATTCAGACAAACAGTTATTATTTTAAGAATATCCTGAAGTGTTTATTCCTCAATTTGCTGACATGTTTTATTTATTAAGCAACCCCTCATTGTACCTTTTAGCCATTTACATCTTAATGTTGTGGAAAGTCATCTGTCCTGAAAAATTTCTGGTTGCAGAAAAAGCACAAACAGACTTTAAATAAAGTCTTCTTAGATAAATCTTCACCATATTAATTAACCATTAAACCAGGGTTGTCCAATCTTATTCATAAAGCACAGGTGTGGAGCAGGTTTTCATTCCAATCAAGCTGGAGCCACAAGAATGTACAACCCCTGTATTAGACTCATAAACATATTGTTAAACAACATTTTAAAATCTGTTGTAGCTGCATAAATATTAGCTTGAGTTGCTGATACAGAAAATTAATCAACATTTTCTACCCTATAAGATTTGAGACTTCAGCATTGCTCTGGTATAAACATGCTTATATAAACACATTTCAGTGTCAAAAGTAATTTTATACTTGATATTTTCATGGAATTGTCTGCTGTGATAAATGTGAGTAAAGATGATTCAGGGACAGTTCGAAAACTGGTTATATCATTCTTAATCTATCAAAAAGGTGCTCTGATTTATGTGATGCATGTGCATTGCTATTGTGTGTCTTCAGAGATGGCATACTCATCAGTGAGTGAAAGCACGAGTGAAACTGCAGATGAACCACACACTGTTGTATTGATCGGCTACATCAGGGTTGGCACACAGACGAGTGACAAAACCACCTTTAATCAAGCATCACTTCTGCCATGAAAGTCAATTACACACAGGGCTGAAAATCCCTGCTCATAGCAGCATTGCTGGTGTGATTTGTTTCTGAAGTCGTACTACCAAACTCTCAGCATTTCTTCTCGACTTGATTTGTTAGATATCTTGGTTTATTGAGGACTCCTAACATTCCACCAAACTGTTTTTATTTGCTATCAGTTTGTTCTATGACACAAATCATGCTGGCTCCCTGCAGTCGTGGTTCACACCATCTACGTGTGATTAATCTCTCCCGTTGTCACATTTAAAAATGTGTGGTTGATAATGTGTTGTGAGTAATTGTTTATGGCCTGCCCTGTGTTGGTGCATACTCAGACCTTGTTTTCTATGCTGTAATGATGTGTGAACATTAGCGGAGGTTTGTGTTTAACATGCTCATTGAAAGTTTACTGCAGGGATCTTCAAGAGTGACGCTTATCTACTGCTTCAGTTTGGTTGCAGTATGAAGGCGAGATATTAGCATTGAATAAAGCAATCTCCTCCACCCTCTTACTTTCTCACTATTTCCTCAACCTGTCCTTCTTTTTTTCACTCTCACCCCCACACACTTTCTCTCTCCTTTCTCTCTCCTTTCTCTCTCCTGCTCTGTGCCTCTTTGTCTTTATCATGAAACGCTTTACACAACGTGCACCATTTGAATGCCCTTTTCTTCCGAACAATACTCAAAGAAAGGGCTTTTAAAAGTTCAAAGTCTTTCGGTCTCTGCCACTCTCTCACTTTCTGTTTTCCTCGTTTCCTCCAGAGTGAGCCGATGACGATGTGTGTGATTAATGTTTGTTATGTGTGTAAGCAATCACTTTTGGCTCCCTGCTCTGGGACTGACAGCGGTATTCCAGTAATTGCTGTGACAATGAATTGCTGTTTATGAAGATGATTCTAAACAGGAGCTGCTTTAGTGATGACACTATGTTAATAGTCTCAAGTGCTTTAATAGAAATGGGGCTATACAGTTCCTCTCAGTAGCATCAGCTCACCAAAACTCAAGCTCTGACATCACCTGACAACATACATCTGGAAAATTCTTATTTCTGAGCATGCAGTGAAAATGCATTTTTTTTAAATAAACAAAACATTTTAAATACTTTATCCTTAAAGGCAAATTAATCAGGATATGAACAAGTTAATATGATAGTTGATTCATGCAACTATGAATATTCAATTAAAGACTCAATTCGACTAAAGGGTTATGACAGACCCTCACAAAACATATTTTTAATCACTGATTAAGACTAGCTAAAAGAAATAGTGCACACTGGGCTGTCTAAATGGATGACAACATTCTTTAATTTCATTATGGAGAATGACTGAATGTGAACTGAAATACACAATAGAGTTTAAAGCCAGTTTGTTCCAATGTACAATGAACTACTACACTACAATGCATTGATATTCTTTAGGTAAGAAATGTGTATGTGATACCCAAATGTTTCTCTTTCTTTCCTCCTCTCACTTCCTCCTTAATTGCAGTTTGTCTTCCATAATATAGATCAATTTCTTTACTAACCTTTTAGCAAGGTAGAACCAGCACTGCAATGTGTATGTCTTTGTTCTCTTTCTTTATTGGCCTGCTTTTCCTTCTAATAATTTAAGTCTCTCTTCCCTTCCCCCTTTTTTGAATCAGCACAAATGTAGACGAGAAGGAGAGTGGCCTGCATTCACTTCTTTTCTTTGCCGCACCATTCCTTTTTTCCTCTCTGCTTCTCTCAGCTTAGAAAGAAGTCCTATTGGTGCTGAGAGAAAAAGGCTCCATAATAACTCTCCATCAATGTTGGTGGAACAGTGAAACATTTCACAGATAATGTGTTACTGTTGGACTTGCCGAGTAACAAGAATAATAGTTGTCATCAAGTTGGTCTCACATAATCTGATATGAGGGCCATTTTGCTGATTCTGCTAAAATGACTAACATAAAGGTTTTGGGCAACTTTATTTCTGATGTTTTTGTCCAATCGCTAGAAAAGTCAGTGTGAGGCTGTGGAGCCGAATTATCCACTTGATGCATATCATGTGCTACAATTGATCCACTCTAAAGGCTTTAGTGTAATGACATTCACCCAGGGAGAAGTGAGACAAACAACACGAAAGGCTCCAATTTACTCACATTGGCAATCAGGGATGCTGAGATATTCTGTCTGCTCTTTCTACAAAGATGATGGGCTGAATCAATGCCTCTCCATGACACTAACACAATGTTAGAAAAAATAATAAAGATGGTCCTATGATATATAAAAACATATTGAATGACATATAAGTCAACACTATGGTTTGGGGTAAAAAGGTATTTTATATGAATTTTTAAAATCATTTTGAAACAGATGGTATGTGGTGTTGACCTTTAAAGCTGTTTAAGTGTGCCATAATCGGAGGTTGTGTTCGATTTGAGACTAGTTGTATGTTTTTTTAATGGTTAATGTGTCTCTGCATACAGGTGCTCTTGTTTCCTCCCTTCTCCTTAAAACATGCCAGTAGGTTGATTGGTTATGTTGATTGCCTTTGTGTGTGTGTGTGCACATATATATGGTGTGTGTGTGTGTGTGTGTGTGTGTGTGTGTGTGTGTGTGTGTGTGTGTGCGTGCGTCTCACACCCATTGTATTTCCAGGACAGGTTCTGGATGCACCTTGATTCAGAACATTAAAAAGTGTGAGGTTACAGTTATTTAGAAAATTCTTTAAGATACTTTATAATCATAATATAGTATATTGTGGACACGTGTAGAATGACATTAAAATGTTTTAAGCCATGCTACTGGGTGTTATATGTCAAACAATATGACAATAGAAAAAACATGATGATATCAATGATGATAATCAGTTCATCAGTACATTTTGAAATGCATTTTAAAAATCCTTTTGGAATACATTTCGACACACATTTCTTATTCCTACTAAACACACATCCTGATAAATTCCTTTTTTTAGTATAGCTGGGAAAACTATCCTTCCTTGCTCAGCACCCATTGCATAAAATATTGATTGGGCTCACCCTTCCTGTTTTTGCTTGAACACTCAATAAGAGGGGCAGCAGCATGGCGGCAGCACTTGGCATTGTAAAATGAGGCTTTGGCTCCCCTCGTTCATCAACGTGATTGCACAGATCAATTCACATTTGTGCCTTACCTGGCTCCAACTCAAGCACATTCTGCCTGTGCACTAAAAGAAATGGTACATGTTTATCACCTCTGCAGCTGTGATCTGCAATCTGTGCGATGTGCCTTGCTATCTGCATTGGTATCTTCCAAATAGATTATGGCTTCTCATTGAATTTACAGGGCCACACGATAGAGTTGACTGCATTATTCCCTGTTTTAATAGTTAAATTGCAGTACTAACCAGACCTGATAGGGGGCAACACAGCTCTTTACAACACGTAAGCTGACTCCAAGAAGAAAATCTCTCCATCCATCAAGATTCGAATTCTTTCATATTAAGCCACCATATTCAGTTAATATGCTTGCCCTTTCTGAATAATAATCTCACTATAAGTACAGGTGTTGGTCTCTTCAAGCTTGTCCTTCAAAATGTAAGAATGGGGGAAAAAGCTAGAACACCAGTATTCTCAAATGGGTCTTTCCTTTCCAGGATCTCACACCTGAATAAGGGGTGAGCATGTACACAAGATGTCTTTGAGAAGGTCATCTCTACTTCATATGTCCAAAAAGTTCACACTGTTTGCTTAGTTTTGTAATTTCCTTCATAACTCATGTTCATTATTTTGGGTGGATTATATTTTACACAGTTTAGCATGTACAAACCTAATGTAGCTTCTAAATACCAATAAATTGGTTCATTCAAATAAGCTTTTATATATATGTATGTGGCCGCAGGAAAATAAAACACAGGTTCCACAAAAATCGAGTGGGGTTCACAATTTATTCTGTGTGATTGGTTAGGAGTCTATGTTTCATTTATTTCTTTAACTGAGAAGGAAATATAAACCAAAAGGAAAAGAAAACAAACAAATAACCCAAAATACAGCACCATTACTTCTGTTTTAAACAATAAATGACTCCCATTTAAAATGAAGAAAAATATAAAGTTGTCCTTGTTTCCTTACAATAATTAAACAAAAATAACAATAACAATACTACTAATAATAATATGGTAGTGGCACTATAGGAAGAAAACACATCTTAGAAGTGCACTAACAGTAACATTGCAATAACACTCACAAAATACACTTATATTAATAAAGTATTATATTAGTGAATATTACTCACCTTCCACAATGTTCCTAACAGTGTACACTAATATAATCACTTCTACGCTACCAGGCCTTGTCTATATGCGTGGTACATTAACTTAGCCACACTCACTCATCGAAGCAATCCTGCATCAACATCCAACTCCCTACAGATATAAAGCAACATGTGAGGAAATGCTCCAGTAAACCGCAACCCTTTCAAAGACGTTTAATAAAAAATGTTATACATAGCGATCTTTACCTGGATGGTATCAGATTAACTTTATAAAGAAATTGTGAACACATGTAGCTTACCCTATGACTGTTAATTGTGCAATTGCGCAAGTATACATACATGCAATGAAGTCATCCACCTCTTATTTGTGTCTGCAGCTATGTACATCAGTAATACTGTGAATATTTAGACGCCCTTAAATATCACCTGGTTACATGTAAATAAATAAAATACATAAATAAAAAACTTGTTCCTTTGGATGTAATGGAATGTTCATTTTCATTGGGGACATGAACACTGCTACAGGGAGATATATTCCCTGAAGCCCTGCCCTTCCTGATCCAGCTGCAGGGATGTTAGTCGACATACTTAATCAGGCAATGGGCCATAATTCATAACGCTACAGGCAAATGACTGACTGAGCTTTTTGTTTGAATCCAGCAATTTAACCCTGTTTAGCCCATGCCCCAAATGCAGATTCATAACTGCAACTGTTACCTCTTATTAGCAGAATTGTCTATCTTCTAACAAGCAGGCACCTCTATGTATGATTACATTATAGTTGAGTGCCATATAAGGAAGAAATTAAGATATTTCAGTGTGATGTGCCAGTGAGTATGTGACAGTTCTAAACATATGTACTGTTTGGTGTAATTAAAACAAATAGTAATTACTTATTGCTGAAAACACAGCCAGACCTTTCCTATTTACAGTGATGCTGAATCTACACCATTTCTGTTGGCTGTGACCACAAGCTTAACTAACCCTGATGTACTGGGACTTTAATTGCAGAAAGTAGCTTTGAGCAGCAGCATGTTTCAACAATGGAGACAAAGGCTCCGTCTGGATGCTGTCCCTTTCCATTTACCAGAGAGCTGCTAATCAATGAAAGGGTCGGACTGGCAGCTATGGAGCGTGCAGGATAGATGAATTTAGTGTTCCCTGGAGGAGCAGCATAAGGACTTAAATTCTGATCTAAACTGAACTAGTGCCGGTGATCCCAGCTGACCTCTCTCTCTCTCTCTCTCTCTCTCTCTCTCTCTCTCTCTCTCTCTCTCTCTCTCTCTCTCTGTGTCATTACCTTCCAATCTTCCAGTGCAGAGTTATGTATCTGTCTTTGCTTATGAGAAATGTGGCCCAATAGAATATGCATTCCTTCACCAAGCTTTCATGCTACTGCACTACATAGAAAATCTTAAGGACAATGAGTCATAGCTTAGAAATTAAATCTTGACATCTTCCTTTCTAATGTGTTAATTGCCAGCTACTCATCAGAGGTAATATTCAGCAGCCTAGTAAAGTCATTTTGAAATCACATGTGCATACCAGAATATAGATGATAATGAGTGCGTCTCATTTGGTGCATATGCATGCAACTGGCTTAATGCCGGCTGAGATAATCTGTTCTATCCAGTCTAGTGAAGTTAAGCATCTTATTAAATACCTCAGTAAGTCTGAGGATGACAGACACACCTGCCTGTCAGTTCATTGCTTTATTCTTGGCAAACAAACAAGCTACCTAAAGATCCAGTAATCCAACAATATTTCAAATTAATAAGGCAATTCCTGCTTGGCTTAAGGATTTTTTCTTGTTTACAAGACTTTAAGGGCAGCTCAGTATTATGCATGACCATGTATGAGTTTGTGCTTCAGAAGTAGTGGGAGGAAGTGAGTCTTATTTCAAGTCTGAGAGTGTGTTGTACAGAAATTTTAAAATCCTTCCCTTTTCTGTGACCAAAACTCTTTACAGATCAATACTGCACGTTCACAGGTGAGTCTATACACTTTAACCCACCAATAACCTATACTCAACATTGAATAGAAAAAAATCAGGAAAAACCAATGGCAATGACAAATAAAACAGGAAAAAACATGAAAAAATTAAATAATATAAATAACAACAATAATATATATAACCAAAAAAAAAAAAAAGTTAACTGTGTCAGCATCACAGGAGGAATTACAGTACTTCATGGCCAGTGACTTCAGTATATTCTTAGAAACCAGTTCTTTGATTTTTAAAACTCTGTTAGTTAGGGAAACAAATACAGTCCCTTTTTTGGGAAGCTCATACCATAAATCCTTAAAGAAATGTTCCCATTTTTTCCAAGAGTTTATGTTTCTATGAGGAAATGATTCCTTAACCAATGAGTTGAATCTGTAGCACCCTCCAGACATAGCACAACAGTGCTAATAAATCAGACCAGAGAGTGCAGAAGAGTTATGGTGCACCGCAGTCTGTAGAAACCAAACTATTCTTTTCATGTTAGGGTATAAGGCACTAA
This sequence comes from Hemibagrus guttatus, assembly GCA_033459395.1. Lineage (NCBI taxonomy): Eukaryota > Metazoa > Chordata > Actinopteri > Siluriformes > Bagridae > Hemibagrus > Hemibagrus guttatus. The sequence goes on along the minus strand of JAUCMX010000013.1, from coordinate 12,449,325 downwards.
GCAGAGATTGTTTTGTACAGTAAAGCTAGTGTAAGAGTGTAGGCATGCAATCTGCCAACTTATGCAACTGTAAATATTAGTGATATTAGGTGTAACAGAATTACCTGATTTCTAAACTAGCAAGAATAAGTAATTTATTAATTAAGTCCACACTAGGGATAACTTCCTAGTAGTTTTGACAGTTCGTAGGTGCAACTTATTGAACATTTTACTTGGACTATGCTTCTCAAAATGTCAAAACCCTTGGGCTATATTTTGCACTTAGCCACAGTGACCAGCAATTTGGAAAGATGTTATTTGGGTATTTCAGCTCATGTTACAACCAAAAGGTGGAAAGTAATTGTGCTGTGTTATTATTCTAAAGGAGCAGGTACTTTAGTGGTTACCATGATTGCCTCACACCTCCAGGGTTTCATTTTCCGCCTCGGCCTTGTGTATGTGGAGTTTGGATGTTCTCAGTGTGCTTGGGTGGTTTCCTCAGGGTTTTCTGGTTTCCTCCTCCAATCCAAAGACATGAGTTGTAGGCTGATTGGTATCTCTCTGTAGTGTATGTGTGTGTGTGTGATTGAGCATGCCAATGGGTTGGCACTCCATCCAGGTTGTCACTCACCTTGTTTCAAGAGTCTCCTGAGAGCCTCTAATCTCCCTGCAACCTTGTATAGGAAAAGCAGTACAGAAAATAGACGGATGGATATTATTCTAATGAACTTCTAAGTTTATACTCTTAAATGAAATGTAATAAAAATATTATATAACAATTTAAATTTATAAAACGTATATATTACATTATATAGAATGTGTCTAATCCCTGTGTAGTTATATATAATAATTTAAAGTGATACATACCGAAGTGTATGAGCTATAACAGGACATTTCTGTCAGTGTAACCATTAGAGTAATTACATTTGTATAAGCTGCTGATTTCCAATAGGATTTACCTTTTGATATTGATGGCGGACTTATGCAGTGATCCAGTATTCCTGATGAAGCTCTTACATGCTTGTTATCTTCTCAACCAGCTTCACACAGCAGGGTATTTGTAAAATGACCAAATAGCCTGAGCTCCTCACTGCTTTTCCTAGGATGTGAAAACAATTCAGAGGAACAATTTAACTGTAGATAACAAAAAATCATAAATTAACCCACTGACTTCTTACATTTGTCTGAAAACATTATTTATATATATATATATATATATATATATATATATATATATATATATATATATATATATATATATATATATATATATATAATCTTGTCTCTTAAAACTTTTGACTGACAATGTAGGTTTTTCATGTGTTGGGAGGTTATGCCGCATAACTACAGTGACTGAGTACCATCTGCTGATGGATTTTGACTCTAGGGTTTTGCTGCAGGAATACATCAATGTGAAATGGGTGTAGAGAGCTCAGTTTTTCATCTGTATTGTGCAGCTATGGTAGAGGATCACAACCTGTTAACTGAGCACTATTAATAATAAGTAGGTTTATATGTTTTGCATGGGACATGTAAGAATTTGGCCCAGTTAATCAAAGTGTTATATGAAAAATCCACAGATATATTTATCATGTGGTTGCTTTATGTGCCATTTTGAAATTTCTTGGGCTAACAGACAATGTTCTACCCTGACTGATTTGTGGTAGTCTTGAAGCAAAAGGCATAAATGTGTCTAAATGTTGCCGCTCAAAAACTGGTGTTATAATCCTTGTACATGCTTCTCATTATGATGAAAGCCATCCAACTCACATTTCAAAGTTTCATCAAAATCAGCAGGCGTATTTACTTGTCAGTCGTGATTACATGCATGATTGGTATCTTTAGGAGAATGTTTCAGCTAATTGCCATCCTTAGCTGTTTGCCACCAGTGAGGTGTCTTATTGCTGTCTAATTGTAATGGTCTCCTTAATTAACATGGATTTAAATGTCTACATGTCTTAGGCTTTGTACCTGAGTTATAAAACTTTTCTGCACGTTTGTGGATTCAGACAGTGTAATCCAATTCCACACCAGAATCTGCATCATTAGGTGACTTATTCACTTGGCTGAGCTATATCCACCAGGGTCTGATAGTGGGAAGAGGTTCTTATTGATTCACAAACAGTTCCAAATGTATTTGTTGTGGTTTACTTTGTGTAGTTCAGTTTGTGTGCGTTCCTTTATACATACACTTATTACTTTTGGGCCCTATTTAAAATGTGCCCAGTTGCTTGTAAGAATTGGTGTTGATAGAAGTGAAGAGCAAACATGAGCACACACTCACCTTATTCACTTTGTGCATTTGCTAGAGTGGGTTAGTTGTGCTTAGATTTCAGAATTGCAAAGATAATTGCATTTGGTGTTCAGACGTCATGCCTCTATGCCCTGTTCAGATGCGTAAGGAACAAAAAAGACCTGTGTGTGTGTGTTTTTTTTTTGTGGATCTTATTGCATTGTTCGTTGGAGAATCTTGTTAAAGCAGGCTCCAGACAGTTCCTTCGGTGCTGAGAGAGATGTCGCTCGCTCTGTCTCACCCACATCACTATGCAAAGTGAACATATGTAAATGCAATTGTAAGCTCCAACTTCTGTGGAACTTTTTTATGCTTTGATTTTGGCACTTAAGAAACAGCAAGTCTTTCCTGACATTGTTTTTAAAAGAATGTGTTGAATTTTGTGCAGCTGTTACAAATCGCTAGATTTGGTTTCAGGAAAATAAAATTGACACTGAAACCAATGTCTAAAGTATAAAGAATGAGGTGTTAAGTAAATGTTGAGCTTAAACTCAAAGCCAAATGCTTTGTTTCATATGTATTTCATGCCCATACCAGGGAGCTGCATGTAAGCATTAGTAATTTGTTCAATACAGTAAATACAGTGGTGTGAAAAAGTGTTGGCCCCCTTCCTGATTTCTTATTTTTTTGCATATTTGTCACACTTTAATGTTTCAGATAATCAAACACATTTAAATATTAGTCAAAGATAACACAAGTAAACACACCATGCCATTTTTAAATGAAGGTTTTATTATTAAGAGAAAACAAAATCCAAAACTACATGGCCCTGTGTGAAAAAGTGTTTGCCCAGCCTGTTAAAACATAACTTAACTGTGCTTTATCACACCTGAGTTCAATTTCTCTAGCCACACCCAGGCCTCTGTAGGCCTCTGAAACATCTTTTTCACACATGCAATTTCATAATCTGTAACATAGAATAATTACACACTTAATGTGTAACCCTGGTTCTGGCCTCTCCTAATTATATGTGTGAAAAAGATGTTATGGTTTTGTATCATGTCCCATAGGCTAGCCATACATTAATCAACTTTGGTATAGAAGTCCAAGAAAAGTAGAACAGATGTTCAGCAGTGGCAAGACAAAACCCTGAAAATGCAGTCGAACGTGTCCTATTCCTCTAAATGAGTTTTGTTCCGCTGTAGTAATATGAGGATGAACACAGTTTAGCACCTGCAATCTCTTGAAATGTCATGGTTAACTGCTGCATTCTGTGTAAATGGAAGAGATAACTGCTACACTATATTTAAATGAGGGGTTGTCATACTATTTACAGCCAGGGACCCTTTTCATTTTTATTTAACTATTATTATAATATATACATTAATGATTTGGTTATATGTTGGAGCCATATCATTTATTTATATTAGATATAGAGTTAATCTAATCATATGTTGTGAAAAGCAAAACATTATGCATGAAGTGTGTTTTATTACATATTGATCAAACTCAAATAGTGTAGTGTTAAACCCCTAGTGGTAGTTCAGTGATCAATTGATTATGAGAAGCTCCATCTCATTTATTGTCAGTCGTATCAGTATAACTGATGTGGGCATTGATGGCTCAGTGGAAGGCCTGGGTTAATTTCCCAGCCAATGCCCAAACCCCAGCAACTGGATGCAGTGCTGGTCCCAAGCCTGGAAAAAAAAAATGGGAGGGTTGTGTCAGGAAGGGCATCCGGCGTAAAACCTGTTCCAAGTTGTTGTGTGGACTTGTTGGTCCGCTGTGGCGACCGTGAACAGGGAGCAGCTGAAAGCAACTTTTTCCTCCATGTCAGTATAACTGACAGAGTAATTATTGATTTTGATTTTCACAACAAGGTGCAGAGCTGTGACACTGATGAAATATTAAATAAAATTGTATCGAAGGTTGACAGAGCTAACCATTTGGATTAAAATGATGTCCTAATTGAAAATTTGGCACACACATCTGTGCACTAGTAGAGCAGCTATTTTTCTAAGAGTTATGATTGTCTCATTAGTCAATTCCATTTGCCTAGTGCAAGTTTAGTTAATCTCAGTTTTAAGTTTTTAGCCACAGGCACATTTCAATGAGAAATTGAAGACAGGTCTGGCATTTCCCAACCAGCTGCAATCTGAATAATGACATGTCTCAGGCTGCCTACAGACGATCAGCATTTTGCTCTTCGCTCACCGCAAAGGTAGGCACAAAATAATGAATGATCAGCGTTTTCACCATGAAGTTAAAGAGGTGCTATTTCATCGAAGATGGATTTGAAAATATAGGGCTAGCCCATTCTGTATGTTTCTCAACAACAAAAAAAAGGTACTGGCTTTGGTCATCTTTTGGAGAAGAGGGGTTTTTGCTACATCACATAAGAGGACTTATCTTGTTGGTTGCACTTTGAAAAGGGTAACATAAAACGGTCAAAGTTGAATTTGAATGGACTTTGAGTGGTTTTGAGCAAACGTAAGCATGCTTGTCATTGGGAAACAATGGCTGCGTCGGCGGAAAGCTGTTTTACACATGATTATCTGTAGGTGGCCCTACATACATTTATATTGCTCATTAATTTTTATATATCTTCATTGTTGGTGAAGTTGTTCTTCATATTCCATGTTGTCTGCAACAAGCAGTATCATGACCACTCTACTGGGATTTTTAAAAAGAATTTATTTACCTGTATGCTGATATGGGGGCGGTTCTTTATGCAGATGAGTGTGGCTGTGCATGAATGGTGCAATTAGGCTTCTGTGATTTTTTATCAACATTCATTGCTTATGGCTGTGTATGTTCCAGGCGTGATACATACCAGTTTTCCTTTGAGCACTGGCAGTTCCTACACACAGAATTAAAAGTTGTTGTATGCTTTGATAAATGGAGACAAGTGAATAATGGTTTAACCATATGAAGATGAAGCTACTTCTGGTGTATTCTGGTCCTTGGAGTAATAAGCTTGTTGGTCACTGTGTGTCCTGCGCAGGGGTGTTAAGTGAATGTGTGTATCAACCCCACCCCAAGTCCCAGCTGTGGGTCACAAGCCTGCTGCTGACCAGGCACTTTCTGCTGCTTAGCTGATTTCATCAGGGGGATTCTGTGGGGAAGGGAGTGATAGCCTTGCTGGTCTCCAACTGCTACTGCGCTCCCAATTTTCTGCTTCTGCCCTAACATTAGCATTATAATTAGGTTGTTTGGGGGATGCAGAGGCAAAAAGTAAATGAATTACTCCCTGCTCTGTGCATTTTGAAGAGCAGAATGAAATGGGGACTGGAGTTGAAATTGGTATGTGTGCATACTGGCAAGATGTGTGGTGTCCCCAGCCATCCTAATGAAGCTGAATTTTTGCTGAAGACGGACTTCCATTAATGGAATTTGGTCCTAATTATAAGATTGCATTACAAACATAAGGGACCTTTTCATAGCCGGCTTCCTGCCATTATGTTCTTGGTTTATTTGTCCTTGTTGTTAGCGTTGAACCATGCAGCTCTCTCTCTCTCTCTCTCTCTCTCTCTCTCTCTCTCTCTCTCTCTCTCTCTCTCTCTGTTTATGCCTTTCCCTATACTTTATCAAAATTATTTTCATGTCACAGCACAGACGGATCATGTTTTAGGCAATCAATACAGAGCAATGGGGTGTGCTGATGGTAATAAGGATGGAGCTGACGATAATCATCATCAACACTTGCCCTCTGACAGACACACTTAGACAAATGATACGAGCGGTAAGAGCAGGTTAGATTTATGTACCATATGCTGGTATTGACCAAAACCACAGCCATGAGTTACAGTTCCTTAATTTTATGTCTTTATTGCACGATTAAGCTTAACACATCTTGGATGACACTGCTCTTGAACCTTCTGACATGATTGTGTGATGAGAGTTTGTTCATTATTACAAATACTGTCACAGTTAGTGTCAGTGTAGCAGTTTTAGTACCGTTATTATGCTTGTGTATTTATTTGAGGCACATTCTGACAGCTGTTATTTGGCAGCTTAAGTCAGCTTTCATACGATTTTGTAACGAGCTAATGATAATGATGTCTTGTAGTCAAAATTGATATTATGTAAAATATCACCCATGTTAAAATTCATCAGTGCGTTTACAACTTTCTCACTTAATTTACAAACAATGTTCTATGCAACAGAGATTTGTTGGGATGTTTTTTCTCTTGTTCTGTTTTGGGCAAGTGTGAGTGATGTCATTTTCTTCAGTGCCTCAACTTAAGCGTGGTGAGCTGATTTTATCTGAAGAAACTGCAAACACTATTGCCAACTGCTCTTTTATCTTAATTGATTCTCAATGCTGAAAACAACTTAAAAAGTGTATCTCTGCTATGAAGTCTTGGTATTTGGAATACAGTCTTTATTGCTGTAAATAGATACATATTCAACTGGCAGAGACTTTGCGATACATAAAAGGTCGGCCATGATGTCATTATTAAGAAAACTGGCTTATAGTTCAACTGAATGGCATAGATGTAGCAAATAGGCAATGCACTTTATACCACAATTCTGTTGATTTCTCAAATCTAATTGGTCAGAAAGTTTTGATTAATTTTCTAGAACAGCATGGCTCTGACAGCAGTCATATCGAATTCTAACAATTGTCGCATTAACAAATATCACATGACTCATCTGTGCCTATTATCCCACATGTCTCTTAACATCTAGACATGAACACATTCACAACAGTAGTGAGATCTCTCTCTCTCTTTCTCTCTCTCTCTCTCTCTCTCTCTCTCTCTCTCTCTCTCTGTGGAGATGGTTCCTCAGCCAGGAGCAGTGTAAGTTGAGGAAAGCATTGGAACAGACACATGACACAGACAACAAGAGAGCATGTTTCACATCATGCCAACCCACTGACTGTTGCAAGAAGCAATTTCCATCTATTTCTGCATGGCATCTCCTCCAGCAGGGTCACCACGGTGTCTAAGTTGCTGCCAATGAGAGGAGCTGCCAGGGAGCCACTTACACACATACACACATGTCAGCAGGCGAGATTAATGAGCCCCAAACAGTGCAACCCATTTTGGAGCATTACAGAGATATGGTACTGATCAATATGGCTTGGCATATCTCCATCTTATTCACAAATCCAATAACTCTCCCAAAATACATAGATGTGCATAGATTAGATATAGCTAATCTTTAATTTATTTTTCTCCAGAATGAATGGAGAAAGGATAGGGCTGTTTTGTTGATTTTGAGCTTCTTTTCTCCAAATTTCGATAACAAGTGAATGTCGTCTACATTACATCGGTCTAATTTCATTTAGCATTATAAATAAATGTGATAAGTTAATCTGGTTTGTATTACTTTAAATAATGTAAGTTAATAGTGTTCGGGGTTTTCTGCACGGGATATAAGACTTCTGCAGGTTTTCTCATCACAATGCCAGGCAGAAATTCTGCCACCTACACAAGTCCACGTGGGGAAAATTCCTTTGAAATGTTTGATGGAATGTATCATTGAAGATGACAACGTTTAAAAATTGTTTGGAAATGTGTGTTTAATATGCATGATCCAAGCTTTCAAAGGTGGGCACAGACAGGGGAATCCATCATCCCTTTTGAAAATGCAGCACTGGTGTTTGGAGATAAATATTTATTACAGCCTCCTGTAAAACACAATGCTGCAGTGATACCAAGGTTCCATGTCACATGCTGCAAATTCGCTGAATCGAATGCTGCTTTGTTAAATAAATATTTGTGAACCATTACTTTGGACTTACTCATAAATGAACTTCATATCTAGTTATAGATGAAGTTAATGAAGTGTTTACTTTCATTAAACTTTCATTTATTTTCGTTATTTGCATTAAAAAAAGGTAAACGGAAATTGGTCTTGCTGTGATACTCGGTTTTCAAAATATTATCCCTTTTGTGTCAAAGGCAGAACAGTGCCATTGTGTTTGTCAGCTTAACATGTGTTCCATCTCTTATCTATTTGGACCTCATTACGTGTCTTGTCTGAGTTGAAAAAGAAGCCTGTTTAAAGAGGGACTCAGTGTTCCTTACTTTGCATTAAACTGTAAGCTCAGGCAATGTGAGAATGAAATGAGACTTTTTTTTTTGCAGGGAGTGCAGTAGCCAGTTGAGTTAGTTCATTGCCTGTACCTACAGTAGCCAGCAGGGCTAGTTCACTCCTGCTGAAATATTGCACATCTCTTCTGTGTCTGTGATGGAAGCCGGTGCATAGAGAATGGAGCGGGAGCTGTGTGTGAGGGAGCCAGCCATTACTGAGAAGCTGTCAACTCCAAATGAGAAATTTCATCCTCCAAGAAAGTCTGTTCAGGTAAGTGGAAATGTTTTCTGCTTCATCTCAGGTGGGTAGTGCTGCTGCTTTTTTTATATGGTAAAGTTGAAACTTTAGTTGGCTGACCTTCATAGAAGACACATACTGCATCCAACACATTTCACTGAATCTGCTAAAGTTGATTAGATAAAGTATTCTGGGGGAAAAGAATCACTCTGGCCTTTTCAGGTGAAATGCACACACACGCACACACACACACACTAAAAACCTTGCTTGCTTTAAGAGTGATCTCGTTAACGCTGGTCTATATTCAGTGAAAAGCCATACTGCAAATTCTAATAGTGAACAAATAAAAGGTGTGACCTTTCAGAGAGGTTAGGACTGTTACATTAATTCAATTGTAGACCCATTAAGACAAACTGAGGGTCTGATCAGTATACATTGTGAAGTTATATTATTAGTGCATACTGTTCAGCAAAGATGGAAAGATTGTGTGTTAGTATAACTGTAATTTCCATTTAAAAACAGATAAACAGTTGACTTTGAACAAACAAAATTAGGAATAATCAAGATTTTTCTTTCCTGGAATAAAAGATATTAAGATTATGTACAGTACCATGAAATTCTTTACTTTGCATACCCCAGCTTGTGAGGAGGCTGGGCTCTGGGTCATCCATGATACAATGCTCCTGGAGCAGATATGGTTAAGGGCCTGACAGTAGCAACTTATCATAGATGAAGCTTGAAGTCACACACTTCTGATCAGTAGCACACACTCTGACCCACCTACCAATGGTTAAGATACTTATATACAGAATTTAAAACAAGGTATACTGATGATTACTTGGCCAAATGGCTTCTTTAATGACTCTAGCTCACATGTTTTAAAATGTACATAAATGTGACATACGGCTTTGCCAATACACTGATTCCTATCCTGCCCTGTTTACTGCAATCAGGAGTACGCAATATAGATCTAACTTCAAGCTTGCTTAGCCTGATAAAAGTGATTAACTTCTAGTCACAAACATAAAAGATTATGTATTATATTTCACGTTTCTAAAGGTGACATAAACCTGCCATTTAAGCAGGTAGACTGAACCAACATTCACCCTATGATAAACAATGTTTTTGTGGACACTGGGCATTAATACTGTTTTTAACAGATCCCCGCCATTTTTATTTGTTTTCTTTATTTCAGAGTGAAAAGAATAACATTATATTAATCAAGATTTCCCATATTACACAAAACATTTTATTTTTTCTTTCAAGAAAACTTGAACTTATGATGAGGCTACTTATGATGAGTGAAATCTAGTTAAGCATAGAAATACTTTAGAGCAGTGGCAGACTGGTGGTTATTAAAATAGAGGAAGCACAACTTTCTTTTATGGTATATATGTTACACATGTAACATGAAAAATACATTTATATTTAATACACTTATTTTAATATATTATCAGTCATTTACAGGAATTTAAAATTGAAATTGAATTAGAATTGTGGCCATTGATCTTCACTCTTGTTTCATTTTCAGTGTCTCCTCTGGAGTATGAAGTATGAGCATCATAAAACTTTTCTAAATGCAGTTCAAAACTAGAAGTTTTTGTCATTTCATCCGGTGCCTCGGAGTAGGACTCAAAATGACAAGTCAAAATGTGTTAAAGGCCTGTTGTCCAATGTGTTTTAATCATATATCCTTTTAAAACCTTTTTATCCTTTTTAGTGAGTACACAAACACCTAAGAGACACTCCGTTTGAGTTTAATGAGTGAACAGTGCAGTACTGCAGTGAGATGTTTGAAATATTGAATTCCTTTAATATAGTGATGTATAATACAGACACATTTCATTTTAACACAATTTTAGGGACTGCAGGGCTTCCTGCTTAGTCATAAGGCCTATGATAACTACTTGACATGGTATTCTATCAGAATTATTAAAAAGCAATATTGTTTAAAGTAAATTAATTAATTTGATAAATATAATCTTTTAATTTGATAGTGGAGACACATAATTCCGTCTCTTTGAATACATCAACCTTTGTTTAATTATCCTCTTCTTGAAATAAAAGTGTTTAATGATACTAGAGGTACATATATTTAGAAACAGAAATATATAAGTTAAATTACTCTGAAATACACACACCAAGAAATGCAGGGCTTCTGCATTTGCATTATTTTATCTTTTATAATATTCATTCATTCATTGTCTACCGCTTATCCAATCTACACTCGGGTCACGGGGAGCCTGTGCCTATCTCAGGCGTCATTGGGCATCAAGGAAGGATACACCCTGGACGGAGTGCCAACCCATCGCAGGGCACACACACACTCTCATTCACTCACACAATCACACACTACGGACAATTTAGAGATGCCAATCAACCTACAATGCATGTCTTTAGACTGGGGGAGGAAACTGGAGTACCCGGAGGAAACCCCCGAGGCACGGGGAGAATATACAAACTCCACACACACATGGCGGAGGCGGGAATCGAACCCCCAACCCTGGAGGTGTGAGGCAAACGTGCTAACCACCAAGCCACCAAGCCACCGTGCCCCCCTCTTTTATAATATATACTTTAATAATATATAATATATACATAATTTATCTTTTATAATTTTCAACAATAATACTCAAAGCAACACCAAGGAGGGTGCTTGCTGAGATTTGGCTTGATTCAGTTTTACACTGAACATAGAAATATTTTTTATAAGGCAAATAATTTAACCACAATTAAGACGAGTAAAATCATACTAATAAAATTATTTAATTCATTGGTCATAATTATTGAGACAGAAAAAAACAACATGGTGGACAATGAATTGGCGCTAAATAAATGATTAGATAATTACATACATGAATTGTTTAAAACATTGAGACTCAATTTTCTAGCTGGATAAATCTGATGTTCTCCTAATTCATGCATAACAACACAAGAAATTTTTTCCAGATTTTGCCCTTTCAGATGTTGTTATACTGTTGATTTTTTTTTTTTGAGAATAGATGTGGGTCAAAATAAGCAATTTTTTGTACAATTGTATTGCTCATTGTCTGCATTGCATCCAGCATTTATTTTATTTTTGGTCTTTAGTCCAAATAATCAGAACACAGTTCATTTCTGCAGTGCTGCATCTATCTTCTAGCTCCGGGTGAACCTTGTGACTCAGGTTGTGCTGCCCACAACCCAAAATTGTCTTTGATTCAGTTGGGCTGATTCAGGGTTGAATTTTTTTCTTTCTTATTACAATTGATCTGTGCTAGAGTTCACCTGGAACTGGACCGGGACCATCTCACTCAGACACTCTGACATAAGCATGTGTCATCTTTGTTCTCTGGGAATGATGTTAAATCATTTTGAAGTAATCTCTACTAGCACCTCAAGTTTTATATATAATGCATTATTATGAAATAATAATAATAATAATTTTAATAATTTTAGTCCAGTGTAGAATGGACTCATATTTGGTTTAGTTCATTAAAACAGACATTTTCACTGTTGCATGTAAAGCAGTATGTTTTATACATTATATAATGTTCTATTTGCTATGATAAATAAAATATAGCCTAATAAATTGTTGAGCTGATGATGTTTCACAGTTCACAGAAACCACTGATTCTGCTGTCAGACCTTAAAGTGCTGATCCTGCTCCTCTTTCAGCTTGCTAGTTTTCTCAGCCCTTAAGGAATCTATAGCATTTGAAGTATTGCCACCACAGCCCATCACTGCCACTGTGCACACACCACAACAGATCAATTCACAGCTACCCTAGAACGCATTTCTGATCTATGGCAGAGGCTGCTTTTCAGAAAGAATCAGAAGGAGAAGCTTAAGACTGGTCTGGCATTGTGAAGTTTAATTTTCACTCTGTTGCCTGCTGTCCTTCGCAGACTGTCGAAAGGACATTCATCACTATTGACTGTGTTGGTCAGTGGGTGGCAGAGTGGGTATGCTGTAATGGTTGCTGTGCAACACTGAATCAGTGTGCAGTGTGACTTTACACAAAATAAGCCATTTGATACCAGCTTCTCCCAACCACCATTAAACCACAAAACTGTCAACAAATGTGGCATTGCAGCAGAAGTAATTTGAGGTTAATGAAAAATCCATTAAAACATAGTTTATCTGTTGGTAAAAAAAAATACAACAAAACTACAACATTTTATGGGTAAACATGATAAATCACTATCGACTGCCCTCTGTGGCCAGTTTTCTAATGCGTAATGTGTCACAAACAAAATGTTGACAGTTTTCCAGAACAAGCCCCAATAGGGTGATAAAGACCCTGGCACAAAGTGAAAGCTACATTTCCTGCAGTGTGATTAGGTGTGAAACAGCTGTCATTAATCAGTGGCCATTATACAAAAATAATGACCGCCCATTGACCACAACGCTGTGTCATAAATGTCATAACATAAAAGATGAAGCGGTGCATACACTTATTCTTATGTTCATGAAGTTCTTTACTTGTCTTTGCCAGTATGTTGTTACTTCCAAATCAATTCTTCCTACTTATATACTCTTATATAATTATATACTTCAAAAATGTATATACTTATATACGTCTAAAAATATTTACATAGTTCTTCGCATTTCAGAAATTTTTTTTTTCTGTGTGATATTTAGTTAATGACAATTAATCATTGTTGCTTCCCAAAGGTCAGTAAAGTGTTTCAATTCTTTCTCTCAATCTTACACTGTACAAAAAGTAATTAATCCTCTTATTTAAGAAATGACATATGGCTAATCACCAAAGTTTGTTCACTTTACTATGGTGAGTGTGTAGCATTACTACCTTACAGCTCCAGTGCTCCATATCTCATGTGCTCACAGTATCCATATAGGTTTCAGCTTGTTTTTTTTTTCAAACTCCTGAAAACATTACAGTACATGAACTGGCTCCATACAGTATTTTCTGTACAAACTCTGACCTTGAGCAGGAGAAAGTAGTTACTGAAGGAATAGATGAATCAGTCATTGTGATATAAAAAAAGGAAAAATTCATTTAGACCAGGCAAAGTTAAGAAAACTGTATCTTCATGTAGTACTATACTACAGTATATAAATCTCTTACTTTACCCTTTTGAGTGTGCAGAGGTATTGTGTGTGGTGTATTTAACAAGCAAGGTGACATACGATGCAAATCCTATTCTGACCAATTCATGTGCTTGAGAGGCTGTTATACTGCAAAAGAGCCAGCCTTGTAGAGGCATTGTTAAATTAATACTTTCCAAAGTATTCCCAGAGTCATCTTTGAGATGTGCCCTCTGGGAGAAAGGGTACACTTTAACACAGACTTGCCCCATGTGCAGTTATTTCCCCACTGTGTCTGTATATGCTCAGATAGATTAGAATCTATGCAATGAATTGCATCATAACATTAAGCCACCATCCTCACTCCTCCCTGGCTGCCATGTAGAATTTGAAGAAGGCAGAGGCGAAAAAAGGTAGAAAAGCAAGACTGAGTAGGCCATTATGGAGCTAGGTGTGTATCCTCATGAGGAGGCGGCAGGGTTGAGATGGCCTAAATGAGGGAACCGCCGTAGCCATTCCCAGTGCCTCATTACCTTAATGGGGAGCCATCCGTCCTCTCAAGGTTTCCTGAAAATCTCTTCTGACACGATTGCCTTCCCTTCTCCTCCCTACTCAGTTGTTGGATGAAGGGCAGAAAAGAAGAAATGGTGATAGCAGGTGTGTGTGAGACAGAGAGAGAGAGAGAGAGAGAGAGAGAGAGAGAGAGAGAGAGAGAGAGAGAGAGAGAGAGAGAGAGACAGACAGACAGACAGACAGACAGACAGACAGACAGACAGACAGATACAGCATAAGAGAAAATGAGAAACAATTGCTCGCTGAGTGGTTGGGTGAATTGCTAGAGAAGATTTGTGCATTTGGTACAATAATAAGGTCTTGATTAGGACTGGATTCAGCCGTCAGCCTCCATGAAGTTCTCTCAGACAGACGGTGCTGTGGCCCCAGCTCAAGCAGCTCGTAAGCCCTGGTTAGGATTTTGTAGAAAGCCAGATACTATAGAAGAGAGCATTTGGGATTGAGTAGAGTTATAAGGCAGTGAATCTGAAATGCTCTCAGACAAGTGTTGAGTCAGCTCAGACCACTGCCATCACTGTTGTACATAGTAGGTGTTCACATCTACAGCATATTAATCGTAAAATCTATCAAACCTTTTAGGTTTGTCTGTTTAGCGCAATAGTTTCGACTAGAGGCTTGTGAAAAATGAGTGCTCATTTCATTTGGAAATGCTCTTCAGCTGGTTTTTGTGAAATTTATTGTGATAAAATGACAGTCTGACAGGAAAAACTAGACCATGTGGCTATTCTTCCCTGTGAGTCAACTTTCTCACTAACAGCTGTTACCAAACTGAGGTGAACAGATATGTTGAGCTATTAAACATAGTATCGAATATGTGTATGAATGCATTTCAAAAACTGTGCATAAACAAAGTTGTACTGCATAAACCTCAGGTACTATCCCATAGTCTCACATGCCTTTAAATAAGGCAACAATACAACTGTGATTTTTCCAGTTATCTGTACAATTTTGTTTTCAGTTTAATGTACAGTACCAAAAGCATGTCTCTGGGGAAGTGGAAATGCTCATAGGTCTTCAGTAAAAAAATAAAGTCCTTGCTGTCCTTGAAAATATGCTTCTTAAAAGCCATAATGTCCTTTGTCATGTGTTCTGCAACACCAATACACATTTTTATAGCCTGAAGCACAGTCTTTATTCACATTTACTTATTAACAGATAACTAAACATTGGTGTCAATGCATCTTAAGTTTGAAGTACTTAACTTATCTAAGTGTTGTGCTTTAACTATGGTCATGGTAAGCTCTTGCTTATAGGTGGCCCAAGGTGAGATTTTATTTTATTCAGACCTCTCTCAGTAATGCTTTTACATTACATTACCAAACTCACTAAAAACCATGCTACCTAAAAATAAATAGCACTGTTTATACAGTATTTATGAGCTGCATTACTTCATCTTCTTAATCAGCCTTTTTTCAAGCTCTACACTATATCAGTTAATTGCATAGATCTCAGCTGATTTTTCTCCTGAGCAAAAATGTTCATGGTACTAAAATATTACTGGCTTTAGATCAGAGTTTTAGTTTTAGATTAGAGTTAATTTTCTGCTTTACTCACAGAGTTTGGAATGTTGCTTGCAGGGTTATGGTGGGGTGGGGTGGGGTGGTGTGGGGATCATCCACCCAGGATTAATTGTATGTTTTTTTCCTCCTTTCCTCAAAATTGATCTCATTTATTAAAATAAGCCCCATCAGATTGTCTTAGCAAGTAAGGGGCATTGGTGGCTCAGTGGTAGGTTTCTTGCCTACCATGTGGAAGGCCTACGTTCAAACCCCAGCCACTAGATGCAGTGCCAGTCCCAAGCTTGGAAAAAATGGGAGGGCTGTGTCAGGAAAGGCATCCAGTGTAAAACCTGTGCCAAGTTGTTGTGCGGACCAGCTGGTCTGCTGTGGTGACCCCGAACAGGGAGCAGCTGAAAGCAACTTAGATTGTCATAGTAAGGGAGAAGCTGCTTTGCCTGTACAACATGATGGTATGCAACAGGTATGACCATATTTAATACACACAGTTTTATTATGTAGAATAACAGACACTTTTAAAGTTAAACTTGATGTTTCTATGTTTTGCATTTAATATGCTTCCTGCTTAATCCCGCCATTTCTGTTTACTGAATAGAATATTGGAAAGGAATGTTCTTACTGAGTTGTGATTAATCAAAGTTAATTTTTACTTTAAAAATCATTTTTATGTCAATTTTCTTTTCATGTTTATTATTTAAACTATGATATTATTTCAATTTTATTTCAGCTTTTTTAAATTCTGAATTGTAGTCTGTTTCCTGTCTGTTGGATAAAATTGATTTGCATTTTCATCTAATCTTTAATTTTTTACAGATATCATAAGGGCAAACACACAGTTTTAAAAACTCTTTTTCTTGTTTTCATTTCATCAGTTTAAATAATAAGTCAACCCAACTATGGGTGTTGAGAGTTTCACTATTTAACCTTCCAAAACAAAGCACAGACACAAAACTATTTTTATTCGTTTGTTCATTCATTACTGTTTTATCTTGGTCAGGGTCACAGAGAATCTACAGCTATCCCAGGAATACTCGGTGCAATATGGGAAAACATTACACTCTGGCTGGAATGCCAGTCCATCACAAGGCAACACACACACACACACACACACACACACACACACACACACACACACACACACACACACACACACACGCACACACACACACACACACACACACACTCTAAATCCAAGTGCACATAGAAAGTGTAATTTCTGTTGCTAGACAATAACATTTACTTTATATTTTCTACGAGCTCTCTTCTGAATGTGACCAACACAAAATCCCAAATTGCCAAATCTTGAAGGCTACAAAACACACAAAACAAAAAATTATGGAGCAGGACATAATACCCTGTCTTTATGCACAGACAAAAAATACAATTTTCTCTCTAGTCTAGGTGATTTTTTTTTGTTAAATCATGCATTTATCACAAGCTTTTCCTCCATCTCTGTTTGTACAGACTGCACAACTTTTGCACTCAATTTTTATTTTTTCTTCTCTTAGCTATTTACAGCACTGACCATCTGACACTAAGGCTTGTTTCCACTTTCTATCATAAAATTGTAAGGCCTGTGATCAGTCTAGAGTGAAAATGTGAGGCATAAGAGTGGTTCATTTACCCCTTTCACATAACCAGATCATCTTAACTGACATTCTGTTTTGCACGGCAAAGCCGTATCGGATTTTTAAAAATTGTTTGAAATCGAGATAAAGATCCTGTATTGGTGCAACTGCCTTCTTTTTTGGTGAAACATCCCTGAAGTAGAAAAGTGACTGCAGAATTCATTTGTGCATATGTTACACCAAAATTACAGCTCTGATATGTTGGCATAGCATCATTTCATACTGCAGAGCTCTGAATGGATGTGATTTGAGCCTTACTTGCTTCTATGTCACTGAACACCAGTAGTCAAGGTCATCTGTTGTATTTATATAAAGCTAATAAAATGTAATGTATTTATCAGTGGATTTCACCAGCACACATTTCCCCCTACAGCTGTTAGCCTGAGCTGCAGCTTACCAAAGCACAGTAACATAGCTAAGGGGGGTAAGAGAATGTTTATAGTTCGAAGAAGACCTTGAAAGCCATTCAGCCGTTTTTCTTTGCTGATACTATCCCATCTCTTCATCCCCAACAGCTCTCTCTATCAAACACTCTTAGAGGAAAAAAAAAGAGAAACGTGAAAATGGCATGAAAAAGGAAGGAGCAGTAACCTAATGGAAAACTGTATGTACCATGAAACCTATGCGTCAATCACAGTGAGTGTGTAAATAGCTATAGTGTGATGCAGATAAAGTCTGTGATTTTGAACAGCATGTAGAAATTGGTGTGGTCAATGAAAGGAAGGAGCCATACTTGGTACAGATTTCTCTTTTTTTTATTTTACCGAAATACAGAAAATAATCTCATTTTCACAATATGACACCTTTTTTTTTACCAGGAACTTTTTTGACAGTCAGTACAAGCAATTCAAGCAATTACATACACTGTTTGAACAGAGATCCAAAAGCTTCATGTTTTTGTATGATTTTCCTCAAACACATTATGACATTTGGTTCTAGAGAGAGGTACACACACAAGTAAACCCTGCATGTAACTTACATACATAGTACATTTATTGACTTCAGTGTATGTTTTGAGATTTAGGTTTCAGCAGAATGGCCACAATCTCTGCATCGGAACATTTCAATGGTGCATTCTCTCTCCTTACAGTGCGACGGTGTCATCAATAGTCATTTAGAGCACAGACGCTTTCCACAGCAGTGGACGCAATGAAGATTCATAGCTGCCGTTTGAAAAAAGGGGGAGTGGGGGAAGAGAATGGGAATTGCACAGATAATCCATGGCTTTTCTTCTAAGCAGTGTGGCCTTGTCTTGCCATCGAGGCGAAAGAGAGCGCTGGGGGGAGAGAGGGAGCCGATGACAAATCTAAGCTAGAGTAAATGGGTGTGAGCTAGAATATGGAGGTGACACATGAGCCAATCCAAGGCCGCCTCACCATTCTGGACGATATATGGAGCCAGCCAATCCCAAAGGCCTTATGTGAATCCATAGCTTTTCTAATTATGCTCTCGCTGGCTGTTTCCATTCCATACACTAACCTACACAAATCCCACCTCTATCCTTTACAAGAAAATAATGATTTTAGCACAATGTGGAACTGCACCTACCACTAACATTAAACAATGTTTTTGATTATTCTTCTCCCCAAGAAGAAGAATCTGTAACAAAGATTTAGATCAGTTCAGCACTTTTGCAATTAATAGGTTGTAATGAATAGGTTTATCATTAGAAAACTGGATTTGAGTTTTATACTAGAATTTATGTGTCTGTATTTAAATTCAGTCATTTGCATCTGTTTAAATATTGGTTATAAATCTTTGTATTTTTGATCATTAACAAAAAAATCAGCCAAAAGAGAATGCATTTTATAAATAGATATTGTACAATTGTAAGGGAAGAAAAAAATAATCTTATTGCATTTCAGAGATAAAAGTCATACAACCATATTGACACCAGCACATCACAATATTATTTACACCAGCAATGTGATATTGTGTTGTGATTTGTTGAAAATGCATTACTCCCTGTTATCTGTGTGGAAATATGTTTTTTTTTTATTTTTTATAAATGTTTCATTTTCGAAGCAAAAATGTATATATTCAGACACATGTACATTCCTACACATATATACTTTGTGTGTGTGTGAGTGTATGTGTGTGTGTGTGCAAACACACTTGATGTGAGTTATGTTTGACTTTCAGCAGGTGGTTTATGGTTTGTACTGGGTAAGTGCACCAGACTGTCAGAGTGCTTTATTGTGCAGCCTTTTCCGGAAATGCAAATGCTGCGCCAGAAACTTCCTCATCACTGATCTCCATCATTCGCTTGGAGGCTCAAGGTGAGAGAGGGGAAAGACAGGCAGGCAAAGGAAGCTTTATTGACTATTCATCATCACATTGATTAACCACTTAGAATCAATCAATAACTACTACACAACCACATTCAACAACCACTATATTCAGTAATCATAATAATAATAATAACAACAACAACAACAACAACAACAACAACAACAACAATAATAATAATAATAATAATAATAATAATAATAATAATAATAATGAACAGGAAAAGTGCCTAGTATGAGGAACAGAAACTAATGTGCAGTGCATAATGAATACAATATGCAAATTAAAAATAGCACACATTGGCCAAATGGAGTCCATATATTATATTTATATGACAGTACAAATCAGAAGGTTTGGATTAATTTTCAGTAACAGCATGGCTCTGGCAGCAGTTTTGGCTGTAATGTAAACATTGTATTGTTCTAGGACAATAATCCACTTCAGGGTGGCAAGATTAATTCTACTTTGTGTTGTGCTGTATCAAACCGCCTCTGTGTAGATTATTTTCCTATAACAGCATGCCCTAAAGTGTATTTTTCCTTACGGAATAGGTGAGAGAAACTATTATGTTATTCTTGGTATAGACAAACAGAAAAACGTCAATAATGTCAGCATTTGGACCAGGATAAATGATGCCACTCTGGTAACATGCAGGTTTGTGGTGAACCCAGGCTGCAGATGATGGTTTCCCTAGCTATCTTGATAGTGTGTTGTAATTTACTGTTTTACTGTGAGGAAGCTACACTCTGCCAGATGATAATGGCTGATATGGAGATGCTTTCTGTAGTGGAAGTGCAGACTGGATGTGTGTCGGCAGTATAACCTTGCCAACTGATGACAGAAGCACATAATTGCTGAGCCTTATTGATGGAAGATGTATACATGTCCCACTTGAGACAGTAAGTTAGTGTTGTGCCCAGAAACTGTAATGATGAAACAATTCTGAATGTTAAATTATTAAGAAGAAACAGACAGGAGTCTGGTTGTTAAGAGCAATTGAAGTTGCACTGGATGTACTTCTGTGTTAGTTGGTCCAATTTTTTCTTTCACTCATCACAATTATAAGGGCTCAAAATTTTCTCAGCCCTCACCACCCCACCTTTGAGTTCTAGGCTACTACGGCATGTTCATGGTGCATTAGGGAAAACAGTTTACAATCCATAGAATGGTAAACAACTTTCATATTTAAAGATTTGAATCTTAAAAAAGAATTTTAATCAATTATTAAAATCTATTATATACTTTGTATTAATAACATTCCTTATTAATAAACAAATAAATTAGTACATTTAATTGCCATTCATCAAAGAGACAAGTATTGTACATGGGCTATTTTTAATGTATTTATTGATGCTTTTATAAATCTCTTTGTATAAGAGCCCACAACAGTGCATAATATTGTGTCTAATGGCAGGTCTGGGCTTGAATCACATTGCATTAAATTAAAGTTAGTTGAATTAGATGAAAGCATGCCTTTTTATGGCAAGTTTTTACGGATGTTACAGAATATTTCTTACAGTAAACATGTTATTTTTGTGCTCTGTGCACCAGTTTAGTAAATGTATTGTACAAGTATCTATAAAAAATAGTTTGTCCAAAGCTTCTTTCACATCTATTTGAAATGAAGTGGGGGCATGAAGTGGGGGCATGAAGCCTTTATTATCGCCACACATACATTACAGCATAGTGGAATTCTTTTCTTCGCATATCCCAGCTGAGGAAGTTGGGGTCAGAGCGCAGGGGCAGCTATGATACAGCGCCCCTGGAGCAGAGAGGGTTAAGGGCCTTGCTCAATTGCCCAACAGTGGAGCTTGGTGGTGCTGGGGCTTGAACCCCGATCCTCCGATCAACGACCCAGAGCCTTAACCACTTGAGCCACCACTGCCCCGCAATGCCAATCAACTGCACTGCACTGCACCACAAATGCCAATCAACTAACCAATGCTAGTCAACATGCTAGTTATAAACTATAACTTGAAATAGGTTATTTGCTGTAAAGACCATGCTCTCCAAAAACGTAAATATTTGTAACATATGTTTGCTGTGTAACTTATTATTATAACTAATAATAGACAAGGTATAAAATACCATAGCTATCTGCTATAAAAACAACTACCACCTCTCTGCATACATGATCTCACAGGTGCACACAATTGGTGGGTGTCACTCTGAATGACTGGGGAGAAAGTAATGCCACCCTTCCTATACAGAGAACATGACAATTTTGCTTATTGGAATCCTTAGCTATGGATGGCTGTGGCACTTTTGAACTAGCAATTTGGCAACAATAAAGGAACTCTCAAATCAAGGAACTATGACCTAAATATATAAACCAAGGTTAAGAAACTATAGTGTGTAGAGAAAGGGAAAGAGAACACAACCTCATATTCCAGGTTTGCTAAATCTGACCAACTGTTTCTCTTCTGATAATTGGTGATCAACATGCAGTCATGCTTACCTTATAATGTTTTTCTTGGACCCATTCAATTTAAAGTTGAGCACCAAATATACCACTTTTCTTTCCAGCCTAAAATGTGTCTGCTTGTTTACATATTTTAAGCAATTTTTTAAATACATCTTCATATATTGTAGTTATATAATGTATTTTTAGCTATTTGGCCGGATGCTAGCTAGCAGGACAAGCTGCTATGATTTTATATCAGCAGACAGCAGAAACTATAGCAGGTCAAAATTTGTGGTACAAAATTAAAACAAGCAGTATAACTATAATACTGTGCTATTTAAAGTATATTCAGCATCATTTCAAAAACAGAGCTCCTAGTCATCCTGGCAACTGCTTTAATCCCCACACAATAACAATGCCAAGCTTGGCTAAGTGTTGTTTTACTATTAAGACCTTTCAGGAGCCTTGGGGTATCAATCAATGACCAGCTTGCCTTCACAGATTATAGTCATTAGCTGATTCTGCAAATCATCTCCTGAAATATCATGCGAGTCTGACCATTCTTGTAATACAAACCCTGCACTAGGCAGTAGCCGTGCTACCAGCCTACACCATTACACCTCTGCAGGCAATCCAGAGCATGGTGGCTTAGTTTTATTTACCTCATGTGTTAAAAAGTTAATCTTAATTACACTGGCTCTCTCTACTTGCTCACATCAAGATTTGATTGTGACCTGAATTGGCTGATTTCTTTGCTTTGAAGATTCCCTCACGGCCTTCACTTAAAGATGCAGCAATTCAGACAGCACCAGAATATTGATACAAAAACACCATTAATTCTTTTCTCTTGAGTACGAATGTTGACTTATATCTTTCAAGATCTTTGCACGTCATAAATGGTTTGTTTTTTGTTTTGGAACAGTTTGCTTTTAATATAAACCTTTTTACCTCAGATAATTGCCTAGTGAGGAGTTTGTACTACGTTTATTGTTCTGGAAAGAAATAAAAAATATTAATACTTATATTACCTATTGTATGTGTTAGCCATGAAAGCTAACAAAAACTACTTAATTTTTATGGTTGCTGGAATATTATCTTTTCATAGCAAGGACATATACAACACCTATTGGTTTATAACACTAATTAATTTGATATTTTACCGTAATTGTAGGCTTAATTTGTGGAGTAATAAGCAAGTCAACAGGAGTTAATGTTACAAAACTAGAATGACTTTTTTGTTCACATTACATTTAACTTAATGTACCTATTATATAGCTTGCATATTAGCCAATGTTTCAGGAAATGAAATTTGAAATTTAGTTACAATTTATTGTTGCTTGGTGGCTTGGCGTAAGGGCTATCATAGATGCTACTGTATATAAGGCACAAATTGGTGTTTCAACTATCAAACTGAACATTAGGCATTTTAGAAAAATATTTAAGGGCCACAGAGATTTAGTAAGTGTGCACTATTACAGTGCTATTGAACGCTGAACATTCAAAAGTTACCTTAACAACCTGCTGCTCCAGACCTTCTGTTTAGATTTAGTGGTAAAATTGTTGTAAATGGTGGTAGTAAATTTAGATGCTATCTATGTGCAAGTTTAAATGGTAAATGTCATTTTTGTGTCTGTTGTTAGCTTGCTCTCATGTAAACCTTGGTGTTTTGGTGCAGCATTACAAATTTTGCTTCTTTTAATAAAACAGTGACTGTTTCAGAAGTGGAGATATGAGTGAACAGGGAAATGGGTGTATACATGACTATGTTTGAGGAATGTAGACATGACAAATAGACCAATATGTCTGAGTTCAATCCTTAAAATGGACATTGCAATTAAATAAGCAAATAAAAATAAAATATACTTCACAGCAGAGCAGCCAGCAGTGGATAACTGATACCATTGTTTCTTTCTATTGACAAATCATTCTCTATGATCAGTATCACTACATTTTCTTTGCGCTGCTAAATCTTTGTTTATATTTGCCGTTTTATGCTGCTGGCAAAAGTATTTCCCAATTCATTTCATATGAACACGCCTCCCTCATTCGTCATAGCCTCTACCTGGCTTAAGCAAAAGAAGCATGCTCCTTGTTGCTTTATCTTACAAAGCACACTATGACAAGCATTAGTGCTTTATTTACAATGACTGAAAAACATTTTGTCTTACAATTTCCTGTAACTGTAACTTTTGCAAAGATATATTCTCCAAATTTTGATCAAATAATCATCCTTTTTGTCATAATAATGCCCATTTTGTTTGCAGTCTGGAATAATCCAAATGTATAATTTATTAATGTATATTCTGAATTTCTAGTGTATTATGTACTAGACAGAATTCAATTCATATATTATAGCATTGGTATGTAAATTCATGATATACATCTTATTTACTAGTTTTGGGAGCTACCATGATGTAGATCCGTGCTTGCTGGGTTTTAAAATAGTGGCAGCACATCTGACTGTTAGTGAAGCATATATCTGTATTGTTCTGTTTTAGTATGTATTTCATTTACACCATTTAGTCTGCTTTTCTGTTTAATTTTGTCTTTCCTCATATTTAACTTTATCAAAAGACTTTTCCAAAAAAAATGTTGAGATAGCATGTTTGCCTAGCACCATGGGGATAGGGGGTTAGATTTTCACCTCCAACATTTATGCATGTTGGTATGCATGCTTCAGGAGTTTCCTCTGGGCACACAGGTTTCCTCCATTAGTTCAAAGACATTGAACATTGTAGGCTGACTGGCATTTCTATATCGTACTGTGTGAATGGGTGTGTAAGTGTGTGCAATTGCAGCCTGTGATTGGTTGACACCCCCTCCAGGATGTCCCCCACCTTATGCCTGAGGTCCCCTGGGATAGTCTCCAGGTTTCCTGTAAAATATGGATGTTGAGATATGCAAAATCACCTGGGAAGCACTCATTGACCCTTGCTGAATCTGAATGGACATTTTCATATAGGCTACTCTGTCCACTGAATTGAATTTGCAGTTAATGAAGGACAGCATAATACTGCAGAGAGATTTGATCTTTTGATTACAAAATATTGAATTTCTTCAATAAGTGCAATCAGTGCTTTCCATGTACAGTTTAAGCAATTGCTTGTGCTAGACAAGCACGTGCATTTACACTAAATAAGAAAAATAAACACAGTGGGCTCTTTTATAGTGTTTTGTTCTTGTTTTTGTCCATTGTTTACTTATATTACAGAATTGGCTCAGTGAGAATAAATCATGTTGGTGAGACTTAGATGCTCAGAGACACAAAGCCTGGTTCTGAAGCATGTTGGAACTGTACTTAGCTTCATTGACCAGTTGAGTACAGCTATAAATACAGAGGACATATAAAAAACAGATAGAGAACTGATATCTGGACCTCTGGATGGGTCAATCTGGTGAGATAAAGAAAATGCAGATTTTGTATGTTAATGCAGATGAACAGTGGGGAACAGTAAAGGAACACATTCCTTTATCCTTTAATTTTTAAAACATGCAGGCACATTTTTGAAACAAGTTGCTTTCTCCAAGCTGCTATTCTCCATGTGGGCTTGGACTTATTATATATTATTAATAAAGGAATGCTGAATTCCACCCCAATCCTGCCATTAAATGAAATTTTTCTATTCATGCAGCAATCTAGCCATGGGGGTTACAGTCCGGTGACTTCTGTGCCGGTCCCAAGCCCGGATAAATAGAGAGGGTTGCGTCAGGAAGGGCATCCGGCGTAAAACATTGCCAAATTTCAACCTGCGAGTCGTCAGTACTCTGAATTTCATAGTTAATTTCGGGTGTGGGAAAGAGGTAAAGAAGCGAGTGCAGGCAGGTTGGAATGGGTGGAGAAAGGTGTCAGGAGTTCTGTGTGATAGGAAAATATCAGCGAGAATCAAGGGGAAGGTGTACAGGACAGTGGTGAGACCGGCCATGCTGTATGGTTTAGAGACAGTGTCACTGAGTAAGAGACAGGAGTCAGAGCTAGAGGTAGCAGGTAGGAGTGACAAGATTGGACAGGATTAGGAACGAGTACACCAGAGGGACAGCTCATGTTGGACATATGGGGGACAAAGTTAGGGAGACCAGTTTAAGATGGTTTGGACATGTTCAGAGGAGGGAGAGTGAGTATATTGGTAGGAGAATGTTGGACATGGAGCTGCCAGGCAGGAGGCAAAGAGGAAGGCCAAAGAGGAGGTATATGTATGAAATAAATGAGAATATGAAGCTAGTGGGTGCAAGTGTTGAGGATGCAGAAGATAGGGATAGGTGGAGAGAGATGATTCGCTGTGGCGACCCCTGAAGGGAAAAGCCGAAAGAAGAAGAAGTTCTATTCATGCAGAAAAAAGTCCACTCACTCTGTTGCCTAATCAGCTAACTCTCCTTTTCTTTCTGTTGGAAAGAGCCTAATGCCAATGATTTTTAAATCCAGCTGCCTGGCAGCTGTCACATTCTACCAGCAGGGTGTTCTGGTGGTAAAGACCTCTGTCAATTGAGCAGAGACCAAATTAATGTGCATATTGGAAAATATGCCACTTTGGGGTACATAAATGTTTGGGAGATAAGACTCTACAGTAACGTTTTGTCTTTTATCTTTGGTGCTAAAACAGTCTATCATGCTTGCACTTTTGTAGCTACAGAGCTTTAAAGCCACAGCTAATGTAGTGCTAATCAAGAAGATTTAATGGATTTAATCAAGCATAAATGGAGTCATTAGAAGCCATTTGAGAATGGCAGAGACAATATGACAGTGGTGCAGAGATAAGCAGGAGAAGGGGAAGGCTGAATTCTATCATTTAACAAAATAATATTTGGAGAATTTGGTTGCATTTTTATGCTAATTTTGGAACAAAAGAATTATGCCTACTTGCTTAGCTGTGGCTTTAAAACTTCTGTAGCTATAAATGAGCAGAGCTTGATAGGCTGTTTATACCATGAAAGATAAAAGACAAAATGTTTTTCTAGCAGCCTGTGGCAGGAACTGAGATCGATAATGGACTATAAACCACCATCCTCCAAAGCACTGAATACATATGCTTTTCTGGCAGATGAGCTGAACACTTTTTACACTCATTTCGTGGCTGCAGCTTATAGCACTAGCAGTGGCAGCAGTGCTAACAAAGCTAGCAGTTCTCACAGCACTAACAGTGCTAATGGCAGCATGCATGCGGACAGTGTCAGAGTGGGAAATACTTTCATCGTATCAGAGCATGATGTGAGGAAAGCTGGAAGGCAGCTGCACCAGATGGGATCTCAAATCGTGTCCTTAGAATCTGCGCTGACCAGCTAGCACCAGTATTCAAGGAGATATTCAACCTCTCCCTGGAACAGTCAGTAATCCCAGTCAATCCTAGTAATCAAACAGTCCATTATCGTTCCTGTAACAAATCCCAGCCTGCTGGCCTCAAAAACTATGGCCCTGTAGCCCTGACCTCAGATGTGATGAAATGATTTGAAAGACTGGTCAGAGATTTCATAACCGCTACATTACCTGACACCTGGACCCATTGCAATTCTCAAACCATCCCAGTCACAATACTGAGAATGCCATCACACTCCTCCTACACACAGCCCAGAGCCATCTGGACACCAGGATGGGAAATTATGTTAAAATGCTGTTCGTTGATTACATTTCAGCATTTAACATTATAATTCCCTCCAAACTCACTACCAAGTTGGAGCCCATCCCTGTGTCAGTAGACTTCCTGACAAGCAGACCACATGTAGGAAGACATGTGGGCAAACGTTGGCAGACATGTCTCACCCTTCCTCACCCTCAGCAATGGAGGCCCCCAGAGTTTTTTCCTGAGTCCCTTGCTATACTTATGTTGCACTTATTACTTCCAACTCTACCACCATTGACAGGCTGGCTGATGACACTTTTGTGTTTGGCCTAGTTTCTGATAATGATGAGAAGGCCTACCTGGAGGAGATTAAACGCCTAGACAACTGGTACCTGGAGAACAACCTCCCCCTGAACTTCAGCAGACAAAGGAGTTAATAGTGGACTTCAGCACAGAGCAGTAGAGAAACTATCATTCTCTTGAATTCAAAGGTTTTGAAGTTTTCGATACCTTGGTATTCACGTCATGGTACCTGTCTTGGTACTGTCACATACTGACATGGTACTGTCTCTGGTGTGGAAGATGTCAGTGTCATAACCACATTAGACACATAAGAGATCTTAAACTACCCTCTAAGATGCTAAGGAACTTTTACATCTGCATCATTGAGAGCATCCAAACCAGGAAGCCTGGTTTGGG
Source organism: Hemibagrus guttatus (assembly GCA_033459395.1). Lineage (NCBI taxonomy): Eukaryota > Metazoa > Chordata > Actinopteri > Siluriformes > Bagridae > Hemibagrus > Hemibagrus guttatus. Next base: position 12,421,138 of record JAUCMX010000013.1, on the reverse strand, counting down.
AACAGCACCAAACAGGATAGGTGAGCTCTCTAGAGGGTGGTGTAGTCAGCTGCTCTGCAGTGAGCTCTGTAGTCTATCTACAATAGGCATCGTAGAACCAAGGCCAGAAAGACCCTCAATCATCCAAACAATGGACTCCTCTCACTTGCGGTCAGGGAAATGTTTCTGTTCCCTGAAGGCAAACAGAGAGAATGAAGCTTCTTCCCGCAGGTTATTCGCACAACATCCACTACCTCACTGATCTTTGCATTTCTTATACAATATTATAAATTTTTTCCCCCTTCCCTACCTGGATAGTAGTAAATTCTGGTTTATACAAAATCTACTTTTATTCTATTTTTATGTCACAGACAGTTGGAAAAAAAAAATCACTGCAGGTGATACAGTGTATCAAATAAAATTTGTAATTAGATTTTTACTTCCATAATAAATTGAATCAAAGATTAACCCCAGATCAATGTAGTTTAGTAATTAGTTTAAAGGTTCTACTGGATTCATTTCTTCCCTCAGCAGTTCCAATATTCTATTGTGGTGGTCAGCAGCTAAACTCTTCCCCCAGGCACTGGTGAGTTGCACCTTTGACCGATCTGATTTAACTGTGGAGAATGTGTTCAGTGGCCCTAAGCAAGACAATGTGTGTCTCTTTCCTTTTTCATCAATTCTCCAGCTTCCTTGAGCGAGCGAGAATGAAGGATATAGAATGATAAAAATGGTAAAAATGTGTGTGTGTCTGTGTGTGCTTGTGTGTGGTCAAGTGTATGCACATAAGCATAAAACCAGTTGTCTGTCTAAAAATATCTTTATCATATTTGGCATCTCAGTCTGTTAGGGCACTGACATTCTCTCTCTCTCTCTCTCTCTCTCTCTCTCTCTCTCTCTCTCCTATCTTCTCTGCCTGTGTGCCTGTCTTCCTGTTTTTGTCGTATAAATTCAGGAATGCTAAAGTCCTAGGGGCTTTAGTACTGCAGAGTGTAGCATTGTACCTCATCTAACACACTTGATTTATCTAATCAGCTCATTACAGAAATCCTCGAAGGCTGAATTTAGTCTGTTAGATAAGTGGAAAACACAACTCTTCAGAGCTGTAGACTTCCAAGATCTGAGTTTAACCTAATTTTTTAATGTCATGACAATTGGCAACTGGGTGGTAAAATAATGTATTAGAAGAGGGATTCTATATTTAATTAGATTGTGTTTGCAAAATTTTGGGACTAAAACACCATAAGTACAAACACAATGTTTTGAATGGCCCCACTTTAGTTTAGTCATGACTTCAACCTTCTTGTTCTCCAATTGTTAACATTATACAAAAGAAGATAATTTATTTTAAGAATGTAGTAGTTAAATATGTAAACCCCCCTTCCCCAAACACACACACACACACACAAACACACACACACACACACACACACACACACACACACACACACACACACACACACTATGTTTATTCACTATGAATTAAACTTTATTACGTTATCAACATGTGCTGGTCATTATTGGTTATCTGTTATGTGAAAATATATTGATAAATGCACTATTAGCAGTGATAATGTGCAGTAAATGCTTTGTTATAGTTATTTTATGTAAATTATTGATCTTTTATTATAACTGGTTATGTGATTATCTTTTTAAAGCTTAAAAAGATCACTGAACAAATTCTCAAAGACATATTTGCATGCCATTTTCTAAATCAAGATCATTTTATGTCTTTATGGCATTTCATTCAGATCATTATGTCTGTTTCAGTGTATGACCTATTTATTTTATATTTTTTTTAGGAATTAATATTGAAATGTATACAAAACTATCACTTTACACCTCACTTGATGCCACATAGTAGTTACAGGTATTGCATCTTTCCAATTGTGGACTAACATGATGTGAATGTTGATGATTAATTCATTCTCATTCATTTGCATAACATGGACAATTAATAATTTATCACAATTAAAATGCATTTATTGGTCATAACACACATCCTCAATTATGAATTATGATGTATTGATGAAGTCTAATAGACATATGAAGAAACCATTTAAAAGTATCTAATTTGCCTTTAACGAACAAAGAACAATACCTTAATTACCTTGTAATATATGTTGCTTAAATATATAAAGTGTTACTGGTGGAGCAAAAGAACAGAAGCTGGAAAATAGGGGCCTCTCAGTCATGTGCATTTCTGACCCTGGACTTGAGGCCATTTTTCTTCCTTTAGACTAGCTGACAGTGAGGAGCAGTGTTAAGTTCAGCAACACAAGTTTCATGTATCCACAAAATGTCATGCTGAAATTTATGATTTGGGTATACATACACTAATCAATCAATGCCAATAGTAAATACCTAACATACCTAAAATGACACTATTCATTAATTACTAATACTGTTCCATTAAAAATGTAATTAAAAAAGTATTTATCATATTAATCAGCCACAATGTTCAAAGACCATTTTAACAAAAAATATTATTGATAAACCATGTAAAGTGAGTGAATGCCTGGTTAGCTTATCAATTAAAATGTGTTTCTTTAGAGGAGAGTGCAATAAATAAATAAATAAATAAATAAATAAATAAATAAGCGAAATAATTGGATGTGTTGGATTGACATATAGTGAAGGTGGGAGGCTGATTGTTAAATCAAACCAAATTTGTATTCATTTTTTCAGTAGAATATACATTATAGACTTCTATTTAATGTTTATTACATGTCTTGCCATCTGCTTCTTAATATATCTCCAAATTATTTTGCTGTACATTTGACAGCAAAGACAAAAAGAACGTTCGTTGGGCTTAAAAGTGATTGTGTTTAAACGCAGTGATCTAGATGCTTACGAAAACCCCTATCATAGTGTCACATTTCCGGTGTCCATAGCATGAAGGAAACAGACCCAGCGCGGAGATAGACAAAAGACAGGGGTTTATTTAACTTAAAAACAAACAAACACGAGCACGAGACCGACGCCACACGTAGACGCTACATAAAGACGCTACATAAAGATGCTACATAAAGACGACGACCAGCCCCGAACCCTGGCAAAAGGCCAGTATAAATACAAAACATAATCATGACAAACATTAGGAACAGGTGACCAACAATCAGGAAACAATAGGAGAAGGCGGGGCTAAAACAAAACACATGACAAACAATGATGAAACATGACATCACAACCCCTGCCGGAAACTCCCCCTAGTGGCCCAACACAGGGCCTACCTCCCGTAACATCTCCCCCCTCTCAAAGGCGCGGCTCCCGACGCGCCAAAACATGACCCTCCCCGTCAGTCTGGGCAGTCCGCAGGTCCTGGACAGGAACGAGGAGCATAGCGAGGCAGGTAGGGGGGAGCGAGAAGCATGGCGAGGCAAATGGGGGTGGGGAATGAGGAGCAAAGACGAAGCAGATGGGGGGAAGCGAGGAACAAAGGCGAGGCAAGTGGGGGGAGCAATGATCAAGGTGAGGCAAGTGGGGGGAGCGAGAAGCAAGAGCGAGACAGGTGGGGGAGCACGGGGGCCCGACGGCAAGGCCAAAGGGCCCCACGTGACGTCCACCATCGAGCGGAGGCGCCGAGCGACGGCCACAGCCGAGCCGCAGAGCCGAGCGACGTCCACTGCAGAGCTGCAGGGCCGAGCGACGTCCACTGTCGAGTCGCAGCACCGAGCGACGTCCACCACCGAGCCACGATGCCGAACGACGTCCAACGCCGAACGACGTCCAATGCCGAACGACGGCGCTGAGTGACGAACTCTGTCCCGCCGAAGCCAGAAACTCCCCAAGGGGTGGGCGGGTGGGAGGCAGCTATATCCACATGGACTCCCTCGCCACCCCAGAATGAAGCAAGGTCCCTCGCAGAACCCGGAATCAAAAACAGAAAAAACCCAACCCCCTCAGAAAAACCCCATGACAAGATCCAAAGAAATACCTAGCTTGAAACCCCCTCCTTTATCTATGAATGAGGCGGCGTCTCCCACGGAAGTCCACATCGTGGGACGACGCCCCTCACAGGAACCTGGGCGGAGCCGGGTCCGAACCAACCAAAAAATCCCCCAAAAATCTAAAAATTTCTGCCGGAACCCTCCTCCGTTCTCCACAAGTGAGGCCACGCCTCCCACGGAAATCCTCATCGTGGGACAACGTGCCTCATGAGGACATAAACGGGGCACAGGCCGGAATCAACAAAACCCCAAAAAATCCCAAAATCCGAGCCGGAACATGATCCACAACCCGGCAAAACATTATGACCGGAAAATTCTCCTCGCTCACCATTGCGCTGGGTCTGTTCGGTGCAGGCTGGTTGTTCTGTTACATTTCCGGTGTCCATAGCATGAAGGAAACAGACCCAGCGCGGAGATAGACAAAAGACAGGGGTTTATTTAACTTAAAAACAAACAAACACGAGCACGAGACCGACACCACACGTAGACGCTACATGTAGACGCTATATGTAGACGCTACATAAAGATGCTACATAAAGATGCTACATAAAGACGCTACATAAAGACGACGACCAGCCCCGAACCCTGGCAAAAGGCCACTATAAATACAAAACATAATCATGACAAACATTAGGAACAGGTGACCAACAATCAGGAAACAATAGGAGAAGGCGGGGCTAAAACAAAACACATGACAAACAATGACGAAACATGACATCACACAACCCCTGCCGGAAACTCCCCCTAGTGGCCCAACACAGGGCCTACCTCCCGTAACACATAGGCACCTTTACTCAAAATAAAAACAGCTTCAGTGAAGTTCACACTGATTATCTTTCAACTTACGAAGTATTGCAAACCATTTCTATTTATGAGTAAGGCTTTCCTTGTAACTTTCAAACTTTTGAACAGCCCATATAGGAAACAACTTTCGGTTCTCAATTATATGAACTTCCATTAACACCAATTTCAGCACACATCTGGATGAGAAGTGAAAACAAGATGCTGTCTTGGAAACACACACATGCACACACACACTCCTGTATACTGCTATGACCCTGTGATTCTTCTTTTCATTTGGTTTAAAGTCATTAAAAAGCTGCAGTTTCAGTGAGCCTTTTATCGACACCCCCTTTTCAGTGGTAAGCTTTTGATGCTGCAAAAAAGAGGAACTCATAAATATGACTTGGGCTGTGTTTTATAATTCAGCTTAGCCTTCACATTTTTCTATAAAGGTATATTTGCAGTTTTGTTGCCTTAATTAGGACATTGACTGTATGCTCCCAGGCATTCATATAAGACATTTCATTGTCTTTAAATGTGGTATGGCTCCAGGAATCAAATTATGAGCCTCATCCCCTGTACTCATATAAATCTTAGCTAGAGTCTCTGTCCATTAAAGTGCTCTGAGCTTGTCTCTTCTCTTAGACAGGTGAAGTGATTACCTGTCAGGTCTGAAAACACAGAGCAAAATAGTATTATTGGTTATACTCAACTGGGCTCATATGAAGTTCATGTCCATAGCAAACATTCATTAATCGGCATGAGAAATATGAGTGGAGCAGCTTCATATAGCTTCTAAAGCTGTGGATGACTGATTTATTGATTGTGGGTGGTAGATATCCACTCTGCCACATCCATGCACGTTGTAATGTTATTGCTAGTCATTAATCAGAGGTGACAGAAACAAACTGCACCAAAGCACCGTTTACACATGAGTCAAGTCAGCGATAGAGAAATGGAGAAGGACAGAAATAGATGGAAAAGAATGAAGGAGAAAAGCAGAAGACATGGGTCAGAAAGAAAAGGAAGTGCACTCGTAGGGCAGTGGTCTGGCTATGATAAAGTGCTTCTGTCTGGAAGCTGAAAGGAAAATCAAAGCCTGGAAATGTAACAACTTTTTCTTTGTGCCTCGCTTAGAAGGATGGCTTTGCAGAAGTAGCATACAAAGAGGGTTTTACTGCCTTTCACTGTAAGAGACTATGTAGGATGAGATGATGAAACAAATGCATTGATCTTTGCGCTGTGCTGTGAGAAGAGGTTTCCTTCAGATTCAGGCATTTCTGATAATTCATGCGTAACAGTTTGAGACAGGAGAACTATCTGACCCTCTTCCCACAGTTGTTTGGTGGAAAAGATCAAACACATGTAAATAAATATGCGCTAGTTCTCATTTATATGTCCCTAGTTACAGATTTAAAATGTATGCATTCCAGAAAGTGCAACAGTTTTAACAGAGAGAGGAAAACATGCTTTAATAAAACATGCTTTATTTATGTGGCTAAAGGAAAGGGCAGCAATGTGTTTATCACATTTGTCTATCCACCAAACTTTTTATTTTTCAGCATATGATGGATGAAAAGAAAAAGGATTTCTCTAAGAGCAAATGTTGCTGTAGTTTTGCCAGAATGCAAATTTTCATTATATCGCACCTACATCATCCTTTTCTGTATGTCAGCTTTAATCTTTTTAGCCATTCCGCTGTGGTGTGTATGTGAGTGGGAACATGTGGGTGTTTACATAACTTCTAGACTTTAATGAAATATACATTATTTATCTGGTGCATTAAGGGTGATAAATTTCACACACAGATTTACATGTTAATGTTTTGCACTTCAGTTCTTAGTGAAAAACCTTAGTAAAATTTGATTCAGTGTGAGAAAAAAAGTGAAATTGGCTGAATCTTTGTAACATAAAAAATGATGATGTATGTAATACGAAGCAATAGCAAACCTCTTAAATTTGACAGTGTATGTATTAGAGAGATATTGTGTGTTTATATATAGTTACTGTTGGTGCTGAGATTATGTAAGTCTCGTACTGCAGTCCAAAAGCAGCGGAATAAAGCGGGAGGGAAGAAGAGTAGGAACTCTTGAAGGATGTGTAATTAATTTAATGACATGCTGACTGAGCGTTCCATGTTCTGACCTGAGTTCAAGTTGTTCTTGATCTCCTTGGCTGAAGCATAAATGCACTTGTCAATCAATGCCCAACACTGTGACCTGAGAGGTGGCCCCATCATGTCATTCAGAGATCCTGTGCACCAGGCAGAGACTAGCACAGCGATTCAACAACCAGTGAGGTAGAAGAGGGTGTGAAAAAATGCACGTCTAGCACAACGGCTCAGAGGCAAGGGAGCAGGTGTGCACTATATAGAACAACATCCTCTGCTGCTTTGGTGAAAATTAAACCTTTGTAATGTTACATTTCGTTACTCGGGCACTCCATCAAAACAGAAATCCTAAATGCTGTCCTGGAACACACACAATTACCAACAACTCCCACACTCGGCAAGCTTTTATAGAAAAAAAACTTTTTCTTTTTAATTTGCCAAACTGATTTTATGAGTTGTGTTGTTGCTTAAAATGTAATCTACTACAAGTACTTCTTATTTATATTCTAGCTCTTTTATGTTGGTCATGATCCTGGTGGATACAGAGCCTATCCCGAGAACACTGGGCATGAGGTGGGAATGCAGCCTGAATGGGACCCTGAGCCATTACAGGCCACCATATAAACATCATTTATACCACGAGACAATTTAATGTAGACAGTCCTTTTTTGGGATGTGGGAGGAAACTAGAGAAGCCAAAAGAGACCCACACAGACATGGGCATCACGAACATCATCAAAAACATCACGGGAAAAAAAAAAAAATCTCCACAAAGACACAATCTCAAAATTTAACCAGAAACCCGGGAGCTATAAGGTGACAATGCTACCACCTCTGTGCTTTTTTCTTCTTCTTCTTCTTCTTCTTCTTCTTCTTCTTCTTCTTCTTCCTCTTAAATATTATTATTATTATTATGATTATTATTATTATTATTATTATTATTATTATTATTATTATTGTAGAAGGTCAGGTAGTCCAGAGAAGCAGTGTGAAGGAGAAACACTACAAGAAAATATGGAATATGAAGAACAGGACAGAAAGAGGGGGAGAGGGTGACATTTGTGACATTGTTGTGAATATTATTAGCACCTAAGCCAAGGGCAAGAGGATGTGATGTGGTGGACTTAAAAGATGATCTCGAGCTAGACAACTTTGTATGTAGGTAAATCACTGACACTAGGCATTTTTGTCTGTGTACAATAGTTTTGGTCACAATACAGATCTGTGTCTGGAAACATGTCAATAATTTTGTGTAGAATAATGTTTCTAGAATCAGTTCTTCAAACTATTTGCAATATGAGTTATCTCTACATGGACTGATTTTTCACATCCTCTTCATGAAATTAGTAGTCTAAGCCTTTACAGTAAAGGCTCTGAACAGATGTCACTATGAGGAACAAAAAACACTCTCCTTCTGCTATACAGCACAGCTACTAAGAAAAAAAGCCTTTGTTCAACCATTACTGATCCCCATTGTGTCAACCAGAAGCAAGCTGTAATCATCAGTGAAAATCTCAAGCTTCACTTTTTCTCCTGACATTGTTATGGCAGCTGTGTCACCTCCAGTTATCCCCCAGCACATTAGTGATCTTACGTTAGTACAAAAGATCTGCCAATGGCCCTTTTGGACAATAAGAACAGATGGAAATTAGACAGAATATAACATAATTCAAGCTCAGGTTGTCAGAAAGAATTTGAATAGTATAATATACAGTGTGGTCTTTTATTCAGAGATCATATTTCACTGTGAACAATGAAATTCAAGGCATTTCTGATAAATTGGCTGGTTGCCCAGTGAACAGTTTGAGGCTCCTTAAAGAAATATGCAGAGTTTGTACAGTACCTTAGACAAACTGCTACCTTATGATTAATTAATGAAATTAGAATTTTTAATGTCTAATATTTTTCACTTAATACATAACCCCACAATGGACAGTCTCCAGATAAAACTGTTTGTACTGCAGCACATGGCAACATGAAAATATTAATCAGCTAGAGATGTAGCTCCATGTTTATAGTTTTAAATGCACAGAAAGCAATCTTAACAAAAAAAAGAAACAGAAAGTTTGCAGAAAAGATTAGATGAAAAATGTGATCTCATGGAGCATGTAGCAAGAGGAAAAATCATTATTTTGATAATTGAACGCTACAAACCATGAAATAAACAAAGCACACTGAAGAACTGCAAAAAGCCTTTGAAAATCTATAATGCCTGACAGGCTTTTTGAAAGTGGTCATGGTTACATGGAAATCTCTCGCTCCATCTTTTGTGAAGGTTATGTAACTGCCGATATTTTTTTCTGCTACAGGAACTGTGCTTACACTTGTACTGATCAAAAGTGAAAGGATTTCTCTGAAGCTTTCGTGCTGCGTACGCTTCAGAGCTGCCGCACGTATGACTAAAGGGCAATGTTTACTCTGATATCCAATAAAGTGGAACTTATCAGACAGCTCTAGCATCTCTGTGTTAACTGATCCATGAACATGTGCACTGCACGTCAAATATTATTAAAAAAAAGACAGACTGCTGTCTCCATGACAACATATTTCACACAAGCAGTGATGGTTATAGAGACAACATAATGAAATAACCACCTTGTTTTGCAATAGGCACTTTTCTAGGCACAAATGGACACTGCATTAACACAGTCTAGAAGCGGATGAAGCTGTTGCAAATGGTGGAAAAAAAGTGAAGAAAGCTGTATTAGCTGTGTAAAGGCTTGCTTGAGTTTGGATATTTAATTCAATTGTATATTTTTATATGTAGATTGTGAGTTTGAATCCACTGCATTCTGTGGCCAAGGGAGCAAACCTGGACATGCTCTCTAGCTTTTGCATAGGAGGGATTGTGTTGCGCTCATGCTCGCTCGCTCTCTCTCTCTCTCTCCCCTCTCTCTCTCTCTCTCTCTCTCTCTCTCTCTCTCTCTCTCTCTCTCTTTCTCTTCTCTCTCTCTCTCTCTCTCTCTCTCTCTCTCTCTCTCTCTCTCTCCCTCACTCTCTCTCTCCCTGTCAATCACCAATCACTGTAACACAGCCAATCGAAAGAAACTGTCAGCTCTCGTACATGGAAGAATGCAGATAGTGTTCTTCTAAGTGTGAAAAGATGTGGCTGGATTCACATGTCTCCCAGGGAGCTCAAGTTAGCCTTCCCCCCTACAGGTTGATAGTTGTCATATGATAGGAAAAGTTAGATGGGAATTGCTAGGTAACCAGACTGGGGAGAAAATTGGGAAAATCCTCACCAAAACTTCAGCAAACATCAGAAAAATCAAACCATCAGAATTCGGATCCAGAGCGACACAAAATGTGCAATGCTTTTTTCTTCCTTTCATGTTGGTGGGAGGTTAAGGACAAAGAAAGGCAAACAATAAAATGAATTAATTAACATTAACATGGGAGCTTATTGTACAATATGTGGTTCATTTTCACAAAATTCTTGATATTTTAGGCAAAATCATCATGAGCACTTGCAAACATAATTAACTTTGGGAGCATGTTGGATTAGCTAGGATTCATTCAGGAGTGGGCAGTAGTGGGGTTAATAAAAACAGTCCTGCATAGACTTTTAATTTAGATCGTAAATCCATCCTCAATTCTCAATGCTGTGGGCTGAGAGCCTCAGACACATTACTGCCTCCTGCAAGTCAGTTTCAGATTTACCTAAAGTGGCTCATTATGCAGAAGGAGACATTTATTAAAGTTAATCTCTGCAGGGACCTAGGCCACTCCTAAGTTCAAAAATGCATGACGCCCAAATGAGTAATTTGTCTAGAAATGGGGTACTGAGGTTTTGATCCAGTTGAATGGACCATAGGCAAGATTTGGGAACAAGGCAGTCTGATCAGAGAAGTCTGCATTCTTTAAACACGAAAAAAGTGTAAAGGACTCTGTTCAAGTATTCGTGCACTGCTCAGGTAATTACAGCATCTGTTAAGGGGTTTGCCGATTGTTTTTCATCTCCACATGGCCACCACTCCAGAAAACCAATTACCTTGGGGGGGAGCACTGCATCGCTCTCTGTGCTTGGCTTCTATTTTATGCCATTTTTCAAAGAAGCCAGACAAATTCTTTGTTCAAATGCTGTGAATTTTTTCCATCCACAAAACAAGATAATCATTATAATGTTTAATGCTAATTGAACATGATCACATATATTGTATTTTCAGTAATTAACTAAGAAAAAAATATTTTATGATTTTACTCCAAGAGAAGGTTATTAATATGCAACATTCAGTAAGCTAATCAATGACACATCTAGCGAATGTGCAGCAAACAAAAATGATTTAAAATAACAAAAAATAACTAGGCTTTAATTGTATAAACCCTCATTACAAAATAATCATCAACACATCATTAAATGTGTTTTTGGGTTACAAACAAATGACAGGAACAACATAAACACTCCTTCTGAGCAGGTATAAGTAGAGTCCTAGTATTATTAATTCATTGTACTGTGGTGCAGTATAAGGGTTGAAAGAGCACACTAGATAAGAGTGCCACTTCTGTCTACACCACTGAACAAGCTACCAGGGTCAAATCTGAACGTGACCATTTATTCTCTCTCCCTGCTTAATAAAATTAAATTGATCAGATGGGGCTCCCATTACAAGGTGATTAATTGATCTCATTTGTGGTCTGCAAAATGTGCTTTGTCTCTTTGACCTCAATCTTTCTGTCCCTTTTCCTTTTTTCTATCCCAAACATAAGCAGATTTAAGGCGAAAAAAGATCCACACCGTGGAAAGAAAGCAGAGGGCTTTATTTTCTCAGAGCACTGCTTGGTTAGCTTTATAGCTCTATCTCAACTCTCAAGGTTTAGCTTCACTTTCCCTTTAAAACTACTGTGTCTAATTGTTATGCCATTTTTTTTAATTAAGAGTCAAGGATATGTTGCTGTTTGCACCCCCATTTCTCTCTTTGTTGCCATTATCTTACATCAATCTAGTTAATGAGAAATCCAAAAAAGCCCACTTTTCAACTTGTTGATATTTGTCTTTTCTTTTAAGTGAGTTTGTAAGCATTAGTAAGCACATTAATTCACCTCTTATGTTCCAGTATGTCACCCATCTGTTAAAAATGATTTTAAAAAAAATCATATTTTTGAGGCTAGCTTGCACTGTAAATTGAAACTTGCTTTCAAAATTTCTTTCACAAAGCAAATGCAAATGGGTGGAATTTTAAGCAGGATGTTTCATTCTGGAAGTTAATGCTATTCTTCATCATCCATAGGTCCAGCTGTCATTCAAGCTGTAGCACTTAGACATGCATGGATCAGCACCAAAGCAGAAGAAGAGGCACATAAAAGCATGACGTTTGCTCACGTGTGTTGCCTAGCAGGGTAGTGGTGGTACCAGCGTGACATTGTCGCAGCCGAGTTCTGATTTGAGGAGGTTTGGCAGGGTGTCAGTAGGACCAGGTGTCCCCTTTTGCGCTGAACAGATTGAGGCAAACACATACTGATGCTAGTCTTGGAAAGAACCTTTCTGCATATGTATGTGGGTGTATGTGTGTATGAGTATGTATATGTGTATGTGACAGTTAATGATGACTGTTATGTGAGCGGTAAAGAAAGGTAATATGACATAAGTGAGATGGAAAAAATGATTATGACAGCTGACATTCCCTCTAAATATCTCTAAAACTCTAAATGCAGATCCCAGTGGACAGTGCTGTGGGTAGAAAAATCAATGATTTACATGCCATTATTTCTGCAGAAGAATATAATCATTTAGATATTGCTATTAAGGAGATAGCTTTAACTCCCAGCTCACACTGTCTGAAAACAGACCATCTGGACAACCAGCTATGATTCTCTCTTCATATTGCTAACCTGACTCAGCTGTGCCTTTAGAACAACAAGAAGATTTGACCATTTCTCTTCATAGAGTCTGTTGTCATCTTGAGAATGAACTACTGCATCTCTCTCCTGGCAGGTCTTCCTCTGCGTGTTATCCCCTGCAATCTGATCCAGAATTATTTTCAATCTCCTCTGGTTCTCCCACATCACCCCACTGCTGTGTTTCCACAACTGTCTTACCAAAATCATCAGGTTTAAATCACTGGTGCTTGCCACAGAGCTAGACCATTTCCTACCTGAAGTCAGTTAGCACACCTCGCTGTGCACCACATTCCCTTCAAAACCTCTAGCATGCCTGAATCAACCTCCATCTCTCAAGGTACAAGAGAGACATGCATCAAGTGTGTCTAGATGGTGTCATGAACTTGACTCTCTGGACAGCTAAGTGACTGGCTGTGTCATGTTGCTTGTCTTGCAACAGGGTTTTATCTTGATAACATTATTAAACATCTACCTATTTGTTCTAGCATAAGGGTTTTAGACTCTCAAGCACTACTGTAAGTTGCTCTGGATAAGAGTATCTGGCAATGCTGTAAATGTAAATGTTATTAAAGACCATATATATTATAATGTTGAAAAGTTATGATAATCTGCTAATCACTTTTCCCATTATATGTAATATAATACATTTTTGTTAATGACATGGGTTTAATGTGGGTGTTGTAGGGGCAGTGGCACTCCCCCACTTTTCTTTATGAGAATGCCAAATCTAGGTGAGCACAGGTACCATATCTTGATGGAAATATAAGTCATAGCATGGCATAAAGGTGATAAAGTTAATGTAATATAAATTTGCTTTCAATTCGAAACTGCCTTCATTCAAAACTGGATTCATTCAGTCAAGGTAACCATTAAATATTTTCAATTGCTATTTATATGTTGTGTATTCTATTTTTCTAGAATCAAATATTTCTGCCAGAAAACAAAACAAAACAAAAACAAATCAGAAGATTTTTTAAATAGCATTTTGGTGCCAAAACTAGGTCAATGCCAATTTTAGTTGAAATTTAGTTAAGTTTTAACACAGAAACAGATGAAAAATATATTTTAGTCTAATTTCCATGCTTCCATATTTGATCCGTTATGTTAATGTTGTTATGTAGAAATTAATACTTTTGGGATTAAAAAAACAGGTCATTCATCCCAACTTTAACCCAGGGCTAAGGTATATTTCATCACAATTAATAGCAGTTTTTCTTATGTTCACACTTAACAAACATATAATGTAATCTGCTCTTGCCTTTAATGCAGTGACACAGCTATTCATCTGTCATTAATTATAACCTACTTAATCAAATCAAAATGTCCCTGAGCAAACATGTGCAGTGGAAGGCAAAAGATGGCTTCTTCTAGCCATATGATGCAGCACCTTAACATTACAGCCTGCTTCCCTGAGGCAATGTAGCCAAAGCTTTATGAGAGAGCACTGAGAAATGAGGCCAGGTATAGTGCATGCCTACAGGCAATGTCTACTATGAGAACATTATGCTGCTCTGAGTGCAGAGCTATGAGTTGATATATGCTTCTCAACACAAAGCAAAAGAAAGTATTTGAAGAACCCAATCTTTGTCACTTTTTCAAGAGAGTGCAGCACTGGATGTCTCAAAGAATGAATAGACTTATTCTAGAGATTTGTCCAGAGTATGCAATATCTGAATGGCAGCATTACAAAATCTGTTCTTCTACTCAGTGTGGAAAAAATGATGGGCATAGATGGCCATAGTGCTAACATTTTATTGAAGTTTCACACTACAAAGTGTGATGAGTTCCTCTTGATGTTGCTCCTGCTATGACATGCATTGGACAATTGATTTGATCTACTTGAAAAAAAAAAATTACTTGCAAGGTGATTTATTTTACCATGAGATAGCTAAATGAAGTTGAAACAACTTAATATTCATTTAAAAAGTAAATGAATATAAAAAAGGCTTATCATATTTAAACTTTAATCTCCACATGACAAGGCAGACACTTTTGCTACACCACCAAAGGAACTATTACTTCTTTCTGTTTCACTTAAATCTAACCATGCAAATTGCTAATTTCTTTCTTTTCAAGCATTATCCACTTTTACTGACTTTTAATTTGTGCAGGTTGGTATGTCATTTTCTACTTTTGTGTCAGAAAGGAAAAGAGGAATAAAATGCTGGTTATTCAACAAATGTTAGTGTCTTCTCAACTGGTTTCATGATGTTCAATCACCTGACTTGAGTGGGTGTGAGGAGAAATTATCTTCTTTTCAGTGCCTTTGCTGCATTTGTGAATTCAGATAGGACAAAAAGTACCTAAACTCACTTATTTGAAATATATATCACTGTCACCACAATGCGCCAACTTTATTTTATCATCAACTAGCCATCATTTCTTATGCCTCCTATAAACCTATTCACTTGATGGAGAATGCGATCGACTCCTACAATGCTGTTTGAAATTCGCTACATGGACCATATCAAAAACAAATGTGGTCACTAATAGTGCTCTCTGTGCAATTCAAACTAACATTAGCAGAAATAACCTGGCACATAGCTAGTGAAAAAGAAGGGTCTTATACAGTGCAGTGTCTCTGATCTGCTTGATCCATACTAAATTTAATGTTACAGGTACAGGCTAGAATTTGTTACAAATAGATTTCTGATCTGACTATATTTTTATTTATTTATCTTTTACTATTATTTTTTTAATTATCATTTAATTTTTTTTCCATGGTATTTTCAGTCATTGGTGTAGGGCTGAAAATGATTCATTAATGACTAATATACTTCTGTATATTAAGTTTAATCCAATATTGTAATTTACATGATGTGAATCAATTAGAAGACATTATTTATTTTCTTTCTGTTAAAAGCTATTTACTTTAAGGTCAACAGAGGTAAGATTAAAAGCATTCATATCCATTAATACTTGAAGGATGTTATAATAAGTCTCACTGCTTTCCTCTTTGAATTATTTTATTATACAGACCTAAAACCCATTTTCTCTCACTTTGGTCATTTCTGTATCCATTAGCTATTTCCAGCTAGCAGAAGACAGCTTAAGGTGAAGATGAAAACATGCCTCCTCTGAGACATCCTCTGAGCTCTGTCAATGAATCTAAACTACTGCTCATTCTACATCACAGAGCAGCTGGACATGCTTAATTGAACCCTCTTCATGCTTGTTCTCATAGATCCTTGTGAATGGTTAATACTTCTCTAATATCTCTAATCTTTTCCACCCATGGAAAAAATCCCTCCTCAGCCGGTTTGGCTAGTTTTCATGTGAAGAATTATTTGCCTTTTAATCACTTGCTTGTAGCCAAAATTAGAAACAATGGAAGTTCTCTGACTTGTCTACTTGCATATTTATATACCTTCTGTATCCATTCAGAAAACATTGCTTTATGTTACTTAGGCCCAAAGGTCAGTTATTTGTTGGACAACTCAGTGGGTCGAAAATTACTGGAAGTGGTCTCAAGTTAATGATTAATACATAAAACAGATGTTTTCTTATTTCAACACACAATTCTTGCCATGAAGCCCAACTCTTTTCTTGGAAACTTTTATTTAAATTTTTGATTCTGCTCTTGATCCACAATGAAGGTGCATGTCTTTGGATGAAAAGAAAAAAAAGAGCAAAGTGAATTTAGTTAGAGAGACAGCCAGTTGATCTTGGCCTTTATATTTTGAATTTGACTTGTTGATATCAGCATAAAACCTGTGCCAAGTTGTTGTGCGGAGCAGTTGGTCTGCTGTGGCGACCCTGAACAGGGAGCAGCCGAAAGCAACTTGTTGATGTTAAACAAGGGGGGGCACGGTGTCTTGGTGGTTAGCATGTTTTCCTCACACCTCCAGGGTTGGGGGTTTGATTCCGTGTATGTGGAGTTTGCATGTTCTCCCCATGCCTCGGGGGTTTCCTCCCCCGGTCCAAAGACATGCATTGTAGGTTGATTGGAGTCTCTAAATTGTCCGTAGTGTGTGATTGCATGAATGAATGAGAGTGTGTGTGTGCCCTGCGATGGGTTGACACTCCGTCCACTCTGTATCCTGCCTTGATGCCTGATGACGCCTGAGATCAAGACCTGTGAACCGATAATAGATCAGATAAGCGGTAGACAACGAATGATATTAAACAAATTAAGGCTTGAAATGAAGGTAAGTCCCTCTCCCCATGACTAAAAATTATTCAATATTCTAGTCACACTGGCAAATATCTAAGGGCTTGATAATGTTTTCATGCTGTGGTTGTGGCAGTAACAACTCAGCATTTAAGACGTTGGACTTGATCAGATGGTTGTGAGTTCAAATCCCAGGGCAACCAAGCTGCTACAGCTGGGCCTGAGCTGAGGTCTATATTATTGGTTGATTGAAATTATGGAAAGAAATATTTTTAAATACAATATTATTATATTAAATATATATAAATATATTTAATATACATACTGAATACGTTTAAAAAATAATCCATATAATTCATTTAACCCTGATAGGTTAATTGATCATCAAAATATATTATCAAAATAATATCAAAATAAGTTATTATTTGAATAACAGAATTAGAAGCAAAACTTCACATACAATTTCTATTTTTTTCTCATTTTTGAACTTGTTCTAGTGGTATCACTACCCTCCTGATGTGGTGTCTGTTTTCCTTCACATTGTATGGTTTCATTCTCTGCAGTGTAAAATAAATGACAGGCAAAGGTTAAGAGCTACATTAGGAATGAAATTACATTGCTTAAAATAAAGATATTAATAGTCTACAGTAGGATGTTCAGTGTGTTTCAGAGAGTAAATGAAAGAAAGAATAGAATCAGGCAGGCACAAAAAACCCTACATACACAAATATTTGTTTTTTAGCCTCAGGAATTTCTCTTCAACTTGCCGAGAACAAATTAAAAAGGTTGCATAAATCAAAGCAATCTCAACCTTCAGATGAGGGGATTGAGAGAGAGAGATAGACATGCCGAGAGAGACAAGGGCATGATGAAGCAAATCTAATGATTCACTACTTTTTCTGCTCACCATAAATATGGGTTTGCTTACAGGGAAACTTCATAGGATGAAAAATCACAGTTAAACATGCTTTCATTATCTTTTTCCTGAACCCTTCCTGCTGTAAGATGCAGTTAATGCCATTGAGGTGGAAAAGGAAGGCCTGACAGAGTTGATTTTTTTGTTTATTGGTCAAATAAGAAAACAAATAAAACAAATGAAGCCTAATAAATGTGGAGCATCAATGTTCTTAGAGTTGCATTAAGAGAAGCTTGCTTTGTAAAACTTGCTTTTCATAGAGCCAGGTTTTTGCTTTATATTGTATGCTGTGTAAAATGAGCTTGTTTTTACTGATTAAGTTGAAATTTAATTTGAATTGAGAGAATGATTACTGGCAAACTGCAGCATTGTGGGGAGAGGATGGGAGATAAAGTGGAAGAAATAGTATGAATGCTGGGTATTTACAAAGAAGCATTCATAAAATAAGCTTGCACGTTTGGCTGCTCTGATGTCATCCACTTTGGGGAAAAGGAAGTTCTTTGACAGAAGTAGGCTTGTGTGTGCCTGAGCCCTACCTCCACTGCATTTGCTAAACACAAGCGCTCATTATAGTAGATGATTGTAGAAACAGTAACAGTTTGAATAAAGCAGTTGGCTTTGTCTCAGCAGTGCGGATTATGAGAGGCTGATTATTCACTTTTGGGTCCTACGAATCCGCCATACGCCTGATTTAGTCACATATTTAATCCTATTCTTCTTGTTTTTAATTTCTTACCCTTTTTTCCTACTTAACAGAATTTTCTGGAGTGCTCAGCACACTTAATCTGGGTGTGCCATTAGAGGATATTGTCTTGCAGCAATTAGTCTGATGAGAGGATCTGTCTATTAGTGTGTTCATTACATTATACACACACAGCAAGCTCAACATGAGTAATCGTAGAAGAGCTCACAATCAAATCGAATTTAATACTTATGAATGCAACAGCGAAACCCTCCATATGTTTGTGTGCTTGATTTGAATCATCAGGTCACTGGATGTGTGTAGAGACGGAACTGACAGTGAGCGTTTCTCTGACGTCATTGATTATTGATTCTGTCTGGTTGACTTCACTCTCATACGCCTGATGCATTTTAGTTAACAACATCATTTTGCACAGTGACACCACCTATATATAGTTATGTGACTACACTACAGCAAGGGTTCATTCTTGTGAGCAGCACCTCCTAACAAAAGGTCACCATGCTTAAAATGCTTGCCATGCTGCGTAACAGGTTCTAAAAATTAAGGATGAGCATAAAGTGGGAAGCAGCCTGGATAGAATGCCCACCTATCATATGGCATAGAGATTCACACACTCATTCATGCCTACAGGCACTCTATCTTGGCCAATCCCGTTACAGGCTTGGTTTTGGAAGGTGGGAGGAAAGCAGATAAACCACAAGAAAGCGACTTACAATAGTGAGAACCTACTATGTCAGTGTCATCATCCACTTGGCTCCTTTCTCTTCTAAATATGTCACAATTAAACAAATAAGAAAATATATTAGCTTATATTATCACATTCACATTTCTTTGCTTCTACCATCCTAATATATATACCAAAAAAACAGAAACATTTATAGAAATATGCATGTTGAAATATGCAGAGAATGGCGAATTACAGAGCAAAACTTTCTTGCCACAAAATCCACTGAATAAATACATTTACGAAAAAAAAGAAAAAATCTGAATACATTTTCTAGAATTGGGCTCTGCTTCCACTGGAAGGATTTTGTTTGAAGGTCCTGTGTTATGCAATTGGGTGCAGTCTGGCTTTTTCCGGCTTGTGTGTGACCTCGCAACTCCTTCACACTGCTGACTGCTCCGTTTGCAGAGCGGAGGTCAGCGCGAGGCCTCTCAGCACGATTTGGGCTCTCAGAGAATTCATTACCTCCCCAAGCTACCTTGAATAGGAAATGAGGTTTTACGATAAGGTATGAATTGAAAATAAAGAATGAAAGGAGGGGAAAGAGAGAGATGGAAAGAGAGAGAGGATGAAACAAGAAAGAAAGATTGTCCCACTTTCAAAGGCATGCTTGTATAAGGGTCAGTGGAGGTTAACTCGTAACATTTTCTGTTTTGCGAATGAAGTGCCAGTGAAATTTTGATGCCAATCGGCTGGACGTGCTGCAGTCTTTTTTTGATGCCTGTGACGGGAAATTGGAATCTTTATCTCTCTCACAGTTTGGCAAGCCAAACATATCTGACTTTATTAATTGCAGAAAGAGAGAGAGGACATTGTGGAATATAGGCAGCTCATGAACTATATTTCTCTTTAATAAGGAATGAAAATGCTCTAAACGTTTTCGTATTAGCACACAATTTGTATGTAGACAAATTCTCCCCAAAATGAATACTACTGAGAATTAAGCAAAATAGGTCATTTGGAATCCATTCCATCCATCAAGCAAACTGATGACCTAGACTTATTTAAAATTCTATGATTGTTTATTTTATTTGCAGTAATGTATAAGGCATTTTTATCAATCATGTCTCAAGAAAAACATTAACATAAAGCCGTTTGGGGGAATTTCAATATCCTAAAACTCAACTTTTTAACCTACATAATATTATGTATGTCAATCAATGAACATTAAAAGGATAGGACAGAAACAGGTGATTGATGAATTTTATGTTGCCTTCCCTCCCTTACATCACTTTCTCTCTCTCCTTCTCTCTTTTCCTCTCTGCGGACAGGAGGATGGGAGACATGGTTGCATTAATAATGCAGTGCTGCCTGGAAACCGAATTCGCTGCAGTGAAGTGCCGTGTGGAATGCTAAAGAGGCATTTGTTTGTGCGTTGCTCATTGCCCTTTCTTCTAAACCCCCCCCAACCTCTCTCTCTCTCTCTCTCTCTCTCTCTCTCTCTCTCTCTCTCTCTCTCTCTTTCTTTCTCAAGACCACTTGTAATTGCTCCCACAAGTGGTCTTAGGGCTACCAGTTGTGAAATAGCTGCCCGATCTCTGTGCAGATGAATAGATATTCTTTTTCTTGTCTGTATGGGATGCACTCCTTAGATGTTAAAGGAAAGTGACATTGAAGGATTTTCCAGTGTTCAAGCCAAGCAGCTCAACAATCAAACAACCTAACCATATCAACAGTATAACACTGGTAAACACACACACACACACACACACACACACACACACAAAACAGACACAACACACACACACACACACACACACACACACACACACACACACACACACACACACACACACACACATCAATGCAGCTCTCATCCAGTGATATTCACACTTAAGTGTAGCATATTACTCCTCCATTGCCTGAAGCCATCTATCTACTGTCTCTATCACCTGATTAGTCCAGAGCCACAGGCTAAACACATTTCTACTCTTTCAGCTCTTGCACCTGACTTGAATAAGAGGTAACAGACCACTGAACAAATCTGTCCACATGATTACAGTCATAAATAATATTATTTTAATTAATTCATTGATTTTTGTTTTTTCAATATTCTCCAGTAACCGTTTTATCCTCACCAGGGTCAGACTATTCCAGGATCACTGGGCACAATGTACTTGAGAAATCTTGGGCTTCTCATATAAACCATTTATAGCATTGAATATATGCCTGATACTGTATATCTCATCTTATTTATGTGATTTAAAGCTGAGACTATAGCTGGATGAAAGCACTTAGGAAAATCAACTGTCCCCTAGGACAGTAACATAATTCACTCCAGCTGTTTTTCCTTTATTTTCAAAATTTACACCATTAGTAATGAATGCCTTGCCACAGTAATGTTTTTCTAAGTGGTTGTACATTATATAAACTATAATAATATATTTGTTTAGCATAAATATGTGGCGTAAAATTAAACACAAGACACTTTAAGTAGAAAAATAAAGGACAGAAAGAGCATGCAGAAGTCAGTTAATATGAACAGAGTGAATACATAAACAGCATGGACAGGACCATTAAAAGGACAATCTAGATTATATTCTATAATAGATTTGCCTAATGATAGAAACAAATATATTATCAGTATATAGAGTGGATTGTTATCAGTTATTGAAAGATAGAATACAATGTTGCAGTTTCATCAGATGTGCATTAAGTTGGATATTGGCAGTTGTTTTTCTGTCTCAGATGCCCCTTCTAAATTAAAACATAACACTTACTAATATAAATGAGCTAGAGAGGATTCAGTGGAGAGAGTCTTTTTGATCAGTCTGTTTGACTGTAGGCCAGATCTTGTATGATTAATTTGGACAGAACATTGGGACAACAACCAGTAGACACATAAATAAGATTATTTACAGGAAAAATAAGGTTGTAAGAGAGAGCATGAATTATACCAGTCAGTAATATTCTGCTGTATGTATTTATATATGTACTGTATGTATGTATGTGTTACGGGCGGCAGGTACCAGGTTGGACCACTAGGGGGGGGTTGCTAACGGGGATTGGTTTTGTTTATGTTTTGTATACCATATGTTTGTGTTAGCCCCGCCTTGTTCCTAATGTGTCTCAATTAATGTTCACCTGTTCCTAATGTGTCCCGTAATTATGTTGAATATATATAGTGGCCTTTTGCCAGGGTTCGGGGCTAGTCCTCGTCATTCTGTGGTGTCTACGTGTGGTGTCGGTCTCGTGTTCCTGTTTGTATGTTTTTAAGTTAAATAAATCCCTGTCTTCGTCCATCTTCGCGCTGGATCTGTTTTCCTTATGTTTTGGATCCTGGAATCGTGACAGAAGGACTAGCCGCAACCGTACAGACCCAGCGCGTTAGCTCATGTGAGGAGTTTTTTTTTCTTTTTTTTCCGTTTCTGGTTTTATTGTTTTGCGCGATTTTGGTTTTTGTTCCGGCTCTCGCTCCGCTCATGTTCCCGTGGGGGCGTCGCCTCACCAGCTGGTTTTCCGTGAGGGACGCGGCCCCACTTCCTGGTTAACGGAGGAGAGGTCCGGTCTGGATTTTTGTGGTTTTTGGAAACTTTGTGTTTTTGCCAGCTCTCGCTCCGCTCATGTTCCTGTGGGGGTGTTGCCCCACCATCTGGTTTTCCGTGGAGAACGCGGCCCTACTTCTCGGTAACGGAGGAGAGCTCTGGCCAGGAGTTTTTGGATTTTGTGGATTATGGAATTTTTTTTGTCGTCCGGCCCCGCTCCGCTCTGGTTTTGGTGAGGGACGTTGCTTCGCCAGCTGGATTTTCGTGGATGACGCCACCTCACTTCTCGTTCGCTGGAGGAGGGTACCGGCAGTATCTGGCTCCCGCCCACCTGCCCTTTGGGGAGTTCCTGGCACTAGTGAGACAAAGATCTTCGCTTGGTGCGGTCGTTCGTCGGTGGACGTCGCTCGGTGCGAGTGCTCGGCCGTGGACGTCGCTCGGTGCTGCGACTCAGCAGTGGACGTCGCTCGGCCTTGCGGTTCAGCAGTGGATGTCGCTCGTCATTCTGTGGTGTCTACGTGTGGTGTCGGTCTCGTGTTCCTGTTTGTATGTTTTTAAGTTAAATAAATCCCTGTCTTCGTCCATCCTCGCGCTGGGTCTGTTTTCCTTATGTTTTGGATCCTGGAATCATGACAGTATGTATCCATCTATCTATCGCTGTTATGCTGTGGGAGGCATGTGACTGGTAAGTTTTAGGTTTGTTTGCCCCTCTACAGTGAGGGCTACATAGAAAGGTTTGAGAATGTCCCCATGCACAGGGGTCATCTAACAGTTTGATGAGGATGAAAGATGTAAATCATATGGTATGACCTTTGCAGTCACCATATGATATATATATATATATATATATATATATATATATATATATATATATATATATATATATATATTATATATATATATATATATATATATATTTATATATATATATATTTATATTTATTTATTTTTTTTTCATAAAAATGGTATTCATCCTTCAGTACAGTTTAAAAGACATGTAACATCCATACCAAGACATGTTGGTGCTGCTCTGGTGGCTGCAAGGCACTTACTAAAATACTTAAATGTGTTTGTTACACATGTTACACAAGGAAATTAAGTAACAAGACAAATTGTGCTTGCTACTTTCAGTATAATATAATACTTTTCTCCAACAACAGTGGAAACAATATTATTAGTAGTATTATTATCAGCTTTATCACATACTTGTCATAAATCAAATATTATAATCCATAATTACATATGACACATATGCATAGACTGTTCTATTCATACTTAGCTTGGCCAAACCTGGCTAAAAAGCCTGTGCTCTGGGCAGACAGAATATATCCAATAGACTATAAGCATATGGCACCTTGAGAACCTGACAGTGGACACTTGCTTTATAATTCTGTGCCAACTTGTGTGCATATATCTCTCTTGTAGTCTCTTCTGACAGCAGTGCTAGTATTTCTTGAATTCCCTGGTTGACTCCTAACCTTTTCGTAGACTTTAATATGCACCATCTCCTCCTACGGCTTGGCTGTCTGAATGCCACTCGCAATCTCTCCTGACATTTGTAGTGAAGATGCTCTATTAGGTGACAAAATGCAACACAAATAATGGTACTTTTTTAAGCCCTTTGCTGACAAAAATGCACTGCAACATGTCAACAATACACTTTTTGATTTTTAATAATTAATAGGTTCAAGAAAGATCTACACTGGAGCATCCTGAAATTTGAGTCAAATCATGTTCTAATGTAAATGGAATGTGAAAAAAAATACAACTGTGAAAAAATAACAAACATTATTCTGACAAAAGTTGTAGCTTTTTGTGACGGGGCTCCGCCAGAGGCGGAAGTGTCCGGATCCATATGCCAGCTGGCAGTAGGGAAAACACAGTATCGTAAATTGGGGACAGGCAATAAATCGGCAACAGGTAATCCAAAATCTAAGCAATAAAGTCTGACAAGGGTAATCCAAAGGGGGAAACACGAAAACAGTCCAAAGTCCGAAAACCAAACAAACCAATATCAAAGAACGAGCAAAAGAGTATCCAATAAACAATCCAAGTCAAAGCCAGAGATCCGTCAGGGTAAGCGCTCGGTATAGTCAAAAAGAACATTACTTCGCGTCATGCAGGTGGTGCGCACCATATTTAAATCCCCAGGTAATCCGGAAGTGAACTCAAAATACGGGCGAGGGCTCCCTCTCGCGGTCACCTCTAGTGCGAGTCGTGACACTTTTATTATAGTTTCATTCATTCATTGATACCAGTATTACACACAGTATCATGTACACACTGTAAATATTAAGGAAACTGTTGTTTGACTTATCTAGAATAGGTTTCTGCATCTCTTAGACTCCTTTAATGTTTGCTAAGGAATGTTAAATACATTCTTATGTACACATTCTTATCTTATCGTAGTAGAAGTGATTGTCTTTTGGAGAATTATATTTCATAGCTACAATTGTCTGATATTTTCTCTAATAGCATATTTGAAATATAGCTCCCTGCAAACATAACCTACTTATTCTTTTACTCTTAGTACTCAACAGTAAGCATATTTGCTCTATCAGCTACTCTTTTATATCTCTTATCATTAACCTTAAATATTGTTACTAGCTATTTCTACTAGAGTAAGAAATTCATTCATTCATTCATTCATTGTCTGCCGCTTATCCGATCTATTCTTGGGTCACGGGGAGCCTGTGCCTATCTCAGGCGTCACTGGGCATCAAGGCAGGATACACCCTGGACGGATTGCCAACCCATCGCAGGGCACACACTGTTACAGGAGGTAGGCCCTGTGTTGGGCCACTAGGGGGGGTTTCCAGCAGGGTTTGTGTCATGTCATTGTTTACGTCATGTGTTTTGTTTTAGCCCCGCCTTTTCCTGTTGTTTCCTGATTGCTGTTCACCTGTCCCTAATGTTAGTCCTATTTATGTTATGTATTTATAGCGGCCTTTTGCCAGGGTTCGGGGCTGGTCGTCGTCTCTATGTAGCGTCTTTATATCATCTTTATGTTTCGTGTAGTGTGGCGTCATGCATGTTTGTCTCCGTGAGTATTTTGAGTTTAATAAACCCCTGTCTGCTGTCTATCTCCGTGCTGGGTCTGCTTTCTTCATGTCTTTGATACCGGAAACGTGACACACACACACTCTCATTCACACACTATGGACAATTTAGAGATGCCAATTAACCTACAATGCATGTCTTTGGACCGGGGAAGAAACCAAAGTACCCAGAGGAAACCCCCGAGGCACAGGGAGAACATGCAAACTCCACACACACATGGCAGAGGCAGGAATCAAACCCCCAACCCTGGAGGTGTGAGGCAAATGTGCTAACCACCAAGCCACCGTGCCTCCCGAGTAAGAAATTTATAATATTTATTACTGTTACCACTATCACCATATTATGACTGTAACTAACTTTCTATTGAAACCTCAGTAACTGCTGCAGTCTAACACTATCACCTTCTACCTATTTCATACAATTTCCGTTCTAGAAGCAGTCATCCAATTTAAACAGAATTTAATATAACTCGATATAAGGTGGGGCAAAAAAGTATTTAGTCAGCCACCAATTGTGCAAGTTCTCCCACTTAAAAAGATGAGAGAGGCCTGTAATTTTCATCATAGGTACACTTCATCTATGAGAGACAGAATGAGGAAAAAAAATCCAGAAAATCACATTGTCTGATTTTTAAAGAATTTATTTGCAAATTATGGTGGAAAATAAGTATTTGGTCACCTACAAAAAAGCAAGATTTCTGGCTCTCACAGACCTGTAACTTCTTCTTTAAGAGGCTCCTCTGTCCTTCACTCGTTACCTGTATTAATGGCACCTGCTTGAACTCGTTATCAGTATAAAATACACCTGTCCACAACCTCAAACAGTCAGACTCCAAACTCCACTATGGCCAAGACCAAAGAGCTGTCAAAGGACACCAGAAACAAAATTGTAGACCTGCACCAGGCTGGGAAGACTGAATCTGCAATAGGTAAGCAGCTTGGTGTGAAGAAATCAACTGTGGGAGCAATTATTAGAAAATGGAAGACATACAAGACCACTGATAATCTCCCTTGATCTGGGGCTCCACGCAAGATCTCACCCCGTGGGGTCAAAATGATCATAAGAACGATGAGCAAAAATCCCAGAACCACACGGGGGGACCTAGTGAATGACCTGCAGAGAGCTGGGACCAAAGTAACAAAGGCTACCATCAGTAACACACTACGCCGCCAGGGACTCAAATCCTGCAGTGCCAGACGTGTCCCCCTGCTTAAGCCAGTACATGTCCGGGCCCGTCTGAAGTTTGCTAGAGAGCATTTGGATGATCCAGAAGAGGATTGGGAGAATGTCAAAATGAAACCAAAATAGAACTTTTTGGTAAAAACTCAACTTGTGTTTGGCAGAGAAAGAATGCTGAGTTGCATCCAAAGAACACCATACCTACTGTGAAGCATGGGGGTGGAAACATCATGCTTTGGGGCTGTTTTTCTGCAAAGGGACCAGGACGACTGATCCGTGTAAAGGAAAGAATGAATGGGGCCATGTATCGTGAGATTTTGAGTAAAAACTTCCTTCCATCAGCAAGGGCATTGAAGATGAAACGTGGCTGGGTCTTTCAGCATGACAATGATCCCAAACACACCGCCCAGGCAACGAAGGAGTGGCT
The DNA here is from genome assembly GCA_033459395.1 of Hemibagrus guttatus. Taxonomy (NCBI): domain Eukaryota; kingdom Metazoa; phylum Chordata; class Actinopteri; order Siluriformes; family Bagridae; genus Hemibagrus; species Hemibagrus guttatus. The sequence goes on along the minus strand of JAUCMX010000013.1, from coordinate 12,393,873 downwards.
TCGTAAGAAGCATTTCAAGGTCCTGGAGTGGCCTAGCCAGTCTCCAGATCTCAACCCCATAGAAAATCTTTGGAGGGAGTTGAAAATCCGTGTTGCCCAGCGACAGCCCCAAAACATCACTGCTCTAGAGGAGATCTGCATGGAGGAATGGGCCAAACTACCAGCAACAGTGTGTAAAAACCTTGTGGCGACTTACAGAAAACGTTTGACCTCTGTCATTGCCAACAAAGGGTATATAACAAAGTATTGAGATGAACTTTTGTTATTGACCAAATACTTATTTTCCACCATAACTTGCAAATAAATTCTTTAAAAATCAGACAATGTGATTTTCTGGATTTTTTTTTCTCATTCTGTCTCTCATAGCTGAAGTGTACCTATGATGAAAATTACAGGCCTCTCTCATCTTTTTAAGTGGGAGGACTTGCACAATTGGTGGCTGACTAAATACTTTTCTGCCCCACTGTATATACACATTTATCTAGTTACACATTTTTAACCCATCTCAGTTAATAATATAGTTTTTTTTTTTACAAGATTTCTTGCTGACAATGTCTGACAGTTTGCTCTTAAATTAACAATAGAGTTAAAGTAAACTGGTTGACTTTTTTTTTTATTACACCAAATGTAATTAAAAAGCATGCATGCTAATGTGCACATTAAGGGCTTCTCCTCCTGCCTCCACCCAGAAATAAAAAAAAAAAAATCAATACCATTTGAGGTCAATATTTAATACCTACTAATGACCATTAATAAATTCCATGAAGATTTCTCTGAGCAATAGACACTGAAAGAGGAAACAGCATCTTAATTTGAGACTTTCTACATCTTGGGAAGCAAATTATTTATGAATAGAATTATGAACAACACTTACTTAAAGTGAGTCATTAACACAGCAGATGCTCACTCAGCTTATGCTTTAAACAGAGGGCACATTTTCTTTAAGCAAGTGCATCAAATTAAACAAAACATTTATTTTATTAATTCAATAAATCAAAATATCAGCTTAAAAGCACGATAAATTAACCTACATTTTGGGAACAGATTATGATTTCATGACTTTTTGTATTTTGTGTCGTCATTAAGATTTGCGACAAATAATTGCCAGAGCACAAAATAAAACAAACATGTACTAGATCATGTACTGTACTATAAACTGTGAAATATTGAGAGTGGAGGCCATAATGTTAAAATGAACAGATTACTGGTGATTAATTACAACTAGAAATTTCTACAGGAAAATATTGGCTGTACACTAGACTTGTATGAGATGTTTATTTAAATGCTTGCCATAATTTCCTTCATACATCATCATATTAGTCTTTTTTATTTTAAAATGGTTACTTTCATGTTACATCATATTACATTTGACTACAAAAAAAATGTAATTTCTTCAATCTACATTTTCTGTTTTTTTTGGGCTGAAAGAAAAGTGCTTATGTAGATGCTGTTGGTAATCTTAAAATACTGGAATCTTGAAATATAATCAAGAGAAGTAATCTATCTTTGAATACACAAAATCATCCCCATGGGAATATTGACATAACTTTTGGACTTAAGTTGCCAACTCTGAGTATGACCCGAAGTCAGCTCCTCGGTCAATATCATTATATTATTGACAGTAAAGCAAAAAATGAGACAACTTAATTTTCTTCTTTCCATTTTCTTTCAGAAATTTAGCATGAGACATGTGCAACAAAATTTTTTTCGATTGTTTTCAATAATCTAATCTAAAATGAAAAATAGAAATATATATATATATATATAATTTTTTTTCTTCATTTTTTCATTTTATATATTACATACTATATATATATATATATATGTATATGTATGAAACATGCACATGATTTTAAAGCTTTACATATGTTTACATTCTTTAATGTTTACCTTATTCTAGCAATGAACCACAAATGGGTACACAGTTGTAGGCTCACCCATGCATTTACTCAGAAGTCAGAGATAGCAGTCATAAAGGGAGATGTTTACACAGAAAGCGAATTCTGAGCTTCCCAGTGGATGACACTATGCATGATCTCTATCCAGCTGCCCAAGGGTTCATTCTGCTCAGCCTGGCCCATCTGTGTAATTCTCTGCCAGATAACTAGAGTTTGGCATGGGCATGCTCCATAGCTGCATGGGGCATGACAAGGGATTTTACTAACATTTCACTCTAGTCACACGATGGAAGTGGCATAAAAAACACTTCTGTCATTTGGCACAACTGCTAAACAAGTTAAATGTATGGCTGACACAGGTAGCCTGTTCTCATTTGACATTTAAATGTCATGCTGTTGGTGAACAAAATGACCATTAGACCATCAATTAGACCATCAGCTGCTATGGCAAAACTGCATGTACATACCTGTATTAATGGTGCAACTAACAATCATATGGTTTTATTGTTAAAATAATGGAAATGTAAATATGAAATTGGTAATTAGTCAGTAAATACTATATCAGGGGGCACGGTGGCTTAGTGGTTAGCACGTTTGCTTCACACCTCCAGGGTTGGGGGTTCGATTCCTGCCTCTGCCGTGTGTGGAGTTTGCATGTTCTCCCCGTGCCTTGGGGGTTTCCTCCGGGTACTCCGGTTTCCTCCCCCAGTCCAAAGACATGCGTGGTAGGTTGATTGGCATCTCTAAATTGTCCGTAGTGTGTGATTGTGTGAGTGAATGAGAGTGTGTGTGTGTGCCCTGCGATGGGTTGGCACTCCGTCCAGGGTGTATCCTGCCTTGATGCCCAATGACGCCTGAGATAGGCACAGGCTCCCCGTGACCCGAGTATAGTTCGGATAAGCGGTAGACAATGAATGAATGAATACTATATCATTTATATTACAATATTTTGAATAGTGAGGGAAAGTGTATTGTGTAAAGTATTGGTCAATATGGTGTATAATCTATTACTGGTCCATTTAAAAGACTGCATCACTAAAATACTATATCTTCTTTCATTTTCCCCATTGGTAAAAATATTTTATAAAAGCCAGAGATGTGAAGGTGTAACTGATTCCAGTAGTGGAGAATGAGATCCATTCTCTTCCAGTGGGAATGGATTAAAATATAGCATGGATTTATTGCCAACAGAGAGAGCAGGAATGGCTCTGTCTTCCTCAGAGCATATCAATTTACTTAGATTCCATAAACCTGAAATCTCAAAATCTAAAATCTTGAAGGGTAACTAGTGCAGATATTGAATTGTTCATCTTTTGCCAATGTTTGCAGAGACGAAGGCTGACTGATTAAGTGGTGACTGTGGAATTATTTCAGTCATTATAAAGGCATAATGATGGCAGGGGATATAGAGGGCACTCATCTCTACAGGTGAACAAGCACAGAGTCTGTGAAAGCTGTGGCATGATATTACTCAATGCCCTAACCTTACAGTTTCTTGCCTGCAGGAAAAAATGTACAGAATCTTTATTTGAAATGTTACATTTCTGTTGTCCATTTAAAGGAAAGCCTTACAGTTTCTACATAGAATCCTACAGTTTCTACATAGAATCCTACAAGAGATTTGTTCGCTATCAGTAGAACCCATTTTTTGAAAGCTAAGAGTCTGTAATAATATCATGAACTCTTAAAGAGTCCCAACAGAACACCTTTCTTTTAGATCTCACTGTATACGGTTTACATACACTCATTATAATATGTCAGTGATTCACATTCTTAATATAAACCATGTGAAAATATGTTATAATGCCCCTGACATTACGTGTAACATAAAATCTAAAGTCAATATGTGAATTATAAGTATGTGTAAAGTTCTTAACGTGGTACCCAATAAATATACTTATCCTTATTGTGTTCTGCTTCACCAGAGCACAGTTTAAGGTTATGAGTTTCATCTCTCCTAAGACAAGATTGTTAAGGTTAATTAATATTACAGTTAATATTTTCCATGAGTGTTGCACTTATTTTTCATTAAATTATCCATTTTAAGAGTTTGTGACACAATGTATTACTTAACTTATAGCAATATCGATTGTACATGCAGAAAAAACACAAATTCAATGCATGTACAATAAACCTTTTTAAAGTGTGTTAATATGTTATTACAATAGACTAATTTAAAGTCTATATACAGGGTTTGCCCATTTTGGAGCCTGCACTCTCATGGGATATTAAGGATGGTAAGCTGCAGTGTGTTATGGCTAATTATCTAAATGAGAGCTGAGGGGGAAAAAAGATCTTGTTTCACATTTAACGTTTCTTTAATGTTGTATTGTAATGACCTACAACTACTGCAAGATGCCCTAACTTAATGAAACATGTTTGATGTCATGTAAGGGTTCTCAGGTCTGGACTTTAATAAGGCAGTTAAGTGGTAATGAGAGTGAATATTGTGCTAAAATCCCAATGAGGTTTTAAATGAGCGCTGTGAGATGCTGGATCCCCAGAGAGAAAATGGAACTAACTGGATCCCTTTCATACATCAGTAGAAGAAGTTAAAATGTCTGTTAATAAAAATACCATTACTTGTCTGGGATAGTACTACCACATAAAGACATGTTTTCCAGTAATAGTCAATCAAATTTATAGATTCACCTTAAAACGGTAGATTGACCCTTTAAACATCCCATACTGCAGAAAATTGGATTTTTTTACTTGCAGTTTTGACTGTGAAGCATTTGGATGTGCTATGTAAATCTTATCAAATGTATCCCTTGCTAAATCTACACAGTCCATATAGAGCAGCAAAGTGCAGAAAGCACATGCACTCCTTAACCATTTTGTTTGTGTGCAATTCAATGGAAATGGAAATGTAAGCAGGAAATTATATATCTTTAAATATATTCATAGTAGGTCACCTTTTAAAAATGGCTGCCACAACCAGAGCAATTATATTTACTACACTGTTTGTAATTTGCGCTTTGGTGTTTCTTACTAAATCTTCCCCTCAAGCCGTATGCAATCCATACCATCCAAAGTTCTCATACTTCTGAGGTCACCCAACAAAGTATCTCAGCAGATCGAAATGTTTAAACATATGGTCATAGTTCAGAGACAACTGTTTTTTAAGCTTGAACCTTGAACCAATTGTCTTTACAACAAAAACAGAATGTGTATAGATGACTGGATGAAGAACTATTTATTTAATTCTTCATTTCAAATTCCAAACAGATGTTTTGTTTCTTTAGAGACTGTAGTGCTCTTCCAAAGTGGTAACATGAAACAGAGCAAAATTAATCATAAGGACTTTGAAATGTATCATTTATAACTATAAACAAGAAAGCATGAGAATGTAACTGTTCTCCCAGTTCATGTCATGTTTGTCCACTTATATTGGATCTATGCAGGACATTTTATGGAACTGGACCTTCACAAATTTGAATCGTATACTGATGTTATACTTCATAGTGGTGGTGGTGAGTGGAAGCTTGATTCTGCTCAGTGAATAAACTATTTTTTCAAAGATGTCTATTAATTATTTCAATGTTGAATGAGTGGGTACAACCGTTGTGGCATGGATATGGTTTTAAAGTGAGCTGGAACCATCTGTATCATCACTCTGGCACCCTCAGTGACTTGGAGAGAAACTCAAAATGTGAGTTTTCTGTTTGTACATGTGGCAAAATGGACACCATGGTGCCTAGGTCTGATGCCTGGGTATGAGTAATATAGTAATTAAAAAAAAAATACAATTGATGAGTTGCGTATAATGACTCATTATTATGTGTGTATTATTTCTGTATCAACAACACATCTATATACATTATGTGACATGTAGCATGAATATAACCACTTTATTATTTACATTTACAGTACATTTACATTTCTGGCATTTGGAAGACACCCATATCCAGAGCGACTTTCAGTTTATCTCATTTGCACAACTAAGCAATTGAGGGTTAATGGTCTTGCTCAGGGGCCCAGCAGTGGCAGCTTGGTGGACCTAGGATTTGAACTCAAAACATTCCAATCAGTAGGCCAACACCTTAACCAGTAAGCTACCACATCCCCCACTATGTCACCACATATTATGTCCATAACATAAAGGCCCCTCAAGTCATATGTGAATGTTTCATAGCATCTTTCACAAGGGCCAAATATTAAAAATAGTGGCTAAACCTTATTACAGAAAAATGCAATCCACATTTCAGACTGCTCAAAATATTTCAGTGCTGATTGCTTTCTCAACCAGGCAAAACAAATCCATGAATTGAAAACTTTGCCTTACTGTTAAATCTGTTAAAATGAAAACTTTACCATACTGTTAATTCTGCAAGGTAGTACATCATATGTATTAGTAAAATATATAAAAAAACAGACTCTTCAAGTAGGAAAAGTTGCATGTATAGAGAGCAAGAAAATAAATAATTCAAAATAGATTAATACTGTTTTTGATTAAAAATACACACAAATATGTAAGGAAATGTCTCAGGAAACAGAAAAACGTATTGTATTACTGAATATTCACTAAAACAATTAGAACAACACAGCAGCAAAAATGTGAATTTATATAAATATTCATTTATATGAATTTCGTGCTAGCAGGTTGCTTAAAAGGTTATACAGTGGTGTGAAAAAGTGTTGGCCCCCTTCCTGATTTCTTATTTTTTTGCATGTTTGTCACACTTTAATGTTTCAGATAATCAAACGAATTTAAATATTAATCAAAGACAACACAAGTATACACATCATGCAGTTTTTAAATGAAGGTTTTTATTATTAAGGGAAAACAAAATCCAAAACTACATGGCCCTGTGTGAAAAAGTGTTTGCCCCCGCGAACCACAGTGAGTGCCATTATCTACAAATGGCGAAAACATAGAACAGTGGAGAACCTTCCCAGGAGTGGCCGGCCGACCAAAATTACCCCAAGAGTGCAGCGACAACTCATCCAGGAGGTCACAAAAGACCCCACAACAACATCCAAAGAACTGCAGGCCTCACTTGCTTCAGTTAAGGTGAGTGTTCATGACTCCACCATAAGAAAGATACTGGGCAAAAATGGTTTGCATGGCAGAGTTCCAAGACGAAAACCGCTGCTGAGCAAAAAGAACATAAAGGCTCGTCTCAGTTTTGCCAGAAAATATCTTGATGATCCCCAAGACTTTTGGGAAAATACTCTGTGGACTGACGAGACAAAAATTGAACTTTTTGGAAGGTCTGTGTCCCATTATGTCTGGCGTAAAATAACACCGCATTTCAGAAAAAGAACATCATACCAACAGTAAAATATGGTGGTGGTAGTGTGATGGTCTGGGGCTGTTTTGCTGCTTCAGGACCTGGAAGACATGCTGTGATAAATGGAACCATGAATTCTGCTGTCTACCAAAAAATCTTAAAGGAGAATGTTCGGCCATCTGTTTGTGACCTCAAGCTGAACGAACTTGGGTTCTACAGCAGGACAATGATCCAAAACACACCAGCAAGTCCACCTCTGAATGGCTGAAGGAAAACAAAATGAAGACTTTGGAGTGGCCTAGTCAAAGTCCTGACCTCAATCCGATTGAGATGCTGTGGCATGACCTTAAAAAGGTGGTTCATGCTTGAAAACCCTGCAATGTGGTTGAATTACAACAATTCTGCAAAGATGAGTGGGCCAAAATTCCTCCACAGCGCTGTAACAGACTCATTGCAAGTTATGGAAAATGCTTGATTGCAGTTGTTGCTGCTAAGGGTGGCCCAACCAGTTATTAGGCTTAGGGGGAAAATACTTTTTCACACAGGGCCATGTAGTTTTTTTCATGTAGTTTTCCCTTAATAATAAAAACCTTCATTTAAAAACTGCATGATGTGTTTACTTGTGTTATCTTTGACTAATATTTAAATTTGTTTGATTATCTGAAACATTAAAGTGTAACAAACATGCAAAAAAATAAGAAATCAGGAAGGGGGCCAACACTTTTTCACACCACTGCACACTATTCACTAAATGCATAATGGAATGCACTACAAATATCTATACAATAAATACACTGTAATATATAATGTAGTGCAGTACTGAATTGCATATTAATTAAATATAATGTTATACATTTACAAATACATGGTTTAGGAATGACCTTGTTTACTATTAATGCTGAAATAATAAACATACCAAGATGAGCAAGAGACTTTAACTTGATAAAATTATGAATGTTATACATCGTGCTATTTGATTCAAATGGCTAAAATGTAATTTGCTAAATAATTAAGGCATTTATAAATCATTTAAATATTCTAAAATATTAATCTAGCCATGGGGGTCACAATCCAGTGACTTCTGTGCCGGTCCCAAGCCCGGATAAATAGAGAGGGTTGTGTCAGGAAGGGCATCCGGCGTAAAACATTGCCAAATTTAACCATGCGAATCGTCAGTACGAATTTCATACCAGATCGGTCGAGGCCCGGGTTAACAACGACCGCCATTGGTGCCGTTGTCCTACAGGGCGCCGGTGGAAATTGGGCTACTGTTGGTCGAAGAAGTAGAGGAGGGAGGAGAGTGCACAGATAGAGAGAGAAGAGGAAAGGTAAGAGTGTAGGACTGAGAATAGGAACTCTGAATGTTGGTACTATGACAGGGAAAGGTAGAGAGCTGGCTGATTTGATGGAGAGAAGGAAGGTGGATATACTGTGTGTACAGGAGACCAAGTGGAAGGGTAGCAAGGCTCGTAGTATAGGAGCAGGATTCAAGCTGTTTTATTATGGTGTGGATAGTAAGAGAAATGGGGTAGGTGTGGTCCTGAAGGAGTAGTTTGTGAGGAATGTTCTGGAGGTGAAGAGAGTGTCAGACAGGGTGATGAGTCTGAAGTTAGAGACTGAAGGGGTGATGTTGAATGTTGTTAGTGGTTATGCCCCACAGGTATTAGATAAGGTGATGGAGAGTATTCCCACGGGTGAGAGAGTGGTGATAGGAGCGGATTTTAATGGACATGTTGGTGAGGAGAACACAGGTGATGAGGAGGTGATGGGCAAGTTTGGAGTTAAGGAAAGGAACCTTGAAGGACAGATGGTAGTGTACTTTGCTAAGAGGATGGACATGGCTGTGGTTAACACTTATTTTCAGAAGAGGGAGGAGCATAGAGTGACTTACAAGAGTGGAGGTAGGAGAACACAGGCAGACTACATCCTATGTAGAAGAGGCAATCTGAAAGAGATTAGTGACTGTAAAGTGGTAGTGGGAGAGAGTGTAGCCAGACAGCATAGGATGGTAGTGTGTAGGATGACTTTCATGGTCTGTAAGATGAAGAGGTCAAAGATAGAGATAGAGAAGAAAACCAAGTGGTGGAAGCTGAAAAAGGAGGAATGTTTTGAGGAATTTAGACAGAAGTTGAGGCAGGCTCTGGGTGGTCAGGTAGTGCTGCCAGATGACTGGGAAACTACAGCAGAAGTAATCAGGAAGACAGGGAGAAAGGTGCTTGGTGTGTCATCTGGAAGGAGGAAAGAAGATAAGGAGACTTGGTGGTGGAATGAGGAAGTTCAGGATAGTATCCAGAGGAAGAGGTTAGCCAAGAAGAAGTGGGACATGGACAGGACTGAAGAGAATAGACAGAAATACAAGGAGTTACAGCGCAGAGTGAAGAGGGAGGTTCTAAGGCCAAGCAGAAGGCATATGACAAGTTGTACACTAGGTTAGACACTAGAGAAGGAGAGAAGGACTTGTACAGGTTAGCTAGGCAGAGGGATTGAGATGGGAAAGATGTGCAGCAAGTTAGAGTTATTAAGGATAGAGATGGAAGGGTGCTCACAAGTGAGGAGAGTGTACAGAGGAGATGGAAGGAGTACTTTGAGGAGCTGATGAATGAGGAAAATGAGAGGGAAAAAAGAGTAGAAGGGGTGAACTCTGTGGAACAGAAAGTAGATAAGATTAGAAAGAATGAAGTCAGGAAGGCTTTGAAGAGGATGAAAAGTGGAAAGGCAGTTGGTCCTGACGACATCCCGGTGGAGGTCTGGAAGTGTCTAGGAGAGGCAGCAGTGGAATTTTTAACTAGTTTGTTCAACAGGGTTTTAGAGAGTGAGAGGATGCCTGAGGAATGGAGAAGAAGTGTGTTAGTGCCGATCTTTAAGAATAAGGGTGACGTGAAGAATTGCAGCAACTATAGGGGGATAAAGTTGATGAGCCATACAATGAAGCTATGGGAAAGAGTAGTGGAAGCTAGGTTAAGGAAGGTAGTGGAAATTTGTGAGCAGCAGTATGGCTTCATGCCCAGAAAGAGCACAACAGATGCAATTTTTGCTCTGAGAATTTTGATGGAGAAGTATAGGGATGGTCAGAGGGAGTTGCACTGTGTGTTTGTAGACTTGCGTATGACAGGGTGCCAAGAGAAGAGCTGTGGTACTGTATGAGGAAGTCAGGAGTAGCAGAGAAATATGTCAGAGTGGTGCAGGACATGTATGAGAGGAGCAGGACAGTGGTGAGGTGTGCTGTGGGTCAGACAGAGGAGTTCAAAGTGGAGGTGGGACTGCATCAGGGATCAGCTCTGAGCCCCTTCCTGTTTGCTATAGTGATGGACCAGTTGTCAGAGGAGGTCAGACAGGAGTCTCCTTGGACAATGATGTTTGCAGATGACATTGTGATCTGTAGTGAGAGCAGGGAGCAGGTGGAGGAAAACCTGGAGAGGTGGAGGTTTGCGCTGGAGAGAAGAGGAATGAAAGTCAGTCGTAGTAAGACTGAGTACATGTGTGTGAATGAAAGGGAGGGAAGTGGAACAGTAAGGTTACAGGGTGAAGAGGTGAAGAAGGTACAGGAGTTTAAGTACTTGGGGTCAACAGTCCAGAGTAATGGAGAGTGTGGGAAAGAGGTAAAGAAGCGAGTGCAGGCAGGTTGGAATGGGTGGAGAAAGGTGTCAGGAGTTCTGTGTGATAGGAAAATATCAGCGAGAATCAAGGGGAAGGTGTACAGGACAGTGGTGAGACCGGCCATGCTGTATGGTTTAGAGACAGTGTCACTGAGGAAGAGACAGGAGTCAGAGCTAGAGGTAGCAGAGCTGAAGATGTTGAGGTTCTCTTTTGGAGTGACAAGATTGGACAGGATTAGGAACGAGTACATCAGAGGGACAGCTCATGTTGGATGTTTGGGAGACAAAGTTAGGGAGGCCAGATTAAGATGGTTTGGACATGTTCAGAGGAGGGAGAGTGAGTATATTGGTAGGAGAATGTTATATGGTTATAAGGTATATGGATGGAATAAATGAGGATATGAAGCTAGTGGGTGCAAGTGTTGAGGATGCAGAAGATAGGGATAGGTGGAGAGAGATGATTCGCTGTGGCGACCCCTGAATGGAAAAGCTGAAAGAAGAAGAAGAAATATTCTAAAATATTGTATCTAATATTGCCAAGTAAAATGCCACAAAATGACTGCCTGCCATAACAGTGAGTTGAGGATGGAGGATGCAGTAGTAAATATTTGCTCATCTAGAGTAATAGGATTTCTCTGGCTATCTCCATTATACATCTACACAGATGTGTATAGAGAGAAAGCTAGAGCATGAGTTAATTCAACTTCTTATGCTGGCAAACTTTTCTTGACTGTTTACATAATGATGCATTCAGTGCCTGGGGAAAGTGATGAAGCAGACAGCAAATACATCCATAACAAAAGCTACTGCGCAGCCATGATGGATCTTGTTAGCTTATATTTTCTGAAGCTAGTGCTCCATGCGGTGCCTCATGTTCCACCTTTGGAGCGTGCCCTCATATTATGGCTCAACCTGGGTGTAATTAGCACATTCCTCTCCAGCTGAACAGGCTGATACTGGCTTCCAGCAGTGGTGAAGGTAATTAGAAGAGACCAATCAGACAGGGCCCACAGTGCTACACCTACCGGTACTTATACAGTCTGGGCCTTAGTGTCTTGGACAAACTAATGCTGACACTTCATTTGGCTGCAAAAACCAGTTGCTTCATTGACATATTCCACTATTTGTTACTTAAACCATTCCCTTAACTTCTTCCAAGACACCCTTTCTAATTACATTAACACAACAATTCTTTTTGTAACAAAAAGAACTTGTAGAATAAGTTAAGTGGGATTTTAACGTCATTCCTCTATGTAGCTTTTAGACAAATAACAAAATGTTATTTCTCCAGGATCATGCATAATACACTGCAATACAGTAGTACAGTATACAACACTACATAAAGTGCAAATACACAGCTGTGTGTGTGAATGAGTAGAAGACAATAAATAAACAGAACAATAAATACACAGAGCAATGAACACACAAAACTAAAGAGCAGTGTTGCTGTGCTTTTGGGGAAAAATTAGGCTGGTGAGGGATATTTTTTTAATAGCATAATAACTGGGGCTAACTTATTTAGCATATGTTCCACAACATTAAATGGAACTATAAATGAACAAAATGTATCTTTAATAAATTCAATATAGTAATCATTGACAGAATGCTGTAGTCGAACAGGAATAAATCATTTCAGGATATGCTGCTGTTTGGTAATGTTACGGCCGGTAGTGTCCGGCAGGATATAACAGACCCAAACGCGAAGCTTGACACGGACAGGGGTTTATTAAACATAACACATAAACAAACATGAACCACGGCACTACATTCGGCCTACATACAAACAAGGACTAGCAACCAAAGCAGACACAGACAGGACTATAAATAGGAAACATAATCATGGAAACATTAGGCACAGGTGAACATTAATCATGACACAATAGGACAGGGCAGGGCTTAACTACAACACATGGCCGAACATAAACAAAACCACTCATGACAAGACAAACCCCTGCTGAGAGCCCCCTAGTGGTCCAACCTCAGCCCCGCTACCCGTAACATCTCCCCCCTCTCAACGGCGCGGCTCCCGACGCGCCAAACCTTAGCCCTCCCCGAAAGTCCGGGCCAGCGATGGGTCCTGAGGAGGAGCAAGGAGCATAGAGAGGCCGGTGGGGGGAGCGAGAAGCAGGGTGAGGCACTTGGGGGGAGCGAGAAGCAAAAGCAAGGTGAGTGGGGGAAAGCGAGGACCAAGGCAAGGCAAGTGGGGGGAACGAGGATCAAGGCGAGGCACGTGGGGGGAGTTAGAAGCAGGAGCGAGACAAGTGGGGTGAGCACAGGACCCGACGGCAAAGGGTCCCATGCGACGTCCACAAACAAGTGGAGGCGCCGAGCGACGTCCACAGCCGAGCAGCAGAGCCGAGTGACGTCCACCGTTGAGCAGCAGGGCCGAGCGACGTCCACCGCCGAGCAGCAGGGCCGAGCGACGTCCACCGCCGAGCAGCAGGGCTGAGCAACGTCCACCGCCGAGCACTCGCGCCGAAATTTCTGTTTCGCTGGGGGCCAGAAACTCCAAGGGGCGGGAGGGTGGGAGCTAGGTACTGCCAGGACTCTCCTCCACTAGCGAAGATTGGGGCAGCGCCCCCCACGGAAGCTACATCGTGGGGCGGTGCCCCCCACCGGAACATGGGCGGAGCGAGAGCCGGAGCAAACAAAAAAAAGGTAAAAAAAAAAAAATTCAAGGTTCGGGGCCCTGGCCAGAACTCTCCTCTGCTGGCGAAAATTGGGGCAGCGCCCCCCACGGAAGCTACATCATGGGGCGACGCCCCCCACCGGAACCTAGGCGGAGCGAGAGCCGGAAACAAAACTTATCCAAAATCATAACCTGGCCGGATCATAACCCCCCCCCTCCCCCCGGACACTCCGGACCGGGGCTCAAAGCAAAAACAAAAACAAGTAAAACATTAAAACCTGGAAACAAAAAACTAACCTTCTCGTGGAAGCTTTGCGCTGGATCTGTTCGGTTTGGGCTAGTCCTTCTGTTAGGGCCGGTAGTGTCCGGCAGGAATATAACAGACCCAAACGCGAAGCTTGACAAGGAAAGGGGTTTATTAAACATAAAACATAAACAAACATGAACCACGACACTACATTCGGCCTACATACAAACGAGGACTAGCAACCAAAGCAGACACAGACAGGACTATAAATAGGAAACATAATCATGGAAACATTAGGCACAGGTGAACATTAATCATGACACAACAGGACAGGGCTGGGCTTAACTACAACACATGGCCGAACATAAACAAAACCACTCATGACAAGACAAACCCCTGCTGAGAGCCCCCTAGTGGTCCAACCTCAGCCCCGCTACCCATAACAGGTAACAGTATCTCCAATTCATGCCACATCACACCACTAGGCTGCTGATTATTTAGCTATATAGCAACAGGTCTTGCTGTGTTTTGTCTTTATGTATTTTTAAGAGTTTCTAATGAAGGATGTTTACTTTGAGAGTATCAGGTTTACTAGTTGAGACACCATTTTGATCAGATAAGATGAGTTTACTTGCAATAAACCATATGTTGGTCATTCTGTGAAAACACTGACCACCGTTTTAATAAATAGGATAAAACTGCCAACATAAATATATTTGCTAGATGTAATCTGAGCAAGACAGGGACCTTCGTTACTTAATGTAGCACAAGGATGTGAATTCTTTTTATTTATTTATTTATTTATTTATTTATTTATTTATTTATTTATTTATTTATTCTTAGTTCTGTCACATATGCTTATTGCTTTCATGACCTCATTTAGAGCTGTGATTGGACGCTACATAGCATTGTTGGTACTGAACTGCCAAACACTGCTGTGTCAGAAGAATTCCATGTGCAATAGCAAGGTATTGCCTGAATTCTTTGGATGTTTTAGATAGTTATAATGCATTCTGACCTCCTCACTGGCTTGAGGACAGTGTGGAAAGATTCTGCTTGGTCAGATGATATTATGTATTCATTTATTTCCTCTTCGTATCAGGGCCAATGTATAGCAGATGTGTAGATAGCTCAGAGGTGACAGAGGCAGAAAAATGCCTCTTTTCCAAAATGCAACATTTCCGTCCATGTTGCAGCTTCATCTAGGACTTTCTAAAGCCAGGAATCTGTTTCTATTGTTTGAGAATGTAGTGTAAAGATACTGGGTATGTTGTGGTTACTCACAAAATCTTCAGCCAGCTTAAGTAGCCTAGTATTATTCAGCCTTTCTGTGTCCACTGGATGCCTGGCTACGTTCCCAGAGTCTGTTCTTTTAACAACTGAGAAGCTGAAATCCTTTGGCAGTCAGCATCTGTATTCTTGAAGGAGTAGAGGATGAGGTCAAGTATCAGTAACCATGTGAATCTTCCTGAATGAAGACAAGCCTAAATCAGCGCCTTTCTCTGTTTTTGAGTAATGCTACTCCGAAAGTGACAGCTGTAGTATGTTGGCATAAGTGCATGTAGCTTACTGTAGGGGCCAGCATGTGACAGCATTTGCTCTGAAAAAACAAAACAAAAAACAAAAACAACAGCAGTAAATATCCAAAGGTTTAAGTATTTGGTGTTAACTGCCATAAACGTGGATTATGTGCACAATGAAATTGAATGTAGCAGGAGTACCCTGCTGTGAGGCTTAGTTTGTGGGAAAGAAATCACAGGTGTTCATTCCAGTGCTATGTAAATCTCTTGTATTTGAAGGAGAAAATCATCAGGCTGTGACTGAACACTGGCATGCCAGGATCAACATGTCTGCTGTGGCACCAATGAGGGTCTGCTATGCTGTCATTGACAATAATTTTACTCTGTATAAAAGTTTTACTATGCCTTATATTAATATAAAGTCCAATTTTTATTTATTTTTATTTATTTCTGTAAAAAGGACAATATACATTAATCATCATCAACATTAATGCTGTAATTTTGACCAGGTATTTAAAGTAAGTGCCTTGAAGTAAGTGCCATTAATCGTATTCTCTTTAATTGTATTATATAACCACATTGTTTGTGGCATGTATCATTCCAGGGACACTGTATAATTGCAGCAGTAATTACTCTAGAATTTGTCTCACTAATGATGAATGATACATTACATAATTATCATAATAATACCTAGTACGCATGACCATAGATACACAATAATTATTCATCTGTCCCTCACTGTAAAGTTTAAAACATACATTGAGCTTACTCAATGGTTATGAACTGCTATATCAAAATCATTATTGTTTGCACAGCCTACAGCTATTTTTTTTTTCTTGGCTTATGCCCAGTCTGACCTCTTGTCATCTAGAGTCTCAGACTTGGGAGTCTGTTCATTCAACTGTCACACTGATAACTAATAATAATAATACCTACATTATTATTTCTTCCCCTCTGCTATTGATTGATAGCAGAGCCTCCAGCTAGGAAAACAAATAACACAAGTCCCCAGCACATAACCAGTAGGTAAGGTCTGACTCATAGAGTAAATTGCTATATTCTGGTTGCTTTAAATAATAGTAAGCCCAGTGAGAGCTTACACTGGAAAAAAAAAAATACTACAAAAAATTGAGAAAGCAATTTGAAGTCACTTTTTGTGTAACTTTACCCCATGTTTTACTGAATAAGGTTTAACCTATTTTAGTAAGTAATACCTCCAAGATAATACTGCCATGATATTTCTAATATTTAATATAAATACCAAATTGTCAGAATTATACCAAATTATTTTTTGTTTTATTTTTTGAATATTTTATAGACTGTGAATTAAATGTTGAGAATCATGTCAATATTTTATTGATCAAATTCTCAAACTACTACACAGCAAACCACACATCTCCCAGTCAAACAACTTAAAATGATATTTGGAGCTTTACGTCAAACAAGGTCTCTTGTTGGTCTCTTAGGGTCATCTTTCTATAAATAATTTATTATAATGTTATAACATTGTTGTAGAAATTTTACTGTTTTTAAAAATGATTCATGGTGTCTCCTGCCAGATTAAGATGGTTTGGACATGTTCAGAGGAGGGAGAGTGCGTATATTGGTAGGAGAATGTTGGACATGGAGCTGCCAGGCAGGAGGCAAAGAGGAAGGCCAAAGAGGAGGTATATGGATGGAATTAATGATGATATGAAGCTAGTGGGTGCAAGTGTTGAGGATGCAGAAGATAGGGACAGGTGGAGAGAGATGATTCGCTGTGGCGACCCCTGAAGGGAAAAGCCGAAAGAAGAAGAAGAATTCATGGTGTTTCCTACAGGTGTTATGGGGGCAAGTGCCCCCGATGGACCACTAGGGGCCTTCAGCAGGGGTTTTGTTCATTTAGCCATGTGTTTGTTCTAGCCACGCCTTTCCCTAATGTGTTCATGCCTGTCACCTGTTCCTAATGTGTCTGTAATCATGTTCCTTATTTATAGTGGCCGTCTGTCTTCGTTACTTTGCCAGTCCTCGTCTTTGTGTTACGTCTGTGTACTGTATGTTCCTTTGTTTAATAAAACCCCTGTCCGCCGTCTAACTCCGTGTTGGGTCTGATTCCTTTACACCGGCTGCATCAGCTCCGCTCATCATCAGCAGCGCTTTGTGACAGAAGGACTGGCCTAAACTGTACAGACCCAACGCGGCGCGAGGTATGCGAGGCTTCCTTTTTTTCCCTGTTCTCCCTAGCACGCCCCATTTGGATTTTTTGTTCTCTCCGGCACGTCTTTCCGCATCAGTTTCTCTTCGTAGCGGAAAGATGTTTTTAACCTGCCTTTTTTTTTTTTTTTTTTGCCGGTACTCGCTCCGCTTTTTTCCCTGTGAGGAATACGGCTCCACTTCCGGTTTCCTGTGGAGTGTATTGCCTCACTTTCGTCGGCAGAGTGGAGTACCGGCTACCCTCGCTTCAGTTTTTTGAGTTTTTCATTTTTTCCGGAGTGGATTTTTTTCTTTTATCCCTACAGACCTGTTTTCCTGATTCGGTGAGGTATCCAGTTTGGAATTTCTTTTTCTCTCCTTCAAGTATGGGTGCATCGCTCCGCCTCTGTTCCCTGTGGGGGGCGTCCTTCTTCTCCTGTTCTTCATCTGTTCTTCTGTACAGGACGCCGCCTCACTTCCGTCGGCGGAGGATGGACCCAATCTGACCTTCATCTTCATCTTCATCTTCGCCGGGACTCGCTCCGCCTCGCTCCTCATCAGCGGAGGAGATCGCCGGCCACACCTCCCTCCCTCCCTCCCTGTGGGGGTCTTCGGGCCAGCCGGGCTGAGGTCGTCGCTCATCTCGACTACGTGTCAGGGGACGTCGCTCGGTGCTGCTGCTCGGCGGTGGATGTCGTTTGGTTCTGCTGCTCGGCGGTGGATGTCACTCGGCGCTTCTGCTCGGCTGTGGACGTCGTTTGGGACCCTCCGGCCTTACCGTCGTGCCCGTCGCTCCCCCCATTTGCCTCGCCTTGCTCCTCGCTCCTCCCACTCACCTCACCGTGTTCCTCGCTCCCGCCACCTGCCTCGCCTTGCTCCTCGCTCCCCCCACTTGCCTCGCCTTGCTCCTCGCTCCCCCCCTTCTTGCCTCTCCGTGTTCTTCGCTCCTCTCTGGGTTTCCCTGGACCGAAGGGTTTTCCCGACTAGGGGGAGGGGTTGGTGCGTCGGGAGCCGCGCCGTGGGGGGGGTACTGTTACGGGGGCAAGTGCCCTCGATGGACCACTAGGGGGCCTTCAGCAGGGGTTTTGTTCATTTAGCCATGTGTTTGTTCTAGCCACGCCTTTCCCTAATGTGTTCATGCCTGTCACCTGTTCCTAATGTGTCTGTAATCATGTTCCTTATTTATAGTGGCCGTCTGTCTTCGTTACTTTGCCAGTCCTCGTCTTTGTGTTACGTCTGTGTGCTGTATGTTCCTTTGTTTAATAAAACCCCTCTCCGCCGTCTAACTCCGCGTTGGGTCTGATTCCTTTACACCGGCTGCATCAGCACCGCTCATCATCAGCAGTGCTTTGTGACAACAGGTCTCTGTGCTGCTGTTAAATCAGAACTGAAAACCTACTGAACCTCAGCACTTATGAGTTCTGAAATCACACCATTTTATTCTTATAAAGCTCATAAAGATTTAATAATAATTTCACTTGAAATGCAAAATTGATCTGAATTCAAAAGGGCAGGCAGCTGAACTGGATTAACTTACTCAATACACACAAAACATTTATATTTATTGTAGGTACATATATTTGCAAGCAGTAAAAACTCATCAATAATAGCTCTAGCAGGTTCTTTTACTTTCTTTTCTTTTACATCATGTGGATGGTTGAGTGTGTGTGCCTCGCTTGGGAACCTTGTGGAAGAATGTGCTATGGGAAGAAGGCAAGATGGCAGAGTCAGTGTGACGCTCTGGGCAATGTTCTTATGGAAAACTTTGAGTCCTGGCATACATGTAGATGTTACTTTGACATGCACTGCCTCCCTAAACATTGTTGCCGAGCATATACACACATTTATTCCCTAATAGCAGTGGCATTTTTCTGCAGGATAATGTGTCCTGCCACACTACATAATTTGTTCAGAATGGTTTGATGTCAAAGAGTTCAAGTTGGCCTCCAAATTCATCAGATCTCTGGGATATGCTGGACAAATAAGTCTGAACCATGTAGGGCTGTTTTGGTGGCACAAGGGAACATATACATAATTATGCAGGTAGTTTTAATGATATGGCTGATCAGTTTAAATAGTACATAGACACATACCAAATGATTTAAGGTATGTTATTTTTATTCCCATAAATACCTTGAAGATGGGGGTACACTTACTTTACTGGTCAGATTTGGCTTTTTGCTAGTGTGGCTTTATACAAGAATGGGTGTCACATAAACACCATAATATACCGACCTCCCTCATAACCACTGAAAGTCTATTCCTAGAGCTTTTAATTTATTTCCTAACACAGGACTGTATATCCTGAAAGGAAACCAGAGAATGCATTTTATATGCATTCAATTCTATCACACATATATAACCACAAAATTCTTCGCACAGCAAGGGATAATGTATTTTTAATAAACTGAGATACTTACAGGTTCACTTAACATAGAGTAAATCTGACAAGGAATAGCTGCAGACAAAAAGAACATCTTTAATGTTAGATTAGAGGTTAAAAAGACATTTACTTATATAGCAGAATACATAAATACCGAGACTGCACATCTCTTTGGAATGAAATGAGAAATGATGGGCTGGTTGAGAAGATTGAAAAGTGTTTTCTTGGTTTCATATTTACTTGAATTTACTCATAAAAATATTAAGTGCACATAACTGTTCTTGGTTTTGTAGATTTGGAGTAAGTTATCAGTTTGTGTTATGCACTATGTAAGAACAACAGAAATGGACTTCCAGGTAGATCAGTGCCTTTATGGATGAAATCTGACAACCACATGCACACTTTTATTACTTATGATGGATTATGATGCATGTAAAAATGCTCTTTCTGTGGCGTTTATATGCGTGCATGTGCAACCATTTAATTTCTTGTCACATTTTTACTGTTACTATTAAGTACACTGTAATCCCAGATGAGTTGAATTTACTTAAAAAATTTGAGGAATTGTTTTTGTGTTTTACTCCAAATACAACAAGACCAAGGAATATTACAACTCAAGGCTGATAGAGACCTTGCAAATTAGCATCAAATCAAAACTGATGCCAATACAATACAAAATACACCGCAAACAGTGAACAACAGTGAACATTTTAAAATTGCAACATTACAAACAAACAACTTGGTAATAGTAACATAACCATTACCTTTTACAGTGCAAGCTGGATTTTTCAAAGACTGAATTTTTGGTGCCAGCTCACCTTTTCCTAGGTTGAGGCCTGAGGCAGGTTGGTCAGTTCCTCCATCACCAAACTCCCTTCCAAGATGATTGCCACTTTAGATGGGTTTAGCTGAGGACTTTCCTGGTCTATGCAGAGTATTCCCACTGTAGTTTGACTGTATGCATCCTTGTCAGCTACATCCTAAAAAAGATTGAAGAAACAGATTGACAAGGAGAAGACATTATCATGCTAGTTAATTCTTTGTTGTACACCAAAACGTATCTCCAACTGTATAAGGAAAAGAACCATACAATATAAACTACATCACAGTTAATTAAAAAAGGACAAAACCAAAGTCTTAAATTGGCTTTGACAACTGCCATATTTGGAACTGTACATGGCACAGTGTCTTAACTGGACACAACTCTTATAAAAATCATTTTCATGCTAATCAAAGTTTGCCATAACCAGTCATATTTGTGTGAACTGTTACTTCTAAGAACCTTAAAAGAAATAGACAGTTTCTCATGTAATTTGACATGTTCATGGTTTAAAGACAGCTGGCAAATAAAAACCTGAAAAACAAAGAGTATACATTGTTACTATTATTACTATTTAAATTATTAATAATACATTGGAATCAGAGGACAAGATGCATCAAATCATGACCCTCTGAATTGTAATCTAATTGAACAAGGGAAGATTCACAGCTCTAAAAGAGAACATTTTACAACAAAATAATCACTTACAGAGCAGGTCTTGAAAAATGCAGGAGGATCATCCCCTAAAATGATTGGCAGTCCCTGAAGACAAAGACGTCTGATGTCTGTTGGTTCAGAAGTCTGAAAGAAAAAACATATATTTTATAGTACATTTTGCTTGAGATAAATGCATTAATATGAGTGTATGAGTGTGTTTGCATGTGAGAGTGTTTGTGTATGAGTGTGTGTTTAAGTGTATGTGCTTTGTATGTACTGTGTGTTTGTATGTGCTGTGTGTATGAGAGAGTAAATGTGTATGTGAGTGTGTGTCTGTGTATGAGAGTGTGTGTGTGTGTGTGAGAGAGAGAGAGAGAGTGAGTGTGTGCAAGTGTATGTGCTGTGTGTCTGTATGTGAGAGTGTGTTTTTCACAATTATGAAGGCAATACTTACACATCCACAGCATATCTCTGTCTGTCCTGCAGAACAAAACAAGAATTTACAATTTAGAGAGTTATGGGCCTAAATAAAGCATGAGTATGTCTATGTAATTTGTATTTAAACCATTAATTAACTTTTACAGAGCCAGGAACATAACATGTAAAAAATATATATCCTGGCCACAAAAAAGATTTTGTTTCCACAATAATTTAATTATAACTGTAAAATCTCATGCTTATCAAAGCTCTGATTTGGATTTTTTTTCTTGATATTTGTGCAGAAATCCCTGTGCTTGTTCATGTTGAAATACAAAAAATGTGCATGGTGTCTCTTGAAATTACTATATTGCTATAAACTGCTATTTACTACTCAGGAATACTACTTATTTTACCAAATCACATAAATATTTATCAAATCTAAATGATTAAAATTAAAAGATTATCTTTGTAATTGGAGTAAATATGTTTACTTTTATTGCTATAACAGTGATTCATTTTCTAAGTCTAACTAGAGATATATATTTTTGTACTCCACGTGCACAGTCATCAACCACTGAATTGGGTTTCTAATGGAAGTTAGGGTACAATGATAGCAAAAAATAGAGCAAATATGTACAGGAAATATCACCTGTTACTTTCAAATGCACATACAGAACATATTTTAAGTGTAAGAAGTGTTTTAGATGCTTTTGCAATGCTTTGTTGTAAACATAGTATATTATATCGTAAGTATATAAGTATATTATACTTATATTTTTAATAGTAATGCAATGAAACTTCAATAATTTAAGTATATTGTGATTAAGTTTTTTAATTGGATATTAAATCCGAGCTAACAGTAACACATAATTGTCAGCTGTGTTTATTCAGCCATTGGATGAAACATATTTACGATGAACTGTGACATAAATAGTAAAAAGGATATTGAAAACTAAGAAGAGGTCAGGTAATGTGAAAACATATGCATTTTTAGACTGAAATAGGTTTAAAAATCTCATTGCATTGACAGCTTCTGAATGTTTCACCTCCTGTTGCACTGCTTCACCATTTTCTTTTCAGAACATGAAAATAGCAACAGAGCACCAACTAAAACCATACTATGTGTGTCAGTAGATCGATTAAGAGTCAGGGGCCAGATGTAGAATGTTCATTTTTGTCACAGAGCAATATGTTTCAATACTCCTTAAGAGAAGATACTGTACTTTAGAGGTGAAATGGAGATAACCTCTTTGAATCACAGCAGAGAGTAATGGATTTAGTGTTCAATGACACTTCTCGTGGTGACTGTGAGATAATGACTATTTAGGTGCACCCCTCCTGTGTACATTCATTAACCTGCTGTATGTATGAGTATAAAAGCTCCTGGATTAGAGACAGGTTAAACACACAGTACAAAATGTGGGCATTTGTCCTTTTGCTAATTGATGGTTTGCTAATCTGACACCATAATTAGTCACGTCAACTAAAGTGCATTTTAAAATGAAATTTCAGTTCATTTTGATTTGCCCCAGAGGAATTATGGGCTCTGTATAATCTTACCTTTTAAACTTTGCATATAAAACAAAGAAAGCACTTTTGTAAGGTTCAAGGCACTGACGAATCTTGGCGAGGAAGCAACTAAAAAAAGAGCGTTGCTTATGCAGATGTCTATTTTGCAAGTGATTCAACATATTGCTGAAGATGTTTTAACAGTATTGTTCCCTTAAATAACTTTATATATTTACTGCACTAGTTGCGTGAGCAAACCATTATATTAAATTATATTAAAACTGAACTAGTAACATTTAAATTTAGTTCAAACAACAACATTTTTTTTTAATTTTAACGTTAAATTGTTTGGTCTACTATATTAAGCAACATTTATTCTGTCCATGGCTACAAAGTCAACATCAGTATGTTAAAATCCACCATTAATATTAATCAGATGAACTCACAACACTCATGATTAAGTTAACATTCAACCAAAGACAAATTAAAAAAGACGGCTCTGTGATTAAGGCTCTAAGGTTAGTGATCCGAAGGTTAGGGGTCTAAGCTCCAACACTGTGCCACTGTCAATCCCTTGGGTGTGGCCCTTAAACCTGCCTGCTCTTGGGGTGCAATATCACAGCCGACCCTGCACTCTGATCTCCTGAACTCCTAAGAAGCTGGGACATGTGAAGAAAAGAATTTCAACGTATTATAAAATATATATACAATATATATAAAGGATACCTTTATAGGGCACAACATTAGGACCAGGAACAGGTGACATAGCAGGAATTAAACAATAGGGAAGGCGTGGCACAAGATACACACAAACAAGCGGGCTTCCAGAATTCACCAATTCACCCGCCAGCGCCCTCTCTGGGCCTGGCAGGGAACTGTCCAGCTGTTCCTGAGAGAGAGAGAGAGAGAGAGAGACTCTGAATCCTCCAAAAAAGAGACAGGGGTATTTGGGAAAATTGCTTGAATCCAAGGCTGAACAAGGCTCATTCAACTGCAATCTGGGAAAATGGACGCCTTCAATAAATTGTGTGTAGTGGTAGCAACAGTTAGCCATGCAACATCAGTGTTCATGATGTAATTGCTATCTCAAAACAGAAAACTATATGGTGAGTCTTGTAAATTTAACCAACTAATGCGTCAATATTGATTGATCTTAAGAAAATGTAGCTATAAATTTCTTTTTAAACTGTTTACAGGAACATGTCAGATGATCATGTGATATCACTATGCAATGAGAAAAAGGAGGGAAGAAAGGAGTCATATGTGAATGATGCAGAAACCTTGAATGAGTTACATATGAGTAAGACACAAAAGCTTTACATTTACTGCAGCACCTCAGAATCTATTAGAGGCATTTTCATCCTGGTAAAGCACTTATTTTAGTTTGAATAATTACTCAACTTTGCATGAACAAATTACTTTAGCATGCTTGTTAGATTTTGCATTCTCTCTCTCTCTCTCTCTCTCTCTCTCTCTCTCTCTCTCTCTCTCTCTCTCAGTCACTGTTGACATAATTATATACTAGATCATATTTACATAGCCTGAGAAGGTGATTAAATGTTTAACTGATAAGCTAAGATTATCACTAAGAATTATGCGTGTGTTTTTTAAGAGTTACAGCATTAATCACTGTGATGCTTCAGATGACTTATGCAGGGGCAGAGAAGAGATCTGACTCTCATTGCATTATCACCTCTGTTGCTTTCCAAAACCACATTTTTTGCATAGAGGCAGACTACAAACCATCTGTAGACTGTCATGAATCAAAAAGAAACTGTATACTATACTACACACACACACACACACACACACACACACACGCACATGCACACACACACACACACACACACACACACAGAGGGTGAGAAACAGAGAGACAGAAAGAAATTAAAGTCGCTTCAGAGTATTTGATTTTGTGATTGCAGAAATTAACTCTGTGATATTCAGGGGAACCTGCAATTTTTCAGAACTACACCAGCTTTTCTGCAGATTTGAGCCAAGATCAAGACGTGTTGTGTGACATCATCAGAACGCACATTTAGCTAAAGCAGTCTTTGATTCAAATGGGTTGAATATGAGCACAGCTCTCAAAGGCAATCATTATATATGTGACTTCACTGGTTTATAAAAAAAAATGGATAGGAATAGTGATGACTTAATAGTCTATAGTCAATCTCATAAACATCAAGGAGGAAACGGGAGGCAGGTGGACTTTGACAGAACTTTGGGGCTCAATTGATTTTGCAATGAGCATGTTTCAGTGCAATTTCTCAAACTCAAAGAAAAATCAAGCTAAAACAGTGTCTGAAAATTTTGAGGTGAGTGTTACTGTATGTGCAATCTGCTTTTTCAGCTCTGTCCCTCTTTCTCTGCTTTGTGGTGTGTTCTTTGCTGTAATAGCAAACAAAGCTCATATAAATAATTCAGTAATCACACCTAGGTGAGAATGATACCTGCTGGTTCAACCTGCCCCCTCCACACTCAATGACTGTAAATCGGATCATCCAAATAAATTGAAAAAAGCTCAGTAGTCTATAGCGGGGCACTCAATTATAAAGTGTTTACCCAATTTCCACAAAACTCAAGGCCCATAAAGGACAAATAAGAAAAAGATATTTCATATGTTACATAAAGTACAAGATAAAGCTGATGTACAAACAATTTTTTTCTTATCTTTTTTGCCATTTCATATTTCTCTGCCTCTACTCTTCACATTCACAGCTGATGCTTTACATTTCCTCTGCTGCTATGCTGTCTCTCCACAAAATTTAGTGTAATACCTATGATCTAGAGATTATTATCAAGTCTCCTGATGGTTAAATGCAGATCTTAAGCCCTGTGTTACCAGGGAAGCCACCATGCACATACAGTGGTGTGAAAAAGTGTAAAGTGAAAAAGTGAAGCAAACTTGGGTTCTGCAGCAGGACAATGATCCAAAACACACCAGCAAGTCCACCTCTGAATGGCTGAAGAAAAACAAAATGAAGACTTTGGAGTGGCCTAGTCAAAGTCCTGACCTCAATCTGATTGAGATGCTGTGGCATGACCTTAAAAAGGTGGTTCATGCTCGAAAACACTCCAATGTGGCTGAAGTACAACAATTCTGCAAAGATGAGTGGGCCAAAATTCCTCCACAGTGCTGTAACAGACTCATTGCAAGTTATGGAAAACACTTGATTGCTGTTGTTGCTGCTAAGGGTGGCCCAACCAGTTATTAGGCTTAGGGGGCAAACACTTTTTCACACAGGGCCATGTAGTTTTGGATTTTGTTTTCCCTTAATAATAAAAACCTTCATTTAAAAACTGCATGATGTGTTTACTTGTGTTATCCTTGACTAATATTTAAATGTGTTTGATTATCTGAAACATTAAAGTGTGACAAACATGCAAAAAAATAAGAAATCAGGAAGGGGGCCAACACTTTTTCACACC
The DNA here is from genome assembly GCA_033459395.1 of Hemibagrus guttatus. Classification (NCBI taxonomy): domain Eukaryota; kingdom Metazoa; phylum Chordata; class Actinopteri; order Siluriformes; family Bagridae; genus Hemibagrus; species Hemibagrus guttatus. The sequence goes on along the minus strand of JAUCMX010000013.1, from coordinate 12,367,356 downwards.
ACTGTAACTAGGATACTGAAGATGAGATGAATAAATGGGCTTGAGCCAAGTTTAGTCTTAACCTACTACACTGATCATACATAATATACACCGATAAGCCATAACATTATGAGCACTGACAGGTGAAGTGAATAACATTGATTATCTCCTCATCATGGCACCTGTTAGTGGGTGAGATATATTAGGCAGCAAGTGAACATGATGTGTTAGAAGCAGGAAAAATGGGCAAGCGTAAGGATTTGAGTGAGTCTGACAAGGGCCAAATTGTGATGTCTATACGACTGGATCAGAGCATCTCCAAAACTACAGCTCTTGTCGGGTGTTCCCGGTCTGCAATGGTCAGTATCTATCAAAACTGATCCAAGGAAGGAAGCCGGCAGAGGCAATGTCATGCTTTGGGCAATGTTCTGCTGGGAAACCTTGGGTCCTGCCATCCATGTGAATGTTACTTTGACAGACCATGTTGTTGCAGACCATGTACACCCTTTCATGGAAATGGTATTCCCTGATGGCTGTGGCCTCTTTCAGCAGGATAATATGCTGTACCCCAAAGCAAAAATGGTTCAGGAATGGTTTGATGAGCACAATAACGAATTTGAGGTATTGACTGGCCTCCAAATTTCCCAGATCTTAATCCAATCAAGCATCTGTGGGATGTGCTGGACAAACAAGTCTGATCCATGGAGTCACCACCTCGCAACTTACAGGACTTAAAGGATCTGCTGCTAATATCTTGGTGCCAGATACCACAGCATACCTTCAGGGATCTTTTGGAGTCCATGACTTGACGGGTCAGGGCTGTTTAATGTAATGTGCTAATAATCACAATATTGTTACAATATTGAAACTGGACAATGGGCTATCAGTTCTGGGGTGGCACTGATATTTCTGTGGAAAACCACAAACAGATATTTAAGCCAAAACTAAACCTTCAAACAAATGAAACATTTTAATTGGAAAGCTAAACTGTAGCCATGTGATTATTTAAATAAATTCTGAATTGGATTGCTGAAATTAAAGCAGTGCGACTTATTGGGAACCTGATTCAGACTAGCAGATTGGACAGGTGATGCTAGAGCCATGACTGAGATGTGAGGACTCATCATGACCCATTTTCAATGACACACAGCTCATGTCTCATAGTCTTACAGACTGGTTACACAGGTGTGCTAGATGAGTCGCTCAGACTGAAGCATAACCAAGGCAGCTGAGTTGAACTGATTTGAAAAATTTTTTGGATTTTTTAAAAATTCATATGGATATGGCTCCTGAAACAGAAAAGCATTTGCTGTATTGTCTGGAGACAGAGTGTTCAAATCGCATCAATGCCATAGCCATCCATGTCTGAGAGTCTTTGCGATCATAATTGATCTTGGTCTCTGCGTGGAAGAAATGTTATATCCCTCTTCCCTGTCAATCAGTGTGACACTACCCTATTCCAGGCAGGAGTGAGCTCATGTATGCATACATAGGTGTGATAGCGAGTTCCCCTTTGAAATAGCCTGAGCAGCAGTTTGAAAAGATATGGTGGAAGGCTGCATGTTTAAGAGAAAGCACATGTTATAGGTCAACCTCCCTGGTTCTGAGCTTTTGTGAGGTAGGAATTGTCAATGACTAAAATGAGTATAAAGATAAAAAGGTTAAGGTTATAAAACTTCAAAGGTTAAGGTCAAGGTCAACAATACTTTTTTCCACAATGTCCTTCATACAAAATCATACTGCGTGTAATAACTGTATCAAATCATTAAATCAGCCAAGAATTCTCTCTCTCTCTCTCTCTCTCTCTCTCTCTCACACACACACACACACACACACACACACACACACACACAAAGGCTCCAGCTTTGCTGTATCTCTTGCACTGTATACCCTCCGATGCTTTTTCACAGTACTTTCTCTTTGTAGGCTCATGTGTAACTAGAAAGCTATCAAATTGCATTTATACACTCAAAAATCATATAGGTTGAATGTTTGTCCATCCAGTAGGGGTCAGTATGGTTACAGTACTCCAAGGGACCTATGGATTGCCTCTTTACTCTCTCTAAACATACATTTGACCCTTCATTGGGCTCTTACCAGATGTCCTGTGTGAAATTATTCACATTGAAATGTCTCATTCTCACTGTGAATAATATATTTCTTGTCTCTCCAGAGCCTGGCAGTATATCATGATATACGTATCTGAATATGTATCGAGCTGTAAGGTGTGATTTTCTTTAAATTTGTGGGCGAATGTATATATCCTATATAAGTATCTCCTGAAGACACTTAGTTTACAATAGAAACAGAGGCACAGTGTCTAGTCCGGATTGGATTGAAAAAAAAAATCATGACACTACATTTTTTAATTAGAATAATTATAAAATTTTTTTTAGCTGCAAATGTTATTGGTTATCTGCGGTATCAACCAAATTACTGAAGCTAGACAGTTCTTGGTGATATGTAGTGACAAAACTCTTCAGTGAAGGCAAGCCTGTTTTGTGAGAAGATTTTGACTTCCTGAACACATCTACTTCACTATAGCACAAAAATATGATGAAAATTATACAGCTCTCCTCTTGTATTTCCTCCTCTACGGATTTTTTAGTAATACAGTCCTGAGCTTTGAAGTAATTGTGCAGGGTGAAAATGTTTATAAAGCACAAGGTCATGAACACATTGCTCTCCCAACTACTTGGGTGAGCTACCCAGATGTATGACTGGCCTGTTCTGCAGATTAGATCCTGGTGAACAGGAGCAGAGGTGAAAAGAAAGCCCAAATCAAACCAGAGAAAATCAATGCAGTTTCTTCTCACCAGGAGTCCTAAGCATGGCCATGATTAGCTTAATTGGCTAACGATCCAAAGGCTCAGACATAAGTCTAATCCCCAGTGAGGGTACTGGCCTCCTAATAAATCTGGCCTTCAGAAGATTCATGGTCCTTACAAATAAAAGAGGAGTTTATTTTTCATTTAAAATGCATTGACCTGCATATAACAAAAGTATAAATATTTATTTTATTTCTGTATGATTTTTACAGTTCAACATATCATCTTAATACAGAATATATAAGAATATTAAAAAAAAGTTAAATGCATCCCCATATTTTAAGTACCAGCGGGAGCCAAAATCCCAAAGCTATCCTGAGCAAAATCTATAAAAGAAACACTGAAGAGTGTTTCTCAGACTGGCGCGTTAGAGATAGGGTTGTTTGCCCCGCCGTGCTTAGCTGCTGTGGATTTTGGATGTCTTGTCAGAAAGTCTTGAGCAAACGTATTCTCTATTCATATTTCATCTGAATAGAGTGTAGATTTCATGTGCACAAAGGAGGGAGTTAGGAGGTGGGGAGAAGTAAACAGTGAAGCTTGGCTTGAGTCAAATTCTCTTTATGCAGCCAAATCAGTGAAAGCTGACTGTGAGTGCATAGTGGCTTTGTAGACCCTGCTCTCATTTTCACTTTCTTTTGCTTTTCCAGTCTGTTTTCTCTCAAATGAACACTCTGTAACACCTACCAAACCCACAATTATTATTATACTCCATGAATGTGCTGTTAACTTGGTAGGAGATGCTTCAAGGTGTTGGACTACACATATTATTAATGAACAAGAATTTGGTCCAGTGAGCTGGCAAATAGAGAAGAGTAGAAATACTGTTAAATTACATTATCACTGTAAGTGAGCAGGTACAACAATTTTATTTAATGCTAATGTAAACAAGCACCTGAGTTTAGTCATTCTAATGGAATCATCCAGATAAAAATACTGTAGGTCTTTTATGCAAAAGACACCCTACAATGTAATGGATCTCTCTCTCTCTCTCTCTCTCTCTCTCTCTCTCTCTCTCTCTGTGTGTATAAGTGGGTAGTCATACTTCTGTATCTTGGTGAGGATCAAATGGCTGACTATCTGACAAGTTTGACCTTGTGACCACATTTTTAAAATACAAACATCACAGCTTTTATTAAAAGAAAAATAAACTGAAATAGTTAAATGATTTCCAAGTCTCTTTTTGGTTTATGAAGTTATGGTTATGGCTAAGATTAGCAGAACATTAAATTTAGAAGCATGATAAGACAAAAAAAAAAATCTTGCTCACAATTACTCATTTCAACTTTGCCAAAATAGCCCTCTAGGTGATGGATGCTTGAACATAACTAATTATACCAGCAATCAATGAGTGTATGACATATCCAGTGACTGCAGCATATAAAATTCTGAAAAAGTGTATTTTAATTAAACAATATCTCATGAGCAAGAGTGCAGCTGTATATGTGCTAATATTGCCATGCTGATATTCAGAATAATATGATGATTGTGAGTGTGATATTGTTTTATACAATTCTTTAAACAAGAAATTAACATTAAATTTGTGACATTATGGCCAAATATTATTCTACTATTTTTGATTTGCTAGCAGAAATACACGCCACAGAAGGTTGGTTACATGGCTAGCTAGCTGACTGATTGAAATTGGCATCCCTTCTTCCTTTTCATCTTCAACTGACTAAACTTTAAGTGAAAAGTTACATCCAAGAAATACCATGTCAATGGAAAATGCAATGAAAATCATTTTCCATGGCTGCTGCTGATGTCACTAACTGTAATGTAGTAACCCTTTCAAAATGGAAAGTGGAATTTTAGTGAAATAGGAAATATAAACACTTTCAGAACACCACATGTCCAAATCAGAGTAGTGGACTGGAACTAACTGTTGCACATGTAGTAATAGTTGCATATGTAGTACATTCCACCAGATTGTATTATTATATTATTATATATATATATTATTTATAATGTATAACTTATATTTAAGTAATATCTTGTAATTGTTTTTTTCACAAAGTTTTCACTGGGTCACTAGGTGTCACATTGTATATTATCTTGAATTTTTGTGACTTAACTTTCCTTTGTGATTTTTTTGTAGTAGTTTAGCAGCAAATAGCACATTTTACCACAATATAATATGCATAATATTTTACATTTCAAAACATGATAAACATGTCTAACATGATCTTATTCTAATATTCTAATGATAAACATGATAAACATTTGTCTCTGCAAAGCCTACTAATTATGTCTGATCACATTAGTTTCTTATACAATCCACTTCACACCATCTTCATCAAAAGAAACAAAAGAATATCACACTTTTACAGTTTTATCTATGCGTGGGTATATATACAGTTATTGGATATTTCAGTACAATGATCTTTGGAGAGCAGGGCTTCTAAAGAAGATAATGCAAGGAAGATTGTGAAAGTTCAGCCAAAATACTGGATATCTATTGATATTCTAACATCACTAATATTACTATCTATTATGCAAATAATATTTAACACACGTTATTGTTACGGTTGGCAAGTTCCTCGTTGGACCACTAGGGGGGTTTCCAGCAGGGATTGTGTTTGTTTGTTTATGTATGCCATGTGTTTGGTTTAGCTCCGCCTAATCCCTAATGTGTTCCCGCCTCTGTTCACCTGTTCCCTATGTTCCAATGATTAGGCTCCTTATTTATAGTAGTGTCTGTGTCTGTGTTAGTTGCTAGTCCTCGTCAATGTATTCCTTGTTATCATAGTCCTTGTCATTATAGTTCTAGTCTTCGTTATCTATGTTTTGATGTTTTCATGTTATTACTTTAATAAACCCCTGTCTGACGTTATTCCCCGCGCTTGGGTCTGCTCCATCTTCACCAGTAAAACCGGTTCCGTGACAGAAGGACTAGCCAAAGCAGTACAGACCCCGCGGGATGGTTTACGCGAGGATCTTTTCCTGCTCCGGTTGTTCCCAGCCTGATTTTTTTTCTTCTTCTCCGGTACTCGCTCCGCTTTTTGTTCCTGTGGGGAACGTCGCTCCACTTCTGGTTTTCCGTGGAGGACGCTGCCTCACTTCTCGTCGGCGGAGGAGGTTACCAACTGCATCTGTTTTTTCTCTTTCCTGCTCCTGTGAAGTTCCTAGCCTGGGTGGTTTCGCTGGAACTCGCTTCGCTTTTTGTTCCTGTGGGGGACGTCTCCCCACTTCTGGTTTTCCATGGAGGACGCCGCCTCACTTCTCATCCGCGGAGGAGGTTACCGGCCACTCCTGTTTTTGTGGAATATTTGGTCTGCACCTCCATGAACATTTTTCTGCGCCTGTGGGGATCCAGCCTGATTTTTTTTTTCTTTTTGCCGGAACTCGCTCCGCTTCTGTTCCTGTGGGGGACGTCGCTCCACTTCTGGTTTTCCGTGGAGGACGCCACCTCACTTCTTGTCGGCGGAGGAGGTTACCGGCCGTACCTGTCTCCCTCCCTCCCTTCCTTCGGGGTTTTTTTTTTTGCCCCAGCTGGACTGAGGTCGTCGCTCGGCTTTGCTGTTCGTCGGTGGACGTCGCTCGGCTCTGCTGCTCGGCGGTGGACGTCGCTCGGCTCTGCTGCTCGGCTGTGGACGTCGCTCGGCTCTTCTGTTCGGCTGTGGACGTCGCTTGGGACCCTCTGGCCTTGCCGCCGGGTCCCTCGCTCCCCCCACTTGCCTCACCTTTGCTCCTCGCTCCCCCCACTTGCCTCGCCTTTGCTCCTCACTCCCCCCACTTGCCTCGCCGTGCTTCTCGCTCCCCCCACCTGCCTCTCCGTGCTCCTTGCTCCTTCCTGGACCCACAGCCCGTTCAGACTTTTGGGGATGGATACGGGTTGGTGCGTCGGGAGCCGCGGCCTGGGTGTGGGGGGGTACTGTTACGGGTGGCAAGTTCCCCATTGGACCACTAGGTGGGTTTCCAGCAGGGATTGTGTTTGTTTGTTTATGTATGCCATGTGTTTGGTTTAGCTCCGCCTAATCCCTAATGTGTTCCCACCTCTGTTCACCTGTTCCCTATGTTCCAATGATTAGGCTCCTTATTTATAGTAGTGTCTGTGTCTGTGTTAGTTGCTAGTCCTCGTCAATGTATTCCTTGTTATCATAGTCCTTGTCATTATAGTTCTAGTCTTCGTTATCTATGTTTTGATGTTTTCATGTTATTACTTTAATAAACCCCTGTCTGACATTATTCCCCGCGCTTGGGTCTGCTCCATCTTAAAAACCGGTTCCGTGACAGTTATTACAGCAATGTTATTTTGGACTTTGATTGAAAGATTTCAGTGCACTCAAGAAGGAGTGAAAACAAATGGGTGCACATTTTTTATGGTATGTCTCACTGCTTGTGCAGATTTAAACACTAAATGAGCTTGTGCATAACTAAATGACACTAAATGACAAAAGTGGGAATTGGTCTTTAGTCACAATTCATTTGTTTGTTCTTAATTGTTCAAGATAAAATAATTAAGTCTCATGTGTTTCATTGGTAATTGGTAATTGAGAGGCTTATTTAAGTTATTTAAGTTAAGGCTGACATAAATAATAGGGGTGTAAACCTTGTGCTTCCACATTTGAGGATTTCGATATTCAATATTGATATTCAATACCACTGAATTTCAATCAATATATGATCAACTTTGTCCAGAGTCTGAGGTTAACCTATCTATAATTTGCAAATTATGATGCTTTAGAGAACTATTTTAACTTATAATTATACATCTGTTTTAAAATATTCATAATTTGTTTACACAACAGGTGTCCATTTTTATGATAATCAATTCTAATCAGTAATTTTAATCAGTAATTACATAAATGCCTTATTCTAAAGTATATCTAAAGTGATCTTTGAAAACACCAAAAAACAGTTTGTAAGAAAGGGGGAAAAACTTACTGATTTATTCCTGTGTCTGTGCTAAGATGTCTTGGGAGGCCAAGAAGAGTGTGTATAATTTTGCACTGCTTCAGCCACATAAGCAGACCAAATGGCCAAAAAATTTGGCTTGTGTCAGTCAAAATATCAACATGTTGTTACGGACGACAGGTCCCAGGTTGGACCACTAGGGGGGGTTGCTAACAGGGATTGGTTTTGTTTATGTTTTGTTTGTCATGTGCTTGTTAGCCCCGCCTTGTTCCTAATGTGTCCTTATTGATGTTCACCTGTTCCTAATGTGTCCCTTAATTATGTTTGATATATATAGTGGCCTTTTGCCAGGGTTTGGGGCTAGTCCTCGTCAATCTGTAGTGTCTACGTGTGGTGTTGGTCTCGTGTTGCTGTTTGTATGTTTTTGAGTTTAATAAATCCCTGTCTTCGTCCATCCTCACGCTGGGTCTGTTTTCCTTATGTTTTGGATCCTGGAATCGTGACAGAAGGACTAGCTGCAACCGTACAGACCCAGCGTGTTAGCTCATGTGAGGAGTTTATTTTTTTTCCCATTTCTGGTTTTATTGTTTTGCGCGATTTTGGTTTTTGTTCCAGCTCTCGCTCCGCTCATGTTCCCGTGGGGGCGTCGCCTCACCAGCTGGTTTTCCGTGAGGGACGCTGCTCCACTTCCTGGTTAACGGAGGAGAGTTGCGATTTGGATTTTTTTTTGTTTTTTGGGAATTTTGTGTTTTCTCCGGCTCTCGCTCCGCTCATGTTCCCGTGGGGACAGTGCCCCACCATCTGGTTTTCTGTGGGGAACGCGGCCCCACTTCTTGTTAACGGAGGAGAGTTCCGGCCAGGATTTTTTGGATCTTGGGTTGTTTTTTTTTTGGCGTCCGGCACTCGCTCCGCTCTTGCTTCGGTGAGGGACGTCGCTCCGCCAGCTGGGTTTTTCGTGGATGACGCCACCTCACTTCTCGTCGCTGGAGGAGGTTACCAGCAGTATCTGGCTCCCGCCCGCCCGCCCCTTGGGGAGTTTCCGGCGTCAGCGGGACAGGGGTCGTCACTCGGCGCCGTCGTTCGTCCTTGGACGTCGCTCATTGTCGTGGCTCGGCGGTGGACGTTGCTCGGCGCTGCGACTCGGCAGTGGACGTCGCTCGGCCTTGCGGTTCAGCAGTGGACGTCGCTCGGCTCTGCTGCTCGGCTGTGGTCATCGCTTGGCGCCTCCGCTCGGTGGTGGACGTCGCGTGGGGCCCTCTGGCCTTGCTGTCGGGCCCCGTGCTCCCCCCACCTGTCTCGCTCCTGCTCCTCACTCCCCCCACTTGCCTCGCCTTGATCCTCGCTTCCCCCCACTTGCCTCGCCTTTGCTCCTCGCTCCCCCCCCATTTGCCTCACCATGCTTCTCGCTCCCCCCACCGACCTCTCTATGCTCCTTGCTCCTTTCCAGGACCCATTGTTTGTCCAGACTCTCGGGGAGGGTTATAGTTTGGCGCGTCGGGAGCCGCGCCGTAAAGGGGGGGAGATGTTACAGGCAGCAGGTCCCAGGTTGGACCACTAGGGGGGGTTGCTAACAGGGATTGGTTTTGTTTACGTTTTGTTTGTCATGTGCTTGTTAGCCCCGCCTTGTTCCTAATGTGTCCTTATTGATGTTCACCTGTTCCTAATGTGTCCCTTAATTATGTTTGATATATATAGTGGCCTTTTGCCAGGGTTCGGGGCTAGTCCTCGTCAGTCTGTAGTGTCTACATGTGGTGTTGGTCTCGTGTTTCTGTTTGTATGTTTTTGAGTTTAATAAATCCCTGTCTTCATCCATCCTCGCGCTGGGTCTGTTTTCCTTATGTTTTGGATCCTGGAAACGTGACACATGTTGACTAACTACCTAATTATGCTTGCATTCTTGTACCTGAGGTGGGACCATTAAGGGTCCATTGAAGACCATAAAGGTATATCTTGTACCTATAGTATGCATATTGTACCTTTAAAAGGTACCTTAAGAACTACTGTTGTACCTTTCAAGCTTTACTCTAAAAGCTAAAAAAGGGCCATCATGTGCACTTTCTTAGCTATACAATAAACACTAGTACAAGTACAAATGATGCATCTCTATTGGCACCTTGACTTTGGTACCTTGACATTAATTGTCCAGTTTTTTTTATCAATTTTTTTTAAATTAAACATTAAAAGTACACTAAGGGATATACTGGTTTGGTTTTACTGAAAACATCAGAAAGATCATTTTCTTAGGAAAAGAGTATTAAGCAAATATGTGGATGCTAGGCTTGCTATAGGAGAATTCCATTCTTGATGATAGTATGATCATCAGGCTATAGAGGTGATGAGGCATTATTATATCTATAGTAGATTAGCATCACTGATTTGATACTAATGTGCTGAACTTAGATGACGGAAGCACATCTGCAATCACTTATGAGCCAGATAATCATTGTTTGAGTAGAAAGGTTTTTATAGATTGTTGTGAACATGGAAAAAGTGGCTCAGTTGTTCCAAAGATATACTTTTATCTGAAGTACTGAATGCTTTGCAATAGAAAGGCCTTTGACTTCATAGACATCCCACTGCTCCAGGAGTGAGCCTGTTGGGGTGAGAAGCAGCTGCCAGGCTATTTATTAATGAAGTGTAATTTTATGCATATGCTAGCCACCTAGTATTAAATTATTAATGATAAGTATGCATCTATAAGTTAGTTTCTTCTTTAACCACCTGAGATGCTGCTTCTCCTCTGGATCAAGCTGAAATAGCAGGTCTTCATTTACAGCCTATACTGCATTTACAGCCTATACTGTCACAGAATGATAGCATATTACGTTTATGAGCTTATTTGGTGAACAATATTGTACTTAGATTGTACCGCCTCGTTAAAAGACAAATTTGGTAAACACATTGTTTGTGCATGCAATCAGTGTCAGTGTGGACAGTGAGACAATCAGGCAGATTTTCTGGATAAAAGAGCAGGCAGAAAATTTGGGCTATACCAAAACATTTAAAGTGTCCAAGAGTATAAGGCAAAAAATTGACAATATAAAGAATGTGTCTGCCAACTGATAAAAGTCACGACAGACACCTCAGATAATTATTGTTTTAAATGAGTAAATGTATTGTCGACCTGATCGACATTTTTAATATTAAACAAATGATATGTTATAGCCAAAGTCTTGGTCCCAAACCAGAACAATCATCTTTTACCACATAAGGTATCCATCTTTGTATTCAGCTTTTTTTTATTATGTTTTTTAATTTCATTAATGTGATATTAATGTGCTGAACATAGATGACTGAAGCTCATCTGCAGATCTTCCTTATCTGAGTAGAAAGGTTTTTATAGGAGATTGTCATGACCTTGGTACTTAATGAGTAAATGAAACAATTTATGTAGTTGACCTTAACAGCATTCATTCATTTATTGTCTACCGCTTATCCGAGCTATTCTCGGGTCACAGGGAGCCTGTGCCTATCTCAGGAGTCATTGGGCATCAAGGCAGGATGCACCCTGGACGGAGTGCCAACCCATCGCAGGGCACACACACACACTCTCATTCACTCATGCAATCACACACTACAGACAATTTAGAGATGCCAATCAACCTACCACGCTGTCTTTGGATTTGGACACACATATGGCGGAGGCGGGAATCAAACCCCCAACCCTGGAGGTATGAGGCAAATGTGCTAACCACTTCATTCCCCACTCAACCACACACTCTAATAATGCCCTTAACCCTACACCACCTCTAATAAACATCACTAAATTATGACTCTGATTGTACTTAAAGGGCAAAGTAATTTCACTAGTACTCTAGAGAAATAAGTGCATGCCACTCAATCAGTATTCTTTTCTACCTAAGTTACATTGCTCCTCATGAGCAATAGACCCACAGTCAGCTTGCATTAGAACGAGTCCTATTCATTTTCTGCTTAAGAAAACATTCACATCTACAGCACAAAAGCACAAAGAATGAATTACTCTTGAGAAACATGTGTTGTAGCCTAAATAAATCCCCCTCTTGTTAAATGAGGCAAATAAACATAAAAATATCAGCATGTCAAGTAAAAATAAAAAAACTTGACAATACTAACAACAGAAAAATAACAAAATAAGATTTTTGATTGATTGATTAATTGATTGATTGGTTTATTTCTGTAGACATGCCTTTATTCATTATCTACAGGTGGACAGGCCAATCTAGTAGACATTCTATATTTGCAAATATCATTTATTTTTCTATATAATATAATATTAAAAGTTTAAGGATGAGAAGTTTAGGATGAGTAATGTGTAATCACTTCTCTAGTGTAGTCTTTTTACCTGAAGTAATTTAAACACTTGCTTAAACAGGATGTTATCTCAGGCTTATCTTTGTTTCTCTTAGTCAACAGATCTCCATTTGCTTTTATACATTCATTCATTGTCTATGGCTTATCCGATCTATTCTCGGGTCACGGGGAGCCTGTGCCTATCTCAGGCGTCATTGGGCATCAAGGCAGGATACACCCTGGACAGAGTGCCAACCCATCGCAGGGCACACACACACACTCTCATTCACTCATGCAATCACACACTATGGACAATTTATAGATGCCAACCAACCTACAATGCATGTCTTTGGACCGGGGGAGGAAACCGGAGTACCCGGAGAAAACCCCCGAGGCACGAGGAGAACATGCAAACTCCACACACACGGCGGAGGCAGGAATCGAACCCCCAACCCTGGAGGTGTGAGGCAAATGTGCTAACAACCAAGCCACCAAGCCACCATGCCCCCCCCCATTTGCTTGTAATGCATGAATATTCCATTTTTTTATTAAGTCATTCAGACATTTGTCCAATGTCATCTGTATAGAGTGTAAAAGTTCTCTTCTGTGTATTGATGATGAGATGCAGGAACATCACCAACATTTTGACAGACTGTATTTGATTAAAGCTAAAATGATTAGTTTTATGTCTGTTACAGGCCAGCACATAGCTATCTGACACCTCGATGTAAATGAACAAAGCACACTGGGTTTTAGACACATTTAGGCAGACCTACTTCGTATATATGAAATATATAAATTAAAGAATAGTGGTTCCTTAAATAAGAAAGGTCAAAGTAATTTATGTTAAAAACTATAATAGATTCAGAAATTACACTGATGCTTGTACTCATAAGTGGCTCAAAATCTCCTGGTTACACAATTGCATTTGACAATGTAGGGTACAATTACTGAAAGGAAATTATTACAATTGCACTATCCAGTGTTACCCATATGAGGATGAGTTCCCATTTGAGTCTGGTTCCTCTCTTCCTCATGTTGCCAACTCCTCTTACCTACTTCTGAGTTTTTATTTTTATGTTCCTGTAAAGCTGCTTTGTGACAGTGTCCATTGTGAAAAGAGTTACACAAATAACATTGAGTGTTAAAGTTTCATTGAAGTGAATTGAATGTACCATTTAGGCAGACACTGACATATAACGGATGTTCCCAGGCCACCATGCAATTTATTTTGTTTCCACAAATGAGAAAAGTGAAAAAGAACTTGAAAAGAATAAAATACGAAGTTTTTCTCTAAGTAAGAATTTGAAACCTTTGAATAAGATCTTCTTTTATTTCTAAAAGTCAAGTACAAGTACCTGAGCCCTTACTAAGAAGTCTCTGAGTCTTATAAAAGACTAGAGGGTCTTTAATGTAGTTTAGGAACCACTCCTGTAATGTGGTTTAAGCAATTTATATACCCAGAATGTATGATTGATGAATAATATGAAAGTATAAATATTATATGAACATGTATGAACAGAAATGTCATGTCACATGCTCCTACTAACCTTGTGGTTTGGTATATAGTATATAGTTATAGAGTACCTTTTGTTTGTGTGCCTTGTTTAATAAGATTTTAAGAAGGTGACTGCTATCCCCAGGGAAGTGAAGAAAAAGATGCTCCTGTGAACTCACCTACAGCATAACATTCAGTGGTGAAGGAGAGGATGGGGTGGGTTGACTTAAAAGCTGATGCTTGAGAAGCCATTTACTTTGTACTGCTTTTTTACTTGCAGTGTCTTTGTGTAAATTTCTTACTGAAAAAGAAAGTCATATCTGAATATATGAAATACAAAAGTGTATTATCCTCCTCCCCTGTAGTTAGAGAGACATGCATTAAAATATTTAAAATGTATTAAAGACTTATAATAGATAATATTCTACTTTAAGAATGAATTGACCCCAACGTATGAACTTGTTCAGAAGCGGAAAAAAGATACTATCTTTGGTAAATTTACACAATAGAAGTTTTTTGAGGAGTTATAACTTTGCAGTATTCAGTCATGAAGTATATGATGTATAGTTCACTTTTAAATTAGCAGTTCAGACAACTTAAACATGAGGCTTAATAAAGTAGACTGTTCTCTAGTTTGAAATTTACAAAATCTAAGCATCCACTTTCTGAGGAAACTGACTGCTCAGAAGCTTAACAAGCCCGAACAAGAAAAGACAACATTTTGAAGTAAAAATTCTGAGACAATTTCATGATTTCATGAGTATTTACATGCACAAAACACCAGTTTTATTTTCCTTAAGGGCCACTGAGCTAGGACAACTACGTAAAATGAAGAGATTTCTGTGCCAGGGTAAAACATAATCACACTTGTGGAAAAAATGTGAATTTTTTTTTCTTTCTCAAAAAATTCCACAAAGAACCATTTTTGGAACATTTTACACACTAAACACACCACACAAAAAGATTTTTTACAGTTATATGCCATTTAAAATATTTTATAGACGTTTGAAATATAAAATGTTCTCATAAAAAGTTCATACTTAATAACACACACACAAAAAAACATCCAAGCTGCTTTGCTTGGCAGTTTGATGGACTCATGACTTTAAAATAAATCTTATTTTTTACATTTATTATTATTATTATTAACAACAACCACCACCACCACCACCACAACAACAATAATAATAATATATAATAATAATAATAATAATAATAATAATAATATATTATAAGAATTATTGGTTGCATGGTGGCTGGTGTGTGTGTGTGTGTGTGTGTGTGTGTGTAGTCTGTATGTTCTCTACGAGCTTGGTGGTTTTCGTCCCACAGTCCAAAGACATGCTTCTAGGCTGATTGGAGTCTCTAAATTTCCCTTAGTGTGTGATTGCATGAGTGAATGAGTGTGTGTGTGTGCCCTGCGATGGGTTGGCACTCCATCCAGGGTGTATCCTGCCATGATGCCCAATGACGCCTGAGACGCCCAGGCTCCCCGTGGCCTGAGAATAGATCAGATAAGCGGTACAGACAATGGAAATTAAAAAAAAATAAAAATAATAATAGTTATTTTATTTTCATTCATTGTCTACCACTTATCCGATCTATTCTCATGTCACAGGGAGCCTGTGCCTATGTCAGGCATCATTGGGCATCAAGACACATACACCCTGGACGGAGTGCCAACCCATCTCAGGGCACACACACACACCAGACAATTTAGAGATGTCAATCAACCTACAATGCATGTCTTTGGACCAGGGGAGGAAACCGGAATACCTGGAGGAAACCCCCGAGGTACGGGGAGAACATGCAAACTCCACACACACGGCAGAGGCGGGAATCGAACCCCCAACACTGGAGGTGTGAGGCAAACGTGCTAACCACCAAACCACCGTGCCCCCCATTATATTGTTTTATATGATTTAATTTCATTTCATTTCATTTCATTTCATTTCATTTCATTTCATTTCATTTCATTTCATTTCATTCATTCATTCATTCATTCATTCATTCATTCATGTATTTATTTATATGTATGCCTTCATTTTGCATGTTTCTCTCTAAAAGCAGGGTGTTGGCTATAAAATACTGTTTAATCAATTCATGATTCACCAGTGGTGGGCAAAGTACACATCTCTTGTACTTGAGTGAAAGTAGAGATACTCTAGTTAAAATGTTACTCCAGTAAAAGTAGAAGTCCTCAATTTGAATTTCTACTTCAGTTAAAGTACAAAAGTACTTGTATCCAAAAGTGCTTAAGTAAAAAAGTACTACATTCATACTAACTCCAATGTTGTCATTTTTTTCCTTTCATTTTTTGTGAGAAGAATCTGTCACTTCACTCACACATGCCTGTTAATGCCAGGTCTTTGAATTGAAGATGACACAGATGTTAGTTTACATTATTCTAAATCAAGGAGTGCAAGAAGAACACGGGGGCTCTAAAATAGCAGGACTTGAGAACAATTAGGTTTTCCTTATAAGATCTAGATTATTCTTAATATAGTAACAAATTATAGCCTGATAAAACATTTTACCATGTAGATGTTGAAATGACACATATGTTTTGTGTGTGTGTGTGTGTGTGTGTGTGTGTGTGTGTGTGTGTGTGTGTGTGTGTGTGTGTGTGTGTATGTGCGCGCGCATGTGTGTGTGTCAGTGTTTACAGGACACAGGTACTTGTGCATGGATACTACACAAGAAAAAGGACCCTATATATAATATAAAGACATAGTCTGTAGATTGTAAATTATTTCCTACATAAATTGTTTAAAAATGAAAATATATAGATCACGGCAGAAGAAAATATTACGTACTACAGCGCCTGACTTGGTAACTAATGCGTGCTGGACATGCCTGTGTCCTGGGTATCAGTTTTAACCAAATGACAAGCAAGGATCTAAGCAGATTGATTTTAACAGAAACTTGCTGCTCTACAGATTCAGAGGAATGTTCAAATTTAGCACAGTCAATATTTCAGTATTTAATAGCTAATGCTTTGGTGTGTGATGGGCAATTACAGTATTTGTGCAGTAATCTTATTCTGCTTTACATTAAAAAAACCTATGAATTTTTACTTGGTGACTGGTCAAATATCAACAATAAAAGTTGAACTATTAGTTTATTGTGTTGTTGTATAACATCAGTACTACTGATGTTATTGTTATATATGTTTATTGTGTTGTTGTATAACATCAGTACTACTGATGTTATTGTTATATATGTTTATTGTGTTGTTGTATAACATCATCTACTCAAGAGTTACTGATTACGTTAGCTTACTTAGCTAACTAAAGCATAACTAGCCATACATGACATAATTAATATAATGACAGATTTATTCACATACAAAATAAAATCTTTCACTGCTGCGAGCTAACATTAAATTCATATTAAAGAAAATGGCCATTATGATTATCACAGGATGTGCTAACCCCTATGTTTTCACAAATATGATGTTATTTTAAATTCTTAAATTCTTAATCTTAAATTCTTGTAAGAAGAGCAGGAATCTGAATATGAAAGAGTCTTTCTTCTGTTGTACAACTTAAAACAAATTCTGATTCTGCAGGTCATGGGTCATGGGTGTGAGGGTAGCAGAATGGGTTCAGGGTTTTCTTCCATTGTAGCCTACAGTATTTCAGGCTGTAACACTGCAGTTTTAATGCTCTACAGGACTGTTTGTGCTCGCTGTATTTAATGAAACCAAAAAGATACGTTACATTGGTTCAAAAATAATGTGCGCGCTATAGCTCAGTTTGCTGTGCTGTAATTGGACAACTGTTTTTTTTTTTTTTTTTAAATACAAGTAACAATAAATGTGGGATAATGTAGTGAAGTAGAAAGTACAATATGTTACATCAAAATTTAGTGGATTGAAAGTAAAAAGTCTCCAAAATTTTTTATACTTTAGTAAAGTACAGATACTGGAAAAAGATACTTAAGTACAGGAACAAATTAATTTTACTTCGTTACTACCTAACATTGGGATTCACTAGGACCAGTGGTTACTGAAGATGAATAAATGAACATTTCAAGTTCAATTTGATAAGACATGTACAATATCTCTAATAATTTAGTATCTAATATTTGAAAGTACAAATGTTAATTGAAAATATAAAATACCTCAAATTTATGGAGAAGAATTCTTAATTGTATGACTTCCAGTGGATTTGTGTGATATTCACACAATATGTTTACACAAAATGCTAATTTGTGTTGTTTTTCACACCCTCTTAACATGTAATGTAATTTTGGCAATTATTATTTGATCACTTACAACATTCCCACTAACTACACCTACAATTTCACATGCAAATTAATAAACATGACTTGGGATATTAAATCAGGTCCACAGCTGGGGATCGAGCAACCTTTCACTTAGTAAGAAACTTGTTTTCTGCCACACTTTTTAGTTATTTTGAATAAAACATATGCAAAATTAACCAATGTAAATGGTCCACAAAGATGCATGGTTTTTCAGACCAACACAGTGCAAACATAATTTTTTTTTGATGTAAGGACACATGCCTACAGTTCTGCTGGTTCAGCCATGTTATAAACTGTTGTGTGTATTTCTAAATAAATTTAGTTTTAAATATGGCTCATGCATCTCAAAAAATATATATCAATTTTGTTCACTATGTAGCTGTAGAGTTTATGATAAGTAATCATAAGTGAAATAAGTAGGGATGCACGATATTTATCGGACAGATAAATTATCTCCTGATATGGGTGAAAATGATGTCATTTTTATTGGTCCAATAAATAAATTAAATCCGATAACTAGATCCAATAACATTTGCTTGCTGGCATCAAGTTCAAACAAATCTTCTATTTCACTTGAAGGGTCATTGCGGTGAAGCAGCAGAAGCTACAAACACTAGGCCTAAAACACAGAGCATCGATGTCCACATTCAGCAGGCATTTGAAAATTGTAAAAAGTTTTCCAGAGACAGCGAAAAGACAAAAGCCATAAACGACAAATTTCTTTGTTATGCATGAAATATAAATATGAATATAAATATAAATTTGTTGTTAATGAGTTGTTAATTGCAGATAAACCATAATTCTGTCATAGTTCTGTTAAACCCTTTTTGTTCTTATTGTAGTGCCTTACACAAAAAATAAAAACATCTGAAGAGTCAGGACTGATGTTTGCTATTACAGTTAGGCCAGAGCTACTAAAATATCTGTTTCATCAGTGCATCTTAGATTTTCTATTCTCCTGGGTGCACAAACTACAGATTATATGAAAATTCTAATATAAAATTCTGAACTTATTGGTTATCGGTATCAGTATCGGAATCGGCTATGATATGGACTTAATTATCGGTTATGTGTATCGGTTTAAATTTTTCATATCGTGCATCCCTAAAAATAAGTAATCACTTTGGTCATAATTATCATTATACTTATCAAAATCAATCTAGCCATGGGGGTCACAGTCCAGTGACTTCTGTGCCGGTCCCAAGCCCGGATAAATAGAGAGGGTTGCGTCAGGAAGGGCATCCGGCGTAAAACATTGCCAAATTTAACCATGCGAATCGTCAGTACGAATTTCATACCGGATCGGTCGAGGCCCGGGTTAACAACGACCGCCATCGGCGCCGTTGACCTACAGGGCGCCGGTGGAAATTGGGCTACTGTTGGTCGAAGAAGTAGAGGAGGGAGGAGAGTGCACAGACAGAGAGAGAAGAGGAAAGGTAAGAGTGTAGGACTGAGAATAGGAACTCTGAATGTTGGTACTATGACAGGGAAAGGTAGAGAGCTGGCTGATGTGATGGAGAGAAGGAAGGTGGATATACTGTGTGTACAGGAGACCAGGTGGAAGGGTAGCAAGGCTCGTAGTATAGGAGCAGGATTCAAGCTGTTTTATTATGGTGTGGATAGTAAGAGAAATGGGGTAGGTGTGGTCCTGAAGAAGGAGTTTGTGAGGAATGTTCTGGAGGTGAAGAGAGTGTCAGACAGGGTGATGAGTCTGAAGTTAGAGATTGAAGGGGTGATGTTGAATGTTGTTAGTGGTTATGCCCCACAGGTAGGTTGTGAGTTAGAGGAGAAAGAGAGATTCTGGAGTGAATTAGATGAGGTGATGGAGAGTATTCCCACGGGTGAGAGAGTGGTGATAGGAGCGGATTTTAATGGACATGTTGGCGAGGGGAACACAGGTGATGAGGAGGTGATGGGCAAGTTTGGAGTTAAGGAAAGGAACCTTGAAGGACAGATGGTAGTGGACTTTGCTAAGAGGATGGACATGGGTGTGGTTAACACTTATTTTCAGAAGAGGGAGGAGCATAGAGTGACTTACAAGAGTGGAGGTAGGAGAACACAGGTAGACTACATTCTATGTAGAAGAGGCAATCTGAAAGAGATTAGTGACTGTAAAGTGGTAGTGGGAGAGAGTGTAGCCAGACAGCATAGGATGGTGGTGTGTAGGATGACTCTGATGGTCTGTAAGACGAAGAGGTCAAAGGTAGAGAAGAAAACCAAGTGGTGGAAGCTGAAAAAGGAGGAATGTTGTGAGGAATTTAGACAGAAGTTGAGGCAGGCTCTGGGTGGTCAGGTAGTGCTGCCAGATGACTGGGAAACTACAGCAGAAGTGATCAGGGAGACAGGGAGAAAGGTGCTGGGTGTGTCATCTGGAAGGAGGAAAGAAGATAAGGAGACTTGGTGGTGGAATGAGGAAGTTCAGGATAGTATCCAGAGGAAGAGGTTAGCCAAGAAGAAGTGGGACATGGACAGGACTGAAGAGAATAGACAGGAATACAAGGAGTTACAGCGCAGAGTGAAGAGGGAGGTGTCTAAGGCCAAGCAGAAGGCATATGAAGAGTTGTACACTAGGTTAGACACTAGAGAAGGAGAGAAGGACTTGTACAGGTTAGCTAGGCAGAGGGATCGAGATGGGAAGGATGTGCAGCAAGTTAGAGTTATTAAGGATAGAGATGGAAGGGTGCTCACAAGTGAGGAGAGTGTACAGGGGAGATGGAAGGAATACTTTGAGGAGCTGATGAATGAGGAAAATGAGAGGGAAAAAAGAGTAGAAGGGGTGAACTCTGTGGAACAGAAAGTAGATAAGATTAGAAAGGATGAAGTCAGGAAGGCTTTGAAGAGGATGAAAAGTGGGAAGGCAGTTGGTCCTGATGACATTCCGGTGGAGGTCTGGAAGTGTCTGGGAGAGGCAGCAGTGGAATTTTTAGCTAATTTGTTCAACAGGGTTTTAGAGAGTGAGAGGATGCCTGAGGAATGGAGAAGAAGTGTGTTAGTGCCGATCTTTAAGAATAAGGGTGACGTGCAGAGTTGCAGTAACTATAGGGGGATAAAGTTGATGAGCCATACAATGAAGGTATGGGAAAGAGTAGTGGAAGCTAGGTTAAGGAAGGTAGTGGAAATTTGTGAGCAGCAGTATGGCTTCATGCCCAGAAAGAGCACAACGGATGCAATTTTTGCTCTGAGGATTTTGATGGAGAAGTATAGGGATGGTCAGAAGGAGTTGCACTGTGTGTTTGTAGACTTGGAGAAAGCGTATGACAGGGTGCCAAGAGAAGAGCTGTGGTACTGTATGAGGAAGTCAGGAGTAGCGGAGAAGTATGTCAGAGTGGTGCAGGACATGTATGAGAGGAGCAGGACAGTGGTGAGGTGTGCTGTAGGTCAGACAGAGGAGTTCAAAGTGGAGGTGGGACTGCATCAGGGATCGGCTCTGAGCCCCTTCCTGTTTGCTATGGTGATGGACCAGTTGTCAGAGGAGGTCAGACAGGAGTCTCCTTGGACAATGATGTTTGCAGATGACATTGTGATCTGTAGTGAGAGCAGGGAGCAGGTGGAGGAAAACCTGGAGAGGTGGAGGTTTGCGCTGGAGAGAAGAGGAATGAAGGTCAGTCGTAGTAAGACTGAGTATATGTGTGTGAATGAAAGGGAGGGAAGTGGAACAGTAAGGTTACAGGGTGAAGAGGTGAAGAAGGTACAGGAGTTTAAGTACTTGGGGTCAACAGTCCAGAGTAATGGACAGTGTGGGAAAGAGGTAAAGAAGCGAGTGCAGGCAGGTTGGAATGGGTGGAGAAAGGTGTCGGGAGTTCTGTGTGATAGGAAAATATCAGCGAGAATCAAGGGGAAGGTGTACAGGACAGTGGTGAGACCGGCCATGCTGTATGGTTTAGAGACAGTGTCACTGAGGAAGAGACAGGAGTCAGAGCTAGAGGTAGCAGAGCTGAAGATGTTGAGGTTCTCTTTGGGAGTGACAAGATTGGACAGGATTAGGAATGAGTACATCAGAGGGACAGCTCATGTTGGACGTTTGGGGGACAAAGTTAGGGAGGCCAGATTAAGATGGTTTGGACATGTTCAGAGGAGGGAGAGTGAGTATATTGGTAGGAGAATGTTGGACATGGGGCTGCCAGGCAGGAGGCAAAGAGGAAGGCCAAAGAGGAGGTATATGGATGTAATAAATGAGGATATGAAGCTAGTAGGTGCAAGGGTTGAGGATGCAGAAGATAGGGATAGGTGGAGACAGATGATTCGCTGTGGCGACCCCTGAAGGGAAAAGCCGAAAGAAGAAGAAGAAGACTTATCAAAATCATCATTTTCATCATCATCCTCTCATTTTCCTTTTCATCATCATCATCATCATTCTCTACATTGTCTCCTCGAAAAGTAAATGTAAGTCATAGAATTTGAAGAACAGGAGCTCCATTGTTGCTCTACTAATCGCTGTAGTTTTATTCAGCTAAATTTAGCATAATATTGGATGTGTGAGAAAGTGCACTTAACTAGCAGGCTAGCAATTAAATAATTAAATTAAAATAGCAGCATTTGTTAAATTGTTATATATATAACATATATATATACATATTGTGTCGGCATAAGGGTAATGTACTACAAATGATATAGTGTAATATTAGCAGACTGCCATGGTACCATAGTCAGTGCAGTACAGTGGATTGAGCAGCAAAGTAATGGAGTTTGTGTGCATGTGGTGCATGATAACAATTTTCCAGTCCAGCAATATAAGAGGGAATTTTAAACTAATAAATATTAAAAGTACATTTGAGGTATAAAGTACAGGGATATAGTACAGTCTATAATTAACAGGTCAATATTATTATTATTTTTTATTATTCTGCAATTTTTATTATTCTGCATTATTATTTTTATTATTCTGCATTATATATATATGCAGAATAGCAGGTGCTTGGAAACTAAAACATAAACAGAAAATCAAACAAACCAGCCCATTTATTTGTAATTAAAATTCATTTTTATATCTACAAACATTTAATTGTTGCTCCTAATAAAGTGAGAAGTAAAAATAATCTTATAAATTGAACATGCTTCAGCTTATAGTGTGGCACCAAGCAGGATTTATGTTATTTTTTAGTTCTGAGAAGCTATTAAGATACTTATATGTGATACTATTATGTGTTTCACTGGCAAATATTAAATCCTGATCAATTCATGAAAAAAGGATAGTTAATGAAAAAAGTGTTTATGGTAGATCATACAAAAAGTATAAGATATGGGACATATAGGATATTTAATACTTTGCGGAAGAAAAAAAAAGCACAAATAACTATTCTAAACACCCACAAAGTTATCATTGAAGCTTGTGTGTGAGTAAGTATATTATTTAAGAATAAAGTAATAATTATATCTTGTATCCTTTTTTTTTTACATGGATTTAAATACTACATATTCATTCATTCATTGTCTACCGCTTATCCGATCTGATTTAAATACTACATATTATAAACTTTAAGTTATTTTAATAGCAGAGAGTTATAATTAAACAATATTGCATGAACAAGAGTGCTGTTACACTGAATATCAACAAGGCTGTGATCACAACCATATCTATATTCCAATGAACCACACTATTGTGAGTGAAATAATGTTTTTATACAGCATTTTAATACACATGAAATTAATATCAAATTAGTATTATAGAAACTATAGGCATTCTTCTAAGAGTGAGAGATCAATCAAATTAGCGAACCAGACAAATCTGTTTAACTGTATCAATAAGAAATGTTACAGCAATAGACTGTAAGCACTTTTATAACTACTGAAGAGATGTAGTGATTCTATTGGTCGCAACCACGATCTCCAAATGTTAAATAATTTTGAAAATAAATTTAAAGATTAGCAGAGACAAATTCTGTAAAAATATGCAAATCAATCCAAATCCTGATTACTGCTAATACTATGAGCATGGCTGCTGTACATCACTCAACATGACATGCCTTTCCTTGTAGTTCTACAACACTGAATTTCTTCACTTCAGATTCAACTGCGGTCTGTTAATCACTCTCAAATATGCTATTCCATGATTCCATGTTTACTGATATACAAAGTGAGCACTATTGTAATTCTTGACAACTCGATGGCCATCTGCTCTGCTAGAAACATCTGTTTTTCCACTACTGGAATTTATATTCTTTCATAACATAAACTATGACACGATTTCAAACACCAGAGATTGTTTTTTAAAATAAACTGCTGCTTGAATAATGAAGTTAATGAGATAAAACTTCAGGACCTACTATATATAAAACCTAGTAAAAATATATTGTTTAGTTTGAAATTCTCTCCATAAACTAACATCACATTTTTTTTCTTAACAGAAAAATACTACTGACCTTTTGGATTATGTTTTCCTAAACCTGACTGCTTGTGAACAAGGAATTACAGATTTAAGCAGACAACACAGACACACGCATGCTTCCCTTTTGCAGGACAGTCCAACTGTGTGAAAAGAAAATCAATCTCTTCCCAAATGTCAGCCATTAATGTTTCACAGTCTATGTGGGAGAATATGAGCTTCAAAAACAAAACAAAACAAAACAACAAATGCAAAGACAATCACACAAAAAATAGCAGCTTAATAGCTCAAGTCTAATGGTGATTTAAAATAAGCATAATTGAAAACAGTATAAGTAAATAAGGGAAAATAAGATGATAATAATAAATATATAATTTTATTAATTTTATTCTAGCAGATGATGATGCATAAGATGGGTTTAATTGTTTTTTTTTTACATCAATCAATCAAGTAAAAAAAGAATCTTCTTCTTCTTCTTCTTCTTCTTCTTATTATATAATGCACTATTGTAGAAAGATGTACTATAAATCAACAAATTACAGTGAGGCAATTAAAAACAGCACACTTCTTTTCTTTTCTTTTCTTTTCTTTTCTTTTCTTTTTTCATTCAACAAAACAAGCAATGCTACTCAAAGGAGTAAGTTTTGCTCAGTGGGATAGTTAAAATCCATTTGCAAAGGTTTATTAAATACAAACCCAAAGCCATAAACAATAAACAGCCCAAGGTCATACATGAAAAGGCACTTACCTTCCAAATCTGAAGTATGATCAATAAACAGGGTCAATAGAGCAGGTAGGAGTCAGAGTACAGATCAAATAGAGGATTAGCAAAACCAGAGGATTAAACAATTACCTAGGGAAACAAGACAGAAAACAAGGGTCATATATGAATATTATCTAATCATTTTGGGGACCCTCTTGTGGTGTGGTGCTGAATTACCCCTGTTAGAAATGACAGAACCCAACAACCCATCACAGCACATGTACAAGTGGCAAAAACATCTTGTAAGGCAATAAATCATCTCTGCAATGGCCAGGCTTGTGGTCTGAGAGCAAGGCAGACTGAGTGTCCTAATAATCTAATGTTGATGATCAAATATGTTTTGTGGAGGTTATTCTGTATGTGGATGGTAATTCTAGTGTGTGCTACTGTAGTTTACTCAAAAAAACAGGGAATTATTTTTTGTGGTGGTAGCATTAAAATGAGAATCTTGTTTAGAGAACAAGATATGACCAGGTTGCAGTAGTGGGTGTAGAAGGTGACATTTGACTGCTTGGACCTTATGTCTGAGGGAGGCATGCTGAAGGTGGACATGTGCTGTCTCCCATGTTTGGTCACTTCTCCTGATCCACTTGAACTGCTTGGATATTCAAAGCTTCTCCAAGCCAGGGAAAGACAGGAGGTTAGTAGCTCAGCATAGACTGAAATGGTGTGAGCCCTTTGGAAGAGTGGGTTAGGGAGTATTGTGCATAATCCACCCATGGAAGGCACTGTGTTCTTAACAGTAAGTTTTGGATTTCCTGGTTTAGCCATTCAACCTGCAGGTGGTAGCCTGAGCATATACTGGCACTGTTGATAAACTGGGCACAACATATGCACCAGTCTTGTAAGGTAAATTGGACGTTCAGAGAAAATGTCTTTTGGGACACTGTGGTGTCAAAACACCTCCGTAAAGATGACAACCAAGATGATACTGGCTGTGGAGAGTTTAGGAAGAACAAGTAATTGAAAGAAAAAAACCTGAAGAACTGTGTTGCACCCAGGTCTGTGTTTTCTGTGTTGAATATATTTTAGGTTTGTGTTAATCAATACATTTAAAGGGGAACCAGCTTACAGTTAATGGCGAGTAATGGCAATTTTTGGTGTGTGTTTCTATAAACATCTTTGCATTTGTTTTTCCTGGATGAACTTTCTACTGTGACCTCTCAATTTCCCTTCATGTACCCAGCCTGATGATTGCAAATTGCATTATGGGAGAAGGAGACTGAACAAGCATTCTGTAAGGAATTACAGGGCAAGCTGACACAGTAGGTATTTTACTTTTTTATGCTACATGTTGGCTCATTATAATACTATGCAGGACTTTGTGCATGTGTGTGTATTATGAATATTATTTAACCAACAAAACTAAATGTGCTGTATTTTGCAGGGAAACCTGTAAGGGCATAGACTTTCCTGAATTTAAATATGTTAAATATTTAAACTTATCAAAGTATTTTATAGGACAAACACAACATTCATGCATTGTGTACCGCTTATCTGATCTATACTCATGGTCATGGGGAGCATGTGCCTTTGGCGTCATCTCAGGTGTCATTGGGCATCAAGGCAGGATACACCCTGGATGGAGTGCCAACCCATCGCAGGGCACACACACACACACTCTCATTCACTCACGCAGTCACACACTACGGACAATTTAGAGATGCCAATCAACCTACAATGCATGTCTTTGGACCAGGAGAGGAAACCGGAGTACCTGGAGGAAACCCCCGAGGCACGGGGAGAACATGCAAACTCCACACACACATGGTGGAGGCGGGAATCGAACCCCCAACCCTGGAGGTGTGAGGCAAACGACAAACACAACATTGTGTCCAAAATTAGATTTTTCATCCTTTTGAGATGGCATAATATAAAGTTCTTATTATAACAACACCACTTTCCTTATACCACCTTCTCTATTTGTGACCAGTCAGATGCACCCCTTATTCTTATGTAGGTTCTATGCTTCTATTCTAAATCATGCATGTATCTTATTACAAAAAAATTTATTTCCTCTTTTCCTATTCATGCTCTAATTAATTCTGGTTTTAACCAATTATCATATGAATTTCCCTGCATTAACTCCGCCTGTTTGTTGTTTGACTCTGGCAATGGACTGTCACAC
Organism: Hemibagrus guttatus; assembly: GCA_033459395.1. NCBI lineage: Eukaryota > Metazoa > Chordata > Actinopteri > Siluriformes > Bagridae > Hemibagrus > Hemibagrus guttatus. Next base: position 12,340,443 of record JAUCMX010000013.1, on the reverse strand, counting down.
TAATTCTGTTGCAACCTGTAGTAAAAGTGGAGATCAAGCCCTTATTGCTCATTCTCATATGTCTTTTTTTCTATAGAGTACTCTAAAAATATAAACGCTACACTTCATCTTCAATAAATACATATAGTCTCTTATTTTTAATAGTTTAGATCAAATAGTCCACTGTACACTCTAAAGCAATAGTGCTTGGCAAAAACTAAGGTTCCCCAAGGCTGTAACTATGATTGAGAGAGGGCACTTTCCTTTTTTTCATGAAACATTATTTATATTTTTAATGATTCCTTCACTTTGTTCTCACTACTCTCAAGGCTGCTGTGAAAAATTCATATTTTAAATGCTCTCTCAATAAAGATAGACGCCATAGCTCACCCACTGACATGTTTAGTGGGGGTGGAGAGGAGAGGGGTCTGCCAACAGAGTGGTGTGCAGTGCCAGGCCAGTATACTACCTCAACATGGTCAGAGGACTTTTATTAAATACCTTTAAATATTAATGCAGTCCTTCAGCCATGTTTGCTCACTGTACCACAATCCTCTACTCTCCAGCCATTTTTCCTTGCTCTGTCTCCAAGGCATTGAAGTACTTAATCCCAGTCTCAGAAATATGAGATTTATTTTTTCCAAGAATCAGGTAATTTCTTACAAAACAATGCTGTAAAGATAATATAGCTCATACAATATAAAACCAGTGGAATCTAGGAATCATATTAAGGGTAAAAAAAACAAAAATAAAAAACCCCCACAATAATTAACGCTGTTTCATGACAATCTAAAATTATGCCAACTGACACTTTTGCTTCCATCACCTACACTCAGCCCAACACACATATCAATGTAATAAGGATTATAACGTTAATTACTTTAGGAAGGTGACACAGAGAGGACTTGATGGAGCCTGGTTTAATTAAGGAGATATTTGAGATTGAGAAGAAGCCAAACAAAAGGGTAAGCCACCAGAGTTCAACACAGTAATGTGATCCAAACTGCCTATCTGTCCTCCACTTTTCCCTTCTCCTATTTGTCTTTTACTTTCACTCACATTCACTTTCACTCTTTTCATACAGATAAAGAGAAACAGCCCAAGAGAAATATCCATGAGTTCTTCTAAGTGTATTGCACACATACCTGATTATCATATCAATCATATTCTTGCCTGGCTTGCTTACTGACATGGGTCAGGCCTTGTGGTTGACAAGCCTTGTGGTTGATATAAGTGAGAGATTTTCCTCAATCTCTGCTAATTGCAATGTGGAGATAAATAATATCTTGGGAATAAATCCATGCTGGCTGGCCCTTCTTTCTGCTTAAGCATGTTATGAGTTTCTAAACTATTCTGTTTGTGCTGTCTTCAAAAGAACTCTTCCTTTCTTTCATATAAAAGTTAATACAGTTTACAGTAATACAGTTTAAAGTCAAGTGAGTTGAGGGGTACACTGAGGCAAGATAGAAAAAAGAACACTGGATAACTGTAATTGTTTTTATTTCTCTATTGTGTCCTAACTGACAGTGACTATATTATTACAACAGTGTTCAGTCAAGAGTTTATGTGTAAAGAGGACAAGTGTCCATCTGTGGATTTTAAAAATGAATTTGAAGGTAGTCATTTATTTGCCACTGTAATTTTCTTAATAGTGTAGCACAGTGGTGCAGTGGGTAGTGCAGCTGCCTCACAGCAGAGTCACAGGTTCAGAATTGAGTTTGTGGTTCTGTTTATGCAGAGTTGTGAATGTTCTCCTCCTGCCTGCATGAGTTTCCTCCTGGCTCTAGTCTTTCTTCACAGTAGGCGGACTGGCTACTCTAACTAACCATAGACATGAGTAAGTGTCTGAATATACAATGGAAAAAAGTCCCACACAACTCTGTTAAAATGGCAGGTTTTTATGGTGTAAAAATAACTACCATTACCATTGAGGAAATTATTCAGATTAACCCAAATTAAATATGAGCTTTCTGTACAATTTTCTTCATGTGATCTTGGGATCTGACTGCTGAGGCCTTGGTCCACAGACAGCTTACAAATCATGTATGCTGTCTCACTTGTTGAAAGATATTGATCAGAAGAGGCATATAAAATAATTTCCAAGACATTAAATGTACCTTGGACCACTGTAAAGGCCATCATCAACAAATGGAGAAAATAGAGCACCACAGGGACATCACCAAGAACAGGATGTCCTTCCAAAATGTATTAAAGGACAAGACAAAAACTTACCAGGGAGGTTGCCAAGAGACCTTCGGCAACATTAAAGGAGCTCCAGGAATATATGACAAATACAGATTACTCTCTGCATGTGACAACAATGATCTGAAAACTATTTCATTCCTAGTGAGGGGAAAGAGGAAATAATTTTTTTTGTAAACCATCTAAACATATGTGTCTTTTTCAATAGTAAAGGCAACCCAGTTTTTTTTTTTGAGGAAAAAAATGTGTAAAAGTATTCATGGGAGTAGCTAAAAAACAAACAAACAACAAAAACACACAAAAAACATTGCTTTAGTAGCTCTAAGTGCTTCAGTCGTTTTACAGGCTTTCCAAAGATATGATGTGCAGTGCCTCTTACAGGACTTCCCAGAAGTGTATGGAGTCTCTTGAACTTGTCACTCCAACTCCACCCATAGCAGCTTGATTGGGTTAAGGTTGGGTGACTGAGCAGGTCATTCCATTAAAGTCAGCATTGCCTGCTCCCTTTCCTGCTGCAGATATGAAATATCTCCTGCCCAGCTTTGAGGTGTGTTCAGAGTCAGTGAAAATCAAATATTGCTCAGAAAAAAAGGTTATGCCCAAATTTTTGTCTATGAGCTGTGCATTTTTGTACATTCTTCATTTTATATTTATTTATTGCAATACAAAAAATGTTGTATATTATTTTCAATTACACTCAATTACGAATAGCTGAGTGTGGCTCAGTATACCATAGTAGGTGTACATGGTGTCAGTAACCAAAACTATTCAAAACTCTCAGTGTTTATGAAATACATTACATGATTTGTAGCAAACCATTATAGATGAAAATATTGTACAAGAACATATAGTATGTTGAAGTTTTTAGCTTTTTTATTCATATATAACTGCCCATTATATTACTATTATATATTACTGCCATTAGATAAAAGTGGTGCTACTGTAACATTGATATCTGTTGAGTTTTTTGTCAGTGTTCTAGCTAATTTTGACAACCAACTATTAGAGATATACTAAATAGTGGTAGCAGTATCACTGTGCTGGTTCCTCTTACTCCACAGGCACAAAATGTAATTAAAAAATATTGATTACAACATTCCTCTCAGTTAGGATTTTGATGGCCTGTGCAGTTGTAAGTCCCCAGATGGAAGAACAGACAATGTGTATTTCAATTTGTGAAAACAAGGCAATCTACCCAGCTGGGAGAAAGCTCAACAGCTGCCAGGTGGCCCTTAAAATGATTCCCTTATATTCCATATTTCTTAGTACTTTACCACTTCTTGCCACAGATCACAGACATTTGCACTATGTATAAATAGAATTACTGACTCCTGCACATTTGTTGCTCTGCATGATCTGGCTACCCTTCACATCAGTAGAACCTTTATAGAGCCACCTCTAATCACATACTCTTTAAAAGGTGGTTCAGTACTGCAGTGACATTAGCATGACAGTGGTATGTACGCTGGTACAAGTATATCAGGCAAGAAGAACTAATACAAGGTAGACATACTGTAAACAAACCTTGCTGAGCTCAATAGAATGGTGTTTCCTAGGGAAAATCTGGCATGTTTTTAAGATTTATTTAAAGAAACTGTTTTATTTTTAGTAACATTACATTGCAAGTCATTAAAAACAGCCTCAGCAATTTGAGATAATTTATACATGTTGCCTAGATTTCTGTGTTGTTTGATATAACTGTGCTTATTCTGAGCAGAGTGATTTTGTATTTAGGGTCCTAATATGGTGTGATAGCTTGACATATACTTAAGTCACTTATTCACAGAAATTATTGTAATTGAATGATTTTCATTGTGTTTTTCATTGGCTTGAATAGGACACGTGACAGAAGAATACACACCAGCATGTCTATATAAGGGCACCTACGTCACATTCATTCAGCTTTTTTGTCTTCAGGAAGTGCTCCGTTGTATGAGTGTTGAGTGTCTGTCTGAGGCAGGTATGGCGAAGAATTTTAGGAGGTCTTTGCGTGGTTTGCTTGGGTGAGGAGTATGCCCGGTCGGCTGTCGAGGGATCTGGCTGCGTGCATTGCGGGAGATTTCCCCCTCGCAAGCTCTGATCCCGCTTGGCAGTGTTTACCGGCCACATGTCTGTGCCTAGTGGTTCATGTCCCGCTTACGCCGAGGCGGCGCTGCGGCTTAGATCATGGGGTTCGCAGATGGAGTTAGCCGAAGTGGAACAGGAGATGTGTCCTCCTCTTTCTCTTGTACTCTCACCTGACTCCGATGTCCACATCCCGGCTTCGGGAGCTCGCGCTGCAATTTCTACCGACCCGAAAGTGGAAATTTCTCTCTCCGTGTAGGGTTCTGTGGTATTTGACGTGGATGAAAAAGATTGATTTGCCACCGCAGCCAGTGGCATCATGCCGTGGGGAAATTAAAATTCGATTGGCCAGAGCAGGAAGCTAACATCGGCCGTTCAAAGCTAGATGACTGCTTCCTGACTTTGGGCCATTGTTGGCGCTGTTGTCGACCGGGACCAGGAGGTGAAGCATCAATCGGTGGCGTTTAAAGAGTTTATCCCTCGCCTCAGCGAGAAACCCTTCTTGACTGGGCAGGGAGAAAGGCTAGTGTGGCAGCCCGTGCCCCCCTACCAAAAGCTGGGGAGGCCGGCCAGTGGGCTTAGATGCTGCCCTGGCGCCGTTGTGTCTCCAAAGCATCTGTGTACTCAATTACCTGGATGACTGACTTATCCTGGCCCACTCAAAGGACTCAAAAGACCGTCACCGGGATGTGGTGCTTGCCCATTTGAGGTCTCTAGGCTTCAGGATCAACCCAGAGAAGTGTGTGGTTTCTCAATCTCAGAGAACCAATCTTCTTAGGGGTGATTTGGGATTCCACCATGATGCAAGCATGTCTATCTCCTGCTCAGGTGGCTTCCATACTGTCAGCAGTAAATGCTGTTCAGCTAGACCAGAGCCTCTCTGTCGCCAAGGCACAGAGAGTCCTCGGCCTCATGGCAGCAGCAGCCAACTTGATTCCTTCGGGCCTGCTTCACATGAGGCCGTTCCAGTTCTGGCTCAGAGGTGTGGGCTTCCAACCCCGCAGGCATCCTCTCGATGCCATAAGGGATATGCGCCACGGGCTTCGTACCCTACTTATGTGGACAATACCCCGGTTTATGGCCTTGGGTCCCACTCTAGAGGTGTGTCATCATCGCAGGACTCTTTTGCAGACACCTTACTTTCGGGGGTGCATCTTGGATGGCCACCCCGCCCAGGGTCTTTGGGTAGACCCTCAACTCTCGTGGCACATAAATTGCCTGGAGATGAGGGCTGTGTTTCTAGCACTGAAACACTTTCTCCCACATCTCAGGGGCTTCCATGTGCTGGTGTGCACAGACAGCACCACAGTGGTTGCTTATATCAACCACTTGGCACAGCAGATCCTGCTCTGGGCAGAGTCCATACTGCTTTCGCTGAGAGCAATTTTTGTTCCAGGGCACATAAATTGGGAGGCAGACTTCCTGTCAAGACAGGTGCTGAGGCCCGGGGAGTGGTGGCTCCACCCTCAGGTGGAGATCCTCAGATCCTCAGAAGTGGATCTGTTCATCTCTGAGGAGTCGACGCAATGTCCGCTGTGGTACTCCCTCTCTCATCCGGCCCCTCTGGGCCTGGATGGTCTGGCGAACCACGCCCTTGTCCTCAGGCTGCCCCAGGTAGGCACCCTCTGTTCTCTTGCTTTCTGCCCGGTGTCAGGCGTCTGAGGCCTTCCTGCAGACCACACCTCCCCTCCTGGGACCTCTCGGTGGTCCTGGACGGGTTGATGGAAGCCCCCTTTGAGCCCATGGAGTCAGAAGTTTCTGACCCTTAAGACAGCTCTGCTTTTAGCCTTGGCCTCCCTTAGACAGTTAGGGGATCTGCAGGCTCTATTGGTCACCCCCACCTGCCTGGAGTTTTCCCCTGGCATGTCCAAGGCTATCTTGCACCCCAGGGCTGGATATGTCCCAAAGGTGCCCAGGATGGCTGGTCACCTGGTCATCCTGCAGGCCTTCTGCCTTCCACCCTATGAGTTGGCGGAACTGGAGAGGTTGCACTTGCTCTGCCCAGTCAGAGCCCTTAGGACTTATGTACACCGCTCTGGCTCATGGCGTAAGTCCCCCTCTTTGTTCGTTTGCTTTGGAAGCCGGAACAAGGGTAATCCAGTCTCCAAGCAGCACTTGGCACCGTGGGTGATAGAGGCCATTACCCAGGCCTACGAGGCATGTGATATTGCTTCACCTCTAGGGGTCAGGGCTCACTCCACTAGGGGTGTCACCTCATCCAGTGCCCTGGCTAGGGGTGTGTCCCTCCAGGAGATTTGTGCTGTGGCACGCTGGTCCTCTCTGCACACCTTTATCAGGTTTTATAACCTGGACCTGGACCCCACTCCTGGGTCTCAGGTCCTTCAGGGCTAACGGGTGCTCTGTTCCTGGTCTGCTCGTGCTCTCTCATGGCCCCTGGGACAGACATCGACTGGTGTGTGGCAGCGTGGGTATTGACGGTCCCATAGCATCAGTTATGACACAGCGTCGAGTTCTCTCGAAAGGGAACTACAGCAGGTTACGTATTTAATCCAGTTCCCTGAGAAGGGAACGAGATGCTGTGTCGCTGGCAACACCCCGAGTGCCCTTTCCCGCTTCCTTCAGACAAAAGCAAGCTGAATGGATGTGACGTAGGTGCCCTTATTTGGACATGCTGGTGCGTATTCCTCCGTCATGTGTCCTATCCAAGCCAATGAATTGGCATGTGTGCACACGGAGCTTCAGACACACTTCCTGAACAAAGTTCCCATAGCGTCAGTTATGACACAGCATCTCGTTCCCTTCTCAGGAACATACGTAAACTATTGTACATTTTCCATAATGGGGAGTTATCGGCACTCAAAGTATTTTTATTTTTTTTTATAGTATAGATATGCAAAGGAATGGGGACAGCAATAATACTATTGATTTTTGCAAATATCCAATGGAATGTGGGATTTCTTTCCAGCACTGTAAATTTCAGTGCTGAGTGGAAATGAGGTGGAAATTTTATGGTAAGGGTAAGAAACAGAAAGCTAACACTGTAATAAGTTGATATCACTGTCAGTAAGTAAAGATATACTTGTTGCATAATGACACCACATGATAGCTGCCTTTATGATTAAGTGTAAGCTCATGATGAATGTTGTGATACATACTCTATGACAACTGTCCAAATCAGTCAACCACATATGACACATCTGTTTGAAGCTTTTGATTCCTGTTTTTACCTACATTTATTCATTAATTCATTGTCTACTGCTTATCCGATCTATTCTCGGGTCACGGGGAGCCTGTGCCTATCTCAGGTGTCATCAGGCATTAAGGCAGGATACACCCTGGACAGAGTGCCAACCCATTGCAGGGTACACACACACTCTCATTCACTCACACAATCACACACTACGGACAATTTAGAGTTGCCAATCAACCTACAATGCATGTCTTTGGACCGGGGGAGGAAACCGGAGTACCCGGAGGAAACCCCCGAGGCACGGGGAGAATATGCAAACCCCACATACATGGCAGAGGCGGGAATCGAACCCCCAACCCTGGAGGTGTGAGGCAAACGTGCTTGCCACCATGCCCCCCCACCTACATTTATATATAGCTTTAATAAAGATTTATATAAAGCTTTAAGATTTATGGGATAGGCAGAGCACTTCACCAGAAGTCACGTTCACACATGTTTCTGTCAATCTCTCAGTCCAGTTCTTTGTGTTATTTGCCTTAAAAAGCTATATATAAGATTGATTTATGTATTATTTGAGGTGATATATTGCTTATTTTAAGGTTTTCCATTTTCTTTCAGTAAGGATGAATTCAGTTCTCTTTTTCTATCATAGCTTGGAGACCATGTAGGTCTCTATTGTGTGAATGAAACACAGTGTGAAATGTGACTGCTGTCCACGTGTGTGAGAGAGCTGACAGGATTTGGAAGCGTGGAAATGAAAATAAGAAGCACCATTAGACATGCCCCAGCTGCCATCCTGGAAGAGTGATTGGTGTCTCTTGCTTGCCTGCTGATTACTGTGCCAGGGCAATTTCAAAATTGCCACATCTATTTACTCTCAGCATTTATTTACACACAGCTGGTTTACTGCACTTTGTGCTGCATTTGCCAAAATAGATGTGTTTAAATACTTAAATCCATACAGTATATTAAAGCTTTTATTAAAAGGCTATTCTCATGAGTTATTGTTCAGATTGCAACTGCATAATGAATCACTGCTTTTGGTATCTGATTGGTTAATACTGAGAAAACTGATTAAAAATACAAACACAATATCGTTCAAATAAAAAGAAAAAATAGTACAACTATTCATCCTCATTACAAGAATGTTTTGGTTTCCTTCTTTCTTGCTTTTCTGCTTTATCTCTAGAGGTTAGATTCCTCTAGAGATTTAGAGATGTTTCAGGGATGTCCCACTGGACAAAAACCAGGGGGCAGGTACAGGACCTGCTAGAGAGATTTTATCACACAGTTTGCTTGGGAACATCTGGAGATCTCCCACAAGGACTTGTGGCTGAGGAAGTCTGGATGATTGGGTAGAGCACCTCCAAAATAGCTGGTCTTTTGGGGTGTTCCTGCTATGCAGTGGTTAGTACCAAGGAAGGACAAGTCCACACTCAAACTGGACAGTTGAATACTCAAAAAATGACCAGGTAATTTTTTCTCTGTCTAGTTTTGATGAGCATGTGCCCTCATGTGATTCCTGTTCTTGGCTAATGGGAATGGAACCCAGTGTGGTCTTCTGTTGTTGTAGACCATCCACCTCAAGGTTCAATGATTTTCTATTCACCACAGGTGTTAAGAGTGATTATATGTGTTACTATATCCTGCCTGGCAGCCTGAACCAATCTGGCCAATTTTTCTCTGACCTTCTTATGAACAAAGCAACCCCACCCAAAGAACTGTTGCTCATTCAATGTTTTTTGTTTTTCACACCAGTCTGTGTAAACTTTAGAAGGCGGTCGTCTGTGAAACTCCCTGGAGGTTAATAGTAAACAAAATGCTAAAACCAGTCCATTTGAAGGTCTTGACCTGTTTCTGCCTGATTTTATGCACTGTGCTATTGCCATATGACTGGCTAATTTTCTAACTGCATAAATGAGCAGGTGTACAGCTGTTCCAAATAACATGGATGGTGAATCTATCACCAAAAACTGAAATCTGTGCAGTTGTGTACATTTACCTCTTGATGTCTTGTAGCATAGTTTTCAGAGTTGCTTCTGTTTGTAAAATTGTAAGAAACCTGGGGTGTGGCATGTGACTGACTACAGCAGAATACCACTGCAGATTCCACTACTGTTAGCCAAGAATCTGAGGCTACAGGAGGTACAGACTCACCAGAACTGGACAGTTGAAGAATGGAAAAAGACCAGGTTTCCAATTGTGCACAATGTCACCTCAGATTTCCGATTTTTTACACATAACAATATTTTTCCAGATTCAAAGCAAACAGGTGAAAAAATGGCAAAGAGATTGCACCATTAATGTTAAGAATGTATTGAACAATTTTTTTTCTGATATTTCTTGTGTCTTATGTTAATTTTAGGAAAGAAATCTCAATCACAGTTAAATGGCCTAGAAATTAGGAGTTCTATGGCTCAGCTTGGTACTTCCACACTGATTTGCTGAGCAGATGTTTATTCCCCACAGGGACTTTACTGCTAAATGGGGTGGTGTCAGACCAGGTCAGGTTCCTGAGGCCTTTATTGGGTTTGAGATTGAATGAAAAACCTTGGGGACATTCGACTGTCTGTTATAATACCTCAAATATATTGGGTATTGATATGATTGTGAATGACCTGGGCCCTCAAAGAGGATGGTGATTCAAAAGAAGCTAAATGACATAAATAATGCAAAATTCAATGACATATCTGTAGTTATTATTGTTTTCAGCATCTTTTAACTTGGACTGATATCATTTTCATTAATGCTGTTTGCAATTAACTTTGGATACTAATCAATGTAGTAACCTTAATATGTTTTTTCCTCCTAAATTACACTCAGGCCATCCATTGAAAACAGAGATCTTTAGATATAAAATGGTATGCATCATTAGTAATTAATTTAATGCCATCTGTGCCTGAGTCTACAGGGATGACCAGTAATAGATACGATCAGCTGGCTCTTAAATCTGAAACCAATAGTAAATTATTGTATTATATACTATACTCTTATGGTAAATAGTAAATTTATCAGGTTATGTATTACTTGCAGGTTGGTTGGAAGCATGGAGTAACTTTAGGTTACAAGCTGCAAGCAATTTGGGTATTTAGACAAATCTGGTCTAAAGTGTTATTGGATTCTCTTCTACAATGAACATAACTGAATGGGCATCAGTGCCACTTATTTACTCCTAGGATCAATTTTCATCTGTAAGCTTTGCTTTTTATTGTAATTTTTTCAAGTGATATGAAAATGAAAATGCATATTGTTTGAAAATTTTCATTTTCATGGCAGATTTTCAGTAAATGTAACAGACCTTATAGTTGCCACTCATAATCATAACAATTGCACAACTTCTAATTTTTACTTTTTCTGTACAGTACATTCAGGATTAATCTGAGCATACACAGCACAGCAGCAGGAGAATAATTAATAACAAAAATGTGTGGTATATTGATATTTTTGCATTCATCATTTAGGCTACATGTCACTTTGAATCAGTATTCACTGGGTATTAGTGGCCAGCTGGAGTCTGAAGTAATGGTACAGATCCAGCTCCTGTGAAGACCCTGAGATCCAACAGCATTACTGAAGCAACAGCATGAGTACTGTAGCTATTATCCAAAGAACTTGCACCATGGGGACAGCATAGCTGGTTATTTTCTTTAAATTTATTATATGCCATAATATACTGGTTTAAACGTAAGACTTCCTGGTTTAATGGATAATATTATCTGCATACTTCCCTCTTTTCAAACTACTGACTACTCTTAAGACCCTTAATATGTACCAATGTGTACAGGAAAACAAATAATTGTCAGATGCTAATATCAAATACAATAATTAATTTAAGTTAGACACATTTTAGCACATAAAAAAAAAGTTTAGATTTATCAGTGTGTAATGTTTATCAGAGTTCAGTATTGCTATTTTACTATTTTGAATCAAAATAGTCATTTTAACCCACGTATAATGAGATTTTTTTACTTAAATTCAGATTAAATGTTTGAGTTAAATAGGTATATTTTAGTTTAACTATGAGCCACATACCTGTGAGTAAACAAAATCTATTTACTAGAAAAGAATTAGCACTATAAATCATTGTTCTGCCACTTTACATCTATCTTTGTAACACCTTGCATAATTCTGTAGCTATTGGCTGGTCCTCGTCTTTTCAGTTGTGCCAAATAAATTTGGAAAATGAATGTCAATACATTCTTACCTTCTATCTTAAATACACAAAGCAATTAATTTTCCTTTACAAAGAAAGGTGCATGACAGCGAGCTGGCTGTGCAGAATGAACAAAGAACAAGCTCTCACAGAGTATTAGTGATTAGCATCTCTGATAACATGAGATTTCCTGCAAACAAAACTGAGCTCTATGAGGAGACTAAGCAAGACAATTTATTCTTAAAGCAAACTCCTTTTGCTTTGTGTCAGGAAAAGGCTGTAAGATTTTGTTTCCCCAGAAGCAGCATTGAATAAAATTTTTAATTTAAAGTCTATTAAAGTTTTAATTCAACAGTCTAGAAAAACAAAAATGATGTAACATATTAGTTAATACATTTAACTCATTATATACTCATTTAATAAAAACTCATATAAATAATCATTTCATAAATTTTTTTTTTCATGCACATCAAATTGAACTCGAGAAGTTGAATTCAGTTTCTGAGCCAGAAACAAAGTGAAAAACAATGAGTTTCCAAACCTGGAACCAGCATGTCTATACGTTCTGTCTTAGCTTGCTCCTTAATCTGATGTCATCTTTTATTTGAGAGAATTTATTTTAAAAACATATGACATAACATCAGACACAGGTTAATGCAGTGTCACTTTCATATGGCAGGGAAATGCATTAAACTGAGGTTAGCATCAGGAGAATACTTATCTAGAGAACAGCTGGTTAAAACACCTTATGCCATCAATTTTATTTATTTATCTATATTATTTATTTATTTACTATGTACATATATATGTAAATATATATATATATATATATATGTCTTTAAATATACAAAATGTCTTTTCTATGTCTGGTATATCACTGCAAATTTCATCTTAACCAACATTTGAATTGGCATTGGATTAAGTCTTAAAAATGTCTGCAGACAGCCTTCTGGAACGGAGCCTCTGCTTTAAAATTTATGAGATGAGCTAGTGAGTGTTCAACGCTATCACAGCATCTTTACACCAAGCTTACTGATATCTCTTAATAGGGAAGTGACAGTTATACTGCAGCTTTATCTGTATTGTGTGCTGTATAGATACCACCAGAAATAATATGTTGTATTATTGATAGTGCTACCAATGATTTCTAAATATCAGACAAAACATCATACATTTTCTTCTGGAGGTGCATGGTAGAACTGGCTATAAAATCTTCAGCACTATTCACGTGCGGATGTTTTTTTAATATACAGAGCATTGGAATACTGTTTACTGGCCAAAGGTTTCAAAATAATTTTTATAATAGAAAGCTCCAGTTTAGAGGTGGTTACACTCTTACAGTTTGCAATCTTTGGCTCTTGATTATCATAAATCACATATAATTTTAAATAGAGTGAGGGAAAGAGAGATCTTCCAGAACATTCATTCTTGACACAATCTCAGAGGAAATACTTAATTATTTATCCTTGGAACAGCCAATGAACAAGCATTTGGGTGCACCCTTTGGTACAAGCAGCCAGACAATGTGACACCCAATTAATCCATCATAGTGTTTTTTCTTTCCTGCCTAATTTAAAAAACAAACAAACAAATAAACAAAAAAAATGCTTCTACTGAAATTCACCCCAGAACCTCAGAAAATGTCTGTTTCAGAGATCAGTGAAAAAAGGCCACTGGTCCTTGAACCGTACTGGCATATGCAACACATTTATTAATTTTTTTTTACATTATTTTACATTTATGATAATTACATTTAATTATTTCAAGTTATATTAGCTTCATAGGACACACACACACTCATATATAACTGAAAAACAATGATTTTTGATTTTCTGATCATGAATGATTTTCTGAGGCTCAGTAAATACAAATAGTATTATTATAATTACTGTACCCCTCCTTGAACCTCCACCTTATTGTGGTGGAGGGGTTTGAGTACCCGAATGAACCTAGGAGCCATGTTGTCAGGGGCCTAGTTCTCCTGGTAGGGTCTCCCAAGGCAAACGGGTTCTAGTTGACGGGTCAGACTAAGAGCGGTTCAAGACCTTCAAGATACAAGATCAAGGACCGTTATGTCGCCTGGATTGGCATCACTGGGGCCCCACCCTGGAGCCAGGCCTGGGGTTGGGGCACGCAGGCGAGCACCTGGTGGCCGAGTCTTTGCCTCCGGGACTCGGCTGGGCACAGCCCGAAGAAAAGACGTAGGCTCACCTTCCCGTAGGCTCACCACCCGCAGGAAGGAGCATAAGGGTCCGGTGCAATGTGTTCTGGGTAGCAGTCATGGGCAGGGGCCCCGACAGCCCAAACCCTGGACAAAGAATCTGGCTTTTGGGACATGGAATGTCACCTCACTGGGGGGGAAGGAGCCTGAGCTGGTGAGGGAGGTTGAGAGGTACCGGCTAGAGATAGTCGGGCTTGCCTCCATACACAGCCTGGGCTCTGGAAGCCTACTCCTTGAGAGAGGTTGGACACTCTTCTTCTCTGGAGTGCCCCATGGTGTGAGGCGTCGGGCTGGGGTGGGCTTGCTTATAGCCCCCCAGCTCAGCCACCATGTGCTGGAGTTTTCCCCTGTAAACGAGGGGGTTGTTTCCCTGCGCCTTTGGGCCGGGGATAGGTGTCTTACTGTTGTTTCGGCTTATGGGCCGAATGGCAGTGTGGAGTACCCAACCTTCTTGGAGACCCTGTGAGGGGTGCTGGAAGGTGCTCCGACTGGGGACTCCATAGTTTTGCTGGGGGACTTCAACACCCATGTGGGCAATGACAGTGATACCTGGAGGGGCGTGATTGGGAGGAACGGCCCCCCTGATCTGAACACGAGTGGTGTCTTGTTGCTGGACTTCTGTGCCAGTCACAGCAACGGACACCATGTTCAAGCATAAGGGTGCCCATCAGTACACGTGGTACCAGGACACCCTAGGCCGGAGATCAATGATCGACCTTGTGGTCATGTCATCTGACCTTCGGCCACATGTCTTGGACACTCGGGTGAAGAGAGGGGAGGAGCTGTCAACCGATCACCACCTGGTGGTGAGTTGGATCCGCTTGCAGAGGAGGATGCCAGACAGACTTGGCAGGCCCAAACGTATTGTGAGGGTCTGTTGGGAACGTCTTGCTGATCCCTCTGTTAGGGGGGTCTTCAATTCCCACCTCCGGGAGAGTTTCAACCAGATCCCGAAGGAGGTTGGGGACATCGAGTCTGAGTGGACCATGTTCTCCTCCTCCATTGTTGACGCAGCCATCCGGAGCTGTGGCCGTAAGGTCTCTGGTGCCGGTCGTGGCGGCAATCCCCAAACACAGTGGTGGACACTGTAAGTAAGGGATGCCGTCAAGCTGAAGAAGGAGTCCTATCAAGCCTGGTTGGCTCGGGGAACTCCGGAGGCAGCTGAGGTATACCGGCAGGCCAAGCGAACTACAGCCGTGGTGGTCTCAGAAGCAAAAACTCGGGTCTGGGAGGAGTTCGGTGAGGCCATGGAGAAGGACTATCGGACGGCCTCAGGGAAATTCTGGCAGACCGTTCAGCGCCTCAGAAGGGGTAAGCAGCTCTCTGCCAACACTGTTTACAGTGAAGGTGGAGAGTTGCTGGTCCTGACTGGGGATATTGTCGGACGGTGGAAGGAATACTTCGAGGATCTCCTCAACCCCACTGATACGCCTTCCGTAGAGGAACCAGAGGCCAAGGACTCAGAGGTAGATTCATTCATCACCCAAGCTGAGGTCACTGAGGTAGTTCAGCAGCTCCTTGGTGGCAAGGCACCAGGGATGGATGAGATTTGCCCTGAGTACCTTAAGTCTCTGGATGTTGTGGGGCTGTCTTGGCTGACATGTCTATGCAACATAGCGTGGCGGTCAGGGACAGTGCCTCTGGACTGGGTGACCGGGGTGGTGATCCGTCTTTTTAAGAAGGAGGACCGGAGGGTGTGTTCCAACTATAGGGGGATCACACTCCTCAGCCTCCCAGGGAAAGTCTATTCCAGAGTACTGGAGAGGAGAGTCCGACCGTTAGTCGAACCTCGGATACAGGAGGAGCAATGCGGTTTTTGGCCTAGTCATGGAACACTGGACCAGCTCTATACCCTCCACAGGGTGCTCGAGGGTTCGTGGGAGTTTGCCCAACCAGTCCACATGTGTTTTGTGGACTTGGAGAAGGCTTTCGACCGTGTCCCTCATGGCATTCTGTGGGAGGTGCTCTGGGAGTACGGGGTCTGTGGCCCTCTGTTAAGGGCTGTTTGGTCTCTATATAACTGGAGCAGGAGCTTGGTTCGCATTGCCAGCTGTAAGTCAGATCTGTTCCCAGTGCATGTTGGACTCCGACAGGGCTGTCCTTTGTCACCGGTTCTGTTCATTGTTTTTATGGACAAAATTTCTAGGCGCAGCCAGGGGCTGGAGGGAGTCCGGTTTGAGGACCACAGGATTTCATCGCTGATTTTTGCAGATGATGTTGTTCTGTTGGCTCCTTCAAGCCTAGACTTAAAGCATGCACTGGGGCATTTTGCAGCTGAGTGTGAAGCGGCTGGGATGAGGGTCAGCACCTCCAAATCTGAGGCCATGGTTCTCGACCGGAAAAAGGTGGCTTGCACCCTCTAGGTTGGAGGGGAGGTCCTTCCTCAAGTGGAGGTGTTTAAGTATCTCGGGGTCTTGTTCATGAGTGAGGGAAGGATGGATCGTGAGATTGACAGACGGATTGGTGCAGCGGCAGCAGTAATGCAGTCTATGTACCGGTCTGTTGTGGTGAAGAAGGAGCTGAGCAGGAAGGCGAAGCTCTTGATTTACCAGTCAATCTATGTTCCTACTCTCACCTATGGTCATGAGCTCTGGGTCACGACCGAAAGGATAAGATCCCGGGTACAAGCGGCCGAAATGAGCTTCCTCCGTAGGGTGGCGGGGTGCTCCCTTAGAGATAGGGTAAGGAGCTCTGTCACCCGGGAGGAGCTCGGAGTAGAGCCACTGCTCCTCCGCATCGAAAGGGGGCAGTTGAGGTGGCTCGGGCATCTGTTTCGGATGCCTCCGGGACGTCTCCCTGGAGAGGTGTTCCGGGCATGCCCCACCGGGAAGACCCAGGACACGCTGGAGAGACTACGTCTCTCGGCTGGCCTGGGAACGTCTCAGGGTCCCTCCGGAAGAGCTGGAGGAAGTGTCTGGGGAGAGGGAGGTCTGGGCATCCCTGCTTAGACTGCTGCCCCTGCGACCCGGCTCCGGATAAGCGGAAGACAATGAATGAATGAATGAATAATTACTGTAATGGCTTTAAGGGCCGTGCTAAATGAAACCATATATATATATAATATATATATATATATATATATATATATATATATATATATATATATATATATATATATATATATATACACACACACTAAGTGGGTTAAATTGAATTTTATTTTGCATTACTCTAGACAAAGTCTAACTAGAAAAAGAAAGCAGTGTGTACTTGAACCAGTCATAAACTTTTTTAAATTTAATATATTTAATTTTGATCATAATGGATGGGTTTCCATGATGGAAATGATGATAATAATGATTTCCATAATGATGGCTATTACATTGAAAGCTTTATATTTTTGTCAATGCATCTTGCAAAATGAGAAAATGAATATGAAAGTTTTATACATTGTATATTAGACTGTATATACTGTATATTTATATACTGTACATTGCTGCCCTACATAGTGTAGCATAGTAGCAAGATAAGTATTTCACGCTGGACTATGCACAAGTCATGACTAAATAAGTCGAAGTGAACATTAATAGACATCTGACTTAATTAAGAGCAGTCTAGTCCTAAAAAGGGATCTGAAATGATGGCACTCCTGAGGGGTGCTTCAAGTGAATAATTGGATGTTTTAGGCTGAAAAAATAAATGATCTAGAAAATCCTCTCTCGCTTGGTCAATAAAATTAATTAAAATGAGTTGATAGCATCAAGTCACATGTGAAGCTGTACCACATCAAGATTCATACAGTGGCTAATACCTGGGGTGATACTGGTATGGTGAATTTATAGTAAATGGTTGCATATTTATATCCATTAGTCGCAAATTAATAATCTGAAAATTCAGCACAAAACGCATCGATTTAAACCATGCCTAAAATTGATCCTAAAAAGTATTTGATTATAACCCTAAGATCCAATTTATTTGATTGCAACTTGCCTGTGCTTTAACATATAACAGCGTAATATTTTCAGGTGACAATAGCTCATCTTTTTATTGCTTTATCAGTAATTCAGACTAGCTGTCTATTTGCATTATATTCACTTGAATTTTATTATTCACAATAGCACATTATTATGTATAATCCATATTAGGGGCAGATACTTTCTTCTTTCAATTTGCTGGTACATGTGTGATTCGAATTTTCTAGAAAAAAAATTCCGTGTGAGATTGATTTTTTTTTCTCAGGTTATATCTATTACTGAAAAATTGGATATTGAACTCATGGTAATGTAGATTCTGCTTCATGACAAAAAATTCCATCTCAGTAGTAATGTGTTTTACAAGCCTGCATTGTTGTGTATGTCCTTTTTGAGAGAATGGAGATTAAGTGAGGTTGCAAGGGGTTCAGCAAACTGACCTCTCAGCCTTTCCAAATGAACTGCTGGTTTGAGCAATGTAATATTCTTGTACCTGTTTTGTAAATATATTATTTCAAACTGCATTTAACAATTCTTTATCTCAGTTGGATATTTTCTTAGCATAACCCAAAGCAATGTCTCTATTTGATGTCAAATGTCTCTATTTGAACACATATAAAGCCTATTTTCTAAGCATTTTTTTCTCTATTTCACAAAATGTAAGCTATTTATTTGCTCATATATCTAGATGTCTAGATGTTGAAAAATAATGTGGCTCACTGCCCCATTTAGCTCCATAGACAATAGAGGCCCATTGGGGCAAGAAATTCACTTTTTAATGCTCGTTTAATGATGTCACGCTTCATCCGAGATCTGGCCACGATAGGGAGCCCTCGCCCGACTTTTGTTGCGCTTCCGTGTTTCCGCACGAGCATAAATATGGAGCGCACTTCCTGCTCTATGTGAAGTATCGTCCCTCGTGACCTACTAAGCTTTTGCCTCGTGCTCTTGGATTACTGTTTGGATTACGCTGACTTTGGATTGTTTCTTTGGTTTACGATTTCTGCTTCTGGCCCTTTTGGATTTGTTTGACTGTGTTCGGACTGTTTCCTGGACTTTGTCTCTGCCGTGCCCTTTGGATTTGTTTGCTTTCGTTATTCAGATTTTCTGGTTACAACCTCTTCACCTGCCCGACTATGTCTCTCTCTCTCCGCCCCTCCCCGACTCCAGCCCTGCACATGGATCCGGCTGCTGCCGCCGCTGGTGGACAACCGTCACAGAATACTTCGCCTCCTACGGATCCAGCGGAGCTACGGGCGATTATCGTTCGGCAAGGTGCGCTGATCCGCCCGTTTCAAGATCAGGTGGGAGTGCTACAGAGCCAGCTACAAAGCGTGAGCGCCACCGACCCAGCCCCAGCCACCCCCCCCCCACGTGTTGGAACCCCAGTCCAGTTGGAACGACGTGGCGCTGTGGGCAATGTTTCGCGAGGGTCTGAGCCCTGCGCTCCAGACTGAACTGGCATGTTGGGAGGATGCTACCTCTCTGTCCCAGTATGTAGCCACTGCCATTCGCCTGGACAATCTCCTGCATAAGCATCATGCAGGGGCACGCCCAACAGTCTTGTCTCGCCCTCGTCCGGACTATCCTAGGCCTCGTGAGGAAGCTCCCGAGCCCATGCAGCTTGGGAGATCCCAGTTGATGGAACGGGAGCACCAGCAAAGTACCCAGATGAGGCTGTGCTATTACTGTGGGGGTTCGGGACACCTGATCCACCTGTGCTCTGAGAAGTCTTCGTCAGCTCAGGTGGGTGAAAACTCATTGTTCTTTAGTCTGACAGTGCCGGTGTCATTATGCTTTTCTGATTGGTGTGTTCCTGTCCCAGCCCTGATAGACTCTGGAGCCGCTGTTAACCTGATTGACAGGGCACTGGTGGAGGAGCTCCGGATCCCCACTATTCCCTGTATGCCATCATTAAGGATAACGGTCATTGACAGTTAACCCATCAGAGGAGGCTATCTCACCCATAAGACCGAGCTGCTGGATTTCAAAGTGGGCCTGTTTCATCGTGAACGTCTGGCGTTCTATATTACCTCCTCGCCCGCCAACCCCATTATCCTGGGCTTTCCGTGGCTGTGACAGCATGATCCTCAAATTTCCTGGCACAAGGGGGAGCTGATCGTTGGTCTGCAACGTGTTTAAGTAAGTGCCTTTACAAGCCTGTGTCACGTCCATGCTTATCCTCGGTGGTTGAGGATTCTGCTCCTCTAGCATCCGGACACGTTCCGCATGTCTACAAAGACTTTCAGGAGGTGTTCAGTAGGGAGAGGGCTGCTTGCCTACCAGCGCATAGAGCCTGGGACTGCGTCATAGACTTGCTGCCTAACACCTCACCCCCCAAGGGCCGGGTTTATCCACTCTCACTGCCGGAGGCGAGTGACCATCTATGTCACATATGACCATCTATGTCCCCGGCAGCGGCGGGGTTTTTCTTCATGGGGAAGAAGTACGGGGCCTTCGTCCATGCATCGATTACAGGGGACTCAACGCTATCACAGTTCGTTATCCCTATCCGTTACCCTTGGTACCTGCGGCCCTGGAGCAGTTAAGGGGAGCTAGGTTTTTCACTAAGCTGGATTTACGCAGCGCCTATAATCTGGTCCGGATCCGAGAGGGAGACAAGTCTAAGACCGCTTTTCACCCCACCCATGGTCATTATGAGTACCTTGTCATGCCCTTCGGACTTACTAATGCTCCTGCGGTGTTCCAGTCTCTTATCAACGAGGTGTTCCAGGATATCTTTGGGAAGTGGGTTATCGCGTATATCGACGACATCTTGGTGTACTCGACCTCTTTGGAAGAACACGTACATCACGTCTGGGCCGTCCTCTCCAGACTTCAGCAGAATAATCTCTACGTCAAGCCTGAGAAGTGTGAGTTCCTCCGGACCACTATCATGTTCCTGGGATACGTGATTTCGCGGCAAGTGGTAGAGATGGACCTCACTAAAGTATGTGCGGTCACCGAATGGCCCAATCCTACCACAATTAAGGAGTTACAGTGGTTTCTAGGGTTCGCCAACTTCTACCGGCATTTCATCTGGAACTATAGCTCCGTGGCCAGCCCATTGACCTCCTTATTGCTGGGTAAACCCAGGAGATTGTCCTGGAGTGATCAAGCCCAGGTGGCCTTCGTTAAACTCAAGGATAGCTTCACCACGGCTCCCATTCTGTGCCATCCTGACCCGGACCTCCCCTTCATGGTGGAGGTAGATGCTTCCAGCAGTGGCATCGGGGCCATGCTATTCCAACAACACGGCGTTCCGGGCAAGCTTCACCCATGTGCTTTCTTTTCCAGGAAGCTGACGGCAGTGGAGGCAAATTACGACGTCGGGAACCGGGAGCTGCTGTCCATCAAGGCCGCGCTGGAGGAGTGGTGGCATTGGCTGGAGGAGGCACGTCATCTGTTCTTGGTTCTCACTGACCATCGTAACCTGGAGTACCTCCGCAGCACCAAAAGTTTAAATCCTCGTCAGACCCGGTGGGTGCTGTTTTTCACCTGTTTTGAGTTTTCAGTGACCTATCTCCCCGGGACCAAGAACAGCAAGGCTGATGCTCTATCCAGGCAGTTTGAGGCCCAAAGTGAGCCTTCTCAGCCCGATCTCATTCCCTCTGCAGCCGCCATTCTAGCCCCTGTCCAGTGGAGTCTCATAGAGGAGATTCAGCAAGCCCATGCCGACGAGCCTCCACCAGCGAACTGTCCCTCAACCAAGGTCTATGGTACCCCTTCAGTTCCGCCAGCAAGTGTTACAATGGGTTCACAAGGCTCCCAGCTCCGGTCACCCGGGGATCCTCAGGTCGACTCAACTCACTCTACGCAGGTTCTGGTGGCCATCTCTTAGGACAGATTATGGAGAGGTTTGTCCGGTCATGCTCTACTTGCGCCCAGTCTCGGGTCAGTCGCCAGCTCCCAGAGGGATTGCTGGAACCCCTACCTACTCCCCAATGCCCCTGGTCCCACCTGTCTGTGGACTTTCTCACCAACTTACCCAACTCGGGAGGATTCACCACGGTGATGATCGTGGTGGACCGATTCTCTAAAGCTTGTAAGTTGATCCCTCTCAAGGGGTCCCCCACAGCCATGCAAACTGTGGAGGCCATGTTCCAACACGTATTCTGGAATTTTGGCCTCCCTGAGGACATAGTGTCGGACCGGGGGTCTCAGTTCACCTCCAGGGTGTGGAGGTCTTTGTGTGAATGGCTCAGCATCAACGTCAGTTTGAGTTCCAGATGCCATCCCCAGTCTAATGGCCAGGTGGAGTGTCTGTATCAGGAGATTGGGAGATTCCCCAGGTCTTACTGCAGCAGGGAACAGCAGCGCTGGAGTGAGTTTCTTCCCTGGGCCGAGTATGCTCAAAACTCTCTTATCCATTCCTCCACTGGGCTGATGCCCTTCCAGTGTGTGCTGGGGTACCAGCCCCCCCTATTCCCCTGGCCTGGAGAGCCCTCCGATGTGCCAGCAGTGGAGGAGTGGTCACGCCTGAGTCAAGAGGTATGGGAGTGTGCTCATGTATGTCTTCAAAGGGCTGTCAGGAGACAGAGTATCCAGGCTAATCGGCGTCACCTCCTGCACCCCCCCTGTCGGATGGGACAGAGAGTTTTTCAGAACCTGAAACTCAAGCTACCCTGCCGCAAGCTCAGCCCCAGGTTTATAGGGCCTACTAAGCGTTTGCCTCGTGCTCTTGGATTACTGTTTGGATTCGCGATTCTTTGGTTTATGATTTCTGCTTCTGGCCCTTTTGGATTTGTTTGACTGTGTTTGACTTCGGACTGTTTCCTGGACTTTGTCTCTGCCGCGCCCTTTGGATTTGTTTGCTTTTGTTATTCGGATTTTCTGGTTATGACCTCTTCGCCTGCCCGATTACGTCTCTCTCTCTCTCCGCCCCTCCCCGACTCCAGCCCCGCGCATGGATCCGGCTGCTGCCGCCGCTGGCGGACAACCGTCACAAATGAACATTGCAAAAGGAGCAGTGGACAGTATTTTTAATGACAGGATTGCTAGATTGGGCTAGTTTGTAAATACTCTATGGCTATCAAGATCTTGATTAAAGCAAATACTCACAAGTCATTTGAATAAATGTTTGAGTAACAAAGGCAGAGTATAGGTGCATGCTGAGTGTCTGTGATGTACAGAACCATTTCTATTGGCAGATATATCCTGGGAGAGGGAATGGAGATTGTGTAGTGGACAATGCCCATACATCAGGAAGGTGTGTGCCCCACAGTGACCTTGTTTCCCACACAGACTGAGGAAATGAAGAAAATGTATCTTTCTTATCTTATAGTGCCTGAATTTCATGTTGATTAGTGATTGCTTAGATGTAGTTGGGGTAAAATGTTTGCTGACAAATACACCTACTGCATACACTACATAGTTGAACAAATGAAAATCTAAAACCACTCAAACCAAGCTGCTAGACTATGTGCCAGATGACTGCATGTTGCTAAACTGCCAATTACAGGGTTAACGTAAAGAAAACAAAAAGAAAAAAAAAGCCTAGACAGCACTCTATAGTATAATCCATGTGTGATAAACTCTCTCAGCTTAATTTTGTTGTGTCGTCCTGCTCTACACTGAAATGTAAGGTCATGAGCCACTGCTGCCTTAGATAATATTGTAAAATTGTATTAAATGTGGGGGCACGGTGGCTTGGTGGTTAGCACGTTTGCCTCACACCTCCAGGGTTGAGGGTTCGTTTCCCGCCTCCGCCGTGTGTGTGGAGTTTGCATGTTCTCCCCGTGCCTGGGGGGTTTCCTCCGGGTACTCCGGTTTCCTCCCCCAGTCCAAAGACATGCGTGGTAGGTTGATTGGCATCTCTAAATTGTCCATAGTGTGTGATTGCATGAGTGAATGAGAATGTGTGTGTGTGCCCTGCGATGGGTTGGCACTCCGTCCAGGGTGTATCCTGGCTTGATGCCCAATGATGCCTGAGATAGGCACAGGCTCCCCGTGATCCAAGAATAGTTCGGATAAGCGGTAGACAATGAATGAATGAATGAATGAATGAATTAATGAATTAAATGTTTTGAAGTATTTCTGTACTTTGCACTGACCAACCCAAACACTGAGCATCACTAATAATACAGTAGGCATTATTTTACATGAATACTACAATCTTTGTTTATATATAATGCTCTCTATAGTTTGTGATGATTACTAATTTGCTTTATTTCCATACTACTACTACTACTACTACTACTACTACTACTATAGATAGATAGATAGATAGATAGATAGATAGATAGATAGATAGATAGATAGATAGATAGATAATTAGATAGATAGATATGCATTTAGTATATTCTCCCTGTTTCCATGTTGGCTTACGCACATCTTTGAAACCATGCTGGTAGTTGGACTGGATTCTCACCACAAATTGGAATATGTGTGCAAAGTTTACTGCAATGGACTGGCCTCCCATTCAAGATATATTTTTACCATACATCTAGAAGCTTCTGGATCTGCTGCATTGTCTGACCATGATAAGTTTATTATTATTATTATTATTATTATTATTATTATTATTATTATTATTATTAGGCCTTTATGTGTTCATATTATATATTGTGATCATTTGCAGATGGGTAGTGATAATTGTACAACTCAGCCCCATATGGCAGCTAAGTCAGGAGCAGACAAAAAAGTTGGAAAACAAGACAAAGAATTCTCTTCTCTAATCTTCCAAGCCACTAATGAGACTTTCTGTTTCCAGCACACACACACCCTCAAGGAAGCCAGTCCTGCCGGCAACCTGCAGTTAGTGGAACCTGCATCTGGCTGCTTTCACTCAAGCACGTCTTGAACCAGTAGCTCACCAGAGAATGCAATCACTGCTCACATTTACTTGCAATGAAATGCAGAATGCAATATAAAAATTATTCTAACATTACAAGAGCATTCTTTGCAATTTGCACATGTATTTCCCCATTGTGATAAATAAAATACATGATTCATGAGCTTCTAAACAACCACGCTACAAATCAAACTATATTTGCTTTATTTCTTAACTATTTTGGGGAAAATACCACAAATATTCAATGGATATAAAAATTCTACATACTTATGTTAAAATGTTTTTGTTTTGTTACAATTAAAAATAATAAACTAGTATAAATCAGGTTATAACTTTTTCCATCCTCAGTGTAAAATTACACAGTAGACAAATTAAGTGAAAAACAATCAGAAACATTTTTAGAAAAAAAACAGTAAAAAAAGAAAAAAGAAAAATAAATGCTACAAATAACCTGGTTGCATTAGCTTGCACACCCTTTTACAATTAAGGATGTGGCTGTGTTCAGAATGAACCAATCATATTCAATCTCATTTACAAAACTAATTATCATACAGCTGCCACTGATAAAAATTACCCCAAATAAAGGTTAGTTGTTTCTGTACAATTTTCTTCACATCTTTATTTCATTTGACTGCTGAAGAGATGGTCTGCAAACAGCTTACAAAGCATGTATGGTGTCCCATTTGTTAAAAGATATTGATCATGCGAAACATACAAAAGGATTTCCAAAACATTAGATGTGCCATGGAACACTGTAAAGGCCATCATCAACAAATAGAGAATAGGACATCTGTCCAAAGTTTATTAAAGGACAAGACAAAAATTTCACATGTGCTTCTTCACATGTCTGCATGGTATGGTGGATAGATTGAAACCCTTTCTAAGACTGTAGCCTTTCTAATTCTTAGGGTTGCCAGTGTTTAATTGACCCTAGGAAAAAATGTGTGTGTGTGTGTGTGTGTGTGTGTGTGATAGGTAGGCTACATTTGCCCATATCATTCCTTTATACAACTTTAGTAGAACAGTTAGTAGAAAAGCATCTCAGAACACAAATTTTGAAGAGGATGGAGGAGAACAACAGAAGATCACATTGGGTCAATTATCTTCTGACCTCTCTAATCAACAACACATTTCTGCCTATCTATCTATCTATCTATCTATCTATCTATCTATCTATCTATCTATCTATCTATCTATCTATCTATCTATCTATCTATCTATCTATCTATCTCTCTATCTATCTATCTATCTATCTATCTATCTATCTATCTATCTATCTATCTATCTATCTATCTATGTGCTACACAATGCATGGATGATAAAGAGGAGCCTAATTATAAATGCAATCTCTATTTTTTTCTAGTCAGTAACAGATTAATTTCATATGTGTTCAAACAAAAATTTCTGACGACAGCAAGAAACAGTAAAAGGTTGAGAGCTGCTAGAGCAAGGACGTCACTGAGAGAGACCAGTAAAAATGAAGTGGTTTATCTGATGCTGCCCGACTATGGAGTGAACAGAGAGTGACATTTAATCCCAGAAGCTCTATACTCACCCAAGCCTGACTGCTTTAGGTCACCCTCTCTGAGCTATAATGTCTGGACAGCAGTTGCCCTTTTAGAACACAGAATCTTTTAAATACACATTCCATGTGGACCACTAGCAGAAATCCCAGCCTGGCTCTGCTTCATAGCAAACCCTTATAGGTTACCTACGAATTTTGCTTCTTTTTACCTCGAGCTTTTGTATCTGGTTTAGTCCTGTCCACTTCCCATCCTTTCATCACTGTACCTGGTTATTTCCATCTGTTCTGTGTTAAGCATTCAGTTAGATTCTCTGTTTACATTGATGCCTCCCTAGAGTCCTAGGCCATGTTTCCTGCTTCTTTAGGAAGCCATATTGTAACATGTATTTTTACTGATCAGTTCTGAATCTTACAAACCCAATTCCAAAAAAGTTGTGACACTGTACAAATTGTGAATGAAAAAGTAATGCAATAATTTACAAATCTCATAAACTTATATTTTATTCACAATAGAATATAGATAACATATCAAATGTTGAAAGTGAGACATTTTGAAATGTCATGCCAAATATTGGCTCATTTTGGATTTCATGAGAGCTACACATTCCAAAAAAGTTGGGACAGGTAGCAATAAGAGGCCGGAAAAGTTAAATGTACATATAAGGGACAGCTGGAGGACCAATTTGCAACTTATTAGGTCAATTGGCAACATGATTGGGTATAAAAAGAGCCTCTCAGAGTGGCAGTGTCTCTCAGAAGTCAAAATGGGCAGAGGATCACCAATTCCCCCAATGCTGCGGCGAAAAATAGTGGAGCAATATCAGAAAGGAGTTTCTCAGAGAAAAATTGCAAAGAGTTTGAAGTTATCATCATCTACAGTGCATAATATCATCCAAAGATTCAGAGAATCTGCAACAGTCTCTGTGCGTAAGGGTCAAGGCCGGAAAACCATACTGGATGCCCGTGATCTTCGGGCCCTTAGATGGCACTGCATCCCATACAGGAATGCTACTGTAATGGAAATCACAACATGGGCTCAGAAATACTTCCAGAAAACATTGTCGGTGAACACAATCCACTGTGCCATTCGCCGTTGCTGGCTAAAACTCTATAGGTCAAAAAAGAAGCCATATCTGAACATGATCCAGAAGCGCAGGCGTTTTCTCTGGGCCAAGGCTCATTTAAAATGGACTGTGGCAAAGTGGAAAACTGTTCTGTGGTCAGACAAATCAAAATTTGAAGTTCTTTTTGGAAAACTGGGACGCCATGTCATCCGGACTAAAGAGGACAAGGACAACCCATGTCAGCGCTCAGTTCAGAAGCCTGCATCTCTGATGGTATGGGGTTGCATGAGTGCGTGTGGCATGGGCAGCTTACACATCTGGAAAGGCACCATCAATGCTGAAATATATATCTAGAACAACATATGCTCCCATCCAGACGTCGTCTCTTTCAGGAAAGACCTTGCATTTTCCAACATGACAATGCCAGACCACATACTGCATCAATTACAACATCATGGCTGCGTAGAAGAAGGATCCGGGTACTGAAATGGCCAGCCTGCAGTCCAGATCTTTCACCCATAGAAAACATTTGGCGCATCATAAAGAGGAAGATGCAACAAAGAAGACCTAAAACAGTTGAGCAACTAGAAGCCTGTATTAGACAAGAATGGGACAACATTCCTATTCCTAAACTTGAGAAACTTGTCTCCTCAGTCCCCAGACGTTTGCAGACTGTTATAAAAAGAAGAGAGGATGCCACACAGTGGTAAACATGGCCTTGTCCCAACTTTTTTGAGATGTGTTGATGCCATGAAATTTAAAATCAACTTATTTTTCCCTTAAAATGATACATTTTCTCAGTTTAAACATTTGATATGTCATCTATGTTGTATTCTGAATAAAATATTGAAATTTGAAACTTCCACATCATTGCATTCTGTTTTTATTCACAATTTGTACAGTGTCCCAACTTTTTTGGAATCGGGTTTGTACTTTTGCTGTTTCCCTTTTTGTTGGACTTTTCATATTTTCATCTCTGCTAAGATTCATTAGTGTTTGATATAACACTATATTTGATATGTACCAACATTGGTCATTCCTAACCATTTATGAGAACTGCATACATCTTTCGTAAAATAGTTCTCAAGGATTTAGGTAATACTTTTGCCAAAACCTGTGATGTGACACCAGTGTTTTTACTGTTTGTTTTTTAATCATCAATAATTAATCTGAGATAAGAGAATAATCCTAATTAGCAGTTTTGCCCATCATACAACTTACATATGGCTATTCTTGCATAAGAATGTTCTGGTAAGCTCATTTACTGCCGCTATTTCCTAGCTACCTTCCCATGGAAACCACACTTGTTCAGTATTTCTGCCATTCTGATTGTGCTGTCATAAATATAATGTAGGGCACATGATGTAGGTACTAATACCATCTTGGGGTTTTCTTTATATCTCTGAGTATTAAATGATCTGACTTTGGACGGAATTTGCTGGAATGGTCACTCTTGAGAAAAATTGGCACCTGTCTTGAAGGCTGTCCATTTGTAAACAATTCTTCTCACTGTAGTATGGTGAATTTCAAATTGTTTAAAGATGGCTTTATAAGACTTCACAGACTAATAAACAGCAGTAATTGCTTTTCTGAGGCCATGGCTAAAATCTTTTGTTCTTGGCATGATGTATGGATGTCCATTTTATTAGTAACATCTGGCAGCTAATTATTCTTGTAATGATTGTGGAAATAGGGAGTAATTATTTTTTCCCACCTGGTTTATGAATGTTGGTTTAATTTTTGGGAAATAAATGACTGCATATTGAAATCTGTTGCATGTTTTGATGTTACCTGAAGTGTTTGTTAATTAAAAGTTTTTGAAGAACACACTGTTCTTATTTAGGTGACAAGACTCTTTTTCCCATGACCGTATGCAGAGCCCTTTTAGCCTACTTTGGTTGTGAAGATATGAGAAGAAGCCATAACAACCTAAAGATAAATTGAAGACTGTACTGTACAAATGTTTTTTTTTGATAGATTATACTTCATGATTACCTAAAACATTATTATCAAAGATTTGCTAATTATCCACTATACTTTCTGTATTTTGAAACCCTCTAAAAAGCATCAAACAAACAAACAGGGTTATACATCAATAAAAAAACCCTGAATG
Organism: Hemibagrus guttatus; assembly: GCA_033459395.1. NCBI lineage: Eukaryota > Metazoa > Chordata > Actinopteri > Siluriformes > Bagridae > Hemibagrus > Hemibagrus guttatus. The sequence goes on along the minus strand of JAUCMX010000013.1, from coordinate 12,311,267 downwards.
AGTTTTGTATAACTGCAGAGCTGGAGAAAAAAGTGTTCTTGAGGTAAACTGCTGTTTGACAGAGAATAGTAAATGCCTGGATCATCCATGCATAGTTGAGTGCTTAAAAGATATATGATAACTTTGTTCATTGATAATTTGGGTTACTTTCAAAACAGGCATTAAGTTTCTGGACTTAATCTGTTTACTTTTTATTAAAAATGTCTAAGTGTATCACAAAAGAACACTGAGTATAACAAAGGGCATAATGACTTGAGATGACACAGCAGTAAACAACTAATTAAGAGAGTAGTGCTAAAAACTGTATGGAGAAGTTTGTCCACTACTGGCAAATGTCACTAGCAAATGAAATGTCATTCAGTTTATTTTTACTTAAAACCATCTGTTTGGGAAGACATGGAAGATCAGTACTTAGCAAGTACATGAAGTATTATACTAGATGCATTTCATGTCTACATTGATAAAGCAGTTAAAGGCCATGCATTCACTACTATTTATCTTATCTTGATTCCCAAGCGATGGTCCTTAAAGTCATAGTGTATGAACTGAAATGCTAGTGCTTTTATACTGTATTATTATTTAATGTGTTGTAAGAAACTACAGACTGCCCCAACCCAGATTCCACTCCACAGTACACATCTGAAAGAGCTCATTCCCAAAAAGGCTTACATATCATATAGAAATATGTTTAATTATCTGTATGGTATTTTTACATTGGATTAAAGCAGCCTTACCAAACATTTAGAACACTTAATCCAATCAATTATTAGTATGGGAGCGGCAGCAAGACATCAAGGACCATCACTGAACAAAGGGTATACGTGACCATGATTATCATTCAGTATTGCCCGACCATTTAGGTGATAACACCTGTAACAATACCAAGCCAAGGTGTATGTGACCGTGATTACCATTTAAGGACATCCTGCTAGATGATAGTATCACCCAGCCATTTGGGGGATACTCAGTAATTTACATTTAAAGTAAAACTCATTTCAATTACACATGGGAAACACTGTATAAAATGTCTGAGCAGGATTTGTTCGGGGTTCTTTTTGACTCCGATGAACCCAAAGTACTTTATGGATTTTGTCACTGCGATGCTGCAATAAACTTCTTCTTCATTAAGATCTTCAACGCTCTTCGGTTTATTTTTCTTACAGTGTTATAGCTTGTGTATACACATTCACACCCTCACTCACAACTTGCAATTTAGCTGCAGCCAATCTACCTATCTACCTGCATGATTTTGGGCAGTGGGAGGAAAACAGAGAACCCAGTTAAAACTCATGTGAACACAGAAAGAACATGAGATACTCTACACAGGCATTAAGACAAGCTCAGGGTCAAGCAGAGGACTCTGGATCTATGTGCCAACAACTAACCACTGCACTACCATCTTGCCGACATGTGTAATCACAAGATATTTTATTGCTTAAAAATGACCACTATAAATTCTTAATTACTTTTCTCTCTTTTACTTCATTACTCTGTTGTCATTTCTATGATATCTCATTTGGATTTATCCTAAACTGATTTAATATTATCTTGAGAAAACCAGTTAATCAAGCAAACAATATTAGTGACATGTTATCGAACATTATAAATCAGTGATGCAAAATAAGTGATCACTTTGATCACAAACACAATCCACTCATGTTATATCTCCCTTTCAACAGTTACATTATTTACTGTCTGGTGTCACCCAAATGAGGATGGGTTCCCTTCTGAGCCTGTTTCCACTGAAGGTTTCTTCCTCATATTATCTCAAGGACTTTTTCCTTGCCACCGTCACCTCAGGCATTATATATATATATATATATATATATATATAATATATAATATATATATATATATATATATATATATATAATGCCTGAGGTGACGGTGGCAAGGAAAAAGTATATATATATATATATTATATATAAGTATATATATATATATATATATATATATATATATATATATATATATATATATACACAGTGGGGCAAAAAAGTATTTAGTCAGCCACCAATTGTGCAAGTTCTCCCACTTAAAAAGATGAGAGAGGCCTGTAATTTTCATCATAGGTACACTTCAACTATGAGAGACAGAATGAGAAAAAAGAATCCAGAAAATCACATTGTCTGATTTTTAAAGAATTTATTTGCAAATTATGGTGGAAAATAAGTATTCGTTCACCTACAAGAAAAGCAAGATTTCTGGCTCTCACAGACCTATAACTTCTTCTTTAAGAGGCTCCTCTGTCCTCCACTCATTACCTGTATTAATGGCACCTGTTTGAACTCGTTATCAGTATAAAAGACACCTGTCCACAACCTCAAACAGTCAGACTCCAAACTCCACTATGGCCAAGACCAAAGACCTGTCAAAGGACACCAGAAACAAAATTGTAGACCTGCACCAGGCTGGGAAGACTGAATCTACAATAGGTAAGCAGCTTGGTGTGAAGAAATCAACTGTGGGAGCAATTATTAGAAAATGGAAGACATACAAGACCACTGATAATCTCCCTTGATCTGGGGCTCCATGCAAGATCTCACCCCGTGGAGTCAAAATGATCACAAGAACAGTGAGCAAAAATCCCAGAACCACACGGGGGGACCTAGTGAATGACCTGCAGAGAGCTGGGACCAAAGTAACAAAGGCTACCATCAGTAACACACTACGCCGCCAGGGACTCAAATCCTGCAGTGCCAGACGTGTCCCCCTGCTTAAGCCAGTACATGTCCGGGCCCGTCTGAAGTTTGCTAGAGAGCATTTGGATGATCCAGAAGAGGATTGGGAGAATGTCATATGGTCAGATGAAACCAAAATAGAACTTTTTGGTAAAAGCTCAACTTGTCGTGTTTGGAGGAGAAAGAATGCTGAGTTGCATCCAAAGAACACCATACCTACTGTAAAGCATGGGGGTGGAAACATCATGCTTTGGAGCTGTTTTTCTGCAAAGGGACCAGGATGACCGATCCGTGTAAAGGAAAGAATGAATGGGGCCATGTATCGTGAGATTTTGAGTAAAAACCTCCTTCCATCAGCAAGGGCATTGAAGATGAAACGTGGCTGAGTCTTTCAGCATGACAATGATCCCAAACACACCGCCCGGGCAAGGAAGGAGTGGCTTCGTAAGAAGCATTTCAAGGTCTTGGAGTGGCCTAGCCAGTCTCCAGATCTCAACCCCATAGAAAATCTTTGGAGGGAGTTGAAAATCCGTGTTGCCCAGCGACAGCCCCAAAACATCACTGCTCTAGAGGAGATCTGCATGGAGGAATTGGCCAAACTACCAGCAACAGTGTGTAAAAACCTTCTGGCGACTTACAGAAAACGTTTGACCTCTGTCATTGCCAACAAAGGGTATATAACAAAGTATTGAGATGAACTTTTGTTATTGACCAAATACTTATTTTCCACCATAACTTGCAAATAAATTCTTTAAAAATCAGACAATGTGATTTTCTGGATTTTTTTTTCTCATTCTGTCTCTCATAGTTGAAGTGTACCTATGATGAAAATTATAGGCCTCTCTCATCTTTTTAAGTGGGAGGACTTGCACAATTGGTGGCTGACTAAATACTTTTTTTTATATATATAGCCATAGCCATGGGGTTCACAGTCCAGTGACTTCTGTGCCGGTCCCAAGCCCGAAAAAATAGAGAGGGTTGTGTCAGGAAGGGTATCCGACGTAAAAGATTGCCAAATTTAATCATGCGAATCATCAGTACTCTGAATTTCATACCAGATCGATCGAGGTCCGGGTTAACAACGACCGCCCTCGGCGCCGTTGACCTACAGGGCGCCGGTGGAAATTGGGCTACTGTTGGTCGAAGAAGTGGAGGAGGGAGGAGAGTGCACAGACAGAGAGAGAAGAGGAAAGGTAAGAGTGTAGGACTGAGAATAGGAACTCTGAATGTTGGTACTATGACAGGGAAAGGTAGAGAGCTGTTGGAAGGGTAGCAAGGCTCGTAGTATAGGAGCAGGATTCAAGCTGTTTTATTATGGTGTGGATAGTGTTCTGGAGGTGAAGCGAGTGTCAGACAGGGTGATGAGTCTGAAGTTAGAGATTGAAGGGGTGATGTTGAATGTTGTTAGTGGTTATGCCCCACAGGTAGGTTGTGAGTTAGAGGAGAAAGAGAGATCCTGGAGTGAATTAGATGAGGTGTTGCAGAGTATTCCCACAGGTGAGAGAGTGGTGATAGGAGCAGATTTTAATGGACATGTTGATGAGGGGAACACAGGTGATGAGGAGGTGATGGGCAAATTTGGAGTTAAGGAAAGGAACCTAGAAGGACAGATGGTAGTGGACTTTGCTAAGAGGATGGACATGGCTCTGGTTAACACTTATTTTCAGAAGAGGGAGGAGCATAGAATGACTTACAAGAGTGGAGGTAGGAGAACACAGGTAGACTACATCCTATGTAGAAGAGGCAATCTGAAAGAGATTAGTGACTGTAAAGTGGTAGTGAGAGAAGCCAGGCAGCATAGGATGGTGGTGTGTAGGATGACTTTGATGGTCTGTAAGAAGAAGAGGTCAAAGATAGAGATACTGAAGAAAACCAAGTGGTGGAAGCTGAAAATTGAGGAATGTTGTGAGTAATTTAGACAGAAGTTGAGGCAGGCTCTGGGTGGTCAGGTAGTGCTGCCAGATGACTGGGAAACTACAGCAGAAGTGATCAGGGAGACAGGGAGAAAGGTGCTGGGTGTGTCATCTGGAAGGAGGAAAGAAGATAAGGAGACTTGGTGGTGGAATGAGGAAGTTCAGGATAGTATCCAGAGGAAGAGGTTAGCCAAGAAGAAGTGAGACATGGACAGGACTGAAGAGAATAGACAGGAATACAAGGAGTTACAGCGCAGAGTGAAGAGGAAGGTGTCTAAGGCCAAGCAGAAGGCATATGATGAGCTGTACACTAGGTTAGACACTAGAGAAGGAGAGAAGGACTTGTACAGGTTAGTTAGGCAGAGGGATCGAGATGGGAAGGATGTGCAGCAAGTTAGAGTTATTAAGGATAGAGATAGAAGGGTACTCACAAGTGAGGAGAGTGTATAGAGGAGGTGGAAGGAGTACTTTGAGGAGCTGATGAATAAGGAAAATGAGAGGGAAAAAAGAGTAGAAGGGGTGAACTCTGTGGAACAGAAAGTAGATAAGATTGTAAAGGATGAAGTCAGGAAGGCTTTGACGAGGATGAAATGTGGAAAGGCAGTTGGTCCTGACGACATCCCAGTGGAGGTCTGGAAGTGTCTAGGAGAGGCAGCAGTGGAATTTTTAGCTAGTTTGTTCAACAGGGTTTTAGAGAGTGAGAGGATGCCTGAGGAATGGAGAAGAAGTGTATTAGTGCCGATCTTTAAGAATAAGGGTGACGTGCAGAGTTGCAGCAACTATAGGGGGATAAAGTTGATGAGCCATACAATGAAGCTATGGGAAAGAGTAGTGGAAGCTAGGTTAAGGAAGGTAGTGGAAATTTGTGAGCAGCAGTATGGCTTCATGCCCAGAAAGAGCACAACAGATGCAATTTTTGCTCTGAGAATTTTGATGGAGAAGTATAGGGATGGTCAGAGGGAGTTGCACTGTCTGTTTGTAGACTTGGAGAAAGCATATGACAGGGTGCCAAGAGAAGAGCTGTGGTACTGTATGTGGAAGTCAGGAGTATCAGAGAAGTATGTGAGTGGTTCAGGACATGTATGAGAGGAACAGGACAGTGGTGAGGTGTGCTGTAGGTCAGACAGAGGAGTTCAAAGTTGAGGTGGGACTGCATCAGGGATTGGCTCTGAGCCCCTTCCTGTTTGCTATAGTGATGGACCAGTTCTCAGAGGAGGTCAGACAGGAGTCTCTTTGGACAATGATGTTTGCAGATGACATTGTGATCTGTAGTGAGAGCAGGGAGCAGGTGGAGGAAAACCTGGAGAGGTGGAAGTTTGCGTTGGAGAGAAGAGGAATGAAAGTCAATTGTAGTAAGACTGAGTATATGTGTGTGAATGAAAGGGAGGGAAATGGAACAGTAAGGTTACAGGGTGAAGAGGTGAAGAAGGTACAGGAGTTTAAGTACTTGGGGTCAACAGTCCAGAGTAATGGAGAGTGTGGGAAAGAGGTAAAGAAGCGAGTGCAGACAGGTTGGAATGGGTGGAGAAAGGTGTCAGGAGTTCTGTGTGAGGAAAATATCAGCGAGAATCAAGGGGAAGGTGTACAGGACAGTGGTGAGACCGGCCATGCTGTATGGTTTAGAGACATTGTCACTGAGGAAGAGACAGGAGTCAGAGCTAGAGGTAGCAGAGCTGAAGATGTTGAGGTTCTCTTTGGGAGTGACAAGGTTGGACAGGATTAGGAACGAGTACATCAGAGGGACAGCTCATGTTGGACGTTTGGGGGACAAAGTTAGGGAGGCCAGATTAAGATGGTTTGGACATGTTCAGAGGAGGTACAGTGAGTATATTGGTAGGAGAATGTTGGACATGGAGCTGCCAGGCAGGAGGCAAAGAGGAAGGCCAAAGAGCAGGTATATGGATGGAATTAATGAGGATATGTAGCTAGTGGGTACAAGTGTTGAGGATGCAGAAGATAGGGATAGGTGGAGAGAGATGATTCGCTGTGGCGACCCCTGAAGGGAAAAGCCAAAAGAAGAAGAAGATACAAATAAATTGAATTGAATTGAATTGAATTCATCTCCAGATGTAAATGTGAGTTACAGCATTTAACAAATTGGAGCCACATCACTGCTCTTGATTCACTGAGCAATTTAATGAACTTTGATCTATTGGCTAAATTAATTTCACATTTAATTAACATATGAACATTTCAACTTCGTCTACAGCCATCTATACAGAGTCAAAGTATAATTGCATAAATTTGTTACACTGGACACTTGTATAAGCACTACATTTGGGTCATTTCCAAATTAAGAATTTGGTTCAATTATAGACAAGGATTTTGAAAGAAAAATAAAAAAAAATAAAAATTAAGAATATATTTGACACTGAAACACCTGGAATGTTGTGTACACATTAGTTACAAATGCAATTATGTAATTATAGCACTTTTTCATAAATATTATATTGTTATAAACACTGTATAAAAATGACCATGAATGTTCCTCCAAATGATATGTTTTCTTACCATACATGCATTATTACCAGTCATGAACTTATATTTATATTCTATACCTGCATTTAGATGCCTTATCTTGAATCTTAATACACTTATTGCAGTTCTCGATGATGATCCATAATGGCTGGTGACACCAAATGATGAAAGAAGATGCATGGTTAAAAAAAAAAAATCAATACATAATAAACCAGTTCTCAAGTCTCATAAACAATCATTAGATAAAACAATAAGTTAAACTTGCTTTTAGAAAAGTGTTTTATATGATTTATAAAAAGTGCAATGTATGTTAAAATGCTTTATAATTTAAACATATAGATGGCTTTGGCAAGCCACTTAAAGATGACATTTTTTTCAGATTTTCTCTTCTATGAAAACTAAATCAAAAGCATACAATGTCTTGACATAAAGTAGATTGACCGTTTTAATGGCAATACATATATCATTGATAAGATCAGAAGGTTGAGGAAGATTTTTTGTGGTACTTTGTAAACACCGTCATTCACCCCTAGTCTACACAGTTCAGATATGGAAGCTATGCTGCAAAAACGAGCCTTTAATTATTCCTAGTTGTGAATTAAAGTACATAACACAGCCATGTAGTCCACAGCAGTTTGGACCCTCTTATTTACACTGAAGTATTAAGGAAATCTAACTTGGAGCACTGCCTTGTCCAATTCTGTCTCTTTCTTTATTTTTCCTTTTGAGATCCACTTTTATGTCTATAAGCAAAAATGATTCTGATACTTTTGCCAAGTAGGCTGGCGGCTGCTACACTGTTAGAAACAAAAAACTTCAAGTAAGCACCGTAATGTAATTGGACTGGTAATTGGACGATTAATGACTTCTAAATAAGTTTTAATTTGATTATACATATTTTGTTGGATATAATTTTGCATTCTTTAAACCTTCAAGGTCTCTACAAAATCAGAAAACCATGGTCTACCTTTAAAACTCCACCAAATCGAAAAAAATACATAATACATTAGATGTTATTAAAAGAAAGGAAATAGGAACTATGAAGTAGATTTATGACTCAGTGTGCTGGTGGCTCAGTGATTAAGTCTTTGAGCAAATGGACAAATGTAAACGTATTAGTATTACAGTGTATTGGTGAAATATACAGTATTTACAGTATGTTTCCTTTCAGTAGAGCTAGCAAAGTGTATTAATTGATATTTCTGCTTATTTACCAGAATATGCAATATATGTATTTAATATAATATACTGCACTGAACCCTGATCCAGTCCTAGAGATTGTTCTGGACTGTAAGGAAACAACTCAGCTATGTAAAGTAGATAATGTATGAGTGTGTGGTATTTTCTTTTGCAGAGTGTTTGTTTTCTTTTATGGCAGGTTGATGAGAGCTCTCCAAGCTGCTCTGTTCATTTGAATGCTCTCTGTTAATTTATGTTGCACCTGAAAAGTAAGTAACCACAGTGACTCTTTGAAAGATCTGTGTTAAAATCCAATTTGTCTCCCACCACCACCCCATGTGTTGTGCCTTTTGCCACACTAGAATAAGAATTAAACTTCTCTCTCCTTCCCAGAAGAGTTGTTAATTTAATTGTGTGCTCTGTGGCTTTCTTCCACAGACAATTTTAGCAGCACTCCACATCCCACATCCTGGTCATTTGATCCTCTCATGATTCTCACAAAACAAAACAAAACAAGACAAGACAAGACAAGACAAGACAAGACAAGACAAGACAAGACAAGACAAAACAAAAAACAAAACAAAAACGTTTTGAAATCAGAAGACAGGTGGTGTTATCTGCTGGTCAGTTTGTGGATCAATCTTAAAAAGAAAGACAGACTAATAGGGTGTTGTGGTGAGGAAGGTTCTATTCACACAGCTCTTAAAATGGTTGTTTTCATAATTGTAAGAGGAAAAAAACTATGGCAAGTTGCAAGTTTCAGTTTCAATACTAATTACATTTGATCCACGACTATATACAGTAAGTGATAGTATGGTTACACTCATGAAGTCTATCCATTCCCTAATCCTTCACAAATACAGAGTAATGAAGCACATACATTAAATGTGAGATACCCTATATTGCCAAAAGTTCTTGGGACATCTGCCTTTACATGCTCATGAATTTAATATATAGAGTTGGCCCACCCTTTGCAGTTATAACAGCTTCCAATTTTCTGGGAAGGTTTTCCACAAGGTTTAGGAGTGTGTTTATGGGAATTTTTGACCATTCCTCTAGAAGCTCATTTGTGAGGTCAGGCACTGATGTTGGACAAGAAGGTCTCCGCTCTGCTCACAGTCTCCATTCTAATTCATTCCAAAGGTGTTCTATCGGGTTGAGGCTAGGACTCTGTGCAGGCCAGTCAAGTTCCTCCACACCAAAATCGTTCATCCATGTCTTTATGGACCTTGCTTTGTGCACTGGTGCGTAGTCATGTTGGAACAGGAAGGGGCATCCCCAAACTGTTCCCACAAAGTTGGGAGCATAAAATTGTCCAAAATGTCTTTGTATGTTGAAGCATTAAGAGTTCCAATACTAAGGGGCCAAGCCCAATCTCTGAAAAACAGCAACTGAATTCTATGATTTGGAGTGGTGTCACAAAACTTTTGGCAATATAGTGTATGAATAGCCATTAATTATAATAACACTTAAGTATTATCTCTTTCTAACTAATCCTGACTTGCAGTATTAATAAAGATTATGTATATTATGAAAAGTTTGTTTGGAATTAAACTAAATTAAAGTAAACTCAAATTATAGGTTGTAATATAGGTTTTAGGCCATTTTCAAAATGTGTTCCGCATCACCCCAATTCTACAATTCATCTATTCATACAAAACCCTAATACAGGATATATTATCAATATAACAGAAATATACATTATGTTAAAATGTTCAGTTGGTATGAAAAAATACATTTTTGAATACAGAGTTCTAAAATCATGTCTATGTACAGCTCTAAGGCATTAAAACTTGCTTACTGTGTGTTTGATTAGGCTAACATCTTATAAGATAATCACCAAAAACTTTAGGCTTTGTTTAATAAGCCAGAGACATTAACAAGGTGTTTTGGGACCTAAATCAACCAGATTTATTAGTGTAAAATTACAAAATCCGGTTGAGTTTTCCAGTTTATATTGGAAAATGTAAACTTAATGTTGTTTGGTGTCCAGTAGGCATTGCTAGTAGGCCATATACTTATGTACGATGCTGTCTAAGTGTTGCTTTTCATCCTATTTTACAGGTCTTTGCACTTTATAAGACCATGTTGTCAGGATCACGGGGTGCCAGGCAGGGGAAATCAGACCCAAGGTGCAAGGATAGCCATGAAACAGGTTTTTATTAACAGAAATAAACAAACACTCACACAGGAACACCGGGGAGAAAACGCACCAGCACCAGCACCAGCACCAGCACCAGCACCAGCACCAGCACCAGCACCAGCACCAGCACCAGCACCAGCACCAGCACCAGCACCAGCACCAGCACCAGCACCAGCACACCATTACAACAAGGACTCAGCAAACACAAGCACTAAACAGGAGGTATAAATAGGGAAACTAATCAGTGAAACACGAGGGACAGGTGTACAGAGGTGGGGCAAACATGAGGGAAAAAAAGGCACAAAACCAAAACAAAAGCACATGGCACAAACAAACAAACCCCTCTGGAAGACCCTAGTAGTCCATATGGGCATAGCCACACCATCCATGACATGTATTGAGTAAGAGATGCAACAGAATGCAGATGGAAATGCCATGTCTAGAATAGTTTCTGTATTTCTGATAGTTCTTTTGCACACAAACTAACTGTACAACAATACACAGCTGGCTAGGATACAACTAATTGGTTATATTTAGCCTTGAATTAAGCTTGATTTTCTGCAGTTTATTGTTCTGAATTGCAGAGCCAAAACAACAAAACTGTTAGTGTACAGGCTGTGCTATATGTACCAACCAGCTGCTCCATTATTATTTCAGGAAATAGCTGATACAGAACAAGAAAAGACAAGATTGAATGAGCCTGCTGTTTGTAAAACTCGATAGACCAGCTCAAAGTGATGTCAAATTTACAACAAATCATAAGTTCAAAATTGCCAAGTATAATGTGTTCACTAACGGAAAATGGATTTACATTTGCAGTGACAATAACAGCCGTAAGTGTTGTTTTTTACAAAGAGAAAACTAGGCTTTTTGGATGCTTGTTTTTCACTCTGTTGCACACTCATGCCTTTCTCTAGCAATCTGGCTTTGTAATTTAATTTCTGAGCTAGTGAATGTGATGTGTAAGTTACATGAATGGACTCCTGAAAAGTACTTCTGACATGGAGCAACAGATTGTTCTCTTAAAGCTCCTGTCTCTTTTTTTTCTGTGTTCACACCCTTTTAAGTAGAATTCAATCTCAAAATCCTCTGCTACATAGGGATGCACACTGATGTGCAGACTTTGCTGACTGTGACCTTAATCACAGAGGCACTGAAGAATCCATTTTAATTGAAGATTCAGCAAGCACCTCTGACATTTATTGATCAGTGTTGCTTTATTGAAATGTAGAGCAGATTCTACTTACAGCTAATAAGAGGTGCTTTATAAAGTATAGTGCCACATCAGAGTTTCAGTGTTTCATCAGGCTTTAATGCCTTTCCAGACAACTTAATCCCATAAACCCATATATGACACTCTAACAATCCTCACACTGCATTTGAAAATGTGTGAAATGCTCAGGAAATTTGGCACTGTTACTGTTTTTAAAAAAATGTTTTCCACATTATATTATGACTAATTTTCCAATAATTTCACCTCTATTAATGTAAAGACGAATTAGCATACTTGTACAGAAAACAGGGTTGTGTAATCAAAAACATTCTCCAAATTCTTTTACATTTCACCATTGCCACTATTGTATTTGTAGCTGTCTTGTGAGTTTCACATAATCCCATGTCATCCTCTTATTGCTAGATTTTGGACATGCAGCTTATCGAAAAATTCAAAAATCCAAAATTCTGAACTACGACAGCAAAATCATGTGCAAAATCACAGCTCATGAGCGGCCCTGCCCTGAACCGGCAGCGCTCTCACCGTTTCTCTGCAGTTTACTACAAGTGGCTTTGGCATGGACCACACACAGCAGGATGCTGAGTAAGTGACTAGAGGCAGATGGCTGAAAGAGAGGGTTATGATAAAGGGACAAAAAGCTAATTGATTTCATTCCCTGACAGAATGTAGATGAGGCAGAAAAATACAAGGATGCACATTGCTCTTCTCTAAATAGAAAAAAGGGAGCATGGCACAGGTGTTTGATGTTAAAAGAAAAGATTTATGCTAATAATTTGCTATCCTTTCAGCTTTTATCTGAATCTGGCTTAGAACAAAGTGCCTGACTCATCAGTTTAAACAGGCAAACGGTCAGAGAAAGACGTCCATTGATAACTCTCCTCACCTCACATCACTCACCTATTATAAAAAAAGATAAAGGCATTTCCTAAGTGGCACAAAGGAGTAAAATACTAAATGAGGCTTGGTGAGGAATGGTGGCAGAGTTAAAGGTGAGGGCAGGGATACAAATTAGGATCTGTTGAGAGGAATCTACCCAGATAAGATGATTAAGGTCTGTGCAGTTATAATTTTTTCAACATTAGCTGGATGAACATCAGTTGGATGAACACTGTAATTGTTATGATAATGTATTTTTCCGAACATCTGTATAATTAATAATATAATAAAATAAAATTAAATTAAAAATAATCTAGGAAGCAAAATGTGACATGTGAAATTTGACAGCACTCATGTTCTCATCATGTTCTTACATTACATTAGAGTACTATCATTTTCTTTATCTTGTACTGTTTATTGTACCTGAACGGTTAAAAATGACTGAATATTGGAAACCTATCAAGAGTTTTTTACTTGCCAGTTCATAATAGCCAAAACACTTTTACTTTTGTTCACACGATAGACATCTTGATACGATCCAGTGATAAAACACCCACACACCCTTTTTTCTTTTTTTTTCTTTCTTTCAGCACTGAAATCCAAAGCTTTATGTCTTTTAAAACAATTCAAATAAATAAATTCAGTTCTGTCTGCATATGTGCACTGAGCTAGTTTCCTTAGTCTAACCCTCCTTTTCCTCCACACCCACTCTTGCTGTCATCAGTCACAAGTGAGGTCATGTAATTCTGTTATGTTAGTAAAAGTGCAGTTTACTGTGCATAATATTTGTTAATAGACAAAATAAAACAAAATTACATGTCAACTGTACAGTAGGTCAACCTGGCATTAAGAAATTACAGGGTCTATAAGTTTCATTTAAAGCACTCTCTATCATGAGAAGTGGGTGCCTAAAACTGGACTTAATGCAATACTACTGATATTTAAAACAATAATCGTAAAGATTTTCACACTGTGCAGGGAAAAAAGAATAGATTCTGCCTTTCTGCTGTTCTCCTACCGTTTTTTCTGGCTGTCACACAAGTGATGGATAAAGCCAAGGTCATGTTAACATACTGTGCTCTGTCTTTCCTTCTCTCTTTATCTCTGCCACTTTTGCACAACCAGATGCTAGGAGGGCACAGTTTTACAGAGCCGTTGCCAGATCTCATCACTACCATATGAGGAAAATTGGATTGCATTTTAAAACTGTCGTCTAAAATGAATTATATACTGAGTAGGCTGCACATAATAAGCTGACATGGACATAATTTTAACCAGTCAGAGCCTTCAGTCAGTGCTCCAAGTGCACACTGCTATTTTCATTGGAAAGAATGAGAGGAAGATTAATAATAATAATAATAATAATAATAATAATAATAATAATAATAATAATAATAATAATAATAATAAGTGGCTAGAGGATTGATTCCCGTCTCCACCTGTGTGTGTGTGTGGAGATTAAGAGCTATAGCACAAAGAAATAGCAAACGATGTTGCTTAAAAGTAGCTTTCATTCAATGCACCAGTCTGCAGTGTAATTTGGTGCCTAAGGAGACAAATGAACTACAACATATCATTAAATGTCATTTACTCTAATTAATATCTTGCAGAAAAAAAACAGTAGAAAGTTACAGCATTTTTCTGATGATTACTGTATCATGCTGAGCTCTCGGCCTGAAGCTAGTAGCTCCAGATTTCACCTTTGCATTTATGCTCAAAATGTCACCTTTGCCCATAAAACAACAGGTGGAGAGAAGATTGTTAATATAATGCATGTCCTTTTGAAAATCTACTACTAAATCTTGGGACTTTGGAGTTTTTTTGTTTTATTAAAGTGTAGACACTTTTCTTACCCCACAAAATGATTCAGAATATCAATTAAATTAAATTAAAGGAAATCTTTGTGGAAGTGGTTGTTCTGATCCTAATGCAGAGGTGTCTAATAGGGCTGGTGTGAGTGCATGCTTTCATTACAATTAAGTAGGACCCACACCTGCTTCCAGCTGTTTAATTAGTTGCTCTTGCCTCTCAATAGACTATGAGGTGTGACTTTGGCTTTGTTGGAATTAAAACCTACACCCACACTGGCCCTTTCTCAATAAGATTGGACACCCTTGCCCTAATAGGACTCTAAATGAGCCCTTGATTAAAGGCAGGCACACTTTGAAGATAAACCACTAATCATGGTCATTCTTATAATGTGTATGTCTTATTTATTTCATAGTAAATTAAATGCAAATGAAATCATTGAATATCAATTGAGTCTGTGTCTTTCAGTGTGCTCAGACTGGATTAAATATAAATTGCGGGAAACAGAATAGTTGAGAATAGTATAGTATGATATAGCATAGTAGAATATGTCAAAATTTCACCATGTGAACAGTCATGTATGTGGAATCACTTTATTGTACAGCAAATTGCATTTTATTTCTGTATTCTATTTTATTTTATCTTTTATTTTAGTTTTAAATTCTATTATGTATATATTTTTTTATTTTAATCTTGATTTTTTTTGCAATCTTGAGTTGTAAAAAGAATTTCACTAAAAGTGTACTGTGTATGATTGTGTATGTGACAAAATTTGAATTTGAAAATGTGAATGCAAATGAATATTGATATACAGTATATTGAAGTTCACTAATGTATTGCATTTTACTCTTTGACATGTGATGCTATAATCATTTTCTTTATAACTATTTAAGTCCTAAGGTGTATCATATTTATTCTGTGATCATCATGCTCAGCATTTCCAGAAAATTGATTTAACTATGTCCTTGGGTCCTTATTCTGCTTTAATGGAGGCTCTGACTGGATCTTTGATTAATGCACACAGGTAATATGAGCATTCTGGGAGCACTCTTGGCAACTAATCACAGATAAACATTTTTTATATATATTTTTATTTATTTATTATTTTTTTTCAAGATCCAACTGCAGTGTCTTTGCTCCATATAACCTAATTATCTTTGCTTTTATAAACAGAGTAGTGTAAGTTGTATTTGCCCATTATTCTTTCCACGACCTCCATATCACATGGAGGACAGGAATTTAGGAGACATAGCAATTACTGAAAAATCAATACATTTAATCATTCTGCTTATATTTAATCATCCTGATCTTGGTAGTTCTAAGATGTTATTTGTGCAGGCAAGCTTAGCATGTTAGTGGTTGATGAAAAAAATTAGGCTGTCCTTGCTACTAATCTGAAAATGGCAAAGATATTACACAATTGAAAGAGATTGATTTAATCACATGGAACCACTCAGGCTTAAAGTCCACACTTTTTTCATGTGAAGATTGTGAAGAATTTCATCAGTTATACTCCTTGTACTATGTTCACCCATCAGACCAAAGTACATCATAATCTATACTACAGCACATACAGTGCAGGCTCTAAGTACCATGTTTCTTTCCATTTTAACAGAAAATCTATAATAAAAAACATGACATCTACCAGACATTAATGTTGCCACTGCCCAGCTTTTCTCATTCAATATTTAATATTTATGAAGCATTTAATTTCCTTTATGAAAAAAATATACAGTACTGCTGTCGTTTCACTCCCACACTTGGGAAATTATGTTGATCTCAAGCTTGTTATGCAATGTTAACAAAAATTAGTACTGTACACATACAGCGTTATGAATATCTCAAAATCCAATGTCCTAGTAAGTGTCCTTGTTTCCTTATCATTGCAGTGGTAGCCCAGTTTGAAAATAACTAAGCAATTTATCTTGCATTATATTATGTATTCCACATTTCTGCGTTTCCCCTTGCCCTTACACATCTCTCATTGATTTACAAGGTCTATTATATGCTAATATGCGAAGAGTTATTCCACAATTAGGTTAAGCAACATTTCTATAGACTCTAAAAATATTTGTTTAAGGATTCCATTTTCTGTGACACCACTTATAAATTCATTATATTTTCTTCAGCTTCCCATTCAGGAATTCTGGAAAAGGATCCTAGACCCTTTTCTTCTGCTTGGTATGTAGATCACTAATGCTCAATATTGAAATCACTACTCCATGGCCAAGAGTTGTGCGTGCACCGTCTGAATAACCAGCCCCCAGATGGCTTTGTTTAGCAGTAATATCCCAAGTTTTTCCACTTCTGCATCAATCATGGTTTTCTGGGTGTAAATGACATAATGCCTACAGAAAAAAAAGCTTGTCACACAATTTCTGCCAGTAGACTAGATCTAGACTAGACTAGAAGTTGTGTTCAGCTTTATAATGACTTTTTTTTTATCTGACAACATGAACAAGGTGAATATGTTGGTGCAGATTACATACTAGATATCAGAGGACATCATAACTAAAAATGAGAGTAAACTTGCCTGTTGGGTGCACAGAATATGCCAAGTTCATGTCTTTTTTTTAACTAAACAGTTATTTATTAAAGCTTGCCAGAAAGAAGTTCAGAAGCTTTCTACATTCATGTGAGCACAAGTGAGCTCTCAGATATGAGGCACATATAAAAATTACACTAATAAACATAACCATACAATGGCATAACAGCTACCTGCTCCAGGTTGTAGTGGGTTTTATTAGGCTACTATTTTGTGTGTATTTTGGGAAGCATAACTAACGATTTGTAAGAAATATCATGGGCAGGTACAAACAAAAATAATATCTGCATGACTGGATTAAAATCAGTCCCACGCACATCACTAGCAGAGACCAATTATGAACTCTTGAGTGAGGAGAATTTACAGACCCTGCTGACACTGCTGATATTTCTATTCTATATATTTGTCCAAGTGTTCTTATGGGTATGTTTCATACTTTATTAATATATGGACACTTTGGGTTTTACTCTGACCAGCCATTTCAGGTTTTATTCTGAATACAGATACAAATATTTGGAATAGTAAACAGATGCAGATATGTATAGTGCAGCAGTGTTGCACCCTAGGTATACATTTGTAACTATAACCCATCTGTTGCAGTTCTGTAGTCATCACCTAGCAATTTTAACAGAGACTAACAGAAATTGTGCACAAAAAGCTGTCCAGTAAGATGTCATTGCTATGTACGTATCACTGCTGTGAATAATCCACTGCCTAAGTAACAGCTGGTCAGTGGTGGGTCTGTGGTGGTCCCTTTCCATCAATGAACAGAGTAGATGGTGGATGACAAATTATGCATAGGAACAGATGGGATAGATGTACATGTACGTGTATTAATCACATAATCCTGCATAGCTAGAGGGCAATAAGATATGTTTCATATTGCCCAATGACTTTTAATGAAAAACTAGTCAGAACAGTTTTTTTTCTGTAAAATTCCTACTTTAAGAATACTTGGATATTGCTTTCGGTGTAGAAATCTTCCTGGTTTAAATTATTTATTAAAATGTGTGCTCATTTTAGACATTTTATTGTGGTAAATCCACATTAGCTATTCTGCTGTGTCAAATGCATGGTAAAGACATGATTAAAACCTTGAAGCAAATTCCATGAACATACACAATGCCTTATTTTTATGTTCAGGTCATCTTATAAATGTGCTCTCAATACGCATAAAGGAGTAAAACTCAAAACTTGCCAATCAGTAACCTCTAAACCAGAAGATGTGGCAGAACTTTATTGTCTTCACCATTATAAACCTGAGCTGATTACATTCATTTTTAATATGAGCCTTTGATTTCCATGGACTTCCACAGTAACAGTATACATTTCATAGACTCTTTGGTAATTTATTAATCTGGATGATTTTTCTGTCAATCTCAGTCAGTATGTTGTAAGACTGATACATATGCAAAACATCTGGACCTTCAGTGTGATCTGAAAAGTGTGCACACTTATCCACCATAGTTGGCCTGACTGACTAGCAAGTATGCCATTGTTTACCTACTATCTTCATTGCCTATATAACAATGTTTGCCTATTTTGCACTGTTATAACAGCTCACATTTGCTTGCATGTTTATTTGTTGTACAGCTTTCTGTTGCTATTGTTCTATTGTTTCTGTAAACTATTTGTGTTTGCTGATTTTATATATAATCTGTGTTATTTTCTGTAAAATGTATTACATACTTCCCTTTTTATTAAACATTATGAGAGTTATGTGTGGGTGTTTCTAGTCCATCTTCTTCTTCTTCTTTCGGCTTTTCCCTTCAGGGGTCGCCACAGCGAATCATCTCTCTCCACCAATCCCTATCTTCTGCATCGTCAACACTTGCACCCACTAGCTTCATATCCTCATTTATTCCATCCATATACCTGCTCTTTGGCCTTCCTCTTTGCCTCCTGCCTGGCAGCTCCATGTCCAACATTCTCCTACCAATATACTCACTCTCCCTCCTCTGAACATGTCCAAACCATCTTAATCTGGTCTCCCTAACTTTGTCCCCCATATGTCCAACATGAGCTGTCCCTCTGATGTACTCATTCCTAATCCTGTCCAATCTTGTCACTCCAAAAGAGAACCTCAACATCTTCAGCTCTGCTACCTCTAGCTCTGACTCCTGTCTCTTCCTCAGTGACACTGTCTCTAAACCTTACAGCATGGCCGGTCTCACCACTGTCCTGTACACCTTCCCCTTGATTCTCGCTGATATTTTCCTGTCACACAGAACTCCTGACACCTTTCTCCACCCATTCCAACCTGCCTGCACTCACTTCTTTACCTCTTTCCCACACTCTCCATTACTCTGGACTGTTGAGCCCAAGTACTTAAACTCCTGTACCTTCTTCACCTCTTCACCCTGTAACCTTACTGTTCCACTTCCCTCCCTTTCATTCACACACATGTACTCAGTCTTACTACGACTGACTTTCATTCCTCTTCTCTCCAGCGCAAACCTCCACCTCTCCAGGTTTTCCTCCACCTGCTCCCTGCTCTCACTACAGATCACAATGTCATCTGCAAACATCATTGTCCAAGGAGACTCCTGTCTGACCTCCTCTGAGAACTGGTCCATCACCAAAGCAAACAGGAAGGGGCTCAGAGCCGATCCCTGATGCAGTCCCACCTCCACATTGAACTCCTCTGTTTGACTTACAGCACACCTCACCACTGTCCTGTTCCTCTCATACATGTCCTGCACCACTCTGACATACTTCTCTGATACTCCTGACTTCCACATACAGTACCACAGCTCTTCTCTTGGCACCCTGTCATATGCTTTCTCCAAGTCTACAAACAGACAGTGCAACTCCCTCTGACCATCCCTATACTTCTCCATCAAAATTCTCAGAGCAAAAATTGCATCTGTTGTGCTCTTTCTGGGCATGAAGCCATACTGCTGCTCACAAATTTCCACTACCTTCCTTAACCTAGCTTCCACTAATCTTTCCCATACCTTCATTGTATGGCTCATCAACTTTATCCCCCTATAGTTGCTGCAACTCTGCACGTCACCCTTATTCTTAAAGATCGGCACTAACACACTTCTCCATTCCTCAGGCATCCTCCCACTCTCTAAAACCCTGTTGAACAAACTAGTTAAAAATTCCACTGCTGCCTCTCCTAGACACTTCCAGACCTCCACTGGGATGTCGTCAGGACCAACTGCCTTTCCACTTTTCATCCTCTTCAAAGCCTTCCTGACTTCATCCTTTCTAATCTTATCTACTTTCTGTTCCACAGAGTTCACCCCTTCTACTCTTTTTTCCCTCTCATTTTCCTCATTCCTTTGCTCCTCAAAGTACTCCTTCCATCTCCTCTGTACACTCTCCTCACTTGTGAGCACCCTTCCATCTCTATCCTTAATAACTCCTTCCCATCTTGATCCCTCTGCCTAGCTAACTTGTACAAGTCCTTCTCTCCTTCTCTAGTGTCTAACCTAGTGTACAACTCGTCATATGCCTTCTGCTTGGCCTTAGACACCTCCCTCTTCACTCTGCGCTGTAACTCCTTGTATTCCTGTCTTTTCTCTTCAGTCCTGTCCATGTCCCACTTCTTCTTGGCTAACCTCTTCCTCTGGATACTATCCTGAACTTCCTCATTCCACCACCAAGTCTCCTTATCTTCTTTCCTCCTTCCAGATGACACACCCAGCACCTTTCTCCCTGTCTCCCTGATCAATTCTGCTGTAGTTTCCCAGTCAATTGGCAGCACTACCTGACCACCCAGAGCCTGCCTCAACTTCTGTCTAAATTCCTCACAACATTCCTCCATTTTCAGCTTCCACCACTTGGTTTTCTTCTCTATCTTTGACCTCTTCTTCTTAGAGACCATCAAAGTCATCCTACACACCACCATCCTATGCTGTCTGGCTACACTCTCTCTCACTACCACTTTACAGTCACTAATTTCTTTCAGATTGCCTCTTCTACATAGGATGTAGTCTACCTGTGTTCTCCTACCTCCACTCTTGTAAGTCACTCTATGCTCCTCCCTCTTCTGAAAATAAGTGTTAACCACAGCCATGTCCATCCTCTTAGCAAAGTCCACTACCATCTGGCCTTCTAGGTTCTTTTCCTTAACTCCAAACTTGCCCATCACCTCCTCATCACCTCTGTTCCCCTCACCAACATGTCCATTAAAATCCACTCCTATCACCACTCTCTCACCCGTGGGAATACTCTACATCACCTCATCTAATTCACTCCAGAATCTCTCTTTCTCCTCTAACTCACAACCTACCTGTGGGGCATAACCACTAACAACATTCAACATCACCCCTTCAATCTCTAACTTCAGACTCATCACCCTGTCTGACACTCTCTTCACCTCCAGAACATTCCTCACAAACTCCTCCTTCAGGACCACACCTACCCCATTTCTCTTACTATCCACACCATAATAAAATAGCTTGAATCTTGCTCCTATACTACGAGCCTTGCTACCCTTCCACCTGGTCTCCTGTACACACAGTATATACACCTTCCTTCTCTCCATCATATCACCCAGCTCTCTACCTTTCCCTGTCATAGTACCAACATTCAGAGTTCCTATTCTCAGTCCTACACTCTTACGTTTCCTCTTATAATTACCTTGGGTAGTACAAACTTTTTTTTTGCCTAACCTTTGCCCATTTGGTGTACATAATTGTAATCTCTTGTTTTGCAGTTTATATGCATTGTTACTCACATTTGCTACCTGTATGCCTTGTGAATGGCACACAAACCTATCAATACAAAGATTCAGTTTGCTCTATCTGCTCCAGCTCCTGGCAGTGCACAACTGTATATGGGTTCTAGCCATACACACACACACGCATGCGCACACACACACACACACACACACACACACACACACACACACACACACACACATATATATATATATATATATATATATATATATATATATATATATATATATATATATATATATATATATATATATATATATATATAAAATCACATGGTAGGTGGAATTGTTATTGACTATGTACAGAGGAAAGGAAGTGGAAGTTTGAAGGGAGAGATTCTGATCAAACAGGTATACAGATGTTCAGTGAAAGATAACAAATTGGCACAACAGAGGTAACATGAGGAAGGGCACTGTTGCATTCATTTGGCCAAATCATCTGTTATACACACAACAAACACTGCAACAAGTTGGCTTGTTGTAAAATGAATTTTAATAGTCACAAAACTGTAAATGATACACTGTAGAAAATAGAATACACAATCTTAGCTGAATATCCTAGATACCAAATATCCTGAGCTCTACCTCCCATGACATCTCACACAAAACTCAAAATAATGGTGTTTCTAAACTCCCTTGTCAAGAAAGAAATTAGTTTTGTTTTAACAATGACTGCTGACTCACTAATAAACAACAAGATCTTGCTGATAATTTAAGCAGAAATATGTTTTTTTTTTCAGTGGAAAGACTGTACTTGTGGAAAGACTAGCTGCATATTCAAAAGATTATAGACGTTTTGGAGGTTTGAGAAACAAATACCTCTGTCTCCTAGAGAAATAGAAAATATGTGTTGCTTTCCTTATGCCTACCACATGCAAACAGCTATTACTAGCTTTCAAATTAAAAAATTTGATTTGTGGATTGCATTATACAGGTTGAATGTGATTAATGCCATTGAAAGAGCCCTTTCTATGTTCCTTGGGTGGATATTAAATGTTACATTTTCACATTCCCATTTAAACATTTCCTACACAAAAGGGACAGCTAATGGGATCCACAGATAATTTATTTAACACTTTATGAGGCTCATTTCTTTAGCATATGCATATACTTATCTAATGCTAGACCCTAGTAACAGCAGTCTCAGCAGGTTTGCGATGGTTGGCACAGATTTCCTTGACACTCCACCTGTACTCTATGCACATCAGCACTTGCTCTGTTTTCCCAAAGGTATGGTATCTAATCCCAGTGGTGACAGAAATCTGCCAAACATCAACTTGTCAAATCCCCCATGCTGACAAGCCAATCAGTCTTCACCAGTGAACATCTCAGAATCATTCTCTGCCAAGTAGCTGGGAAGCATGATACATTTAATTTCATCTGCTGTTAAAATGCCAACCAAAATTTTTTTTTTTAAATCAAAGAGAGCTTCTGGTTATATTTTCTTGCCTTTGTTGTTAACTGTTATTATATTGTTATAACTAATTATGTTGTTTATATGTATGTAATAGTGTATTACATAAACACATGTATTTTTTTATTGATTTTGTCACTGTGCCAAAAAAGCAGTAAGTGGTGTTGAGGCTCTGCCACTAACAGGATTAGACATCAGGAGTTTATGTCTTTTACAGAGCTTGCCAAGCACAGGGTTGGGAATAATGGGATCACTTCCCAGGCAGTTCATCACAACATGAAACCTCCTTTCTCCTCTCTGAATTCTGCATGGCTTGCTGTTGCTTAGGAATATACCCGTGGATAAACAGTAAATGGTGACAGCACTGATAAACACACATACATATGCAAGCAGAATTAGTGAGGTCAGGGGTGTTTCACATGAACAAAAATAACCAAATAAATGATCCAGAATATCAGAAGGGCAATGGCTCACAGGAGTTCATCAATAATCTTTGACATGTGTGCACTGTCAAAAGACCCCTGTTAAGACCTGCCCTCATGGTCAGTTGCTGGATAGTTACACCATCAGGGGATTTATTCAGCAGTATCTCAGCACCCTTTCTCAGTCTTCACTTGCTGGAATGGAGGGCGCTATACTGTAAAAATAATGTGAAAAGTATGTTTTTTTAATGTATGTTAAAGTAAAGTATGTTTTTTAAAAAAAACAAAAACAAAAACAAAAACAAAACAAAAATAAAACAAAACATAGCAACCTAGAAGACATTTGCAAGGCTCTGTGTAAATACTTTTGCTGATCCATTCTTATATATACATTTGCAAAGATCATGGCTGTATATATTTTATATTTGCGTTGCCATTTTAGTGTTTAGGTCTGTTTGTAAAAAAAAAGCTCAGAGCTTACATGATAAGAACATTGTCAAGACATCACAAAGAGTAGCTTGTGAGTTTATTTAGTGTGAAATGAGGTCAGACTTCCTGGTCAGGGGCGTGGTAGCAGAAATGCACTCTTTATGGGAAACCAATCCAGTGCTGACATACAGTTATATAGCATAGCCAATCAACTGTATCTTCTGGGATGTTTTTTGGCAGGAGGGAAGAAACAAAAGAACATGGAGGAAACTCACAGGAACATGCAAAACACTCCAGGAATATATTACTGACTTGTTAAGTTCACAGACCTTTATAAAATTACTTTTGGTTATCTTTAATTGACAGGAGAGGGCATCATTGCTGCTGATATGATTACATCTTCTGAACTTACCAAGAATAATAATTAGCAAGAACAAAATTAATTAGCAGCTCCAGGGATTTAGGATTACTATTTTCAGTTAATTGGGATGATATGACAGATGGCTTACTATTCCAAATTCTTGATATTGGCACTAAAAGAATTCATTCATCATTCAGTCATTTGTCAAGTGATCATTACTCTACTTTGTTCTGCTTTGGTCCATCTAACTCCTAGTTTTGGGATCTCTGGTTCCATAAGTGTCTGCACTATAAAAAATTTTAAGCCTTCACAACAAAAAAAACCTTAGTACCAATTTCCCCTATTTTTTTCTTGTTTACTCAACTTTTTGGAATAACAGTTATAAAGACATAAAACTAGTCGTTAGTGATACAAAAAATAACTAGTTGAATTAACTTAAGATTATTCATTTTCTTGTTCTACAACAAAACTTTTTAAGTTGGCCCAATTGTTTTTTGTTTCTCTGTACATTTCAAATTCTTTAAGTTGAGTGAACAAGAAAATGCTGCTGGAAATTGGTACTACATAATATTACATTAGGACAGGAAAATACAATATGTTGCTATCACTTTTTTTCAACAAGTCAAAAACTGAAAAATATTTCTCAATGTGACATTTATTTTCAAGTTTCATTTGGTCATATATATATATGAGGACAGTCCCTTATGAAAATTTACCATGGTTTTTCCAAAAAAACATATTTACTGTAAAAAAAAACATGATTACTACAAAATAATCATGGGTTTGATTCATGGTTTTGCCAAACAATACAGAAAAAACATGGCTACTACACTTTTAATATATAATATATTAACATTTTTAATATGTTAATGTTCATGAGGGGGTCTCTGTCAGAATTTATTACATTGACTTAATTGTATTGTCACGTGCATGTGGTGCCAGGCAGGAGAAATCAGACCCAAGTTCAGGGATAGACATGAAACAGGGGTTTATTATAAAATAAACAAACACATACACGGGAGAACTAGAAGAAAACTAAACACAAAACAAAATACCAAGAACAGAAAAGGCACACAATTACGACAAGGACTCAGCAAACAACACAAACAAGACAACCGGTATAAATAGGGGAGATGATCAGTGCAACACGAGGGACAGGTGTGCAGAGGCGGGAACAGGCTAAGGATCAGGCGGGGCAAACATGTGAGAACACAGAACAAACAAAGACACATGGCACAGACATAAACAAACCCCTGCTGGAATGCCCCCTACTGTTCCAACAGGGAATTAGCCAAGCCATCCATGACGTATACATTTGCGGAGGGTTTTTTGATTGAACTTTAAAAGTGTTTTTCAGAAAACTCATTTTTTTTAAGTTAATGAGGAAAACTTTGGGATACAATGAGTGAACTTATTAAAAGATGTTCTGCTAACTTTTTCATGGAAATTTGCTCAACCAACACAATAAAAGCAGTTGTTTAAACTTTGGGTTGGGTTTTTTACAGTGTGTGTCTTGGGCAATTTAGCCACTGTGTTTGACAGATGTCTAGGATTGTTATTTGTTATTTTTTTCTAAAAGTAAACTGTAAAAGAAAATCTCTACTAAAGTATCGAGACTGCAGCTGTCAAAGCCTGTTTACAACTTATCATACTTTCCCTCCAGATTTGTTTTCTTCTACCCATATTCCATTTTGAGTAGCTTGCTTGGGAAGGAGGGTATAGTGATTATACCATTACTTAAACTTTTTCCCATAGGCAATATGTGGAGCAGTATTTTCAAGAAGAAAATTACTGGCAGTTACTTCTAATTCTAAGGGTTCCAATATCAGAGATTGTAATGAGGCCAGTCCACGATGCTGTAAGTAAAAAAACTTTCGTAGTTTAGATTATTGTCCAGTCACTTCTATTATTAGATGCAAAACAAATAACAATGGTTACACAGTATAACATCAAATGTAGTTTGTATAAGGCAATATAGTGGTCTTGGATCAGTTCCAGATAGTGGCAAGGTCTTTGACAGTGAAAAAATGATTGAACGATAATGAAATGGGGAACATTTATTTCAAGAGGTAAAATCAGGTCCAGGATATACTTAAATAGGAGCTGTGACATTTTGACTAAGCCACATGATGACAAAAATTTTCAATGTCAAATGTCTCAATAAATTGCTTTACCAACTTCAGCTTCTATGTAAATACTCAGTGAATATTACACCCCATAAGAATTCAGTAGGGGCTGGATGACCTGCAAACAGTAAGAAGTGCAATGAACAGCATGGTATGATCAGTGACATTAAAGATCAAGACTTGTGATTGAATTTAAGCTTTTGTGTCTTGGAAAACCTCAAACTCCCTTTTCATCCCTTTAGGTAGGGATTGTTTTTCTGATATATATATATATATATATATATATATATATATATATATATATATATATATATATATATATATATATATATATATATATATCAGAAAAACAATATATATATTTTCTATATATAAGATAACACAAATATAATTTCCTCCTTCAAATCAAGATTCTGGCATGCAAAAAAATATCAAATCAACGATCACTGAGTATAATAGATAGAGGTTGAGAGCTGCATATTAATTACTAATGTCAACTGGGTAAGTTGATTTAGCATGTCTTATATGCTATCCATCTATCCACCCATTTGCTGTTGGTTAATATGGATTAATTTATACATTTAAAATTTATATCCTGAATTTGTATGATTTTGTTAAGCTGCTTTGTGACAATGCCTATTGTTTCAAGCGCTATACAAATGAAACTAAACTGCTAGCTGGTTTGTCCTCACAAACCAGCTAGCAGACCATTTGCATGTCTCATTTCTGGCTTGGCAAGGTTCCTGAAGATTACTATTAAGAATTTTAAATATTTATATGAATCAATGCATCTTTCAAAAGAGCATTTCTGATTTTTAAAATATGTAAACAATAATCAGTTATTATTTAAACACGTTAGATTAAACAAAAAATAGCATGTTTTAAAGATTGTTGGAGCTAGCAAGCTACTACAAACAAAGAACTTTAGGCCTTGATGCCAGACTGGATCTCTGCATCAGATTTGGCTCCGGGAGTGTGAGTGATTATCCAAGCATAGAAAGGTAATGAAATACCTGTCAGGCTGCAGATATGGGTGCAAGCTCAGGTAAACAGCAGCTTTATTGTGAAAGTTTGTAGACAGAAAACCAGAACAAGATTCCTAAACCAGACAGACAACAATAACGGTAAGGCTTGGTAATGACTGGTTAGAACACAGACTGCATACTTCACAATACAAGTCTGAACTGACAGTCCTTGAATAGTGTGTGTTGTGGATGATAAGGACTGTAATGTCTTGTCTGGTGGATGAGTGAACCCCCCTGAGTGCTGGTCAACCAACAGGAAAGGAACCAACAGGATTTTAACGCAATTAATAACAAATAGTGGTTCAGAAACACAACACACAGCAGCTAACAGGAGCACAAGTAATGGAGCTTGCAACTCGAGATCATTACCCGGCTCACGGTATCAAAATAAAAGTCCCTTTTTCTAGGAGCCTTTAGTACAGCCGCCCCCAAAGGTGCAAGGCATCTTTGCTCCCATAAAGGCGACTCCCCTAATTAGGGTTTGGGGAATTGAGACTATCCTTGGATAAGGCAGGCAGGATGACCAGCCGGGCTACAGGTCTAGTATAAACTTAACCCTTTATCTCCACATCAGCTGACCTGACATGACCATCTTGACTTAGGTGCGTTTTGATGACTTGTCCGATGGGCCATAAGCTCCGAGGTAGTTGTGGGTCGGCAATCATGACAAATGCCTTTTCCTTCAAGTCAGTTGGGGAGACTTGCCATTTCTGTCATATCTGAAGGCCAGGAAGGTAGTCTCTTATAAACCTTGACCAGAATTGATCTGCCAGGAGCTGGGAATGTCTACAGTGCCTACAACTCAACATCTCAGACTCTGGGTAAATGACTTGAGGTAGAGATTCATCAGGCCACCCCATGAGGAGACTATTTGGTGTCACTGGATCAACATTTGCCACGTCTGAAGACATATACCAAGGGTTTCGAGTTCAGGATGGCCTCCACTTCCAGTAAAACTGTCATTAAGAAGTCTTCAAGAACTGAATGTGAACCTAAGACAGTGTACAGGGCCGATTTAACTGATCAGATTTCCCTCTCCCAAACTCCACCAAAATGCGGTGCTGAGGGGGGATTAAAATGAAATCAGATCCTCTGGTGGGCAAGTTGACACTGAAGGTCGGGAGCCATCACAGCATAAGCTTCCTTTAACTCACATTCACCTCCATGAAAGTTAGTTCCATGATCAGACCTTAATTCTACAGGTGTTCCTCTCCTTGCGATAAATCTCCTGAGAGCCAGGAGTAATGAGTCGGAAGTCATACTAAGAAGTAGATCTAGATGTACTGCTCTGGTTGTCAGACATTTAAATAGAATACCCCAATGCTTCTCTGTGTGTCTTCCAAACTTCACTAGCATGGGTCCGAAGCAGTCCACATGAATCAAAGGCAGGTGTGTAGAGCTGAAGGATTGCAAGTGGGAGATCTGCCATTTTAGGGATGGTTGGCTAGGCACACCACCATTGACATTCAGGGTAGGAGTGCTGAAACCGCAGAATAGCCTCCTGGCCTCGCAAGGTCCAGTAATGTCTCCATATCTCTGCAAATAACCTTTCTAATCCAGAATGATGTAACTGGTAGTCATAATGATGAATGATCAATGGGGTGACTGGGTGCTTAGGATCCAGGACTAGAGGATGTGGGACTGGAGCCTCAATACCTGCAACTCTCCTCAGATGATCTCCAACTCGGATCAGACCGCTGGATGGGTCCATTTCACGAGCTAGGGTAATTAATCAACTTACAGGTCTCAGTTAGTATCATCCTTAGGGATTACCGTTCATTCCTTGGGTTCTTGTAGAAGGAAAGAGGGTCCTTGAGACCATCGGTTTGGTGCAACGAGGTATTGAAGAGGTTTTCCTCTTGAGAGGTCATCAGAAGGATTGTCTGCAGAACTAATATAATGCCAAGAACACTGAGCTGTCAGCTCCTGAATCTTAATAATTCTGTTACCTACAAAGCCTCAATAATGGCAGGACTCTGAATTCAACCACTGGAGGACTGTTGTGGAGTCTGTCCACGGGGAGATAGAATCTATACGCAGGGTCCTCTCCGTTTGTAACAACTTAGACAACTGGACAGCAACTAAACTTCCACAAAGTTCCAATCTTGGAATGGAATGAGCTCGTTTAGGAGTGACATGGGTATTTCATGAGTGACATCCTTCCAACTTCAGGAGGAACATAACGCCGAGGGTAGTGGACAAGAGGAAGGTATCGGAGTTCCTTCTCCCACTCATTCCAGGAATGAAGGAGCTCTGGTGGCAGATTGGGGTCATCCCATCCTCTCTGCTTGTTCCACAATTATTAATGATGACCTTTGCCCGAGTCGTATAGGATGGAAGCCATCCCAGAGTATCATACTGGGTAGCTAAGACCTTATAAAGGTTCCTCATAGTGGGCCTTTCATACCTCACAGGTCAATGTTTGTAGGAAAAGTTGTCTGTCTGCCAGTTCCAGCTTAGACCTAGTGTCGATTCTGGGACATCTGACTTCTCCTGCATTAACCACAGTTCTACACTGGCAGCTCTGGCATCATTTGGTAGATGACTCAGCACGTCAGGATCATTACAGGCCCATTGGTGAAGATCAAAGCCAGCTGCAAGAAGGTTATTGCATGGGAGATCAATCCGGATTCTAGCCTCATCAGCCGTAGGAAGGCTCTGCAAGCAGTTATCAACATAAAAACATCTCTCCACTGAGAACTGAAGAGCTTCATTGGTTTAGGTTTGTCCTTGGAATTGGTTTAGGTTTGCCCTTGGAACTGATGTTAGCAGTTAAAGATGATGCAGAACTTCCCATTTTGACTTACAAGATGATGAGGGATGTACCAGCATTCAGTTGTATCAGGTATAGGATCAGTCACTTCTCAAACAGCTCCTGTATCAATCAGTTTCCTCATCTCCTCTTTATAGACCTCAGCCTTTACTGGATCCTTTAGTAGACTCTTCTCCATGCTGCGAAGAGTAGATAGGACTGACTCCTTAGGTGCATTCAATAAAGTCATGTCCTTTCTCCGTAGTAAAGGTGTTGCCAGCCGATGAATCCCTTCTACTTCCATGGTGATAGTCTTCATTTCAAGCTGTTTTAGTGCCTCCTGATCCTGCATGGATCGAGTTGCCTCCTCATGTTGCGGAACTGTATCCAACTGCCACAATCGCTGAACATGCTGGAAGAGTTCATCTTGAATTGAAGCAAAGGGAATTAGCAGATATTGTTATGTGGATGGAGGACAACCAAGGGAAGGCATAGCACCCTGGAGTGTCCATCCTAGGCGAGTATGAACTGCAGCTGGACCACCACAGCCGCTCCATCAAACTGGCTCTATGGAGGTGATGAGATTAGGCTGAACAGACCCAATGAGGAGTAAGGGCTGAACTTCAGTAAGGGTACAGATAGGGAGGCCCCGCAGACATTTGTACTTCCTGATCTACAGGGTAAGAATTTCTCATGCAGTGCAGCCACTGTGTCAGTGAATCGAGTCAGTGAATTTATATAGGCATCTGCAATCATTCCAGCTTCCTAAAGCTTAAGGTGATCCATTAAAATCTGGTAGTTGAACATTGGGGGAAGCAGGTTCCCTAAAGCTATCCGGAGTCGAGCAAACTCCTCGGGATCAGGTTTACTCAATTTAGGGATAGTAGGTGTAGGCCCCCTGTACACATATTCTTTGAGGAAGGAACTACAGGTTGTTGGTTTGCCTCAAAATTTGTTGTAAAGGCTAGAGGATTCGCATTAACAGGCACTGAGATAAATCATGAGGAAGCAGGTAAGGGCTTGGAGGCAGGTGTGAGCAGCTCTTGAAGTTTTTTAGGGGTGGGAGGAGGAGGAAACCCCCCAGTATCAGGAACATAAGTCGGCGGAGAGGGTGACAGTTCTGTCATGTTGGTGTCAGGTAAAGGCCTTGGTGGCAGGGGGAGGTCGGGGAAGTTTGTTTCATACGACCTCACAGGATGGCTAGATATCTTCGTTGCTGAAGGCTGTGTGAGTGAGGGTGTCTGTCCTCTGGCTTGACTAAGGTCATCTCGAAGGGATTGAGCCACTTGAACTAAGTCTCTAACCTCTGCACGAACCTCTCTAAATGTTCTCAAGTCTTCCTGCAAAGACTGATGAGTCTGCATAAGGTGCGCATGTTCATAGAGCAATTGTTCCATCTCCCTGCTGTGTGTGGTATAGGCTGCCTCAGCGACTGGAGTAGAGGAGAAGGATGGCAGTAAGTGCTCGGCATGCTGTAAGGGCATATAACTCGATAACATGAGCATTGAGCCATTAGGATAGGCAAAGATCACCAGCGGGGGTGTGTGTAGTATGTCTGGAAAGAAGGGGGAGGAGTCCACATGACAGGTGCCTCCCAGGTGCTTGGGATGAGCTCTAAGAATCTCCCCATCAATGTCCATCATGTCAGAAGGAAAGACACTATCTGGCTCGAAGGACCAACTTGTTGTGGAGGATAAGGACTGTAATGTCTTGTCTGGTGGATGAGTGAACCCCCCTGAGTGCCGGTCAGAGCACAAATAATGAGGAGACAGGTGATCAGGTTAATTTGGTGTATTGGGTTGTTAGGTCCACCGTTTTACAGAGATGTGACTGTAGAAATACACATATATAGATGTATATATATATATATATATATATATATATATATATATATATATATATATATATTTTTTTAGTTTTGTGGTCAATGACTAAATCTCTACACATCTGCAGCCAATAAAGGAACCAACAGGATTTTAACATGATTAACAAATAGTAATGGCGCTTGTGCCTCGAGAACATTGCCTGGCTCATGGTATCAAAATAAAAGTCCCTCTCTCTTTGAGCCTTTAGTACAGTGTTTGTGTGTGTGTGTATGTGTGTGTGTGTGTGCGTGTGTGTGTTTGAATCTGGGTGTAACATAACACTGGACGCGGAAAAGTGAGGATCCATATGCAGAGTTTATTAAATCCAGGGATGTAAGGCAGAGAATCATAAAACCAAAACAAACGCACAGAGGTCAAAACCAGAGAAGCAATATAAATCAGGCAAACAAGTCAGAAACACTAGACTAGAGACGAAAAACCAAAACGCAAGGCAAAATTCAAAACCAGTAATCCAACAACATAATAATCAAGATGCACGGCTTGGTAAGTCACAAGGAGCTTTACTTCACAAGCCAATGTAACATTAGCTCTGCTTAAATCTCACCCGGAAGTGTTCCTCATGAGTGGCGCTAAAACTCAGGCAAGGGCTCGCTCTGGCAGCCTGACACTAGTGGTGACGTTACGGAGCCCAGTATGTGACTGGATTTATTTGGCTGACGATGTGGAACAAGCCAATGAAGTAAGGACTGAGTTTGTGACATGATAATCTCAGCCTTAAATGCTGTGTGGACAACCAAACCTATTGGCCCACGGGATGGGGGCGTCTATGGTGGTCCGCCTGGATTCTCTGTCGATGAATGACTTGTTGCAACCGGACATGGGCAGTTTCCCAGACTTCGTGGCTGTGCCAAGCCCAGTCATCCACAGCCGGCATGTTGGATGGTTAACCCAACCATGGGAACAGAGGCGGCTGATAACCCAGCACACACTGGAAGGGAGTGAGCCCCATATAGGTATGAGTGAGCGAGTTTTGGGGTACTCAGCCCACAGGAGGAACTCACAACACTCTCGGCTGCAATAGGATCAGAGATACTGTCCGATTTTCTGATTCAGTCGTTCTGTCTGCCCATTTGACTGAGGATGGTAGCCCGAGCTGAGACTGATGTTCATCACCAGGAAAGCACAGAATGCCCTCCAAACTCTCGAAGTAAACTGTGGCCCACGGTCCGAAACAATATCCTCTGGGAGACCATATATGTGGAAGACTTGGTGAAACAGTGCTGTGGCACTTTCCATGGCTGTGGGCCATTCAGGGGTATTAGATTGCAGACTTTGGAGAATGGCTGACAGCTATCAGGACAGTATTGTGTATAGGGCCCGGATGTGGAGGGGTAAGTCCGGGCATGCTCCATGTGTGCACAGGCACGGACCAGTTGTCAGCTTCCAGAGGGGCTGCTGGAGCCCCTGGTTTCACCTGTCGGTGGATTTCCTGACGGATTTACCGGACTCGGGAGGCTTTACGGCGGTGATGGTGGTGTTGGATCGGTTTTCCAAGGGATGTAAGCTGATCCCCCTTAAGGGGTTACCCACGGCCATGCAGTCTGCGGAGGCTATGTTCAACCACGTGTTCCGCAACTTCAGCTTGCCTGAGGACATTGTATCATACCGGGGGCCGCAGTTTACCTCCCGGGTGTGGGAGTCGCTTTGTGCGCGGCTGGGCATAGGAGTTAGCCTGAGCTCCGGCTATCACCCCCAGTCTAATGGGCAGGCGGAGCGCCTTAATCAGGAGATCGGCCGGTTCCTCAGAACCTACTGTAGCAGGGAGCAACAGCGATGGAGTGAGTTCCTGCCGTGGGCCGAGTACGCCCAGAACTCCCTCATTCACTCCTCCACGGGTCTGACACCTTTTCAGTGCATGCTGGGGTATCAACCACCTCTGTTCCCCTGGTCACGGGAGCCCTCCGACGTCCCGGCGGTGGAGGAGTGGTACCGGCTGAGTCAGGAGGTCTGGGAACGGGCCCACGTACGACTGCAAAGGGCAGTACAGAGGCAGAGGATCCAGGCTGACCGGCGTCGTCACCCGCACCCTTCCTATCAGGTGGGGCAGAGGGTATGGTTATCCACCCGGAACCTCCGCCTCAAGCTGCCTTGCCACAAAATCAGTCCCAAGTTCGTCGGCCCATTCGAGATCATCCGCCAGGTCAATCCGGTTTCATATGTCCCTCGTCAAGCTGGCGCACCCTTCTGCCAGGGGATCTATGGCCTGTGAGGAGCCACCGCCGCCCCTAGACATTGAGGGGTCCCCGGCATACCAGGTGTGTGCCCTTCTGGACTCCAGGCGGTTCGATCGCGATTGCAGTACCTCGTGGACTGGGAGGGGTACGGTCTCGAGGAGCGTTCATGGGTGGACGCTGACCGCGAGAGGGAGCTCTCGCCCGTATTTTGAGTGCACATCCAGGTTACTATCGGACTTAAATACGGAACGCACTTCCTGTTTGGCGCGGAGTATCGTTTCTCATGGAATACACTAAGCGTTGGCCTCGTGCTTCTTTCGGACTGCCTTTTGTGTTTGACTTGGACTGTTTCCCATTGCTTCTTGTGCTTATTCTCGGACACGTCTGTTATTGGATAATTGACCCAGGACTGTGTACTGACTTCCCGATTATGTTTTCCCCATTGGATTATATCACTTGGATTACTGCTTTCTCGTTGCTGACTTTCTGCCTGTCTCCGACTTCGCCTATTGCTCGTCCCCTATCGCCGGCTCGGCGAATGGATCCGGTCACTTCCCCCCCCAACACATATACCTCCTCTTTGGCATTCCCCTTTGCCTCCTGCCTGGCAGCTCCATATCCAACATTCTCCTACCAATATACCCACTCTCCCTTCTCTGAACATGTCCAAACCATCTTAATCTGGCCTCCCTAATTTTGTCCCCCAAATGCCCAACATGAGCTGTCCCTCTGATGTACTCGTTCGTAATCCTGTCCAACCTTGTCACTCCCAAAGTGAACCTCAACATCTTCAGCTCTGCTACCTCTAGCTCTGACTCTTGTCTCTGACTCAGTGACACTGTCTCTAAACCATACAGCATGGCCGGTCTCACCACTGTCTTGTACACCTTCCCCTTGATTCTTGCTGATATTTTCCTATCACACAGAACTCCCGACACCTTTCTCCATCCATTCCAACCTGCCTGCACTCGCTTCTTTACCTCTTTCCCACACTCTCCATTACTCTGGACTGTTGACCCCAAGTACTTAAACTCCTGTACCTTCTTCACCTCTTCACCCTGTAACCTTACTGTTCCACTTCCATCCCTTTCATTCACACACATGTACTCAGTCTTACTATGACTGACTTTCATTCCACTGCTCACAAATTTCCACTACCTTCCTTAACCTAGCTTCCACTACTCTTTCCCATAGCTTCATTGTATGGCTCATCAACTTTATGCCCCTATAGTTGCTGCAACTTTACACATCACCCTTATTCTTAAAGATCAGCACTAACACGCTTCTTCTTCATTCCTCAGGCATCTTCTCACTCTCTAAAACCCTGTTGAACAAACTAGTTAAAAATTCCACTGCTGCCTCTCCCAGACACTTCCAGACCTCCACCGGGATGTTGTCAGGACCAACTTTTCATCCTCTTCAAAGCCTTCCTGTCTTCATCCTTTATAATCTTACCTACTTTCTGTTCCACAGAGTTCACCCCTTCTACTCTTTTTTCCCTCTCATTTTTCTCATTCATCACCTCTTCAAAGTACTGCTTCCATCTCCTCTGTACACTCTCCTCACTTGTGAGCACCCTTCCATCTCTATCCTTAATAACTCTAACTTGCTGCACATCCTTGCCATCTCGATCCCTCTGCCTAGCTAACCTGTACAAGTCCTTCTCTCCTTCTGTAGTGTCTAACCTAGTGTACAACTCATCATATTAGACACCTCCCTCTTCACTCTGCGCTGTGACTCCTTGTATTCCTGTCTATTCTCTTCAGTCCTGTCCATGTCCCACTTCCTCTTGGCTAACCTCTTCCTCTGTACACTATTCTGAACTTCCTCATTCCACCACCAAGTCTCCTTTCCTCCTTCCAGATGACACACCCAGCACCTTTCTCCCTGTCTCCCTGATCACTTCTGCTGTAGATTCCTGTAGATCTGGCAGCACTACCTGACCACCCAGAGCCTGCCTCAACTTCTGTCTAAATTCCTCACAACATTCCTCCTTTTTCAGCTTCCACCACTTGGTTTTCTTCTCTATCTTTGACCTCTTCTTCTTGCAAACCATCAAAGTCATCCTACACACCACCATCATATGTTGTCTGGCTACACTCTCTCCCACTACCACTTTACAGTCACCAATCTCTTTCAGATTGCCTCTTCTACATAGGATGTAGTCTACCTGTGTGCTCCTACCTCCATTCTTGTAAGTCACTCTATGCTCCTCCCTCTTCTGAAAATAAGTGTTAACCACAGCCATGTCCATCCTCTTAGCAAAGTCCACTACCATCTGTCCTTCAAGGTTCCTTTCCCTTACTCCAAACTTGCCCATCACCTCATCATCACCTGTGTTCCCCTGACCAACATTCATTCATTGTCTACCGCTTATCCGATTTACACTCGGGTCACGGGGAGCCTGTGCCTATCTCAGGCGTCATTGGGCATCAAGGCAGGATACACCCTGGACGGAGTGCCAACCCATCGCAGGGCACACACACACACTCACAATCACACACTACGGACAATTTAGAGATGCCAATCAACCTACAATGCATGTCTTTGGACTGGGGGAGGAAACCGGAGTACCCGGAGGAAACCCCCGAGGCACGGGGAGAACATGCAAACTCCACACACACATGGCGGAGGCGGGAATCAAACCCCCAACCCTGGAGGTGTGAGGCAAACATGCTAACCACCAAGCCACCGTGCCCCCCTCCCCTGACCAACATGTCCATTAAAATCTGCTCCTATCACCACTCTCTCACCTGTGGGAATACTTTCCAACACCTCATCTAATTCACTCCAGGATCTCTCTTTCTCCTCCAACTCACAACCTACCTGTGGGGCATAACCACTACCAACATTCAACATCACCCCTTCAATCTCTAACTTCAGACTCATCACCCTGTCTGACACTCTCTTCACCTCCAGAACATTCCTCACAAACTCCTTCTTCAGGACCACACCTACCCCATTTCTCTTACTATCCACACCATAATAAAACAGCTTGAATCCTGCTCCTATACTACGAGCCTTGCTACCCTTCCACCTGGTCTCCTGTACACACAGTATATCCACCTTCCTTCTCTCCATCATATCAGCCAGCTCTCTACCTTTCCCTGTCATAGTACCAACATTCAGAGTTCCTATTCTCAGTCCTATACTCTTACATTTCCTCTTCTCTCTCTGTCTAGGCAATCCCCTCCCTCATCTACCACTCTGACCAACAGTAGCCCAATTTCCAATGGCACCGTGTAGGTCAACGGTGCTGGTGACGGTCGTTGTTAACCCGGGCCTCGACCGATCGGGTATGAAATTCAGAGTACTGACGATTCGCATGATGAAATGTTCTATGCTGGATGCCCTTCCTGACACAGACCTTTCTATTTATCCGGGCTTGGGACCGGCACAGAAGTCACTGGACTGTGACCCCTATGGCTAGATTGAACAACATCCAACTGAACCTCTCAAAAAACTTTTTCAATAGTTAATTCTTCCAGATATTTTGATAATAAAAATATTTGCTGTGAAATAGAATACTGTTGTCATTCTGCCATCTATTTGTTTATTTGGTATATTTATTTATTTTGGTGTAAGATTAAGACTATTGCTATCAGAGTTCAAAAATTCCTTCTTGATGTATTGTTATGATAAGCGTATTTTCATAATTCAAAGCATTATAAAAAGTTATATGCACCCAATGTGTCAATTGTGTGTTTTTTCATGCTTTCAAATTTAATTCTCTAATCTGATTTGAAGTAGACCACAGCAGCAGTATTAGAGTAAAGAAGGGTGGTAATTTAAAAAGATGTTTGTATTTTTTTCACATTTCCGGTTCATATACACTGATTCTTGACTCTTCTCATTCATTCATTGTCTTCCGCTTATCTGGAGCCGGGTTGCGGGGGCAGCAGTCTAAGCAGGGATGCCCAGACCTCCCTCTCCCCAGACACTTCCTCCAGCTCTTCCGGAGGGACCCCAAGGCGTTCCCAGGCCAGCCGAGAGACATAGTCTCTCCAGCGTGTCCTGGGTCTTCCCCGGGGCCTCTTCCCAGTGGGGCATGCCCGGAACACCTCTCCAGGGAGACATCCTGGAGACATCCGAAACAGATGCCACCTCAACTGCCCCCTTTCGATGTGGAGGAGCAGCGTCTCTACTCCGAGCTTCTCCCGGGTGACAGAGCTCCTTACCCTATCTCTAAGGGAGTGCCCCGCCACCCTACAGAGGAAGCTTATTTTGGCCGCTTATATCCGGGATCTTACCCTTTCGGTCATGACCCAGAGCTCATGACCATAGGTGAGAGTAGGAACATAGATTGGTAAATCGAGAGCTTTGCCTTCTGGCTCAGCGCCTTCTTTACCACAACAGACCGGTACATAGACCGCATTACTGCTGCCGCTGCACCGATCTGTCTGTCAATCTCACGATCCATCCTTCCCTCACTCGTGAACAAGACCCCAAGATACTTAAACTCCTCCAATTGAGGATGGACCTCCCCTCCAACCTGGAGGGTGCAAGCCACCTTTTTCCGGTCGAGAACCATGGCCTCAGATTTGGAGGTGCTGACCCTCATCCCAGCTGCTTCACACTCAGCTGCAAAATGCCCCAGTGCATGCTGTAAGTCCAGGCTTAAAGGAGCCAACAGGACAACATCATCTGCAAAAATCAGCGATGATATACTGTGGTCCCCAAACCGGACTCCCTCCAGCCCCTGGCTGCGCCTAGAAATTCTGTCCATAAAAACAATGAACAGAACCGGTGACAAAGGACAGCCCTGTCGGAGTCCAACATGCACTGGGAACAGATCTGACTTACAGCTGGCAATGCGAACCAAGCTCTTGCTCCGGTTATATAGAGACCGAACAGCCCTTAACAGAGGGCCACAGACCCCGTACTCCCAGAGCACCTCCCACAGAATGCCATGAGGGACACGGTCGAAAGCCTTCTCCAAGTCCACAAAACACATGTGGACTGGTTTGACAAACTCCCACGAACCCTGGAGCACCCTGTGGAGGGTATAGAGCTGGTCCAGTGTTCCATGACTAGGTCGAAAACCGCATTGATCCTCCTGTATCTGAGGTTCGACTAACGGTCGGACTCTCCTCTCCAGTACTCTGGAATAGACTTTCCCTGGGAGGCTGAGGAGTGTGATCCCCCTATAGCTGGAAAACACCCTCCGGTCCCCCTTCTTAAAAAGAGGGATCACCACCCCGGTCACCCAGTCCAGAGGCACTGTCCCTGACCGCCACGCTATGTTGCAGAGACGTGCCAGCCAAGACAGCCCCACAACATCCAGAGACTTAAGGTACTCAGGGCAAATCTCATCTATCCCCGGTGCCTTGCCACCAAGGAGCTGCTGAACTACCTCAGTGACCTCAGCTTGGGTGATGAATGAATCTACCTCTGAGTCCTCGGCCTCTGGTTCCACTACGGAAGGCGTGTCAGTGGGGTTGAGGAGATCCTCAAAGTATTCCTTCCACCGTCTGACAATATCCCCAGTCAAGGCCAGCAACCCACCACCTCCACTGTAAACAGTGTTGGCAGAGAGCTGCTTACCCCTTCTGAGGCACCGAATGGTCTGCCAGAATTTCACCAAGGCCATCCGATAGTCCTTCTCCATGGCCTCACCGAACTCCTCCCATACTCGAGTTTTTGCTTCCGAGACCACCACGGCTGTAGTTCGCTTGACCTGCCGGTATGCCTCCGGAATCCCTGAGCCAACCAGGCTCGATAGAGTTCCTTCTTCAGCTTGACGGCATCCCTTACTTCCAGTGTCCACCACTGTGTTCGGGGACTGCCGCCGCGACCGGCACCAGAGACCTTACGGCCACAGCTCCGGATGGCTGTGTCAACAATGGAGGAGGAGAACATGGTCCACTCAGATTCAATGTCCCCAACCTCCCTCAGGATCTGGTTGAAACTCTCCCGGAGGTGGGAGTTGAAGACCCCCCTAACAGAGGGATCAGCAAGACATTCCCAACAGACCCTCACAATACGTTTGGGCCTGCCAAGTCTGTCTGGCATCCTCCTCCGTAAGCAGCTCCAACTCACCACCAGGCGGTGATTGGTTGACAGCTCCACCCCTCTCTTCACCCGAGTGTCCAAGACATGCAGCTGAAGGTCAGATGACACGACCACAAGGTCGATCATTGATCTCCAGCCTAGGGTGTCCTGGTACCACGTGTACTGACGGGCACCCTTATGCTTGAACATGGTGTTCGTTATGGACAGGCTGTGACTAGCACAGAAGTCCAGCAACAGGACACCCCTCAAGTTCAGATCAGGGGGGCCATTCCTCCCAATCACGCCCCTCCAGGTATCACTGTCATTGCCCACATGGGTGTTGAAGTCCCCCAGAAAAGTCCCCAGTCGGAGCACCTTCCAGCACCCCTCGCAGGGTCTCCAAGAAGGTTGGGTACTCCACACTGCCATTTGGCCCATAAGCCGAAACAACAGTGAGACACCTATCCCTGGCCCAAAAGCGCAGGGAAACAACCCTCTCGTTTACAGGGGAAAACTCCAGCACATGGCGGCTGAGCTGGGGGGCTATAAGCAAGCCCACCCCAGCCCGACGCCTCTCACCATGGGGCACTCCAGAGAAGAAGAGTGTCCAACCTCTCTCAAGGAGTTGGGTTCCAGAGCCCAGGCTGTGCGTGGAGGCAACCTCCCTCACCAGCTCAGGCTCCTTCCCCCCCAGTGAGGTGACATTCCATGTGCCAAAAGCCAGATTCTTTGTCCAGGGTTTGGGTCATCGGGGCCCCCGCCCATGACTGCTACCCAAAACACATTGCACCGGACCCTT
Organism: Hemibagrus guttatus; assembly: GCA_033459395.1. NCBI lineage: Eukaryota > Metazoa > Chordata > Actinopteri > Siluriformes > Bagridae > Hemibagrus > Hemibagrus guttatus. The sequence continues at coordinate 12,270,337 of JAUCMX010000013.1, read as the reverse complement.
ATACTCCTTCCTGCGGGTGGTGGGCCTATGGGAAGGTGGGCCTACATCTTTTCCTCAGGCTGTGCCCGGCCGAGTCCCGCAGGCAAAGACTCGGCCACCAGGCGCTCACCTGCGTGCCCCAACCCCAGGCCTGGCTCCAGGGTAGGGCCCCGGTGACGCCAGTCTGGGCGACGTAGCGGTCCTTGATTTTGTTTCCATAAGGGTCTTGAACCGCTCTTAGTCTGACCCGTCACCTAGAACCCGTTTGCCTTGGGAGACCCTACCAGGAGCACTAGGCCCCTGACAACATGGCTCATGGTTCGTTCGGGTACTCAAACCCCTCCACCACAATAAGGTGGTGACTCTTCTATGTATTCTAAACATATTCTAAATGTATTTTTATGTTTTGTAACAGAATGCATTGTTGAATAACATTTGAATGGTGTATTCAGTATTCAGCCATCAGTGCATGTTTTGCCTAACTCTGGATATCAACGCCCTCCTCCTGCCTCCCTCTACTGTTCCTCAGCCTGTACTCAAGATCTGTGAAGATGAAGTACGCAAAGTCTTCAGCAAACAGAAGATAAGGAAAGCCAAATGCCCAGAAGGTGTCTCTACAGCCTGCCTCAAAGCCTGCGCTGTCCAGATATCATATATCTTCACATTGATCTTCAACAGATCACTGGAGCTGACATACTTTTCTCTCTCTACACTAATGACTGCACTTCTAAACACCCCTCTGGAGAAAACCCCCTGCTCTCCCCCCACTCACCATCATGGACAGCACCGTGGCTGCAGTAGAGTCATTCAAGTTCCTGGGAACCACCATCTCCCAGGACCTGAAGTGGGACATTCAAATCGACTCCATTGTGAAAAAGGCCCAGCAGAGGTTGTACTTTCTTCATCAACTGAAAAAGTTCAACCTACCACAGGCGCAGATGACACAGTTTTACTCAATTGTTATTGAATCGGTTCTGTGCTCTTCTATAACTGTTTGGTTTGGGTCAGCCAGCAAATCAGATTTAAGACTGCAATGGACTGTTAGGACAGCAGAAAGGATTATTGGTGTACACCTGCCCAACCTTCAGGACTTGTACAACTCTAGAGTGAAGAAACGTGCAGGTAACATCATCACAGACCCCTCTCACCCGGGCCACAACCTGTTTGCACTTCTCCATTCAGGAAGACGCTACTGTGCACTAAAACATCTAGGCACAAAAAGAGTTTTTTCCCCCATGCCATCTCCAGCTTAAACAGCTAATACAGGGATCATTACCTGTGTTCTGTAATTCATTTCTGTAATTCATTCTCCATCTCTAATTACTGCCTCTTTCTCAAGTACTATGTAAATACATATGCATATCTCTTTTATTTATACAGCTGTATATAGAGTATATAATGTCACATCTGCACATAAATCCTTTGTTCCAGATACACGTTATTATTTATTGTTAAGCTTTCATTTAAATGTTTACTGTTCTCTTGCCAGATATGTATATATGTATGTATCTTCATGTATGTATGTACCAAGAGCACCGAAAAACCACAACAAATTCCTTGTGTGTCTGCGCACACTTGGCGAATAAAGCTGATTCTGATTCTGATTCTGAATCTGATATACAGGATATACACATCATGTCCTTTACTTAGTGTGCATATCTTTTCCATCTGTAAATAGGAAAATATGAAAAGTATGAAAATATGAAAAGTATCAGTATGACACAAACTTCACCATAATGTTGTAATTATTAGTCAGTAACTCAGAGTCCGGAGGTAAAAATATGTAAGCAGGTTTCTAAAAAAAATCAAAGCATCTGCCGATATGGATGTTACATCCACATAGTTTCAAATCATGGGCTGTTTTGTAAGCAGATCATGTTTCTTGCAAGGTAAAATCTATATTTAATGGCTCTTGCTCAACCTGGATGTCAGCAAATATTATGTGGTTCAATGTTTGTAATTGGATAATTTTTTAAAATAAAATGTACATCCTTTGTTGTTCATTTTGTTGCTGCAGTAATGCAAAGTATAAATTTCCCCTTTTTGTCGATAAAATAATAAACACAATCAAAAGAAATCATTTCCCATACCATCCATTTCACTTCCCAACAAAACCATTTCACAATGTAATTACAACTTCAATCTCGTAAAGTCGGATTTTCTGAGAAGTACTTGAAGGCAGCATAAGGAGAACCACTATAATGTTCCTATTAGAAAAAGGTAGTTTGCATCTGCAGGTTGAAGTCAAATGTTGTTTCTAATTGTAAAGTGTTCTCACTAACATTATTCAGAGCTAAGAGTTAAGCTTAACTATTTATCTACATTCAATGAACACTACATTAGGAACACTATAAAAATACTAGGTAAGTCCTTCATTGGCTCTCAGAACAGCTTCAATTCTTTGTGGCATGAATTTCACTAGATGATGGAAACATTCCTTTTAGATTCTCCATGTTGACATGACTGCATCATGTAATTCCTGCAGATTTTTCATGCTGCAAATCTCCTCTTTTATTACATCCTAAATGAGTTCTATTGGATTGGATTCAGTAACTGGGAGAGCCACTGAACTCATTGTTCATGTTCATGAAACCAGTTTGGTATGATTCTGCTTAGTGACATTATAATGATGAAGTAGCCATTAGAAGATGGGTAACCTGTGGTCATGAAAGGATACACATGGTCAGCAATAATAATATGATTGATTGATTGATTGATTGATTGATTGATTGATTGATTGATTGATTGATTGATTGATTGATTGATTGTTTGGTTGATTGATTGGTATTTATGGAACCAAATTGTGGCAAGAAATCATTCCCCACTACATTACACCACTGGACTGTTGAGACAAGGCTGATTGGGTTCATGGATTCATGCTGTTGTGCCAAATTCTTACACTACCATCTGTGTGCCTCAGCAGAAATTGAGAGTCATCAGACCAGGCTGCATTTTTCCAGTCTTTAACTGTGCAGTTTTGGGCCCACTGTCAGCAGAAGTGAAATCTGACATGGTCTTCAGCTGTTGCAGCCCATCTGCTTCAAATTTTGACATGCTGCACATTTTTAAAATGCTTTTCTGCTCACCACAATTGCGTAGAGTAGTGTTCGTTTTTCTGTAGCATCTGTAAGGCTCACACCAGCCTGGAAATTCTCAGATGAACTCTCAAATTAAGAATAGGATAGAATAGAATAGAATAGAATAGAATAGAATAGAATAGAATCACTTTAGGACATTGGTGGCTCAGTGGTAGGTTTCTCACCTACCTTGCGGAAGGCCCGGGTTAAATTCTCAGCCAATGCCCAAACCTCAACCACTGGAGTCAGTGCTGGTCCCAAGCCTGGAAAAATGGGAGGGTTGCGTCAGGAAGGGCATCCGGTGTAAAACCTGTGCCAAGTTGTTGTGCAGACCAGTTGGTCCACTGTGGCGACCCCGAATAGGGAGCAGCCAAAAGCAACTTCTTCAGAATAGAATCAATTTTATTAATCCCCCGAGGGAAATTATGTTGTCGTAGGAGCTCGGTACATATAAAATACTGTAGGGATACAAAATACGAAGAAAATAAAATACAAATAAATAAACAAACAAATAAATAACTAATAACAATAAAAATTATAATAATAATAATAATAATAATAATAATAATAATAATAATAATAATAATAATAAACAGACATGCAGAGTACAGTGGTGATGCAGTAGATGCTGAGAAATCTGTACGGTAAAATACAATAGTACAAATATATTGAGGTGCAAGAATAGACAGGTATGCCAGATAGACAAATGTGCAAGAATGGCCAGGAAAAACAGTTACAATATGCAAAATATGCAATAATAATCTACTGACATAATAAATAAGACAACAATTAACAAAGCATTATCAACTGCTTATCACTGGATTTTTTTTCTTTTTTGTACCCTTCTTTGTAAACTCTAGAGACTGTAGTGTTTGAAAATCCCAGGAGATCAGCAGTTATACAGATATTCAAACCAGCCTCTCTGGTACCAACAATCATTCCATGGTTAAAGTCACAGATATGACAACTCACTCCATTCTGATGTTTAATGTGGACATTAACTAAAGCTCTTGACCTGTCAAAATGATTTTATGCATTGTGCTGCTGTAAGATGAATGGCTAAATAGATATCTGACTCATGAATATCATAAAAAGGCTTTTTTTGCTATCATATTCTCGCAAACAATTTTTTTCACACCTGGTTGAAAAGACCTTAAATGGTCAGGCAGGGCTTGGGCTAATGGAGCCTGCAAGTATTAAGCTGATTGACATCACATTTCTCCCCCATTCTTACGGTTGATGTGAACATTACACAAAGCTGCTGGCCTGTATCTGCAAAATTTTTTGCAATGCACTGCTGCCACACGATTGGCTGAATAAATAATTACATAAATCAGTAGGTGTACAGGTGTTCCTTAGTGTTCAGTAAAAACATATTTTGTGTTACAATAAAATAAAGTATAAATGCTGAAACGTTTATGTGGTTGTACTTTCTACACACCAGCCAGCAACAGATAATGGAATTTTATGGCCTCTTAAAAATCATCTACTTATTTGTCTTTGTCTTAATATATTCTCCTATCATGTAGCATCCTTGTTTTTTCCTTTAATGCGTTCAACATATTTTTTTTGCTCTATGTCATACTGTGCTTGCAATAGGAATCAAATCAAGGATGAATGACTGCATGTTTTATGCACACACTATTCTTGGTTAAATTGAGCCCCCCACCTAGAAAATAAGATCACAGCGGGAAAGAGAGCAATTTCATCCAGTTTTATATAAATGAAGAGCCATAATGGCTAAAACCATGCCAACAAGTTGCACAACTTTCTTTCTTTCTTTCTTTCTTTCTTTCTTTCTTTCTTTCTTTCTTTCTTTCTTTCTTGCTTTCTTTCTTTCTTGCTTTCTTTCTTTCTTTCTTTCGTAAGTGATTTAACCTGGTCAGAGTTCCAACTGATCTTGGAACACTAAGTACAAGACAGGAATACACCTTGGTTGGGATACCATTCCATCATTGGCCAGTCATTCATACCCAGAGTATGGAATCCATCTTTAGGTATTTATTTGGGAGGTGGAATAAAACTAGAGCACCCAGAGGATACCCATTCACATATAAACAGAACCAGAGAACCCCTGCTCCTCCAGAAACCAGAACCTTTGACATAGCAATATTTTCCCTATTTTGCCCTAAAGTCTTCAATATTCTTAGCTGTTACTGTGATACCTGCTATTGTTCGGCATCTCTTAAATTTCCACCATTTCCGTAATATCGGTCCCCTTCTTCACTAAATAACCCAGATTTCAATTCTGTCAGACTCTTGCGTATGTATACAGCTCTCTATGCTGTATTTATACAATTATTCTTCTACCTGCCTTTTTAGTTTGTGTTATGCTTTTATATGTTTTTGTGTTTGTTTTGAACATTATGTCCCAAAATGTTGATATGAATAACATGTGCATAAGTTGTATAATACATGTGAGTTACAGGAATTGCTAGTGTACAGTATGTCCTCAGGCTCAACATAATGCTCATGAGTACAGCATGAAACATCTGACATGATGATTCATATGTTACTTTGTTTGTTGTATGTGTATTACAATACAAAGTGTAAAGATCCAAGTATGATAAAAACAGATGTTTCAAATAACTGAAGATGCCCAGATGACCAACTGTCTTACCCACCTCCTGAAGTGTTCTGCCAAACATACTGCCACTTAAACAACCTAGACCAATCACATGAAAAAAAAGCTATAATGAATGAATATATATTGTGCTGCTTTTATTGTACAGATTTTTAATAAGCAAGTAATTATAAAACAATTACAAGGCATTTTAATTTCAACATTAATTTCAATTTGTGTGTAAAACAATACTCAGAGTGGTAACATTAATCAACTCTGCACATGTCAGATTGTACAATTGGAAAAGCTATAATAAAAGAGTTGTAAAAAAAGAAAAAAAAATACAAAACAAAAAAAGTAAAAAGTAAAGAGTAAAAAGAGTAAAAAAAAAGTACAGCAATAATTATTTTTGAATGATTACTTCTTTAAATGAAACTGATAAATGACTAACTTTGTAAATTATTCTAGACAACTTTTAACTATTTACATTTGTGCTTAAAAAGTCAATAATGGTCTGGATATATCCAATCAATAAATAACAGGCAAAAAATGGGTCCTTAATTACTTAACAAGTAATTAATAATGCATGTATATTTATCATAAAAAATAAGCTTTTATAAGGAAGAATGCTTGCTAATCAACATATTTCAATCACATTATTAGAAGAGCTCTGATTAGAGAATGCAGTGTCTTGCCAAATGTTGAAAAGATTAAATCTAAGAGTCTCTCTTGTTCAGTGCTGATGTAGTCATTATACATTGATTGGTCAATTCTAGGCATCTGGTGTATGAATATGTCTTTTTCCTTTGTAGCCACAGGCATATTTGTGTTTTTAATTAAATTGATTAGCAACAATCTTGTTTAATTTTTTCATTCAAACACAACTATTTACTTTCACATAGCAACAGAGAGTAGACCTTTAACAACAAGCAAGGTTAGTGAATAGAGAGAAAGGATGTACAGAAAGGATGCAGAACTCTGGGCCTGGAAAAATTTTACCTTTCTCAAAGATTGTCATAGAGTAGTGCAGTGTAGTGTAGAGCACCTTAAGACATATTCTGTGAAGCATGTTTTCACATTAAGTGGTAATAGAGACATGGTTTACAGAGCTCTGGTTGAGGCCTATGAGATTTTAATGTAAAAGAGACACCTCTCTCTCTCTCTCTCTCTCTCTCTCTCTCTCTCTCTTTCTCTCTCTCTCTCTCAGTAGATAGTACTGAAATTATTACAACTAATCTGTTGACCACACCTGCTATTCTGAAGATCATCAATGAGATCCCAGGACAAAATATATTGGTTCAAACCTAATAGTCTTTATTGATAGATATTAGATTTTATCCCTCCAATGTAATCAATCACCACTGGCTAACATTTTTCATACTGAAAATACATCTTTCATACATTACTCAATCTACATTTGGAATTAGAGCTGTTTTTAAAGGGGCTTTACAAATAAAAGTTTAATTAAAAAAGAAAATACATATTATTTAAAATTTTTATTAAAAATCCAATTGTGTATATACTTTTTAAAAGCTTTTTTAAAATAGATTTAGAAATATTGCATGTACTTAAGAAAGTCTTGTTATGAAGAACCATTGTGCTGCAAAATATCTTTCTCAATTGCTAAAAATATGTTGCTTATATATAGTGATATTTTTGTTACAGACACGCCAGGCTCTGCACACACTCAGTCACAGCGCACTCCCTCCCCAGAGTTCTAACGAGACACACCTGAACACCATAATCACCTTCACCCCCTCTATAAATAGCACCACGACACATACCATAGTTGTCCGTTATCGTTAACACGTACCTCTACGTTGTGTTGGTAACACTGGACTTTCTCAAAACTAACTCTGTATGTTTCCAGAGATCTCTGCCTTTCTGTCCTCGCGCAGCACCAAGCCAAGCCACGAATACCGGCCGGTCCTCCCGTTCATGCCACGACCACATTCAGCTGCAAGCCGACGTTCGTCTCCACGCTCTCCAACCCCGCCACGCTCCGCCAGCTTAATCCACGCTTCACCTCCAGCACGATTCACGTTCCCTTCCTTACTCAAATAAACACCTCAACGCGAATCGCTGTCTCTGTCCTCGTTCTGTTCTTAACAGAATAACGGACCAAACCGTCTGAGTAAGGAGGGATGAGCTCACGGGGTCCTGTGGAAGAGCTGGCCGAGGCGCTGCGCCGCGCTCTCGCCAACGCAACCAGATCCACGGCTCCAGAGAGCGCTTCCACCACCATTGCGGCCGTTTCCTCGCCGCCTGTGTATGCAAGCCTCATGGCCGCCCCAGCACCATACTCCGGCGCGGCAGAGGATTGCAACGGGTTCCTGCTGCAGTGCTCACTGGCTCTGGAGATGCAGTCGCACCTGTAACCTGACGATTGGGCGAAAATCGCCTTCATCATCTCTCGCCTCGACGGGAAATCTCTTCGCTGGGCCGAGCCCCTCTGGTCCCAGAACAACCCCATGATGTCTTCATTGTCCGACTTCACCAAGCACTTCAGGGAGGTGTTCGGGAGGCCAGAGTGGGACTCATCGTTGGGTGAGAGACTGTGTCGTTTAAAGCAAGGCAATATGTCCGTTGCTGAATATGCCTTCCAGTTCCGCACCCTCACCGCGGCCAGCGGTTGGAACGAGCAAGCCCTCATCACCACCTATCGTCAGGGTCTGGAACCCCGGGTTCGCCTGCACCTTGCTGCTTATGAGGATTCAATGGGGCTGGAAAAATTCATCCAGCTCTCCATCCGCTTCGCGACTCGGATGCAGCTGTGCCTCGAGGAGCACCAGAGCCAGCCGGCAGCCACCACTGCTACCGCCCAGTCGGGACCTGTCAGCCACCCAGAGCCTGCCGATGACACCATGCAACTGGAGCTTTCCGATGTTTCATCTTCGGAACGACAGTGGGAGTGGCAGAGGCGGCTGGCCCAGAACCGCTGTTTCTACTGCTGGAGCTCAGGGCATTTCGTGGCGAAGTGCCCCCTTCGCCCCACACGAGCGCTGGTGAGTACGCTATTTCCGACACAAAACATAAGAAAACCTCTCTCAATTTTGGTCAGCCTTACTACCCATGATTCTTGTGTTTCAGCGCGCTCCTCGACCCTGGGTCAGCCGGGAACTTTATTTCCGGAGCCCTCTGCCGCCAGCTCCAGCTCCTGACCGCCGCCACGCCCAAGGTATACCAGGTTCATGCGGTGACTGGGAAGCCCCTGAGGCAGGTGCGTCGCCAGGCGGTGCCCCTCCGTCTCCAGATCGGGGTGATGCACACGGAGGAGATCTTTCTGATGGTGCTGGAGAACTCAACAGCTGACGTGGGTCTTGGCCGTCCCTGAAGTGAGAGTAGCACGCCGTGATGTTGACGGAGCGGGCTTCGAGGGTGCTCTCCACGGATGTGGCGTGGACCTGGAGGTTGTGCAGTCGTGAAGGCCTTGGGCTCAGTCACTCAAGAAAACAGCCCTCGAAGCACTGGTGCCCCCACCTCAGGATTTCTCCTGTCCTCCAAGTAAGGATGGGATCGTGCTGCTCCAGCCAGGGACGGCCATGGGATTGTGCCATCGATCTCATCCCCGGCAAGCCAGTACCCAAGGGGAGGATATATTCTCTCACTCTCCCAGAGGAGAAGGCCATGGAAGAGTACATACAGGAAGCCTTGGCCCAGGGCTACATTCGTCCGTCCACATCCCCTGCTGCCTCCAGTTTCTTCTTTTTGGCCAAGAAAGATGGCGGTCTACGGCCCTGCGTTGACTATCGAGCACTAAACAAGATCACGGTTAAGTTCAGATATCCCCTTCCTGTTGCCCCCGCGGTGCTGGAGCATCTCCGCGGCGCCACTGTGTTTACGAAGCTCGACCTCTGCAGCGCCTACAACCTGATCTGGATACGGAGGGGGATGAATAGAAGACCGCATTCGTGACCCCTACAGGCCATTATGAGTACCTGGTCATGCCCTATGGACTCGCCAATGCCCCCTCTGTGTTCCAGGATTTCATGCATGAGGTGCTCCGGGACTTCCTGCACAAGTTTGTGGTAGTCTATATCGATGACATACTGATCTACTCCCGGAGCATGGCCAACCATTAGTGCCACGTTGCGGAGGTCCTCCACCGGCTCTGAGACTACAACCTCTTCCTCAAGGCAGAGAAATGCCTCTTCCACCAGCCCTCAGTACAATTCCTCGGGTATGTCATTGACCGCAGTGGCATCCGCATGGACGAGAAGAAGGTGACCGCCATCTGTGACTGGCCCACCCCCACATCTGTAAAGGAACTCCAGCGATTCCTAGGGTTTGCAAATTTCTATTGAAGGTTCATCAAAGGATACAGCTCAGTCACCAGCCCACTCACAAATCTCCTACGTAACAAGCCCAAAGCCCTCGCCTGGACCCCGGCCGCTACATGCGCCTTCCAAACGATCAAGCAGGCCTTCACTACCGCTCCTCTCTTAGTCCACCCAGATCCAGAGCTTCCCTTCATAGTGGAGGTCGATGCCTCAACCACCGGAGTGGGCACAGTCCTGTCCCAGCAGCAGGGGAACCCACGAAAGTTCCACCCATGCACCTTCTTTTCGCGGAAGTTGAACCCAGCCGAAATGAATTATGACATCAGGAACCGGGAACTGCTCGCCATCAAGCTCACCCTGGAGGAATGGAGACACTGGCTTGAGGGAGCCAAGCACCCCTTCACCATCCTCACCGACCACAAGAATCTTGAGTATCTCCGGGCCGCGAACAAGCTGAACCCACGACAGGCCCGCTGGGCCCTCTTCTTCACGAGGTTCAAGTTCACCATATCGTACTGTCCAGGGTCGAAGAATGTCAAGGCCGATGCCCTGTCCCGGCTCTATAGCCCAGACATCGCCAACGACGATCCAGAACCCATTCTCCCGGAGAAACTCTTCGCGAGCCCCCTCTCGTGGTCAGAAGACACGCTTCCCAAGCCAGACGCTCGGCCAGGGTGCCCACTGGGGCTGCAGTTCATTCCACGATCGCACCGCACCTCCCTCATACACTCCACGCATGCGTCCCTGGGTACTGGCCATCCTGGGATCAAGGGAACCCTCTCGCTCCTCCAACAACGTTTCTGGTGGCCCCGCATGACAGTGGATCAAAAGATACGTTCAGGGATGCAGGGAGTGTGCCATGTCTAAGAGCCCACGTCATCTTCCTGCCGGTAAGCTGCTGCCCCTACCCGTTCCGAATCGCCCATGGTCACACCTAGGGATCGACTTCATCACCGATCTCCCAGTCTCTGAGGGGTGTACGTGCATTCTCGTCATTGTAGACAGATTTTCAAGTCATGCCGGCTGGTCCGCCTGCCTGGACAACCTTCAGCCCTGGAAATGGCTGAATGCCTTTTTAACCACGTCTTCAGGTATTATGGGCTCCCCGAGGACATTGTCTCGGACCGGGGGCCACAGTTCACCTCCAGGGTCTGGAGAGCCTTCTTCAAGTGCCTAGGTGTGACCATCAGCCTTTCCTCGGGCTACCATCCACAAACTAACGGTCAAACCGAACGGAAGATCCAAGTAATAGGCCTCTTCCTGCACACCTTCTGCCACAGCCACCAGGAATCCTGGAATTAGTTTTTGGGTTGGGCCGAGTACGCCCAGAACTCGCTGCGGCAGTCCACCACAGGCCTCACCCCGTTCCAGTGCGTACTCGGTTACCAGCCCCCACCGTTCCCCTGGGATGGAGAACCATCGGATGTCCCGGCAGTGGATTACTGGTTCCGGGAGAGCGAGAGGGTCTGGGGCACACCTGCAGCTCCAACAGACCTTACGGAGGCGCAGAATGACAGCAGACCTTTGGCGATCCCAAGCCCCTGCGTACCAACCGGGACAAAAGGTCTGGCTGTCGACTCGAGACATCAAACTGCGCCCCCCCTGTAGGAAGCTGAGCCCCAGGTTCATTGGCTCCTTTACCATAGTCCGCCAAGTCAACCCCATCACCTACCGCCTACAGCTTCCCCCAGAGTACAAAATACATCCAGTGTTCCATGTGTCATTGCTAAAACCTCACCACCCTTCTGTTCTTCTCTCCACAGAGCCTGGCGCAGCAGAAGAGCCCCCCCTTCCACTGCTCGTGGACGACAGAACAGCGTATCTGGTGAAGGAGATATTGGACTCCCGGCGCCGTGGCGGTCGTCTGGAGTACCTGGTCAACTGGGAAGGCTACGGTCCCGAGGAACGGTCATGGGTTCCCAGAAATGACATCCTCGACCCGAGCCTCCTCGAGAACTTCCATACCAGCCACCCCGACTGGCCAGCTCCTTGGGGCAGAGGCCGACCGCCGCGGCGTCGGGGCCCAAGGTCCTCGGGAGCGGACCATGGAGCGGGGGTAATGTTACAGACACACCAGGCTCTGCACACATTCAGTCACAGCGCACTCCCTCCCCAGAGTTCTAACGAGACACACCTGAACACCATAATCACCTTCACCTCCTCTATAAATAGCACCACGACACATACCATAGTTGTCCGTTATCGTTAACACGTACCTCTACGTTGTGTTGGTAACACTGGACTCTCTCAAAGCTAACTCTGTATGTTTCCAGAGATCTCTACCTTTCTGTCCTCGCGCAGCACCAAGCCAAGCCACGAATACCGGCCGGTCCTCCCATTCACGCCACGACCACGTTCAGCTGCAAGCCCATGTTTGTCTCCACGCTCTCCAACCCCGCCACGCTCCGCCAGCTTAATCCACGCTTCACCTCCAGCACGATTCACGTTCTCTTCCTTACTCAAATAAACACCTCAACGCAAATCGCTGTCTCTGTCCTCGTTCTGTTCTTAACAATTTTATTGTGTAAGGTGATTTTAATCCAACACTTGACCATAAGCTTGATCCCTCATTTATGAATTTGATGTAAGGGAAAGGCATCTACTTTCTATACATATTATATTTTGTCAGGTCTTCACTCATCACAATTCCCTATCCAACACCACAGTTTGCCTGCCTTAAGTCTCTAACAATTAACAATTAACAATTCTCTTTCAGATAAATCTGAATCATTTATTCAACTAAGATCACATTTCCGGAATTAATCACCATAATGAACAGAACTGTTCAAACCCATAAATTATATGAGAGACTACAAAGTGTGTTTTAAGGGAAATTTGCATAGGCTTCCCATCTAAACTAAAAATTCATTACAATAGAAAACCTTCAGAGTTAAAAGATCAATATCCACAAGGAACAATAATCACTACACTTCTCAGAAGACTTCAATTATCCTTTCACAAGACTAGACAAAATCACTACTACTATGGGGACATGCCAAACTGTTTACTTCCCCTCAGGCTATTGACCCATCTCTTTAATCTATTGTGATGTTAAATTATTTGCTAAGAGTACTAATGCCAAGCATAATGCATGCTGCTCAGACAAGTCCTATTAAAGGGCAATTCATAATAGATAACAAGAGAAGATTGCTACATATTATTAATATTACAGCAGACTCTCTAGGTTCTCTCTTGACACTAAAAAGGCACTTTGGTGTTCAAAAAGGTCAACCTTTGCACTGCATACCCACAGCCACTGTATTTACTGGGGCATGTAAGTCTACTCCATCTGAATTACAACAAGGAACAAGACAGGAATGTTCCCTCTCTGCTTTACTTTTTGCTCTTGAACCTTTTATACAAAAATGATCAGACACAGTCAAATGATTTCTCATATCTTACTATTTTGATCCCTTCACTAAATCTCCAACACAGATTTTATTTTTTCTTTGATTATATATAGCATCAACTATTTTACAATTATTTTACACCTATCTGGTATATAGCATCAACCATTTTACAATTATTTTGCACATATCTGATGACTTTCAATGTTTATCTGTTTAACTCTATTAACTAGACAAAATTAACACCTAATATATCTGAGAAAGACCAGAAAAAAAAGTTCTACCTTATATCCCTATGAATTAATTTTTTTTAATTAATCTCTGAATTAATCCCTGATTATTAGTTCTATATAGAGTATATAATATATAGTATCTATATATACTATATATATATATATATATATATATATATATATATATATATATATATATACAATGAGTTGAATTTCAGTAAATTAAATTAAGTTATATTCATATAGCAGTAGAATAACTATGGACATTATCATAAATAATTTACATTTAGATCCCTAATAAGCCAGAAGCGACAGTAGCAAGGAAAAACCAAAAGATAACCTTGAGGAATCATGCTCAAAATGTATTCTGGGATGAATTCTTGATTGTGATATTATTTCTGTTTTGTTTAAATAAATTGGCTCAATTTATAATGACCTTCATGCTTTGGGATGTTAAAAGTTTGGGATAAAATGTTAGAACCACTTTCTCAGAACTTTGACCCAGGCTTGCTTTGATAGCCCATTGGTCTTTATGGTGCTGTTGGTTTATGGAGGTTGTTTAACAAACTGTGGGGCCTTTCAAAAAGAGGTGTATTTATATGGCTATACTTTAATTGCACACAAGAGAACTTAATTTAATTAGCTGTGTGACTTTTGAGGGTAATTATCTGTACCAGAACTGATTTACTAACTTAAACTTTGGTTTTTTTACAGCAAATTTTATGTTTTTTGTAATTTATTTGTATTTATTTATTTTTAGCATAACTAGAATGGCCTCGGAGATCCTAACTAGCCTGACTTTTGAAAACAAAATTGACCTTGTGGCTCTTACTGAGAAGCTTCTATCAATATCAATCTTCCATTCCCATGATACTAGGAATTCGTAGCAGTGGTTTGGTTTTGATGTGGCTGGTCATCTGCTTCATGCAGAATCTCCAATACTATCCCACAATGCAATACTATCTCCAATACTATCCCACAATTCTCTTCTGTTCTCCCTCTATATTCCCTTTCTCAGTGAAGCCATATCCTCACATGGGTTTTCATTCCACTTCTACCATATACTGATGACACTTAACTTATTCTTTCTGTTCTTTCCTCAGATGCTTATGTTTCTGACATAGTCATGCAGGTTTATTTTTTCTTCCGTCAGATTCAAAACAATGATACTTACCTACAAAGCCAAAAAATGAAGCAGAGCCCACCTAAGTTTGTATGCATTTGTTATACCCAAGTCTGCACCACAGTTACATGAATCAAGACTCTTCTCTGCCTTGGCACCTAGGTAATGGAATTAACTTCCCCTGGTTGTCCAAACAACTTAGTCACTGTTTGTATATGTATGTATATGTAGCCTTAAACAAAGGCTAAATATCTCTAATGTCGTGTGTTTTCTTTTCCTGCTGGTCTAACCCCTCAAACAGATGAACTAGCATGATATGTTTTTTATAGAGACTAGAAAGCACTTTGGTAGGTCATCTGGATAAGGGCATCTGCTAAATGCTATAAATGTAAATGTATTTTGCATATATATTGCTTTTCTCCCCTCAAACCTGAATATTATGGGCTATGTAGAGACTCATGACACATAATCCCAAATAAGTCCATTTCAGTTTCAGCTTGTAACACTTATAAATACACTGCATGCAATGTGGTGCCTTGCATCAATGATAATGTGTATTTTTCTTTTTTTAATGTTTTAACGTGTTATTCTAGTCCATGAATCTTTCCACATAACTCTTGCTTTTCTGCAACCCTCATCAAGGAAACTTTTCCAATCAGAACACCTGTCATTCACAAGTGGGGTAGTTCATTTGGTCAGATAACTATGGGCTGACACATGGCCATAGTCTAGACCTGCTAATGTTTCCTCTCCTTCAACTTTTGGTCTTATCTTTCATCCTGTGAAAGTGCTGCTAAGTACAGATTGGCATCTCTCAAACAAGTCTGCAATTGCTTGTCAAGCTACTGATTTGAAAGAAGTGCCTTCATCATTATGTGTGCTGGGTAGTAAATTGCAGTACTGGCTAGCTTAGAATTCATACTGTGATTTCTCTCAATATAGCAAATAATTTCATTACATAAACATGAATGTGTAATAGTTATTAAGTGAGCATTTAATGTAAAGTAGAAGTATACATACTAGACATATGCATATCGTTCATGAGGTTCATGAAAGAATATGTGGAGAGTATTCCAATTAAAAACTTTGGATTTTCATCAAGTATAGTTACTTATTTACTAGAAACACTTGTCTACATTAGTCAGCATCTACTGACCATGGTGTCAGTCTCAGTGTGCTTGAAAAAACACTTGTTGTTTTCTCACTGTAGCTGTGAGGTATGTTAAGGTAAGCTTTAGGTTTATATTTAATGAGATTCTGAAGATGTCAGAATTGTTTCTGGATGAAATGGAGCAAAGTGTTCCATAATCAAAACAACCACATACTCAATTAAGAACAGAAAAAAAAGATGTGAATTATTCAGAATAGTAACTAAATTTGTATTATTTAAGTTAAGATGGCATTGCATGCCATGCAGACACTGGATACTACAATGAAAAAATAATAGCTAGTGAAACCGGGCTTAATAAAGGCATTTTGTAATTATTTTCCCTAACGCAATTATTAGGTATTATTAGGTGAAAATGAATGGTGTTCTTTCTACAAATAAATGGTCAAAATTAGCAAATTGATTAGAGATTAGAATACCATTAGACCAAAAAAATGTTAAATATATTGAAATATAAGAAAATATTTAGAAGTTATTCTTCTTCTATTCTTCTACTTCTTAATAGTCTTTATAGTATTAACGGTAGTATTTAATAGTATTTTAATAGAGCGATCAGCCATAACATTAAAAGCACCTGCCTAATATTGTGTAAGATGACTTGTGCTGCCAGAACAGCTCTGACCCTTCGAGGCATGGACTCCACTAGGCCTCTGAAGTTGTGTTGTGGTATCTGGCATGAAGACATTAACAGCAGATCCTTTAAGTTCTGTAAGTTGCGAGGTGGGGCCAGGACCCAAGGTTTTTCAGCAGAACATTGCACAGAGCATCACATTGCATCTGACAGGTTGCCTTCTTTCCATAGTGCATCTTGTTGCTATCTGTTCTCCAGGTAAGTGACGCACACACACTCTGCCTTTCATATGAGGTAAAAGAAAATGTGATTCATCAGATCTGGTCACCATCTACCATTGATCCATCATCAAGTTCTTATGCTCATATGCCCATTGGAGGTGCTTTCGGAGGTGGACGGGGCTGTCCAACACGTTGTCTGTTCTAACACCTTTTTTTTATCATAACCATTAGGTTTTTCAGCAATTTGTGCTATAGATACATGTTCAGAGTTACATTTGTGCCATTTAGTTCAACAAATATGCCAATGGACATGCAGGAAAAGTTATCCATATTCAGAGCTGTGTTAAGTAGATTAGAACTTGATTAGAACTTGATTTGCACTTTGACCCAGTTTAATAATTGAAAATTCTTTTGTGTAGGTCACACCTTGTCTGATCTTGTCTGTTTTTTTTTTTTTGTTTTTTTTTTCTTGAGTTTCAGAGCATGGGTTGTTTTCCTGATATGACAAATTACCTAATACAAACTTTTGACTAATTTATTTGAGTGGACAGGGTATACATTTTTATAAAATAATCCTGGCCATGGTGATATTCATCATTTGTCTTATTTTGGGAATGTAGCTTAGCTCTATATTAATTGCCTGCTAGCCTATAAAATAGCACTTGATTGCACAGTAGTCTTCAGTAATTCCTATTAATGGAGTCATAGGCCAATTAATATTAATATTAATACAGCTCTCTGTAACAGTGGATATCAAGCAGCAAAAAAGCACTTTAGTTTAAAAAATGAATAGAGGATGACTGAGACATGTCTCTTTTTAGAGCAAACCCTGCTCTGTACATAAAAGTGTCTGATTATTGTTTAATAACATAATTAAGGCCTGAATATCAGTGCAGTTTCAGTAGTAACTCATCACTTCATATGCTTATCTGAATGCACATATCTGAATAGGCTCATTATTTTCATGTTTTTATAATCATATTTTACTTCTCTTCTTTCATTTCTCATCCAAACGCAGCTATCAGGTTACTAGGCAGGACAGAAAGTCACTGGAAATTCATCAAGTGCGGAAAGACTTGGTTTCTGCCTGGCTCAGCACCACTGAAATGTATGCCTGAGGATTAATGGTCTATTGGCTTATAAACATTTAGTGATACATTATTATAGCTGAGAGCAACCAACTTTTACTGTGTTGTTTTTCAAACACTTCATCCCCGTACTAGATTTTTTGTATGTTTAATTAGATACAGCAAACAGCTGCATAAGCAAACCATAATTCCACTGCACATAGAAAGGGAAGTGACCTTACTGGTTTTGACTAAATTCCCTATAGTTAGGGTCTTTTGGGACCAGCACAGAATTGAAACTGCTCCTGCAATTGCATCTGTACTAGGAAATGAGGGCTTTAACTGCAAATATATAAGTTATTTACTGTATAATTAAAATATTTTAATGCTGTAATTTAGTTTTTAATATTCTTTTCATTACACTTGAAAAAAAAAACATGAAGAGATTGCAAGTGATGTTTGCAATCTTGGTAACTTCACCAGTAAAGAGCTTGTCTACTCATTTTAATCCCACACACTCTATCCAAATCTCTCTCCTAAGTCTCATCATAAAATCAAAGCGCATCATAAGAGACTCCAGATTCATGTTCATGCAGGCAGGTACAGACATTAGCTAAACACTGGGTTATAATGTGACAGTCTGACAGGGAAACACATTATTTGGAAGATAAGAAATTACAGAAAAGCATACCAGCTAAAACTCTCTAGTCCTCTTAGCCCCTGGACTAATGCTCTTTCTTTACTCTATACACCTCAGACTATCAGTACAACTCTGAAAAATGCCACCAGTGTCACTAGCATCAGCACCAGGGATGCCAGCAGGATTAACAAGCTAATTCGCAAGGCTGTATCTATCATTGGATACAAACTGGAGACGTTTCAGTGAGGAACAGGAGTGAGTGTCCATCATGGACAATCCATCTCACACACTCTACAATACACTACAGAGTCAGAGGAGCTCATTCTCCTAAAGACATATTCAGATTCGTTGTCAAAGAGAACATTACCAGAGGTCATTCATACCATTTGCAATAACATTGTACAATTGTTTACCTGTGTGTGACAGGTAATAACACTCTGACACTACACTTCTACAACTATTAATATTATTTTCAAGACTCACAAGGTACTTCATATTTATTATCTACTGCCAGTTTGCACATGTGTATTGTGATGTAAATACTAATTAAAAAATTGTTAAATCCACAACTGTGTTTCATATCTGCTCTGCTATGTTTAATTTAACTTATAATATTCTATAGGGCACGGTGGCTTAGTGGTTAGCACGTTTGCCTCACACCTCCAGGGTTGGGGATTTGATTCCCACCTCCGCCATGTGTGTGTGGAGTTTGCATGTTCTCCCCGTGCCTCGGGGGTTTCCTCCGGGTACTCCGGTTTCCTCCCCCAGTCCAAAGACATGCAGTGTAGGTTGATTGGCATCTCTAAATTGTCTGTTGTGTGTGTGTGCCCTGTGATGGGTTGGCACTCCGTCCAGGGTATATCCTGCCTTGATGCCCAATGACACCTGAGATAGGCACAGGCTCCCCGTGACCTGAGAATAGATTGGATAAGTGGTAGACAATGAATGAATATTCTATATTTAAGGTTTTTCTTATTTCTACTTTGTCTTTTATTTATATATATATATATATATATATATATATATATATGATCTACCGTGAATGCCAGGGATATATATATATATATATATATATATATATATATATATATATATATATCCCTGGCATTCACGGTAGATCACGGTAGATCATGCTCCCACTCTTACTGTGGGGACCTTTCTGGACTTGGGCAAGAGAGTGAGCCAGCTCTAGTACATGGTAGATTAGGAAGGGCATCCTCTGGGGGTGTCCTGGGTACACGGACAAAGCCACAGTTCCAGAGATGTACATTCAAATTTTCCAGCTCCCTCTGACCTCATGGACAGCATTCTAGTCAGCCTCAGCTATTAGTTCTTTCTGTCACATGACCCAGATGAGGCCTGCAAGTCGAGAGCTGCGGCCTTGTGGCCATCAATCACATCACCAAGTTCAGAAGACGCAGAGCAGACCAACCAGTCGGTCAGAGCAACCAGAGCCTTGTCCCAGAGGCCTTTTGCCTCATCAGGCATAACAACTAGAGGCAATCTCTGTCATGTCTATGTTGATGTCCTCTTTGTTAAGCTCCTCATGCCATTGAAATAGAGTGAAAAGGGGATTGGGGATGAAAGCTGGGGAATTGGGGAGTGTCCAGACAGTCCTTGACTGGCCTGTCTATTTTTTTTTTTTTTACTTTTCTCCTTTTCATTGCATCATCTTTCTTTCAATTATTTTTTTTTAAATGTATTTTATATATATATATATATATATATAAAATTTTTTCATAAAATATAATATATATAATATATATATATATAATATTATATATATAAATGTAATATATATATATATATATATATATATATATATATATATATATATATATATATATATATACATATATATATATATATAATATAATGAAGGGAGGTTGTACAAGAGGTGTTATGGAAGATATTTATGCATAGTAGTCAATAGATAAAAGAACAAAAATATGCCACAGGGATTTCCGCAGAGATAGATAAATAGATAACGAGATAGAGAGAGAGAAAGAGCGGTAGATAGATAGAATATAAAAAAATGTTGAGGTGGTGTGGGTTGGGGTTTGAGAAAGTGAATCAGGCAGGAAACAGGAATAAAATCAATGCCCCCTTTAAGCCACAATCAATAGTTGCCCCACAAGAGAAAATGAAAAGGAAAGGACACTAGTGTTTCAACACTACTCACATAGTCCTTCCATTACCTACATACACACACACACACACACACACACACACACACACACACACACACACAAGCTCTGTATCCCTTTTGTGCACTGATGTACACAGCTACACAGCCTGCCCCCAGCAGAGACTTTATGCATAAAGCAGCAAAAGAAGGGGACCTAGGGCTTTGAAGATCAAAAGCTTTTAAAAGGACTATTGGAGACTTCTCAGTTGTGTATAATTAAAAGCTGGGTAAGCCTGAGATTCACTAAAGGGATGATGAGGCAGGTCTGCCTCTGCTCTAATAATTACTAATTATGTATGGCTGCAAATTTGGGTTATCACAAACAATAATCACTAAATGCCTATGCCTTCAGAATTTTGCCAGAATTTTGATTACATGGAGCCAGAGCTTTCTGGGTAACATTCCAGTGAACTTTGGTAACTATCTGATTTTAAACAAAATTTACAAAATGATAATTTACATTTAAGCAATACTAATACACAGTGTGTGTGTGTGTGTGTGTGTGTGTGTGTGTGTGTGTGTGTGTGTGTGTGTGTGTGTGTGTGTTGGGGGGTCGAGGGATGGAAAGGGATGCTAATAGAAGTTGAAGTTCTAGCACCTGCAGGGGGCTGTTATGGGCACAGAGTTCTGCAGTTTGAGTGGTGAGATTGAAGGGCTGGGAGACTCTGTGCTCTTGCTTCATTTCATTCAGCCCTGCCTCCAATCATAATCCAATCCCCTCACTGGGCCACAGCTGTCCCCATGGACCCACAGAAAAGCTCTCAAAGTCATTCTGAAGGCACCAAAAGGGCACCACTCTGGGACAAAAAATGAATATCTTATCCAACCATATCTATCTACAGTGGTGTGAAAAAGTGTTGGCCCCTTCCTGATTTCTTATTTTTTTGCATGTTTGTCACACTTTAATGTTTCAGATAATCAAACACATTTAAATATTAGTAAAAGATAACACAAGTAAACACATCATGCAGTTTTCAAATTAAGGTTTTTATTATTAACGGACAACAAAATCCAAAACTACATGGCTCTGTGTGAAAAAGTATCTGCCCCCTAAGCCTAATAACTGGTTGGGCCACCCTTAGCAGCAACAACAGCAATCAAGTGTTTTTGATAACTTGCAATGAGTCTATTACAGCACTGTGGAGGAATTTTGGCCCACTCATCTTTGCAGAATTGTTGTAATTCAGCCACATTGGAGGGTTTTTGAGCATGAACCACCTTTTTAAGGTCATACCACAGCATCTCAATCGGATTGAGGTCAGAAATTTGACTAGGCCACTCCATAGTCTTCATTTTGTTTTTCTTCAGCCATTCAGAGGTGGACTTGCTGGTGTGTTTTGGATCATTGTCCTGCTGCAGAACCCAAGTTCGCGTCAGCTTGAGGTCACAAACCTACTGATCTATCACTGTGGAAAAGGTTATAAAGCCATTTCTAAAGCTTTGGGACTGCTGTGAACCACAGTGAGAGACATTATCTACAAATGGTGAAAACATGGAACAGTGGAAAACCTTCCCAGGAGTGGCCGGCTGACCAAAATTACCCAAAGAGCGCGGCGACAACTCATCCAGGAGGTCACAAAAGACCCCACAACAACATCCAAAGAACTGCAGGCCTCACTTGCCTCATTTAAGGTGAGTGTTCATGGCTCCACCATAAGAAAGAGACTGGGCAAAAATGGTTTGCATGGCAGAGTTCCAAGACGAAAACCGCTGCTGAGCAAAAAGAACATAAAGGCTCATCTCAGTTTTGCCAGAAAAAATCTTGATAATCCCCAAGACTTTTGGGAAAATACTCTGTGGACTAAACTGAGACAAAAATTTAACTTTTTGGAAGGTCTGTGTCCCATTACGTCTGGTGTAAAAGTAACACCGCATTTCAGAAAAAGAACATCATACCAACAGTAAAATATGGTGGTGGTAGTGTGATGGTCTGGGGCTGTTTTGCTGCTTCAGGACCTGGAACACTTGCTCTGATAAATGGAACCATGAATTCTGCTGTCTACCAAAAAATCCTGAAGGAGAATGTCCGGCCATCTGTTTGTGACCTCAAGCTGAAGTGAACTTGGGTTCTGCAGCAGGACAATGATCCAAAACACACCAGCAAGTCCACCTCTGAATGGTTGAAGAAAAACAAAATGAAGACTTTGGAGTGGCCTAATCAAGGGTGCTAAGGGTGGCCCAACCAGTTATTAGGCTTAGGGGGCAAGTACTTTTTCACACAGGGCCATGTAGTTTTGGATTTTGTTTTCCCTTAATAATAAAAACCTTAATTTAAAAACTGCATGACGTGTTTACTTGTGTTATCTTTGACTAATATTTAAATGTGTTTGATTATCTGAAACATTACAAAAACATGTGTGACAAACATGCAAGAAAATAAGAAATCAGGAAGGGGGCCAACACGTTTTCACACCACTGTATCTATCTATCTATCTATCTATCTATCTATCTATCTATCTATCTATCTATCTATCTATCTATCTATCTATCTGTTTCATATTCTTTCTTGCTCTGCACCTTGCACTTTTTCCATGATCTTGGATTGTGTGTTTTCAATAGGTAAAATCATTCCACTATGCTGCATTGTAACCTTGACCTTCACTTGGCTGCAGCAACAAGCCTGCACTAGCTGCACTGTACTTAATTTCAAGAATGACAATCTCAGCAGCTGCTAGCACATTTGTGCTGGATCAATACCATGAATGCCACTCTCAAAATTCAGCTCTGCTGTGCTTTCCTCCATGTGTTCTATTATGAATTCTCCTTTGTCTCCACGATACATCTGTTAGCATACACTATCACACTCTTTCTTCGTCCTATTTCTTGCCACTTCATCACTTGACAAAATGACAGAACCATTGAGTGCCACCAAGTTAGCTGTCAAATTATAAATGAAATAAAACAATTTATCTTTGCCAGATATATTAGGGAAGTCAGTGCAGTTTATGTGGAAAGCAATAAAACAGACAAATTCTTTCTCAAAAGAGAGCAAAGCAAACAAATAGCCAAACATGTATGCATTGAAAATGTTCTATATTTTAAAAGAGCAACTCTTTTACAAAGGAGCAGTGTAAATGCAAGAAAGCAGTAATTAAGGTGTTAAGTTAAGCTATTCCAGAATTTGTTCTTCACCATAAGTACCCTTGATCTTAAGGGGTACACAAAGGAACTCACCTCATAGGTATATGGTATTCACATGAAAAATATACCCTTTCATTAGCAAAATTGTTATTTAGCTTTTGTGGATGATTAAAACTGATTTTAAAAATGCCTCTTAAAGAGCTGAAGTCCTAATTATTCAAAAGGTCTTGGTTAAAAGCATCTTTAAGATGAATCTGTGCAAACATTCTGGATTTTCATACAAGCTTTAATTCTAAATGTATTTGTAACCAAAGTTCAGTGGCAAGTAAAATTAGAAGAGGGGTAATGTGATTGCAAATTTAATTTTGGTATTTGGTGCTCTCAGGCAGTTTCACTTTCTCAGTGATTTGTGGAAATAAATATATTTAATTTGTTTTTTTCAGTCACTGAGGAGAATATGATCTTTTTGCAGACAACACAATTTTCATTGGAATTTTAATTATTATGAAATCACAGGAAAAACCATGATTGCTAACTTCCATTCACAGTACTCTTAACCATGTCTGACTTTTCCTCAGAATTTATTTCTATAAAATGTTACTTTAAATAGTTGTGAATACATGCACTGAAAAAAAATGTTGGGTTGTTCTTTTAATCCACTTCTTTTAATTTAATGTTTTTGTCAGATGATTACATGATTGGCTGATTAGATAATTGCATCATAAATATAATTTTAAAAAATGTTTTTTTTCTGTTGTCACATTGTCAGGAATTGGGAGGTGAAGGCGTATGCAAGTGCAGAAATTTTTTTTTTAAAAGTGCAACATAAACACAAACAAAAACCTACAAAAAACAAAACTTAAAAACTCAAAACCAAGCCAAAAAACAAAGACTATGGGCAAGGCTGCAGCACTCAACAACAAATACAACACAACAACAAAAGCTTGACAAAGAAACACACAGGACCTAGAATTTAAATAGGAGTTCTAATGAGCAGTGACATGAATCAGGTGTGAGTGATCAGTGACATGTGACATGGTCATGTCGATTCCGCAATAACCTTTACACATATTATAGTAAAATAATAGCAAGAAATATTCTTCAGACCTGGTTGAAAATACAGTACATAGCCATAAAACCTAATGGAACTTGTATTTCTTTCGGATGAAATTACTGTCCCTTAGTGTCTCACTAAAAGTTTAAAACCCACATTTCATAAAGTGGAGGCCACAACACTTTATCTGCTAGAACTTTTTGCCAATTGTAAAGTTTCAGCATGCCAGCGACTGTCAAAGAATAGGAAAGCTGCATCTCCCTTGTGCAGTATAATGTATGCAGTAACTTGTACTTCAGCAGATGTGTCCAATGTGCTGAAATTGAACATGGAATGAAGCTCTGCTTTCCATACACTGGTGCTGAATCCTGATCAGCCTGGCAACGATGACCCAGATGTAGTGCTTCCTATATCATACTATAGTATCATGTTAGGTCAATTTCTTTTATTGTTTCTCAGATTTCTACTACATGTTCAATTTTGTAGAAAAAGTATCACAAGCAATCCAGCTCCTGATTTCTTATTTTAGCTCACAGCATCTTATCAAGTAAATACCAAAGACTAAGACAGAATATGTATAATAAAAATTGCCCATATTAAACCTTTTTACCAGATCTTAAGCCTTTTTACCTCATATGAAAATAGATACCCTTTAGGAATTTGTAGATTTTCAGAAGTATTTCTATTTTTACCTAGACTACTAGGGGCAATATATTTATAGAAAAGTTCAAATCCCTCTTCACACAAATGTTTATGTCTTCAAATCAAAAACTGAAGAAAGTATAACACAGAAAAATGTGAAAAATGGCAGCTGAGGCTACCATATGCTGAAAAGCAGCTGAAAGCTTTGATGGTACTGGGACTGCATGACTTTTGGTTTGGGACGCCATATTGTTGACTTCATCCAATAAATTAATTAACATTGCTAAATTAATTGTTCTGTGAAAAGTTTACAGAAAATTAATTAATCTGTTTGGAAAACTTCTCTTTTGAACATGACCCAATAAAAATAACACCAGCTTCTCATAAGTTGTATTATGCCGTCATGTCAATGCTGAAATTCACATCAAGCTACAATTCCCATAACACACCCTGACCTACCAACATGGCCATCACAGACCACACGACTCACACACTCATTGGGTGTGTCTCAATTAGTTCAGCAGTAAGGGTACTGATTAGGGAGTTTCAAACTTCTTCCAGTGCACTGGAATTCAAAGCACTACAAAAACCAAGGAGTATCAATGCTCACTATATTCCCTTAATGGATATGATGTTATATTTTCTGAAGCCTCTTAGTTTGAAAAAAGGCAGCAGGCAAACTCTCAGCCAAGTTCATCTACAAATGTAATCAGCTTGTTATTGATGTTTTAGCTTTAAGGTTTGCTTGAGTCTTTTAAGTGTTTAATGATTTTAAAACATCCACTATGTAGCCTATGATCCTGTTTGAACTATCCTGACAGAAACGTTTGTGATTAAGTTAAAAACTTCATATGACATATAAAAAACTTTTAAAAATGTTTGGGTTTGTGTAGTGACTGATGGAGAAATTAGAATGTCAGAGGAAAGTTAGTCATCAGTGTCCCAATGTGCAGTCCTTACCAGTGACAAACTTGTGTACACAATATACTGATTCATGACTGAGGGATCTTGGGAGCTGATTGAGATGCACCCATTGTCACATTCATGCTGTTCTGATTACTGATCATGCGCACCTGGACTCAGTATTGTCTGACATACAGCACCAAGCTTTTGTTTACCACTCACAATATTCTGAATAATGATTTTTTTTCAGATTTCTCAATTCTAATGTTTGCCACGTTCAGCCTGTTTGTTGATCCCCTGATTCTCTGCATGTTTTTTCTCTACAATTTTTGCCTCACAATTTGGAATGGTTTGGCTGTCTTCTTAAATAAAAGCATTTACTTATAACTGCAACAATCTTAGCTGCCTGACACATGCACAATGACAAAGACAATAATTACTATTAGCTTACAGTGTGTGACTGAAATCACCAGTGTTGATTAGTAACCAACAGTGCATGAGCCTGTCTTGACATGTTTATCTGGAGCTGAAACTGAAAAAAATAAATGTAAATGAATTTTTAATACATTTATTGTACCCTAATATTGATAAAAATGAAAAATCAGTATAAGGCATAAATCAGTATAAGGCATAAATGGCAACAAGTAGCCCATCACACTCTTCATAACTGTGTATAGAGTACTATAATTGAATAAATTTAAACATTGTTGTGACATATTGTGTCTTTGTGTACAAAATATCTTGCTTCATATGGCTTGGAATTTCTGCTTTGTGCTTGCTTTAGTGTTTCATAATGAATTGGATTCAAATTAGTATGTTATCAAATATGTGTGGAGGAATGGGTTTAGATTTCATACCTTTCATACTTGGGGATGTGGTAGCTTAGAGGTTAATGTGCTGGACTACTGATTGGAAGGTTCTGAGTTTGAAACCCAGGTCTACCAAGCTGCCTCTGCTGGGCTCCTGAGCAAGGCCCTTAACCCTCAATTGCTCAGTTGTATATCCAGTTTCTCTGTATAAGGGTGTCTCCTAAATGTTTTTTATTAAATTAACTTTTCACTTTTGTTATGTCATTAAGTAATTTCTTCATTTAACACCGAATACTGTGGGGGGCATGGTGGCTTGGTGGCTTGGTGGTTAGCATGTTTGCCTCACACCTACAGGGTTGGGGGTTTGATTCCCACCACCGCCGCCATGTGTGTGGAGTTTGAATGTTCTCCCCGTGCCTCAGGGGTTTCCTCTGGGTACTCCAGTTTCCTCCCCCAGTCCAAAGACATGCATTGTAGAGACTGGCATCTCTAAATTGTGTGTGTGCGCGCCCTGCGATGAGTTGGCACTCTGTCCAACGTGTATCCTGCCTTGATGCCCGATGATGCCTGAGATAGGCACAGGCATCCTGTGACCTGAGAATAGATCGGATAAGCAGTACAGACAATGGAAATGGACCACTGAATACTGAGGAGGTGAGAGATCGTTCTTAATTGAGTCTTTAAACAGGGTAAAGGTAAAACAACTTTTTTTTCTGTTAAAAGTTCTTTTTCTAATAAAAGTTCCACTGGATTATTTTTGTTTGTATACACTCAACAATGGAAATTGCCACAAAGCAGCTTTACAGGAATACATAAATTTTTAAATTTGACTAGATTGCAAAAAAGTGTCAGCATTACATTGTATAAATTATACAGCTCTTACATTTAAAAGCTATCACAGTAGTTTTTTCCGCTTGAATACTGTAGAGGCTAGACACTAAAGTAAATAATGTAAATAATGTAGCAGTATGAGACCACACCTTTTTCAACAGAAAACAAAGTCAATATGCTGTTGTACTTCATTGGATATGTTCTCTTAAGGGAACTACACCATATGTTTGGTACATAGGAGAGATGCCTTTTTTTTCTAGAAATATAAAAATAAAATCAGTGATTGCCAGGATGTGAGTGCCATAATGAGACCTGCAATAACAGCAGCTGTGGATTTGTATACCCTAAAATTATTTATTTAGGTTCCTACTGTGTTGTTATACCTTGTACCAAGTGCACCTCAGAAAGGGCACCATAAATCTGTTTATATTTTGACTTTTATTTTGGCCTTGAGCATGACTAGAAGCACAAGTGTCTTTATGAAGAAAAACATGTAGGTACATGTAGGTAAACATGAAGGTATTTAGTATGTGTCACGGCCGGTAGTGTCCGGCGGGATGGAACAGACTCAACGCGAGGGTAGGACAACGACAGGGGTTTATTAACAAAAGAACACATAACATAGAACAAACGCACGACACTACTCACGCCACTTCAAACGAGGACTAGCAAACAGAAAGAACACAGACACCACTTTAAATAGGGTAAGTAATCACAGGGAACATAGGGATCAGGTGAACAGAGGCAGGAACACATTAGGATAAGGCGGGGCTAGAACGAACACATGCCAGACAAACAAAAACAAACATGACAGGACAACCCCTGCAGAAAGCCCCCTAGTGGTCCTACAAGGGAACTTGCCCACCGTAACAGTACACCCCCCCCCCCACGGCGCGGCTCCCGACGCACCAACCTCTCCCCATAGCCCCAAAAGAGTCTACGGTCCAGCAAAACCCAGAGAGGAGTGAGGAAAACGGAGAGGCAACACGGGGGGGGGCCCGGCGAGGCAAGTGGGGGGAGTGAGGAGCAAGGCAAGGCAGGTGAAGGGAGCGAGGACCACGGCGAGGTAAGTGGGGGAAGCGAGGAGCAAGGCGAGGCAAGTGGGGGGAGCGACGGGCACGCCGGTAAGACCAGAGGGTCCCAAAACGATGTCCACAGCCGAGCAGAAGCACCGAGTGACGTCCACCACCGAGCAGGAGGGCCGAGCGACATCCACCGCCGAGCAGGAAAGCCGAGCGACATCCACCGCCAAGCAGCAGAGCCGAGCGACGTCCCCGACGCGTAGTAGGGCCGAGCGACGACCTCAGCCCGGCTGGGCCGAAAACCCCGAAGGGAGGGAGGGAGGGACCCAGGTGCTAAGGAGGAGGGAAAAAAATAATTTCAGGCCGGAAGTCTCCTCCGCTGACGATAAAATGGGGGCGGCGTCCTCCACGGAGAACCAGAAGTGGAGCCACGCCCCCCCAGGGGAACAGACGTGGAGCGAGTGCCGGAGGGAAAAAAAATAATTTCAGGCCGGAAGTCTCCTCCGTTGATGATAAAATGGGGGCGGCGTCCTCCACGGAAAACCAGAAGTGGAGCCATGCCCCCCCAGCAGAACAGACGTGGAGCGAGTGCTGGAGGAAAAAAAAAAAAAGGAAAAAAAAATTCGTGCTGGAAACCGCCGAAGCAGGGAAAAAAATCCTCGTGAAACTACCCCGCGTTGAGTCTGTACGGTGTTGGCTAGTCCTTCTGTCACGGCCGGTAGTGTCCGGCGGGATGGAACAGACTCAACGCGAGGGTAGGACAACGACAGGGGTTTATTAACAAAAGAACACATAACATAGAACAAACGCACAACACTACTCACGCCACTTCAAACGAGGACTAGCAAACAGAAAGAACACAGACACCACTTTAAGTATGGTAAGTAATCACAGGGAACATAGGGATCAGGTGAACAGAGGCAGGAACACATTAGGATAAGGCGGGGCTAGAACGAACACATGCCAGACATAAACAAAAACAAACATGACAGGACAACCCCTGCAGAAAGCCCCCTAGTGGTCCTACAAGGGAACTTGCCCACCGTAACAGTATGTATATTTTTTAGCCAAATGTTGAATAAATTAGATCAATCAAAAGTAGTGCTTTTCCAAATATTTTTTAACAGTGAAGAGGATGATATTCAATGGCAAATTAGTTGTGCTGCTTCTGGTAAGTATGTAACCACATAATTGTATAAAGTGTTTATATTTTTGAAATGGCCTTCTCTGCTAATCCTAACTCTTGAGCAGTGACCAATGCGAATGATTGCTACGGATAGTCAGCTGAAAGTCTGATAAGAACTAAAAGCACTTTTGACCAGTCTTGAAAATCAGTATGAAATAAAACATTCAATATGAAAATACGATTTCACGTATTTTTTAACAGCAGAAAGAATATATAATACACAGACAGGAACACTTCTGTACCAAGAAGAGCACATGATAAGATGGTTTCTCTGGCTTTGTGAAATGTATTGCTGTGTCATCAATATCCAAGTGCAATAAATGGACACCTGCCAAGGTGCAAGAGCAATGTTGTAGCCCCCTGTTGATGCTTATCAAGCTAGTTTTGTGAAAGCAACCACCCTGATGTAAACTTATAGCCATACTATTTACCATTAACACCTTGCTTTTGCTATAAATTCAATTCAATTCAATTTTATTTATATAGCGCTTTTAACAAAGAGCATTGTCTCAAAGCAGCTTTACAGAACATAAGAAACAATAAACATACAAACAAACAGTCCTAGATGTTAGACAAAATTTTCCCTAGTGAGCAAGCCTGAGGTGACTCAGGCGACTGTGGCAAGGAAAAACTCCCTTAGATGGTATTAAGAAGAAACCTTGAGAGGAATCAGACTCAAAAGGGAACCAATCCTCATCTGGGTGACACCGGAGATGTCCTTTCTGCATTAGTTGTGTGATGCAGATACAGCATGTGTAGAATGTTATGTGTAAATTAATTAGGAGGTTGTTGTCATCCACAAAGGGTTGGCAGTGCTGCTTTGATAATATTGGGGTTATATGATCATACTTTCTTGACCTGGTAAGGACTCTGGCAGCTGCATTCTGGACTAACTGTAGCTTGTTTATTGAAGATGCGGGACAACCACCTAGTAATGCATTACAATAGTCCAGTCTGGAGGTCATGAATGCATGAACTAGCTTTTCTGCATCAGATACAGATAAAATGTTCCTAAGCTTGGCAATATTTCTTAGGTGGAAGAAGGCTATTTTTGTAATATTGGAAATATGTTTTTCAAAGGACAAATTGCTGTCTAATATTACGCCCAGGTCTTTCACTGTAGAGCTAGTAGTAATAGAACATCCTTCTAAATGCAAGTTGAATTGTGAAAGCTTCTGTGTACTGGTTTTTGGACCAATCAGTAATATCTCCGTCTTATCAGGATTTAGTAATAGAAAATTATCAGTCATCCAATCTTTAATATCTTTAACACACTCTGTTAATCTAGACATTTTAGATATTTCATCTGGTTTTGATGAGATATATAACTGTGTATCGTCAGCATAACAATGGAAACTAATCCCATGCTCTCTAATGATGTTGTCTAAGGGAAGCATGTATATTGAAAAAAGCAGAGGTCCTAAAACTGATCCTTGTGGGACCCCATATTTCATTGGCATTACACTGGACAGTTCTCCATTTAAATCTACAAAATGGTATCGATCAGATAGGTAGGATCTAAACCATTTTAATGCCTGTCCCTGAATACCTATGTGATTTTGTAAGCGGTCTACGAGAATGTTATGATGTATAGTGTCGAATGCAGCACTAAGATCAAGTAAGACTAATATTGAGATGCAGCCTTGGTCCGAAGCTAAAAACAAGTCATTTGTGATTTTTACTAGTGCAGTTTCTGTACTATGATGAGGCCTGAAACCTGACTGAAATTCTTCAAGGATAAAGTTTTCCTGTAATAAATGAAGACCACAGATATAACTTTGCTAGGAGGATGTAGGATATATTGAGTATTTGGTCTCCATAATGTTAGTTGTAATAATAGCTATACTTGTAATATAACTGCATCTTCCCTGCAATATAGCTAATGTGTATCATCTACAATAGGGTATAATCTGCCTTGTGCCATGGGTCTCCAGGCTGCAGGTTCCCCGTAGCTCAGTAGGATAGATGATGTAGGTGATGGATGGATGGATGAATGGATGGATGGATTATCTACATCTAAATAATGAAGTAAGGCACTGCCCAAAATAAACAGCCCACATCATTAATTAATGTCATGGCAATCCTTGCTAGCACTAACTCTCACTGAGCTCTCACTGACCACCATAAATTCTAGGCTTTGTGTACAAGAAACAAATGTGTTTCAGTAACAAAAGAAGGGATTTATTTGCCTTGAGCAGCAGGAGTAGCATTTTCCCCTCAGAATTCACTTATTAGTTTTAGTTTGTTTTAATGCTTGTGGTTACGACACTTGCAAGCATGTAATAGTGTATGAAAAAGCATACAAAAAATCACAAATAGTAAATAGTCACAATTTATGCCTTAACACCACTGCATGGTCTTTTTTTTATTGGAAAGAGGCACTTTCTTAAAAAATATGCTACTTTTAGCATTGATGGTTAATGTGTGATTAGCGTTCTAAGACAGTGCACCACTTGGTGATAAACATACACACCTTTCGGTGATCAACATAAGAAGTTTCCTTCATACCACTTTTGTGATTAATTAGCATAACCTGCTTTTTCAGGGTGTTGGTCATCCGGGTACGACTCACCTCAGTGCACAATTAAAATATTCTAACTTGTCGACAGCTACAAAAAGTGTATTTAAAACATTGTAGCTTGTGTTCTGCTTGAGCCCTGATTTAAACCTCTAAACATGTTTGTGACATCCTGTGTGTGTGTGTGCATGTATAAACATATTTAGCCCTTTGTCGTGAACAAAAAGGACCATATGCCTGTACATTGCCCCCAGCACTCTCAGAATATCATGTTTCCAACAGTTTTATTAGAAAAATCAAAAGTGACAAAGTATTTCCTGTTGGTTACTGAGGTTACGAATACAATTAGGTTTACACACGGCATTAATTAGCTGCAGTAATCATTATGTCAATGCAGGGCCCCCACATAGATAGAAAAACAAGTGTGTAGACTATGTCAAGCAAATTTATTGTCCTTAGGGCCCTACACAAAATGGTCTCCAATGAAGGTGATTAAAGACACCCATGGTAATGTGTGAAGTGATTGACAGTGTAGAGGCAATGGTGTGAATGCCCTGTACATTCTCCTTTCCCTCCTGCAATCCCTCATGTAGGTATATTCAAGGACTTGTTCTCCTACAAAGACCTTTCTCCTTTCTCATTTTCTTGTTTCTTACCCAGCTAGATAATTCCAGGACCAGCCCAAGAGGCTCAAAGCACCCATGAATCCCACTAAATTTGTCATATTCTGCACTCTTGTTTGCTAATGAACTGATTGCTTTCATCATGGTTCATCAGCACCTGGAGACTACACCATGAGGTTTATCAGGACAGGAAAACAGTCCCATTGGGTATTGTTAATCAGAACCACAGGAGACATTCTCATTATCAAGCCAGATTGGGAAGATGCTTGCTATCCTGTACATTACTACATTAATGCTACAGGAAGCATGACTGATGGATACACTGACAAAATTTCCACAGCTATTACTGTCTGATTAAATCTGGAAAACAGTGTCAAACAGCTGCCCCCAATTTTCCATCAGAATTTTATCAGACACAAAAATTCAACATTATCTCTACATAGGACTGGGGAGGGTGTCATGTTTTCTCTGTCTAAACCCCTTTCCAAATTTGTAACAAATGTCATCTTTGAATTCACCACCGTGATTCTTATGTTGTCTTCTGAGTTCATGAACTGCATTTATAAATTCCATAGCATTTTTATTGGATTGCTTTGTCATTTAGGAATTCATTTTCAATGTCATTTTCTGGTATAACATGTCTGACTTAGTATATATATTAGACAAGTCTAGTAATTGCATATTTGAATGTGGAGTCTTGCTGGGTCACATTTGACATTTCACTGTATTATTATTTAAACAATAAACTGCAGGATACTCCCTAGTTCTAATTTTACAAGTTAATCAAACTTTACTTGTGTCTTTTGGTATACTATTTTGTTAAGAAAAAATATCTAATATTATAATGAAGACAAAAACATGGCTGTTATGATGTATTTTTTAAATTAGATATTAGATTTTACCATGTGAGAAATTCTCACATAGCAAATATTTATTGAGCTTATAAATTTGGAGTGAGTGCTAAGAAAGCAGCAGGTTCATGATCTGGCTATTTTATTAATATTCAAAAAGTTCTCAGAGAGTGCAATCAGTGAGGGTGTGTGAATTAGAATTCCACCCCAGGATTTGGCTATAAACAACAATGAATTAGCACTATAGAATGATGAAAGACAGGAACCATGACCCACTTCATCACGCCTCAGTATAAAGTTGAGATTCTCACAAACTTCTATGAGTTAAGAATTAGATCTCCATCCACCAGGATCTTTGATCATCAACTTCAGATTAATGTTTTCAACTCTTAATTCTGGCTGATCCTACCTCGAATAATGGCAAGTCCCCACAGTTGCAAAACAAAGATGCAGGAGAACTTCAGACCTTCAGTGAAGATATCTGAAGAATTGTGCACAGTGAGTCGAAAAGGCATGCTGACACAACTAAGGCTATGGCTAGACTTTCACATGATTCCCACAGAAAACTGTCCACACAGCATCATAAGCCTTCTTCCATGATTCCTTGAGAAGCTGATGCGACACTCCAGCTAGACATTAAGTACTACCTCTGCTGAACCTTTTCACACTGAGGACTCTTTCTCTGCAATCCTCCACTGATGCAATGGCTGTCTATGCTGAAGTCCTTACATGTTTCAGAAAAACCAAAGAGACACCATAAGAATGTAACTATAAAGCTTATCTATGTACCTTCTTAAATGTTGGCATGATAGTTTAGCTAAAATTAGTACGTTAAGTAGATCAACTCTTTCCATTTCACATAATAAGATCCAGATAATTGCCTACACTCACTGTGTATATCTGCTATTAAGCTTAATTCCACTCGATAGCCAATTGTCTATCAATTACTTCCACAGCATTTGAATATATTTTGTGCCTCTGGTGAGGAGCTATTGTTGCATCCAGCTGGGGCATTGGGTAATACATGAATGAAAAAATAGAAGCCATAGTGGCAAATGTAAACTCTCATAGAAGATTATGTTGGCGTTTATCTGGCAAGAAATCAAACCTGCTGGATAGTAATGCAAAATATCATATCAAGATCCATTACTTAACTGGTGTGATTATTGATTCCAGTCTTTCATTCGAAGCTTATAAAGATAAGGTTATTAGGATAGCATTTTTCATCTCAGAAATATAATGTCACTATCCAATGCAGAAAAACTTGTTCATGCTTTTGTTGCCTTTAGGTTGGATTATTGTAATGCCTTGCTGTTTGGATGTTCTAGTAGGTGCATAAATAAATTCCAGTGAGTCCAGAATGCAGCAGTTCTTACAAGAACCAGAAGATATGACCACGTCACCGCTCATATCTACACTGCATTGGTACCCATTCATATATTAAGGTACAGGTACTGGTACCTTATATTGAGATGGCTACAGCACTGGTTAGAGCTTTTTCTTACAAAGCCTCACAGTTATAGAACAGCCTTCCAATTCGTGTTCATGTTCCAGACACATTCTCAGTGTTTAAGTCTAGGCATAAAACATTTGTTTAGTCAAGCCATTTGTTAATATTAAAGGAGTAGATCTAGAAGAATCATGGGCATAGAGTGTTTTGGTGCACTAGGATGTTTGGATGCTGTCACTCCCCAGTCTCAAGCATTCGTTCAGGTTTGTTGACATGGCTGGCCATTATATTTCCTAGGCCTTCCTTTTAGTTATTCTGTCATACCTAGATTTCATGGAGTCCCTGCTTGCACTCTGCATACAGTGTACATTGGCTTTAACCATTATATGACAATAAGCATATTTAGTAATCTCTCTCTCTGTCTCTCTCTCTCTCTCTCTCTCTCTCTCTCTCTCTCTCTCTCTCTCTCTCTCTCTCCCTCTCTTTGTTTCTGTCTACACATGCTACTCCTGAAATACCAGTGATCCTGATCCCTTTTGTTCTATGGACCTGCCTAATCTTTCCTGATGCCTTACTTTTGGATAGAGTTCTCATCACCTAACCACTTGCTGCTGCTGAGGATGGCCTCACATGGACAGCCTAAAGATACATAAGATTACTGTGGATTATACCACTTAGAAATCATGAAGATTGTTTAGGACTGAAATAGCTAGGAAAAGATTTGCTTTGATGGCTTATGACTGCAATTGCTACAATAACCTTGAGAGTACAAGTGTTATGATCAGTGCTGTATTCAAGTCTCCATCAAAGAACAGCTGATAACTTCAACAAAATAGACTTCATGTTAAATCCTAATGAATTAAACCCTAATTAATGAGGATGGGTTTCCATTTGCATGTGGTTTCTCTCAAAGATTCTTCCTCATATCATCTCAGGGAGTTATTCCTTGTTACCACTGTCTCTGACTCACTCATTAGGGATAAATTTAATTGTATTGAAATTAATTGTCAACAGTTAATTGTTTCAGGAAGCTAGGTTGGTGGTCGATACACAGCAAAAAATATGGACAATATTGTGGCAAATGTAATCTAGTTTCACAGTGGATTATGATGGTTATTATCTAGAAATAAATCAGGATTGTAAGCTGGCATGGCCACTTGAGGCTCATTCCTTCATTTACCCTCCCTTGCATTAAACAATTAGGATGACAGAGAGTTGGTCTACTTTACTGTTTTCACCTTTGTTGAAATGTAAGTGGTAATGACTTTGGATATCTGCCTCTTAACTTTTTTGTTCCATAAATGGAAGCTTCAACAGCCTCCCTGGAGGAAAGAAAGACATATTACCATCAACCCATGACAGAGAGAGTCATGAATGAGTAATGGTGAGCAATAGCTTTGTTCACTGTACAAAGCTTTTGTCTCTTGCTCATGCAGGCACAAGATTAATAGCTGTCTGCAATGGTGAAGAACACCTGCTAACTATTCATCATTTCAGATGCATTCTGGCAAGCATTCTGACAACTAACTTTTTCAGCAATATATAAAGCTATTTGCCAAATATGTTGGCAAAAGGAAAATGACCCATTCGTGGGTTTGATAAACATTTAACTGCAGCATTTAAAGGTAGGACAGAGCAGGTGGAAAAATTGGGCAGCCCAGTTAGAATTAAAGTTAGAATTTGCCCAAATAATATTTAATTAATTAAATTATCTAGTAATAATTCATCAATTAATTAAGTAAGAAATGTATTATCAGAATCACTATATTAATGATATACAAACTAATAATATACAGTACCAATTAATTTTCATGATGCTGTGGTGATCTACTGCCAACATTTGTGGATTAGCATATGTAATGGTTCTTATTTTGTGTGAGACTGAATGAAAGTCATTCATTCATTCATTGTCTACCGCTTATCCAGTCTATTCTCGGGTCACAGGGAGCCTGTGCCTATTTCAGGCATCATTGGGCTTCAAGGCAGGATACACCCTGGACGGAGTGCCAACCCATCACAGGGTACACACACTCTCATTCACTCACGCAATCACACACTATGGACAATTTAGAGATGCCAATCAACCTATAATACATGTCTTTGGACCAGGGGAGGAAACCCCCAAGGCACAGGGAGAACATGTAAACTCCATACACACATGGCGGAGGCAGGAATCGAACCCCCAACCCTGGAGGTGTGAGATAAACATGCTAACCACCAAGCCACCGTGCCCCCACTGAATGAAATTATTTAATATATTTAATGTATTTAATATACATTTTATATACAATTCTAAAATATTTTATATTAATTGTAATACATTTAATTAACAAGTCTGTTTTTTGTTCAACACATTGTAGAATTGGATGTTTGTATATTTCATAAATGCACAATACTTCAGTTTCATGATCTAGACACTGCATACGCATATATACATTTATCTCTGTTAAAGTTTTGTTTCTGACTCTAATTGTACAATGAATCATTAGGATTTCTCTGGACTTCACTAGGGCTACAAATGAATCTTTGGCATTCTTTCTGTCTGTCCACACATAGTCAGGAGAATTTCTCTATACTCTCTGGAAAAGCAAACTCAACATTATGGCTACATAATTTCCGCTGGAGTCTTAAGGCTGAGATCTCCAAAAACACCACAGCCAAATGGTTCTGATCAGACCAAAAAAAGGACAACACAATTACTTTCATCAATGTTGCCATAGTAATGTAGCTATAATTAGTTTATTAAGTAAATCCACTGATATGTAAAGATATTTTCATTGTTGAAATATTCACTGCTGCCCCCATATTATAATTTGAATATCCACCACTTACACACTCACTCGCTCTCAATGTATAAATGCCCTGTATCTTTATTTTTTGTATTATATCAGTGCTTACCCTTCTTCTTATTATAATTCTACTTGTGTTTTACTTGTTTGTGAGTTTCTTTCTTAACACAAATGAGCTCTACAAACTATCAAACAATGACTTAATTTGAGCAATCACTTTTCTTTCAGACAACAGCTACTAACTATATGCATTCTGAAAATACCGGTGCCATGTTATCTTGGGACTTACAAGCCTGAGTGTTTTGCAGAGAAGATGAGAAGTTATTTCAGAAGTTATAAGAATGTCATTAAAAGCACCAACTTTATGCAACTTGTCTATGCTCTATATATTTTAAAAGAGATTAACATTACATATTATGTATCAATCTTATTCAGATATCATAAAAAGGGCTTGGTTAAATTGCATTGTAGAATATGACATACAGAGCATTTGAGTGTAATGTTGATACACTCATGTACAATGTGTGCTTGTGACAGACCATTGATATTTGAAGTATGAAAGGTGCTGCAGATACAGTAAGTTGCTTGTGAATATTTTTCTTCTCTGAGACTGTGATGCTAATAGACTGTGATGCTAATAGAAGAGATACTAGTGATTGCTTATGCCTAAACTGTACTGATAGAGAATAAGAATGATTTTTTTAATTTTTTTATTTTATTTTTCCACTTTCTATACTGCTTATCCTACATAGAGTCACAAGGAACCTGGAGCCTATCCCACAAAATACCCTAGTTGGGATGTCAACTTATCACAGGGCACAATCGCACACACAGTCACATACTCATTCCCACGCTCCCACAATTTAGAGATGCCAATCAACCTACAACACATGTTTTTGGACTGGGGATGAAACCTCAGAAGCATGGGGAGAACATGCAAACGTCATTCTCACAGGGTGGAGGTGGAACCTGGAGGTGCCCCCATACCCAATTCCAGAAAGATAAAAACACAAATTCCTATTGTCCTTTCAACTTCATGTCAATTACAATCAAATTTACATGCTGAGCCCTAATAAAGAAAGGCAGAATGATAAAATGTCAAACATGAGGGAGGGGTCAGCTAACATTAAAGCATTTCACCTCAGCAGGAGCTCCTCTGGCCAGTGATGTTGCTTTCCATTTGTTCTCAATTGATCATAACAGTACCACATTCAAAACATGGGTTCTTTTAAACCACCCGGAGGAGGTCATAATCTTTGGAAAGATAAGAGTGTCTAATCTCTAGAAAACTGCTTAAATCACACTATATAAAAGATTACTTTTATAAGCTTACTGGGTTATGTCATATTTATGATCTGTATTTATCACCCTTTATCCTTTACAGCAGATAAAGAAATAAAAAGATGATATATGGTTTTCCTCAACAGGAAGTTTCCTTGAGTTTATTAGATGAATGTAAGTACACAAAATGTACACAAAATGTAAAATAGACAATGGTCAAAATGTAAGTTTTGAGTTTTATCTCACATACACATACAATTTACAGTATATATGATTGACCTCATATAATCCTGTCTAAAATGATGATATTCTTTCTAGGTACCCTTAAGCATATTTAATAAACTGAAAAGGAAGACTGTAGGTTACTCTAATTGGGGAAAAACAGCTAATTCAAGTAAAGGACAATTCATGTTTTAGTTAGTTAAAGCTACACACTAAACTATACTGATTTAAAGAAACCTAGATATTTGGTGCTTATTAACACGTGTACACTTTCATATTGCCACATCAACTTTAGTGTTCAAAATATTATGTTGAGAAGAAACATTCTTGAATTTTTACACAATTATTGTAGTCTGTACTATTTTGTTACACAAGCATCTAGCTG
Organism: Hemibagrus guttatus; assembly: GCA_033459395.1. Lineage (NCBI taxonomy): Eukaryota > Metazoa > Chordata > Actinopteri > Siluriformes > Bagridae > Hemibagrus > Hemibagrus guttatus. Next base: position 12,230,233 of record JAUCMX010000013.1, on the reverse strand, counting down.
AGGATTCAAGGTGTAACCATTCTGTAGGTAGCTGCCTTAGTAGCCTCATCTTTATATGTAGTGGACCCATTACAGCATTTTAACTGAAAAGGAACAGACATAGCATTCTAGACCCCAGTCACCATACTGTATCATATGTAATATATTTAAAAGATAAACCAGCTTTTGAATGTTTGAAGAATAACAGCGAGGTAGTGTAGTATAAAAATGTAAAGAAAGAAATTATGGCAGAATTTCTCTACTCTTTGTATTAATAATGCTACTGCAGATGTATAGCATGTATAACAGTACATTGCTCAAGGACTTTGTGATAAAATAACAGAGAACAGGTCAGGGAGAGAGGTCAGCTACCAACATTGTAAAAGAAGAATCAAAACACACTCCCCTCATTGTTAAACCTTTGTCTGCATTTTTCTGGCTGTTTGGAGACTGAGCTGGAAGTGAGTTGCTGTATGAAACTACAGAAGACTCATAGTCGTCTGAGAAGCATAACAGCAATACAAAGGGCCTTTTAGAAATCCTAATGCTGGAATATGGAATATTACCACTAGAGAGGAAAAACTACACATTCTAGGAATAAGAAAATATTTTAATGAATTAAACTCATTAAACTTAGTCCATATAAAGCAGTTTTAGGGCATGGATAAATACATGAAGTAACTATAACACTATAACTATGAAGTCACTATAACAATAGCTCAACATGATCATGTTGATGTGCCAGCTATACTTGAGTTTGCTTTAACAGCAGGTCTTTAAAACACATTGCCTGAAACCTTATTATACAATTCAATATGCAAATCATTCAAGTTTCCACAGAAACACAGTTTTTTTCAGGATTACATTGACAGCCCCTTGAGGGTTTTGCCTAAGATTCAGCTCTATAAATAGCTAGCACTTTGGTAGAACTGGCATAGCAGAAATTTTAGCAATCACTGAGCCCCTCAAAAGAAAGAAAGAAAGAAAGAAAGAAAAACAGCTTGTTGATTTGTCTGCCCATGATTATTTTCCTGCTGATGTTTTCTGATTAAACAGGCATATACTATTATAACAGTAGCTTATATATTGAGGTGAAAGGCCTTTAATTGTCTCTCCCAACTTGTCATGTCAATTCTACCACCATCATCATTCTTTTCTCATAAGAACTGTGCCTCTCAACCAAAATGGGACTTTAGTCTATGGCATTAAATGCATTATTTATTATTTATTATAATTATTTAAATTGTGGAGGCATTGGTGGCTCAGTGGTAGGTTACTCGCCTATCATGCGGAAGGCCCGGGTTCGATTCCAGCCAATGCCTCAACCCCAGCCACTGGATGCAGTGCCGGTCCCAAGCCCGGAAAAATGGGGGGGTTGCGTCAGGAAGGGCATCCGGTGTAAAACATTTGCCAAGTTGTTGTGCGGAACAGTTGGTCCGCTGTGGCGACCCCGAACAGGGAGCAGCCGAAAGCAACTTCTTATAATTATTTAAATTGTGCATTATTTAAATGCACAATTTCTCAAAAAAGATACCTTATTATTATACTTTATGCAGTCTTTTTAATAAATGTACTTTAAAGAAAAGCAGAAAAAGCACAAACACATCAGCTTAGAGACCCAAAGAGGGGCAAAAAAATAACATGGCAACACAAATCATGCATATGAAAGCTGGATGGATGAATTGCTGCCAGATTATGATTATATTACTGCTTTATTATTGCTATAGCTATATTAATGGTGTATTACTGGTTTATTGCTATTTGATTACTGCTGTATTAATGCTTTATTATTACTGCTGTATTAACACTGTATTACTATTATACTACTGCTGTGTTACTGAGAAATGTTAGCAATTCAGGGCAAACAACATGATAATATTAAAGAACATACTGAAGGTAAGCTTTTGTGGTAATTTCAAAGAATTTTCTTTAATTGCTTGTATTTACAGAACAATGTAAAGGCAGAAGAGAAAGAGAATGCTCTTAATTTGAGGCCAATTATTTGACACAAGCCAAATTTTTAAAAAATATATAAATACTATAAAATATAAAATATATAATACTGAAGGATGGCAGTGAATGTATTAGAACATCTGTGTAGAGAACAGCAAGAATGTAAAAGCAAAATTAAAGAAGTGAAAACAACCTGCTCAGTGTTGCATTGCTGTAGGTAGGAACTAAATAAATACTAATTACCTTGAATGCTCCTCGTTGCTAATGAGCCATAATTCCAGTTCAGCTGCACACTGGCTCCTTGTGTTAATAGTTAATTATGTTTAGCTCAAGATGGAAGCTCTGTTTTTACAGACAGTCATTAAAAAAGTGCAAGTGAAAAGAAAAAAGTTTTAATTCTCAGACAATTCTTAGACACTTTATGTAATGGTGTTCCATGTTAATAAATGCTTTTAAAAGGCAAGACTTTCAGGAAGATATTGTCAAGAACAATATATTATATACAATGAATTTAAAAAGTATACATACTCCGGTTTTTGTGATGAATGAAACATAGATAAATTGTTTCAGAACTTTACCAATCTCAATGTAAAAAACAAATATTTTTATTTTTTAAATTTTTTAAAAATTTTATGGAAAAAAGGGGAAAAAATGCAATAACCTAGTTGCATAAGTGTGCATACTTTGTTGACTCACCTTTTGATTTTATTACATCACTCAGTCTATTTGAATAAGACAGTATTGGTTAAGCCACTCCTTTATTGGGCTGATTTGGATGTAGGCTTTGGGTCATTGGCATGCTGAAAGGCGAATTCCTTTTTTATGTTCAGCTTATTAGCAGACAATTGGTCGTGCTTTTTGCACTAAAATCAACTGGTATTTTTAGCCATTCATGATTCCCTACATCTTTCTTTAGTTCTGGCTAAAGAAAAGTGCCGCTAAAGCATGATGCTGCCACCACAAATACTGCACTGTGGACATGGTGTACATTTGGTACTGTGCTTTTATTTTTTCACAAATATACCTTTTGGAATTCTGGAAATATTATAATATATTTTGCCTCATGGTTTGAGGTGATGTAATTGGAGCTTGGAAGCTTTTGTGAGAAAGGACTTCAGTCTTCGTGTGAGAACAGAATGTGCGAGACTGTTGTCACATGCAGAGAATAATCTGTAGTTGTCAGATATTCCTGCAGATATTTTAATGTTGCTCTAGGGGTCTTGGCAGCCTCCTGGTAGGTATTTGCCCTGTCCTTTTATACATTTTGGAAGGATGTCCTGTTCTTGGTGATATCGCTGTGGTACTTTATTTTATCTATTGAAAACTTTTGAGTTTGTCCGAGTAAACAGAGGAAAAATGTTTAGTGGAAAGAAACCACTTGCTAATAGTCAAAATTTGGAAATCAAATGTGCCGCAAATTATGTTGTGGTGACTTAATGCAAGAAAATTCATGGGACTGCAATTAATGCGCTATCAATCATGGCACAAGTGCGATGAAAAGGAATGTCAAACTCTTAAAAGGTCTTGCTACATCTTATCAAAATATACAGGTAAGGGCATGAGAATGGTTAAATAGCTGAATAGGCACATACTTGATTAGGTTTAAAGACCCTAGACAGTATATACTGTAATATTTTCCAATATTTCTACAAAATTTAATAGTATGTATGGTTTACACAAAAACCTGAATTAGCAAACACAAATAAATTATACATCGCATGCATCAGAGCAGCCAGAAGGTAACTACTGATATTTGCGTTGTTTCCTTCGATTTCTTACATGTGCTGCGATAGTTTCTGCTTTCCTGCCAGCAGAAAAACAATATTCTCCCCTCCATTTAAGATGTACGCACCTCCCTCACAGCACATACCGTCTGTCTCCAGCAAAAAGAAGCACACTGCTTGTGTTATTTGCTGTCAGGCAAAGCCCACCCTGAATGCTTGATTTATAATGACTAAAAATAATCTGTTTAAAAAACAAATTCTTCTAAGCAGTTTTGCATTTTTTCCTGCTGATTTCAGAACTTTATTTCACCATTTATTTCACACATAACTACCCCTACCCCAAGAAGAAATAAATGTAATCGGGAAAAAAAATGCTAAGTAGTAAGTTTCTATTGGCCAGCTTAGCTTTGTGTCTGAGAGATCAATTGCATAATCTAAAGTGTAATAGATTTTCTGATGCAAAAATGTATACATTTTAATTAGACTACAGTTTTAAAAACACCATAGTGTAGAAAAGGATGGAGTGCAAAGTGGAGGTGGGACTGCATCAGTGATTGGCCCTGAGCTCCTTCCTGTTTGTGGTGATGGACCAGTTGTCAGAGGAGGACAGACAGGAGTCTCCTTGGACAATGATGTTTGCAGACGACATTGTGATCTGTAGTGAGAGTAGAGAGCAGGTGGGGGAAAACCTGGAGAGGTGGAGGTTTGCGCTGGAGAGAAGAGGCATGAAAGTCAATCGTGGTAAGACTGAGTACATGTGTGTGAATGAAAGGGAGGGAAGTGGAACAGTAGGGTTACAGGGTGAAGAGGTGAAGAAGGTACAGGAGTTTAAGTACTTGGGGTCAACAGTGAGAGTAATGAAGAGTGTGGGAAAGAGGTAAAGAAGCGAGTGCAGGCAGGTTGGAATGGGTGGAGTTCTGTGTGATAGGAAAATATCAGCGAGAATCAAGGGGAAGGTGTACAAGACAGTGGTGAGACTGGCCATGCTGTATGGTTTAGAGACAGTGTCACTGAGAAGAGACAGGAGTCAGAGCTAGAGGTAGCAGAGCTGAAGATGTTGAGGTTCTCTTTGGGAGTGACAAGGTTGGACACGATTAGGAACAAGTTCATCAGAGGGACAGCTCATGTTGGACATTTGGGGGACAAAGTTAGGGAGGATTTAGATTAAGATAGTCTGGACATGTTCAGAGCAGGGAGAGTGGGTATATTGGTAGGAGAATGTTGGACATGGAGCTGCCAGGCAGGAGGCAAAGAGGAAGGCCAAAGAGGAGGTATATGTATGGAATAAATGAGGATATGAAGCTAGTGGGTGCAAGTGTTGAGGATGCAGAAGATAGGGATTGGTGGAGAGAGATGATTCACTGTGGTGACCCCAGAAGGGAAAACCCGAAAGAAGAAGAAGAAGAAGATAGTGTAGAAAAGGATAGAAACTATAAAGGGATTGTGTGTCTAAGCAGCAGCAAATAAAATTACAAGTCCTGTATAAAAAAGGAATGAGATTGTTATGATATACTAACTGCTATAAAATACAATGAAAGCTACTAATTCCTGGAGTATGACCTAGCATTATCTATTTTAATGTGGTTTAACACAGTAATGGAATACAGCAAGCTTGTGCTTATGTGTTCACTCTTACTGCTTTTTAAATTTTGTCATCTTTAGTCATTCTGTAAGGACAACTGTTGTCTTGAATGCATAAGGCGATTAAAAGGACTGGCTTAGAATATCATAATAAATCCCTTCAACCTTCTCTTATATTTTCCATTATCCCATAAGAGCATATTATTGAAACAGCAGCAAATCCCATTAACATTGTTGAAGGTTAGTTTGAAATATTCACAAAGCACTCATATAGGACCTCAATCATTGAATTGTCATTTTAGTATTATTAGGTCCCCTTTCCGATTGAGGCCAGATAGAGCCTTATAAAACTAAAGTTCCAAAATATTATACCAAACAAATATTTCTAACTTTGAAAAAATGAAAAGCATTTACACAAATGTAAAACATTGTTCGATTAAGTGTAGAAATGCTACTGAAGTTTCTGATCTATGAATAATAAATATACTAGAAATATTCTACCCTAAAAACTAATGATGATTGTAAATTTGCCAGTGTAGTACAAAATCCACTGATTATTGACAGTCCTGGTGTGATGTTTCTGGAGAACAAGTACTGTCTAGTGAAACACTCACCTAAACCAGCTAGCTAGTTTTCTGATTGCCTGTGATAAGAGTTCTTATGTTGACTAATCTTTAAAGATAATTATGTCTATGATTGGTCTCCTACCCATTGTTTGCTCACCTGTTTTTGTCATCTCTTGACCTATTTAAACCCTGCTGTTTCTGTCTTTCATAGAAATGTCTTATTTTGTATTCATGTCATTGAGTCCAAGCCATAGTCTTCTAAGTTTCAGGAGTTCAAGCAGATGAGAAATACATTAAACATATTTTCAGTTGAGCACAAACATAGACTCCAATTCCATAGGCATTTTATTCATGACAGTGAAACCTCCACATAGTTAGGAACATAAAGAAAAATATGGCCTCACTGCAATGTGAATGTAACATAATCCTTCACCTTGTCAAGAATTGTGCATGTGCAATTCAAACTGTGCACAGCATAGAGGCATCCAATGAGCTGACACTCAAGTGTAGAGTTGTATTTGAAAAGGTCACCATATCACAGCCCCTGCATCTACCACCACACACACACACACACACACACACACACACACACACACACAAATGCAAATAGTTTACCTTAAGAGCTCAGTGCCACAGTACCAAATATTTATGCAAGATTTCATTACTGTCAATTACAGTGTGAACAATTTCACTTTTTAAAAGTGGCAAGTTTTTTAAAGTTGAAAAAACTAACATATTTCCAAAATCATTTTTCAGCCATATAACAAACCTTTTAAAAAAAAAAAAAAAAATTTAATTTATTTTAAATTACAGTGTGTGCATATGGACCTGTGGCATAACAATGAAGTATATTGGCTAAAATGCATGCAGAATAATTAATCTTTATTAGGAAGACCTCTACAAAAACATGAAATCCAGACTTAATTCAATAAAATTGCACCTCCTGCAAATATAGTCACTCTTGCTCATGTGAGTAGCTTAAGGGCCTTAAATTTCATTAGCACATTGTGCTTGTAATCTCTACATTTTAATTTAATTAGCAGACGGGTGAATCAAAACCAAATAAAAGAAGCTCTCAACTCATTAAGAGTACAGGAGCAATTACCTCACTCGAGGGTTTTTTTATTTTTAATTCTTCTGCAAAAGGCTCTTAAATGTAATATGGAAACACATTTTTCAGCATTATACATCTTTTTTTTTCTTTTTAATTTTTTTTGTGTGTAACTCTAGACTATTATAGTAAGTGTATCTACTTACTAAGCTGCTCACATTAGAATTGACTCATGATATTGTATTGATTCATGTAAAATCTTCATATAACTTATGTTAATTATGATGGATTACATTAGAATAAAAAATTATTATTATTATTTTTTTTAATTAGCCTGTCTCCTGACACCTTAAATAAATCTACATTTATAGATCTTGTGTGTGATTTGTGAGGCTGAAGATTGTAAATCTAAATTGTCCATATTGAGTGAGTGGTTCTATTAGATGGACTGGCACCCCATCCTTGTGCCCTGAGACCCTAGGATAGGCTCCAGATTCCCCGCAAAAGGAAGGATAGGTAAATAAACAAATAAACAAATAAATAAATACAACATCTCTGTAAAATAATTTCTTTGTCATTAATACAAAGGCTCTTTTGAGTTTATTTTATTCATGGTTTATTTTTCCCTACTTGCATGTTCACTAATATTATCACAATCTACAACCCTACAACCCTTAAACCCTTTTAAAAATACCTTCTTAAAATTGGCCCATGGATATCATTGTGCAACAGCATGTTGAGAGAAAAGATCACTGTACAGCTTAGTACGAGTGCTACATAGCTGTCCCACAAAGTTCCTCTGCTGTGACTGATGAGCTGTGGATTCCCAGTGATGAGGATTTGAAATAGTGTGATCTAGGAATGGAAGAACACTGTCCTTTGAGAATGTAATACATGGTTTTAGTGATTTTCTGTTCCTTTCTCTGTTACATTTAAATGGATTGTAAGGTGGAGAGCTCTTGAAGCTGTTTGAGAACAATTTAATTCTAGGTGAGATGAGATGTGGCTTTAGCTTGAGTGTGCAGAACACTGTTTCACTGTTCAAAGTGGTTTAGCTTTCTATAGGCTTTCCACACTTTCCCTCTGGCTGAGTAGTCTCCTTATCAAGAGGACATTTTATATCATAGTTGTACATTGTGTGTACTGTTCTGTCTTTGTGTTTTCGCTGTATGATATTTGCAGTGTACCATGCCAGCAGTGAAGCATTCAGAAATTTTTCAGAGACTGGTTATATATTTAAAAATAATAATAAAATAATCTTGACTCCCATGCTGTGTAATTGTACTGCAGTAAAACATGTTGTTTGTTGCAGCAGCTGATGTTTCTGAGATATTGTACACACATTCTTCAACTAAATTGGTTTATTTCCAGTTTAGCTCGGGTTTGATTCCATGTCAAATGGCTGAACTGACATGTTCTGGGTGGATGGTTTGGGAGCAATAATAGTGGAGACAGCTAATAATGTCAGAAGCATACTAATATTTCAGGATGAATTTTGTAAAAATTTGTGAAAACATATTTTTCCTCAGGTGTAATGGTCTCTTTATGTATTTTGTATTTATGTATTATCCATAAATAATTAGAAGTGCAGTGTTTTGCTAATTTCTGCACTTTTTATAATGCTACTTCAGTAGCTAAATCTCTAAATGCACATTAAAGAATATTTTCTGTTATTCTTATTTTAGTAAAACATGGTACAAATTCAAGCATCATTAAAGTGTGGAAACTCTAGGTAAAATCAGTTTAACTAGGTATAATATATATTTTTTATACCTTCAAATAAAAAAAATTATTAATAAACTGTGATCTTAAGCATGCAAACCTGAATAATTTAACATAGCTTTTGGTGATGTGAGCAAACTGTAAATTATTAGGTAAATATTGCTTCTTAATTTTTTGTACACATGTACAGACCTTTATTCTTTTCTATTTCCCTTTACTGAGAAATCTATCTGTAAATTAATTTTAACTTACTTAACTTAAATTTACTTGAATATTGGTACATAACGGTGGATGCTTGTGTTTTTGTAATTTATGTTTTTATTTCTTTAGTGTACTCTTCTGTACTGAATCTAGCCATGGGGTTCACAGTCCAGTGACTTCTGTGCCGGTCCCAAGCCCGGATAAATAGAGAGGGTTGCGTCAGGAAGGGCATCCAGCGTAAAACATTGCCAAATTTAACCATGCGAATCATCAGTACTCTGAATTTCATACCGGATCGGTCAAGGCCCAGGTTAAAAACGACCGCCATCGGCGCCGTTGACCTAGAGGGCGCCGGTGGAAATTGGGCTACTGTTCGTCGAAGAAGTAGAGGAGGGAGGAGAGTGCACAGACAGAGAGAGAAGAGGAAAGGTAAGAGTGTAGGACTGAGAATAGGAACTCTGAATGTTGGTACTATGACAGGGAAAGGTAGAGAGCTGGCTGATATGATGGAGAGAAGGAAAGTGGATATACTATGTGTATAGGAGACCAGGTGGAAGGGTAGCAAGGCTCGTAGTATAGGAGCAGGATTCAAGCTGTTTTATTATGGTGTGGATAGTAAGAGAAATGGTGTAGGTGTGGTCCTGAAGGAGGAGTTTGTGAGGAATGTTCTGGAGGTGAAGAGAGTGTCAGACAGGGTGATGAGTCTGAAGTTAGAGATTGGAAGGGTGATGTTGAATGTTGTTAGTGGTTATGCCCCACAGGTAGGTTGTGAGTTAGAGGAGAAAGAGAGATTCTGGAGTGAATTAGATGAGGTGATGGAGAGCATTCCCGCGGGTGAGAGAGTGGTGATAGGAGCGGATTTTAATGGACATGTTGGTGAGGGGAACAGAGGTGATGAGGAGGTGATGGGCAAGTTTGGAGTTAAGAAAGGAACCTAGAAGGACAGATGGTAGTGGACTTTGCTAAGAGGATGGACATGGCTGTGGTTAACACTTATTTTCAGAAGAGGGAGGAGCATAGAGTGACTTACAAGAGTAGAGGTAGGAGAACACAGGTAGACTACATCCTATGTAGAAGAGGCAATCTGAAAGAGATTAGTGACTGTAAAGTGGTAGTGGGAGAGAGTGTAGAGAGAGTGACTTTGATGGTCTGTAAGAAGAAGAGGTCAAAGATAGAAAAGAAAACCAAGTGGTGGAAGCTGAAAAAGGAGGAATGTTGTGAGGAATTTAGACAGAAGTTGAGGCAGGCTCTGGGTGGTCAGGTAGTGCTGCCAAATGACTGGGAAACTACAGCAGAAGTAATCAGGGAGACAGGGAGAAAGGTGCTGGGTGTGTCATCTGGAAGGAGGAAAGAAGATAAGGAGACTTGGTGGTGGAATGAGGAAGTTCAGGTTAGTGTCCAGAGGAAGGGGCTAGCCAAGAAGAAGTGGGACATGGACAGGACTGAAGAGAATAGACAGGAATACAAGGAGTTACAGCGCAGAGTGAAGAGGGAGGTGTCTAAGGCCAAGCAGAAGGCATATGACGAGCTGTACAATAGGTTAGACACTAGAGAAGGAGAGAAGGACTTGTACAGGTTAGCTAGGCAGAGGGATCGAGATGGGAAGGATGTGCAGCAAGTTAGAGTTATTAAGGATAGAGATGGAAGGGTGCTCACAAGTGAGGAGAGTGTACAGAGGAGATGGAAGGAGTACTTTGAAGAGGTGATGAATGAGAAAAATGAGAGGGAAAAAAGAGTAGAAGGGGTGAACTCTGTGGAACAGAAAGTAGATAAGATTAGAAAGGATGAAGTCAGGAAGGCTTTGAAGAGGATGAAATGTGGAAAGGCAGTTGGTCCTGATGACATCCCGGTGGAGGTCTGGAAGTGTCTAGGAGAGGCAGCAGTGGAATTTTTAACTACTTTGTTCAACAGGGTTTTAGAGAGTGAGAGGATGCCTGAGGAATGGAGAAGAAGTGTGTTAGTGCCGATCTTTAAGAATAAGGGTGACATGCAGAGTTGCAGCAACTATAGGGGGATAAAGTTGATGAGCCATACAATGAAGCTATGGGAAAGAGTAGTGGAAGCTAGGTTAAGGAAGGTAGTGGAAATTTGTGAGCAGCAGTATGGCTTCATGCCCAGAAAGAGCACAACAGATGCAATTTTTGCTCTGAGAATTTTGATGGAGAAGTATAGGGATGGTCAGAGGGAGTTGCACTGTGTGTTTGTAGACATGGAGAAAGCGTATGACAGGGTGCCAAGAGAAGAGCTGTGGTACTGTATGAGGAAGTCAGGAGTAGCAGAGAAGTATGTCAGAGTGGTGCAGGACATGTATGAGAGGAGCAGGACAGTAGTGAGGTGTGCTGTAGGTCAGACAGAGGAGTTCAATGTGGAGGTGGGACTGCATCAGGGATCGGCTCTGAGCCCCTTCCTGTTTGCTATAGTGATGGACCAGTTGTCAGAGGAGGTCAGACAGGAGTCTCCTTGGACAATGATGTTTGCAGATGACATTGTGATCTGTAGTGAGAGCAGGGAGCAGGTGCAGGAAAAGCTGGAGAGGTGGAGGTTTGCGCTGGAGAGAAGAGGAATGAAAGTCAGTCGTAAAGGGAGGGAAGTGGAACAGTAAGGTTACAGGGTGAAGAGGTGAAGAAGGTACAGGAGTTTAAGTACTTGGGGTCAACAGTCCAGAGTAATGGAGAGTGTGGGAAAGAGGTAAAGAAGCGAGTGCAGGCAGGTTGGAATGGGTGGAGAAAGGTGTCGGGAGTTCTGTGTGATCAGAAAATATCAGCGAGAATCAAGGGGAAGGTGTACAGGACAGTTGTGAGACCGGCCATGCTGTATGGTTTAGAGACAGTGTCACTGAGGAAGAGACAGGAGTCAGAGCTAGAGGTAGCGGAGCTGAAGATGTTGAGGTTCTCTTTGGGAGTGACAAGATTGGACAGGATTAGGAACGAGTAAATCAGAGGGACAACTCATGTTGGACGTTTGGGGGACAAAGTTAGGAAGGCCAGATAAAGATGGTTTAGACATGTTCAGAGGAGGGAGAGTGAGTATATTGGTAGGAGAATGTTGGACATGGAGCTGCCAGGCAGGAGGCAAAGAGGAAGGCCAAAGAGGAGGTATATGTATGGAATAAATGAGGATATGAAGCTAGTGGGTGCAAGTGTTGAGGATGCAGAAGATAGGGATAGGTGGAGAGAGATGATTCGCTGTGGCAACCCCTGAAGGGAAAAGCCGAAAGAAGAAGAAGACTAAGACTCTCCTGTACTGAGGAATGCTTCCTAAATGCTTTAAACTAACTAAATGTGAATTTTCAAAAGCCAGACTTTGATAAACAAATAGGACAGGAACAGGAAATGTAGCAGCCATCACCAAAGTCTCAGTGTCCATTAGCTGTTACAAATTACACACATCTCTATATAGCTGGATTTTACTGCCGTTTTGGGAGAAAAATTCTACTGTGGTTATGCATCAGTGATCTCCCTAGACTGGCTGGGGCTATGGGATTTTTCAGAAGTGGGTTATTTGCCTACAGCTGGATATCAAATGCCAGTTCCTAAAATGCTAAGTTTTCTCCAAGGACTGTTAGTCCTCAAATACACCTAAGGTGTACAGTATAATGCTGCCATATCAGTGTGCCATTGCACCATGGGTGGCAGCTCTCTGGGGTCTCAAACTTATTACAACATTTTTAAAGGGGGATGGCAACTCCATGTGCCAAGTTTTTCTAAAAGCCTGACATGGGATATCCCTCTCATGCTGAATTCCCTTAAGGCCTCTCTTTATGAGCCTATGCAAGACACTGATCTGAAATAAGTCTCTCTGAAAACTGCCTGGTTGCCTTGTCTAAGCAGATACTATGCAATGTCACTCTACCATGTAATGCCAATCTACAAGGAAAATTACCCCTCATTGGAATTACTTAAAGCAGATGTGTGCCATTTCTCCATGTTCTACAAGGTTAATGTTGCCCCTGGCAGTTATCTGGGGTTCATAGAACTACAGCTCCATTTCAAATTTCATGGCGCTTTTCTTTGCTACACTGTGATCATGCTTGGTTTGGGTGAGTTTCTTCCAAGTAGCACTTCCTTCTGGATATTATGCCATTGTACACTGAAAATATACAGAGAGGTTACAAAGTAATTGAAAAGTCATTGGCTATGTCATGCCGTGGAAGACACCTTGCTGGCATAGTTTGGGTACACTTGTCCCCGTAGATGGAAGGATAACTAGAAATCAATACAGACTAATGCTGACTGATCACCTTTATTCTATGATCACAGATATCTATCCTGATGAGAGTGGTCTCTTTCAGAATGACAGAGTCTTCGCAGACTAGTCACAGTCTTGTTTGATTCTTTAATGAGTTTGAAAATAATTTAAATCATATGCATGGCCTTTGCAGTTACAAACTGAACATCTGTGGGAGATTTTGGGTCAATAAAGAGAGAACAGAAGAGAACAGAAGAATAATGTGTATCCCTACAGTTTAGTTCAGGTGGCTTGTTGTAGCCCAACACCTAACAAAAATCATTTGTACAATTTAATTTATAATTTTTATAAAATAGTCTTATTGGACACTTTGATATCTTAAGTGCCTGTATACTTCTTCTTCTTCTTCTTTCGGCTTTTCCCTTCAGGGGTCGCCACAGCGAATCATCTCTCTCCACCTATCCCTATCTTCTGCATCCTCAACACTTGCACCCACTAGCTTCATATCCTCATTAATTCCATCCATATACCTCCTCTTTGGCCTTCCTCTTTGCCTCCTGCCTGGCAGCTCCATGTCCAACATTCTCCTACCAATATACTCACTCTCCCTCCTCTGAACATGTCCAAACCATCTTAATCTGGCCTCCCTAACTTTGTCCCCCAAATGTCTAACATGAGTTGTCCCTCTGATGTACTCATTCCTAATCCTGTCCAATCTTGTCACTCCCAAAGAGAACCTCAACATCTTCAGCTCTGCTACCTCTAGCTCTGACTCCTGTCTCTTCCTCAGTGACACTGTCTCTAAACCATACAGCATGGCCGGTCTCACCACTGTCCTGTACACCTTCCCCTTGATTCTCGCTGATATTTTCTGATCACACAGAACTCCCGACACCTTTCTCCACCCATTCCAACCTGCCTGCACTCGCTTCTTTACCTCTTTCCCACACTCTCCATTACTCTGGACTGTTGACCCCAAGTACTTAAACTCCTGTACCTTCTTCACCTCTTCACCCTGTAACCTTACTGTTCCACTTCCCTCCCTTTCATTCACACACATGTACTCAGTCTTACTACGACTGACTTTCATTCCTCTTCTCTCCAGCGCAAACCTCCACCTTTCCAGCTTTTCCTGCACCTGCTCCCTGCTCTCACTACAGATCACAATGTCATCTGCAAACATCATTGTCCAAGGAGACTCCTGTCTGACCTCCTCTGACAACTGGTCCATCACTATAGCAAACAGGAAGGGGCTCAGAGCCGATCCCTGATGCAGTCCCACCTCCACATTGAACTCCTCTGTCTGACCCACAGCACACCTCACCACTGTCCTGCTCCTCTCATACATGTCCTGCACCACTCTGGCATACTTCTCTGCTACTCCTGACTTCCTCATACAGTACTACAGCTCTTCTCTTGGCACCCTGTCATATGCTTTCTCCTAGTCTACAAACACACAGTGCAACTCCCTCTGACCATCCCTATACTTCTCCATCAAAATTCTCAGAGCAAAAATTGCATCTGTTGTGCTCTTTCTGGGCATGAAGCCATACTGCTGCTCACAAATTTCCACTACCTTCCTTAACCTAGCTTCCACTACTCTTTCCCATAGCTTCATTGTATGGCTCATCAACTTTATCCCCCTATAGTTGCTGCAACTCTGCACGTCACCCTTATTCTTAAAGATCGGCACTAACACACTTCTTCTCCATTCCTCAGGCATCCTCTCACTCTCTAAAACCCTGTTGAACAAACTAGCTAAAAATTCCACTGCTGCCTCTCCCAGACACTTCCAGACCTCCACCGGGATGTCATCAGGACCAACTGCCTTCCCACTTTTCATCCTCTTCAAAGCATTCCTGACTTCATCCTTTCTAATCTTATCTACTTTCTGTTCCACAGAGTTCACCCCTTCTACTCTTTTTTCCCTCTCATTTTCCTCATTCATCAGTTCCTCAAAGTATTCCTTCCATCTCCTCTGTACACACTCCTCACTTGTGAGCACCCTTCCATCTCTATCCTTAATAACTCTAACTTGCTGCACATCCTTCCCATCTCGATCCCTCTGCCTAGCTAACCTGTACAAGTCCTTCTCTCCTTCTCTAGTGTCTAACCTAGTGTACAACTCGTCATATGCCTTCTGCTTGGCCTTAGACACCTCCCTCTTCACTCTGCGCTGTAACTCCTTGTATTTCTGTATATTCTCTTCAGTCCTGTCCATGTCCCACTTCTTCTTGGCTAACCTCTTCCTCTGGATACTATCCTGAACTTCCTCATTCCACCACCAAGTCTCCTTATCTTCTTTCCTCCTTCCAGATGACACACCCAGCACCTTTCTCCCTGTCTCCCTGATCACTTCTGCTGTAGTTTCCCAGTCATCTGGCAGCACTACCTGACCACCCAGAGCCTGCCTCAACTTCTGTCTAAATTCCTCACAACATTCCTCCTTTTTCAGCTTCCACCACTTGGTTTTCTTCTCTATCTCTATCTTTGACCTCTTCGTCTTACAGACCATCAAAGTCATCCTACACACCACCATCCTATGCTGTCTGGCTACACTCTCTCCCACTACCACTTTACAGTCACTAATCTCTTTCAGATTGCCTCTTCTACATAGGATGTAGTCTACCTGTGCTCTCCTACCTCCACTCTTGTAAGTCACTCTATGCTCCTCCCTCTTCTGAAAATAAGTGTTAACCACACCCATGTCCATCCTCTTAGCAAAGTCCACTACCATCTGTCCTTCAAGGTTCCTTTCCTTAACTCCAAACTTGCCCATCACCTCCTCATCACCTGTGTTCCCCTCACCAACATGTCCATTAAAATCCGCTCCTATCACCACTTTCTCACCCGTGGGAATACTCTCCATCACCTCATCTAATTCACTCCAGAATCTCTCTTTCTCCTCTAACTCACAACCTACCTGTGGGGCATAACCACTAACAACATTCAACATCACCCCTTGAATCTCTAACTTCAGACTCATCACCCTGTCTGACACTGTCTTCACCTCCAGGACATTCCTCACAAACTCCTCCTTCAGGACCACACCTACACCATTTCTCTTACTATCCACACCATAATAAAACAGCTTGAATCCTGCTCCTATACTACGAGCCTTGCTACCCTTCCACCTGGTCTCCTATACACATAGTATATCCACTTTCCTTCTCTCCATCACATCAGCCAGCTCTCTACCTTTCCCTGTCATAGTACCAACATTCAGAGTTCCTATTCTCAATCCTACACTCTTACCTTTCCTCTTCTCTCTCTGTCTGTGCACTCTCCTCCCTCCTCTACTTCTTCGACCAACAGTAGCCCAATTTCCAACGGCGCCCTGTAGGTCAACGGCGCCGATGGCGGTCGTTGTTAACCCGGGCCTCGACCGATCCGGTATGAAATTCAGAGTACTGATGATTCGCATGGTTAAATTTGGTTTAAAAATGTTTTATGCCGGATGCCCTTCCTGACTCAACCCTCTCTATTTATCCGGGCTTGGGACCGGCACAGAAGTCACTGGACTGTGACCCCCATGGCTAGATTAAGTGCCTGTACACTAATGTTCAATAAATTGGCGCACTTTATTTTTTAAAATTATTTTATTGTTGAGCCAGGTTTATTATATATACAGCTTTATATAAACATTTTACAGAGTTTCAAGTAGATAGAAGAATAGATTAGAATATTTTGCTGTTTTACATCTAAGGAATCCACACTAATAAAAGCACAATAATGGACCTTGTTGTCATTATTATAAGAGCATGCTGTTACTGCCAATAAGGAAAGTACTTATAATATGTATATTGTTACATAAGTTTCACTTTGAAGTAAAAATGAAAGCACTATCCAAATAATAAAATGTTGTTATATTTTATAATGTAGTAATATTTATTCATTCATTGTCTACCGCTTATCCGAACTATTCCCAGGTCAGGGGGAGCCTGTGCCTATCTCAGGCGTCATTGGGCATCAAGGCAGGATACACCCTGGACAGAGTGCCAACCCATCGCAGGGCACACACACACACACTCTCATGCAATCACACACTATGGACAAATTAGAGATGCCAATCAACCTACCATGCATGTCTTTGGATTGGGGGAAGAAACCAGAGCACCCGGAGGAAACCCCCGAGGCACGGGGAGAACATGCAAACTCCACACACACGGCAGAGGCAGGAATCGAACCCCCAACCCTGGAGGTGTGAGGCAAACGTGCAAACCACTAAGCCACCATGCCCCCAGTAATATTTATTTTAATATTTAATTACTGCAGTCTGAGTTGAATTAGAACATTACCTTTTACAAAGAATCAAACATTTAGAATATTCTGCTTTTACGTTTTTATATTATGAGTTAACTTTTCCCTAATTCTTTTATGGAAGTTAGTCATTGCCAATTTTCAAACTGCTTTTCTAACTTTTTTCTTACCTTCAATTTCTACATTACAGACAACTTGTTATTTGCATTTAAATAGATTTTGCTATTAATTTTAATTTTCAGTTAATATTTTATTTAATATAAAAAAATAATATTTTGTTTTATTCCACTAGACAACTGATTGTTATGCTTTAGCATTTAGATTTAGCAATTTATTCAGAACTAAAATTACAGTGTAATTATATTGCATTTTTATGACTCTTAAGGAGTTTTTATTATATTTATTTATTTATTTATTTATTTATTTATTTATTTCAGGCAGCCAGGGATGACTTGGAAAATGCTGGGAAATGAGTGAATATGAGAAAATTTGTCCACAAGTTGTTAACCAACTATATTCACTACCTCCGAGACAGAGCTGTTTTTATAACCATTTTGATGGGTGATTTTTCATTGCAGGTAGCTAGGCAGATAATCACGACTCCCAGCTCCCATTTAGCTACAGGGCAAAAGGTCATTCCCCCAGCTTGATCAGGCTGTAATAATATATATATATTGTAAATGTACAGTTTACTGCTAAAAGAAAAAAACTTGCACAAGAATAAAGCAGACTATTCTATATTCTATTCTCTAATCTATACTATATCCAGAAGCACCCAAGTGAACCAACTCAGCTTAAAGCCAACATCCTCCACACAAAACAAGGCTGCTACTGCATTCCTCTAATTTATCTCAAAGCCAACTTATGTGGGTGAGCTGAGGGGGCGGTATCAAGCACTGCACTTTGTCTACGTTCCCCTGGAAACAGTAAGAGAGGGGTACAAGGGGTCTACTTAGCATGCAAGGTGCTCACTCCCTTGCAAGAGAAAATGTGAGTCTTCACAGAAGTTACACCCTGTTCTTCCCAGGGAAGCACTCCAAAAAAAACTCCTCTTTCATCTTTTTCCTGCCTGTTCATTGGTATTTTTAATCTCATGGTAGACTGCTGTCCTATCATACATGTTTTAACCACTCTTTTGCATACTTTGTTAGACAGGTAGAATTCCAGTTGCTCTTTAATGAGAAAGAATATTACACATCCTGTTTTCACTCAGTGCTTCTATCTTCTTGTTATTAGTATTTATATTTACAGCATTTGGCAGATGCCCTTATCCAGAATGACTCGTGTGTGGCAATGGAAATTGACTAAAACTGACTTTAATCTGCAAAAAATAAGAAAAGAATTTATTTCTGTAACATGATTCAGTTGATATTGTCATTACACATCATGACTGATAAACTGATCAAATAAAATGAGATAAATTCTCAATTACCTAAATTTCTACCATGTGCTTCTCATGTTGTCACTGAAATTTTCTGGTGGCATTAAAGCATATTCACACCAAAAGCATTCCTAAACCCCACCCAGCCCATCCATGTATTTTATAGACACTGTGTTATTTCCTATTTCCTTTTCACTTGTGTGTGGTGGCTTGGCAATATTTGGCCTATATTTGGGCATTGCCACCTCAGTGTTACCCTGAAATCATTATTTTTGACTCACTGCCTAATTACAGTTGCGGTTGGCTTTAAAAAAATTCTTACTTGTATCTAAGTCACCTTCTTGTTACATGACCCCAAAAAAACATAACACAAATAAGTGACAGAGAAGTCACTCATGTTTCGTGTTTCACACTGCTCAGATTTACCCAGTATTAACAATTAATCCTGGGTATTCATATCTGACATTTCATACTGTACATTCCTAAATCCTGTGCTAACATTCATATTTGCATAGTTGGGTTGCCAACAACCATGATTGGATAAATACAGCATTTGACTGGCTTAAATAATGCTTGTCTCGAACTTTCGCATTGGTGAGGAAAAAAGCAGTTCAAGGAGGTATTATTATCCTTCACAGCCTTGTAAACTTTTTTGGCCTTTTGAAGTTTGTAGCATAGTTGACCAGGCATTCATTGATATCCTTTAATTAAATTAACTTTTGCTAATATTACAGTGTCATGTATTTCCCCCTTCGCTACAGCACACACTTCCATGATGTTCAGTATTTTGCTGTCTGATGTTACTAAACTGTTTTTGTTCTCCTATGGTCAGATTTTCATGTAATATGAGACACGTGCTGTTCAATTCCTCATTATGTGTCAGTTGCTAAGCATCTTGATGTAACATTCTTAGACTACATTGTTTCACACTGTACACCTTTGGCACAACAATGCAAGGCTAACACTGCAAAAGTGATGCAAAACCTGTTTCAAAACAAGGTTTCATAACCCCAGATAAAAAAGTGATGCTAACCCTGCGTCTAACTTGCAAGTGTGTAATGTTCCTCTACACAGCATTAAAAGCAGGGTTTAGAATGTCGATAACCTGAGGTTGAGAGCAGCATCAAACCTGTCTTGTGTGTTTGCAGGTTCTGTCAGTCAGCTGGTTATTTTGTGTTAAGCAGATTGACAACCAAGGGGAAGAAGCTGTTCCTTAGCCTACTGACATGACAGCCGGAGGCTCCTGTTGTGCTTCCTGGATAAGACAGAAGTGAACAGTCTATGGTTGGGGCAAGAGATATCCTTGATGATGCCTCTTATTCTCTGTAGGCAGTGTTTGAGATGAATGTCTTTGACGGAGGGCAGCTGGGCATCAGTGATGTGCTTTTCACCACCCGCTGGATGGCTTTCTGGTTGGAGACAGAGCAGCTGTGGTACCACACTGAGAGGATGCTTGTCAGTAGGCTCTCAAAGGTGCAATATTAGAAGTTTACTAGCATCTAACTAGATAGACAAGCTTTCCTCAGTCTTCTCATGAAGTAGAGATGCTACTGAAATAAGCTGTTAGAGTAATTTTCATACATTCTATTATTCAGAATTGTGTACTTCATGCATGATACCTATGGTAAAAGATTTTTACAAACACTCTTGGAGATCTCTGAAATATCTCCAAACACATATTCTATTTTCATACAGCCACATATACAAACACATTTCCTGTGGCCTTCCTGCTAAAACATATTTAAATCTTGGCTGCAAGAATTCTCACACACACTGAGAAAACTATGTATATCACTCCCATTTTCTATTAGCTAGAAGGTTGTTGTTTTTTTTATGTTTTTTTTAAACATATTTCTTTTGAAGACCTTGATGGTCACTTATCTCTCTCCTACTTTTTTTACAGCTTTTTTTCATACTGGCAGGTCCTCTGGCAAGAGACAGCTTGCAGTCTCACAAACATTAGTCTCCTAATGGGTAGAATGTCGTTCAGGTCTGCCAGAGGCTCTTCCCAAGTTTGTCCTTGATTAATAAAGTTGAAGCAGTGAGAGGAGTCTGCTTAAAAAGGATATTTACTGTTGGATGATGGAAAGGAAAGTACCACCTTTAATAAACTTTTTGCTGGTACTATTTCATCTTCTTCCCCATAACACTCAGGTCAGTGGGTCTTGACTCATTTTCACAACTCCATAACTTTTTCCTTAAGCTTTCAGTATTGTTAGATAATCAATCATACCTAGTTACTTATATCTATGCTAGAAACAAATTTTGTCATTTATGTTCAAAACTGCTTGAGAAAGACCTTCCATTTTATGATTTGAAATGCTCACACACAGTTTGCTGTGTGACTTCAAGGGCAAAATATACTGAACCTTGAGCTGTGCAGAAACTGCATAATCTCGTAAGTGTTTGACAAAGCACTGTGTTTACTGTAGGATAATGGAGCACTAAAGTTATTTACTTACCGTACTTCCTTAAAATATGTTGTTCTACACTTTATGTATACTGCATTATAAAGGACTGCATAAAGTATTCTTATATTTTTTTGTTTGTTGGAAAAAAAACAGTCTCAAGCTGGTAAGAGGAAACGTGCCTGTTATTAGAGAAAGGGAAGAGAACATAATCACATCACATTTAGTTTGTATTACCAAGTTGAATCACCAACAAGTTGAATTTCATCACAGCACATTAAAGCCAACATATGTAGCACCTAACTTTTGTAATAAAATAAATAAATAAATAAATAAATAATATTAAAATGAAATAAGCATGCTTTTAAATTAAAATTTGGAACCTTTGGTAAGCCTTTGGTAATTATATTAATTAAACAGATAATACGTTTACTTTATATTGCCAGAAAAGTATGTTTAGCTTCTTTTCAGTTAGGTACAATAAAGACACAAGGCATGAAATAATGTGCCCCTCACTGGCTCTAATAAAGAAAAAAACACTATACTAATACTAGGTAAGGCCTCCAAATGCTCTCAGAATAGCCTTAATTCTATTTGGCATGAATTCTACAAGATGTTGGAAACATTCCTTTAAAGTTCTGGTCCATTTTGGAATGATAAGAGTAAAAAGATTTTTCTGCAGATTTTTAGATGCGCATTCATCCTGTGAACCTCCTATTCTTCCACATCCCAAAGTGTTCTGTTAGATTCGGAGCCTGTGAATGAAAAGTCCAAAGAAGAACACTGAACTCCTTGTCATGAACCCAGTTTGAGACAGTGAGGTGGTTTGAGACCATGTTTGTAAAAGATAAGTAAAATTAAATTGTAAATTGAAAAGTAAATTGTGGCCATGAAGAGATACACAATGATCAGTCACAATACTTAAATATGTTTTGATTGATTGATTGATTGATATTAATGGGCCTTAAGTGTGCCAAGAAAACATTCCCCACACCATTACACCACCTCCATCAGGATGGACTGTGACACAAGGCAGATTGGGTCCATGGTTTCATGCTGTTGGTGCCAAATTCTGACCCTACCATCTGTGTGGCTCAGCAGAAATCAAGATTCATCAGAAAACGGTAAGTTTTTCCAGTCTCCAACTGTCCAGTTTTGGTGAGCCTGTGCCCACTGCACAGGTATCCTGCTGTTGTACCCCATCTACCTCAAGGTTTTGACGTGTTGTGCATTCTTGGATTCTGTTCTGCTCACATACAATTATAGTAATTATTTACAGTGGTGTGAAAATCCTGATTTCTTATTTTTTTTGCATGTTTGTCACACTTTAATGTTTCAGATAATCAAACACAATTAAATATTATTTATTAGATAAGCATTTTCGATAACTTGCAATGAGTCTGTTACAGCGCTGTGGAGGAATTTTGGCCCACTCATCTTTGCAGAATTGTTGTAATTCAGCCACATTGGAGGGTTTTCGAGCATGTACCACCTTTTTAAGGTCATGCCACAGCATTGGCTTGTTGCTGCAGCCAAGTGAAGGTCAAGGTTACAATGCAGCATAGTGGAATGATTTTACCTATTGAAAACACACAATCCAAGATCATGCAAAAAGTGCAAGGTGCAGAGCAAGAAAGAATATGAAACAGATAGATAGATAGATAGATAGATAGATAGATAGATAGATAGATAGATAGATAGATAGATAGATAGATAGATAGATAGATAGATACAGTGGTGTGAAAACGTGTTGGCCCCCTTCCTGATTTCTTATTTTTTTGCATGTTTGTCACACATGTTTGTTGTAATGTTTCAGATAATCAAACACATTTAAATATTAGTCAAAGATAACACAAGTAAACACATCATGCAGTTTTTAAATTAAGGTTTTTATTATTAAGAGAAAACAAAATCCAAAACTACATGGCCCTGTGTGAAAAAGTATTTGCCCCCTAAGCCTAATAACTGGTTGGGCCACCCTTAGCAGCAATAACTGCAATCAAGCGTTTTCGATAACTTGCAATGAGTCTGTTACAGCGCTGTGGAGGAATTTTGGCCCACTCATCTTTGCAGAATTGTTGTAATTCAGCCACATTGGAGGGTTTTTGAGCATGAACCACCTTTTTAAGGTCATGCCACAGCATCTCAATCGGATTGAGGTCAGGACTTTGACTAGGCCACTCCAAAGTCTTCATTTTGTTTTTCTTCAACCATTCAGAGGTGGACTTGCTGGTGTGTTTTGGATCATTGTCCTGCTGCAGAACCCAAGTTCACTTCAGCTTGAGGTCACAAACAGATGGCCGGACATTCTCCTTCAGGATTTTTTGGTAGACAGCAGAATTCATGGTTCCATTTATCACAGCAAGTGTTCCAGGTCCTGAAGAAGCAAAACAGCCCCAGACCATTACACTACCATCACCATATTTTACTGTTGGTATGATGTTCTTTTGCTGAAATGTGGTGTTACTTTTACACCAGATGTAATGGGACACAGACCTTCCAAAAAGTTAAATTTTTGTCTCAGTTTAGTCCACAGAGTATTTTCCCAAAAG
Source organism: Hemibagrus guttatus (assembly GCA_033459395.1). Lineage (NCBI taxonomy): Eukaryota > Metazoa > Chordata > Actinopteri > Siluriformes > Bagridae > Hemibagrus > Hemibagrus guttatus. The sequence continues at coordinate 12,206,667 of JAUCMX010000013.1, read as the reverse complement.
TCTTGGGGATCATCAAGATGTTTTCTGGCAAAACTGAGATGAGCCTTTATGTTCTTTTTGCTCAGCAGCGGTGTTTGTCTTGGAACTCTGCCATGCAAACCATTTTTGCCCAGTCTCTTTCTTATGGTGGAGTCATGAACACTCACCTTAACTGAGGCAAGTGAGGCCTGCAGCTCTTTGGATGTTGTTGTGGGGTCTTTTGTGACCTCCTGGATGAGTTGTCGCCACACTCTTTGGGTAATTTTGGTCAGCCGGCCACTCCTGGGAAGGTTCTCCACTGTTCCATGTTTTCGCCATTTGTAGATAATGGCTCTCACTGTGGTTTGTGGCAGTCCCAAAGCTTTAGAAATGGCTTTATAACCTTTTCCAGACTGATAGATATCAATTACTTTCTTTCTCATTTCTTTTTGAATTTCTTTGGATCTCGGCATGATGTCTAGCTTTTGAGGATATTTTGGTCTACTTCACTTTGTCAGGCAGGTCCTATTTAAGTGAATTCTTGATTGCGAGCAGGTGTGGCAGTAATCAGGCCTGGGTGTGGCTAGAGAAATTGAACTCAGGTGTGATAAAGCACAGTTAAGTTATGTTTTAACGGGGGGGCAAACACTTTTTCACACAGGGCCATGTAGTTTTGGATTTTGTTTTCCTTTAATAATAAAAACCTTCATTTAAAAACTGCATGATGTGTTTACTTGTGTTATCTTTGACTAATATTTAAATGTGTTTGATTATCTGAAACATTAAAGTGTGACAAACATGCAAAAAAATAAGTAATCAGGAAGGGGGCCAACACTTTTTCACACCACTGTAATTATACAGTTGTTACTTGAGTTACTGTAGCCTTTCTGTCAGCTCAAACTACTCTGGATCATCTCTCATTTAATTAAACATAACATGTTACTACAACAGAAAATTACTTTTTGCAATCCACTCTGAAATGACAGTCATATTTCCAGCTCCAGAATAACTGGCACATTTGGTAAAAATTGGTAAAACTTATAAAAATATATTTTTCATTAAAAGAACTATTTTCATAAAGTAATATGAATGAAACTTTATTTCATTATACAAAACATGTCACCATTACTGGCATCTCTCGATTTAGTAAGATATACAACCTTGCATTCCCAACCAACATTACAGTGCAGAGTCTACTCCTATAATGCTGGGTGAGATGCAGGGTGTTGAATCTGACATCTCTCCTCAATACAGAATCTCTCTCAATCCTCCAGGGCCCTAGATCCTATCCTTTGTAGTCTCCTCTTCACCTCATCTCACAGGTTTTCAATGGATAGTAGTTCATGGACTGGAATGGCCATGTCAAAAAGATTTTTGTGTGGATTTAGACATATCTTTTGGATCAATAACCTACTGGAAAATCCAACCATTACCCCGGTGTAGCTTCTGGGCAGAGTTACACAGATTTCTCTTTAATTTTCTGGTATTTCACAGGGTCCATGGATTCTCATGGTCTTTAGAGCAAAAACAAATATAACATACTCATTAATTAGAATTATACTATTTGCTGTACAATCATTGTAATTTTTATGCCAAACCCAACTTGATTTTGGCAGACAAACAAAGCTCTATTTTGTTTCAGCCATAATCATAGAAGCTGGTTTCAATCAAAATTCCAGTAGTATCATCCAATGAACTCCATGTGGTTAGATGAAAGTATATGCTTTCTTCAGGCACACATTCCACTTATTTTGCTATCATTGATATCACCATCTAATTATAGATTTGGGAATTCCTGACTGTGCTTAAGAGCAAAATACACTTACATAATCTTCCAGGCAGGCTCATTACAGTTCTTGTTGTTTTAAACTTTTTAATTAGTGATTAGCTTGATGCATTTATTCATGTTGTTCATGAGAATTTTTAGGGGTGACAAATGTGCCATACAGTATATATACATAGATTTTTTTTCCTCCAGTGAAAAGTGAATTCATACAGTGGTAAAGCAGATGGCCACACTACATGTTTCTGAATAAGTAGCCTATTATGTTGGATGAAAATTGCTCATGTCACCAAAAATAGATACAGAGTCCTCAAGACATCCCAAGGGGCTGAAAAGGCTGGTGCAAACTTAAGCTTCAAACAATATGAATGGATATCTGGATATTTCAGCATACTTGATAATCTCCTGATTCTAAATTTAGATACATCTAACCTCTGTTGATGGACAACACAGTTCTTCTGGATTTTTTCCCAATTAACAAAAACTAGCATTCAGCTGACATACTGTGATGTGAAATTGTTTTTTAAGTCACTAATTTATGAACAACTTCCCTATGTGTGTGTGTGTGTGTGTGTGTGTGTGTGTGTGTGTGTGTGTGTGTGTGTGTGTGTGTGTTGAGTAGGCTTATATTGCTGGCTACCACTCATGTGAAATCTGGCCAGTGTCTTTAATGACCTTCATTTGTAAATAACCATACTCACTCTAGATGTATTTTAAATTGTTTGCAATCATTTTGTAACTCTTCCCAAATTGATGTTCAGAAACACTTGCTTCTCTGGGATTATTGCTTTTTCTACTTGTTATGGTTTTATTTTTTTGTAAAAGAGCTCACACTTACTATTGATCAAATAATGCAATAGGTTAGCAGTGTTTATTACTTATTGCATTTTTCTCACACCTTTCCTGCATGTACCCATACTTTGTGTTGAATAAGTAATGAACCAGTGACCTTTGTTTTGTGTTATATGTGATCTGGAGCTTAATTTGAACAATAGTAGAGGCTGGTGAGGGCATTTGTAATTTACTACCTTTTATGAATGTTTAGTTCCTCAAAAATTTTAATATATAGGGATATGCAGAAGAAATGACCATCTTTATTAGAACTTTAAAAACATCCCAATATTAAATGTTAAATTACAGAACTTTCTTTTATTTTTCAAGAGAATTTACAGTTTTTCACTGATCTTTCCTGTCAAGCTTTGAATTTTCTTTCATTTACCACCGAAATGATATGCTCCATTACTCCACTGGCAGGTAGACTCATAATCAATGACTTGACCAGTTTTTTTGGGCCTCTTCCAGGATACCACACATGCACATGTCAAAGCTTATATGTATTTCTATCTATTACATAACTAGAAACTTAGGTTTAAGCTAAAGAAAAATTGTGTTGTCCTTAATTTCTGAATATTGACAGAAATACTTTAATTTATAGTTAGGCTAGTTGATTTAAATTAAAATTTCATGCAAAGGGTTATTACTGAGTAAAATACAGATTATAAATTCAAGCATGGATCTTTCAAAAATATTAACAAACTTGACAAATCATCTCCAGCTTGACCATATATAGATACTTCTTACAGACAGTGAGCATTGGCATTTATTTAAAAGATGACATTTCAAAGATTAAGTAAAAAACTGAAATATCAAAATGGCTTCCTTCCAATTGGCTTTCACCCAAAGCTTTAATCAAGTTGGTAACTTTAAAGAAAGTTTTAAGATATAAATTTAACAAGTAACATGACCAAATAAGTATGTACAACTGTTATTCAAATGCTGCGACATTTAGAGAGGGCATTTTTCTCACTCGTGAGCATTGATAAAAATGTAAAATTTACATCTAAGATTTGAAACAGTAACACCTAGTACAGACATTTTGCTTTTATCACATTCAGATAATATTTACCTGAAAACTGTATCCAGTTAGGTATTCAGTGGATACTGTACCAAATTGTTGTTTCAAATAAACACCACTCTTCATAGTATACATCTACAATTGGTGAGACTGTCATGCAGGCCCATAATAGCAAATGGCATCTGCAATTACATATGAATAGCATGTTACATCAGCCTTATGCCACAGGGATCAGATTTGCTGTTACCTTGTTATGCTCTACAAATTAAGCATTCTCATTTTCATTCAACTAGTAGGAAAATAGTTCTCAGCAGGGGGGTGAGGCAACTGAATTTTGTTTAATGTAGCCTGTGCTTTTTATGCGCTTAAGACTTCTCTATTCAGATAAGAACTGAGAAACTGGAAGCCAGAAGGTAGTTTTGGGAGTATAAGGAGAAAGGTTTACAGTTTTGAGAAAAAAAGAGGTGTAAAAATGGTTCACACTAAAGAGCAGCGTTGGCAGCCATGCAAGCAAGGAACATAAAATCTTGGGCCCCTGGACAAGCCATCACATTCTGTTATGCATAAACTGATACATGTAAGGGTTTTAAGGTGTTTTTGAAGTCACTAATTTATGAACAACTTCTGTGTGTGTGTGTGTGTGTGTGTGTGTGTGTGTGTGTGTGTGTGTGTATGTGTGTGTGTGTTGTGTGTGTGTATGTGTGTGTGTGTGTGTGTGTGTGTGTGTGTGTGTGTGTGTGTGTGTGTGTGTGTGTGTGTGTATAAACACAGGCAAACATGGTCCTCTTTGCTATATCTATATATTCCTCTAGGAAAGAGGACCATGTTTGCCTGGAGTGCATAATTCTCCGGTCAGTGAAGGTGGATATTTAGCAGAACAGATTCCACATCACTGGTTGCTGAAGGCAAGCACTTATGCCTTTATGGCATTGTCAACAGAAAACTAATTAGTTGATGCATTTAATTCCATCAGAGTCTGGGGAACAATCTATCATGGTTGAGGGGGACAAACAGAATACAATACTCACATAAATTTAATCCTCAAGTGCCTCTGGCTCAACATAGATCATTTTTATTCCTATATTAATTCATGTCTTTACCATGCTTTATCACAGAAATCACCTTCCCATACTGCTACCCATTACATGCTCCATATCTTGTAAGCTAACATAAAAGGTAAGTGCAAATTCAGTGGTTTACGATAAAGAATGGAATATAATTTTATAATACACCCAATTAACTGTACAGCCACACATGACTGTTGGCTATATAGAAGGACCAATACACAAGAGTGAAAAAAATCAAAACTTAAAAATACTAACGACTGCCGAAGAAACAAAAATGCATAGATATTAATTATGCCTGGGAAACTCCAATATAGTCCCTCAAAAAAATTTGAAATCTTTTATTTATTGTTCAATCTGGTTACCTGTGACTGGAATTTGCATAACATCTGTCTAAAACAGCACTAACATATAGTTCTACTTGGTCATGACTTACCATTATTTTATTGTAGCTGCTGCAGAGCTTGTATTCATGTAGTCATCAAATTTCTGGTCTTTAGCTTACTTAACATTATCAACATCTGAATGGCATCTGTTGTCAATAAAAGTTAATTGTCAAGAGACATAGTGACTACAGTTTGCAATTTAATTTAGCAACTTTTGTTCAAACATTGGCATCTCTAAATTGTCTGTAGTGTGTGATTGCGTGAGTGAATAAGAGTGTGTGTGTGCCCTGCGATGGGTTGGCACTCCATCCAGGGTGTATCCTGGAGCCTTGATGCCCAATGACGCCTGAGATAGGCATAGGCTCCCCGTGACCCGAGAATAGATCGGATAAGTGGTAGACAATGAATGAATGAATGTTCAAACATCAAGTCAACATTTACATACGTCTCTATATTCAGACTCAGCTTACACATTTGCTTAACTTGAATTTAAAGATCATTGAATTACCTGAGCACAGTTCACACCTCCAAGGTTACCATACTTCTCGTTTAGCTCTTTAGAGACAGCAGATGTTCAGTTAAATGTAGACCACTGCCTTAAAGACAAGAACTTTCCATTCATTCTGGGGGGAAAAAACAGTATTATGCAGTTGTCAATTACAATACTCTGCATCAACTGCAATATACTTTAGAGTAATATGATTACATAAGGACCTGTGATAACTCAAAAGCAGGGTGTATAGGGAACAAATGCATAAATGTTTCGATAAGAAACATATTCAGAAAGAACTTGGGATAATAAAGACAAGATATCTTGATGGCAAGAAATATATGGGATAATAAAAACAAAATATCCTGATATCAAGAAACAATTATGGCTTTAAAGACTAACAAGTAAAAGCAGTGACCTAGCACAAACCCCTCACAGTACATCTTAATTTTTACACAATAAACTAGAAATAGGCAAATAAACTTTGCATTAACAATGGCAAAAAGCATTGCCAAGGCAGGACTGGAAATGGGGAAATGTCTTGGCCACTCAACAAACAATTTATTTATGTATTTATTTGGTATTCTATGTGGCAAGATACTTTGTGTTATGGGTAGCGGGGCTGAGGTTGGACCGCTAGGGGGCTCTCAGCAGGGGTTTGTCTTGTCATGTGTGGTTTTGTTTATGTTCGGCCATGTGTTGTTGTTAAGCCCCGCCCTGTCCTATTGTGTCATGATGAATGTTCACCTGTGCCTAATGTGTCCATGATTATGTTTCCTATTTATAGTCCTGTCTGTGTCTGCTTTGGTTGCTAGTCCTCGTTTGTATATAGGCCGAATGTAGTGTCGTGGTTCATGTTTGTTCATGTTTTATGTTTAAATAAACCCCTGTCCATGTCGAGCTTTGCGTTTGGGTCTGTTATATCTTGCCGGACACTACCAGCCATAACAGAAGGACTAGCCCAAACCGAACAGATCCAGCGTGAAGCTTCCGCGAGAAGGTTAGTTTTTTGTTTCCGGGTTTTAATGTTTTGCTTGTTTTTGCTTTGAGTTCCAGGTCCGGAGTGTTTTTTTTTCCCTTTTTTTTTGATTCCGCCCCTCGCTCCGCCCGTGGTTAGGGAATGGAGGAGGGTTCCGGCAAACGTTTTGGATTTTGGATTCGCGTAGAACCGGCTCCCACTTCGTTCATGTTCCTATGGGGGGCGTAGCCCCACGATGCAGCTTCTGTGGGGGGGGCTGCCCCATTTTTAGCCCGCGGAGGGGAGTTCCGGCCAAGTTATGATTTTGAACATTTTTTGGGTTCCGGCGCTCGCCCCGCCCATGTTCCTGTGGGGGGCGTCACCCCACGATGTAGCTTCCGTGGGGGGTGCTGCCCCATATTTAGCCAGCGGGGGAGAGTTCCGGCCAGGAGGTGGACCAGTAAAGTTTTGTTTCCGGCTCTCGCTCCGCCTAGGTTCCGGTGGGGGGCGTTGCCCCACGATGTAGCTTCCGTGGGGGGCGCTGCCCCAATTTTCGCCAGCGGAGGAGAGTTCCGGCCAGGGCCCCGGACCTTGAATTTTTTTTACCTTTTTTTGTTTGCTCCAGCTCTCGCTCCTCCCATGTTCTGGTGGGGGGTGCCGCCCCACGATGTAGCTTCCGTGGGGGGGCGCTGCCCCAATCTTCGCTAGCGGAGGAGAGTTCTGGCAGTACCTAGCTCCCACCCTCCCGCCCCTTGGGGAGTTTCTGGCCCCCAGCGAGACGGAAATTGTCGCCCTGGAGCTATCGTTTGTCGGTGGACGTCGCTCGGCGCGAGTCCTCGGCGGTGGACGTCGCTCGGCGCTGCTGCTCGGCAGTGGACATCGCTCGGCGCCTCCGCTCGACTGTGGACATCGCGTGGGACCCTTTGGCCTTACCGTCGGGTCCTGTGCTCCACCCACTTGTCTTGCTCCCACGTGCCTCGCCTTGAACCTCGTTCCCCCCACTTGCCTCGCCTTGGTCCTCGCTTCCCCCCACTCGCCTTGCTTTTGCTTCTCGCTCCCCCCCCCAAGTGCCTCGCCCTGCTTCTTGCTCCCCCCACCAGCCTCTCTATGCTCCTTGCTCCTCCTCAGGACCCATCGCTGGCCCGGACTTTCGGAGAGGGCTAAGGTTTGGCGCGTCGGGAGCTGCGCCGTTGAGAGGGGGGAGATGTTACGGGTAGCGGGGCTGAGTTTAGACCACTAGGGGGCTCTCAGCAGGGGTTTGTCTTGTCATGTGTGGTTTTGTTTATGTTCAGCCATGTGTTGTTGTTAAGCCCCGCCCTGTCCTATTGTGTCATGATGAATGTTCACCTGTGCCTAATGTGTCCATGATTATGTTTCCTATTTATAGTCCTGTCTGTGTCTGCTTTGGTTGCTAGTCCTCGTTTGTATGTAGGCCGAATGTAGTGTCGTGGTTCATGTTTGATTATGATTTATGTTTAAATAAACCCCTGTCCATGTCGAGCTTCGCGTTTGGGTCTGTTATATCCTGCCGGACACTACTGGCCGTAACACTTTGTTAATTCAAAGACTACTTTGTTTGAATTAGCCTCTGTTAACGGAACAACTGCCAGGTCAAACTGGTATACTCTGGCTTTCGTACTTGGATAATAAATCTTCCTGATTCTGAGATTCAAAACCGAGGTCATGAAATCATAATGTGTATGCAATGTACTTTTAATGCCTTCATTATACAATTTTGAGTTTTAGAATTAATATATTGCATCCATCATATATCCCCAGTTTAATGGATAATCTGACTGAGCAGACATTTGTTCTGGTTACAGCTTGTTAGGTGAAGTAGGTGAAGTTCCTAATTATATCGTAAGAATCAACATTCCATATAAAATATGGTTCTTGAGAAACGACATCCTTCAATTGGGAGGTCATCTCAGCTGTGCACTCACACATAATTTATATATTTAATATTTCTCTATAATGCTGTTATATTTACATTATCCAAAATATGTTTCAGTCTGAAGTATTGTGGTTACAGCAAAATTTCAGACAGTGGTTATAGACTTTCAAGATAACTGAGCCCCCTTCTCCACCCTCCCAAAACCAAGAATGGATTAGACTTTGGGATAGGTTTGGCAAAAAATAGGAATAAATTTGTCCAATAAAAATATTTGTATTCAAAATATTGTTTTTCACCTGATCAGATTTTTTATGTGTTTGCTCAGCTTATGAATCTATGAGGACATTAACACCAACCACCAACCTATCTCTGTGGGACAGTGTTTGAGGGACAGTGAGCATCTAGATGGCTGCAAAAATGGCTTGCATCAGCTAAAATGTGAAAGAAGTAATCAGGAGAAGTATCAACAGTCAGTCTTTACAGGCTTATTAAAAAAATAAAAAAAGCTCATAAAACTCAATACCACATTACTTATTGTTATTAACTATATATTGTACATGCATGAAGTATCACATGTTACTCACAGAAGCAAATCTGCATGTGACACCCAAGGTGATATATTATTTCCCCAAAATAAAAAAAAATTGGTAATAAAATTAATGGTCAGTGATCCAACCAAGTAAAATTAGCCATTAGCACTTATAGAATGTTGTTTATGTCCAGCTGGCTCATACTCATTTATTAGTCAGTGTTACTCAGCAACAGAAAAGGGTTACACATCAAAAAATTGAGATAGATAGATAGATAGATAGATAGATAGATAGATAGATAGATAGATAGATAGATAGATAGATAGATAGATAGATAGACAAGCAAACAAAACACCATAAGTGGCTTGTCACTGTGTGGCTTGTTATTCTGGATATTGTCCTTAAGTTCCTATGTTACACCATTTCTAACTTAATTGTAGTTGTCTCTACCATGATGATACTGTCCACATCCACAGGGCACAATGGTTCAACGATTTGAACCAGAGGCACAGAGGCACAACGATATGATGAGGATTAAAAATAATACAACTCATAACCTATGGCCTTCGGTGTCAATAGATCTCAACCCAAAAGAACACCTGTGGTTTTTTTTAAACAAAATGACAGTGCTCTCTTCACTACCACTGTGAAATCACCAAGTCCTCAAACACATTTTCCCAGTTTCAAGTTTCAGATTCCAACTACATATAGGTGATACTCTTTTGCACAGGATGTTTGTGTGTGTGTGTGTGTGTGTGTGTGTGTGTGTGTGTGTGTGTGTGTGTGTGTGTGTTGCATGGACTTCTATTCCTAGAGCTATCCTTTAGCTTTAAAAAAGAAAAAGGAACAGCAAGTCATGGGAAAGCAAGCGTGGAGGAAATGGTATCGAAAGACAGTCTTGAAATCACAAGAAGTCACTTGTTCAGCACTTTAGTTTTAGGTGATTTGACAATTACAGTCCCAAGGATATTGTAAAATGTGTTGAGCAACAGTGGAATTTTACACACATATACTGGTATATATATATATATATATATATATATATATATATATATATATACACACACATATATGGTCATCACACATCCTCATAACCAGATTTTATCAATATAACATGACCAATTATGTTATGAGGACCATGAATATGAGTCTTTGCTATATGTCATAACAATGCAAATTTACAACACAGAAGGTAGGTAGTTATCATGTTGTGGAAAAGTAAGAGTTATATGCTGCTAGTCAGTATTGATCATTTATTTAATGAGTGGACTTATTGAGCCTATGACTTGAAGCATCCCATAATTTATCTAATTTCCAAATCAGAAGGGATTTCTATGTTTGGACAAATGAGGCATGCTGAACTGCTGCTCCAATGGAAAATCAGTTGGACAAATAAATATTTTGGTTGCTTCATAGTATGCTGGTTTGCTCTCAGGAGATGAACCTAACACGTTTGTCACTCTACATATGGAAAAGCGTTTTGCCATGCTTGTTTTAGAATGACAGTGGAGACGAGGTCTTACCACCAGTTCACTGCACACTTTAGGAAGAAATGGAGTCTTACAAAAAATTCTTGCCAGCATTAGACCTAGGAGGGAAACAAGTGTAAAACTGCCTTTTCTAAAACCTTGGACATCATGACTACTTGTTCATGCCAGAAAAATCTGTTGTAAAGAATTGGTAAAGTAGTGGTTGGAAAGTTGTGCACCTCTGCTGGATCAGTGTTGCTTGGCAAAGCTTTGTGTAAAAAGGACCTCACTGAAGCAGAGTATGGATCCATATGCAAGAGGTTTATTCATACACAAAGATAGTCAATACAGTCCAAGTTATATTAAAAATGCACTGGCAGTGAAAACAAATAGAAAAAAAAAATTCAAGACATTGTCAAGAGGCAAACAAGGGTCAAAATACCAGTTTTCAGAAACCAAAATCAGGCAAGGCAAAGACAAAAACAATTTGAGGCAAGGTAGGAGCCATAAACAATAATATTTACATTTATTTCATTTGGCAGATGCCAATATTGAAAGCAACTTACATTTATTCCAGTTGAGGGTTAAGGGCCTTGCACAATGGCCCGGGAGTGGCAGCTTGTCAGTCCTGATCTCAGTCCCTGAACTCAAAACCCATTTCACGATAACATAATAATCAAGTAATATAATATCAATCCAGACAACCATGGTTCAGAACTCACAAGACTGAATGACAAACTCTAAGACCTCACAATATTAGACAAGTCCACATGCATTCTACATTGTGCAAACAGAAAATTAGAAGATTAACCAGAGTAGCAGTTTAAAATTCAGGTGAGGCTGTTCTCTAGTGGCCTGGAGGAGAAATGTTTGTGTTGAATGTTATAGCTACAACATAAAAGGTATTTTAATGATCTCTTAAAACATTGTTAGTAGATTTAAACTTAATACATGAGGTTGACTGGTAGTGTGAAATCTTTCAATTAATTTTGTTCATTGATTTTAATAATGAACGATTTCCTTTAGTCACATCACTTGAATGAAACTGAATTGACTTTGAGGAAATGCAATTTTCTTAATAAAAGAACTTCAGATTGATTGGCATATCACCAAATATGGGCAGACATAGCTAACAGAATGAACCATGTTTTTGGCAAATGACTGCATCAATAATGAAATGTTGCAGACAAACTGTCCATACAGATGAAATTTAAATGGCCATCTCTGTAGTAACAACAGCATTTTTTGTCAATTCACTCACAATACCTGGAGTATCTTCTTCTTCTAAGCACTATCCCGCGGGATCGCAGTGTCGGCTGTTTTGCAAAGCCTCCTCCACTTGGCTCGATCGAGGGCATCTTCCGGGGCAGCGTTGACGATCTTCATGACAATACCTGGAGTATAACATCTAAAATTATCTTGCTCAAAAGAATATTTGATTTTGATTTTTCTTTATGTCATATAACAAACTTTATTTAACTTGATTAAAGTGGGCTTGCATTCCAATGAATGTTACATGATTTTAGGTGCCAAATGTATTATTTTACATTGTATTTGTCAGGATCATGGGGTGCCAGGCAGGGGAAATCAGACCCAAGGTGCAAGGATAGCCATGAAACATGGTTTTATTACAAAAAAAAATGAACAAACACTTACACAGGCACACTGGGGGGAAAGATAAACTCAAAACTAAAACTCAAGAACAGACCAGGCAAACTATAATGACAGATGTACAGAGGTGGGGCAAATATGAGAGGAAAAAAAACACAAAACCAAAACAAAAGCACATGGCACAGACAAACAAACCCCCACTGGAAGCCCCCTAGTGGTCCCACAGGGCATAGGGGAGCCACCATGACAGTATTGTTATGTACAGTGTCCTTGTTTACCATGAAGAGTTTCATCACTGATAAAACAAATATTTATATATAAAAAATGAAATAGGTTATATCACATAATAAGCCACATTTTGAAAGCATAACCTTTTTCAGTGACATTTTTAAATAAGATTTTGTTTATACTTTCACTTGAGTCACAGCTTAAAGACAGTTAGCACCATGTATCTTACTTTATCTCTGTAACTTGAGGTCCACTGTTATACATTAGTGAAACAATTACTCTGATTTTCTCATGAGATTCATGAGAGAGAGAGAGAAAGAGAGAGAGAGAGAATTCAGGTAGTCTACAGGTTTAATCTTGGGGACATTATTGCCTTGGGATTGTTCACAGGAAATTGACATTAGACACTTTGAGGCCATTCCAGAGTGTTTAAATGTTCTATGTTGAATTTTATGTTGTGTATATGGTTTCTGTACACTTAAGTGATAGTGAGTCTATACAACAGTGTTATGTTTTGATGGCTTTTCCCTACATTTCAATTTTAATTAAATAAGGAATATATATATTAAATGAATTACATTAGTTAAATAATTGTATTAATTAATTAGCTTGTTTGCTTGCCATACTTGCTGAGAATCTCCTGTTAAGTTCAGAAATTAAATTTTTTTGGGGGAAATGCTTGAAACATTTCATTATAAACTGTTTCATTTATCTCCAAAATTCATTGATATTGCCAAACATTTCCCAGTCTGAGAGATATGAGGAATGCAGCTATGCTGCTGTTTGGAAATGTGAGCTTTTGGCACCACTTGGTAAAACATCTTTCTTCTCTCTGATATATGATACAGTTACAGAAATGCTGATCAACACAAGCTGGGAGAGCTGGGCAAAGCTTCAGGCAAAGTGGTATTTGACCGTCAACACCTGAGCTTACTTGTGACTATAGATATACAAAAACATTTTTTTTTCACAGTTCTCCAATAGTAGACACTGGGCTTCTTCTATAGAATAATAATTATTAATGTGATTATAATTGTTTGCAAAAATTAATCTAGCCATGGGGGTCACAGTCCAGTGACTTCTGTGCCGGTCCCAAGCCCGGTTAAATAGAGAGGGTTGCGTCAGGAAGGGCATCCGGCATAAAACATTGCCAAATTTAACCATGCGAATCGTCAGTACGAATTTCATACCGGATCGGTCGAGGCCCGGGTTAACAACGACCGCCATCGGCGCCGTTGACCTACAGGGCGCCGTTGGAAATTGGGCTACTGTTGGTCGAAGAAGTAGAGGAGGGAGGAGAGTGCACAGACATAGAGAGAAGAGGAAAGGTAAGAGTGTAGGATTGAGAATAGGAACTCTGAATGTTGGTACTATGACAGGGAAAGGTAGAGAGCTGGCTGATGTGATGGAGAGAAGGAAAGTGGATATACTGTGTGTACAGGAGACCAGGTGGAAGGGTAGCAAGGCTCGTAGTATAGGAGCAAGATTCAAGCTGTTTTATTATGGTGTGGATAGTAAGAGAAATGGGGTAGGTGTGGTCCTGAAGGAGGAGTTTGTGAGGAATGTCCTGGAGGTGAAGACAGTGTCAGACAGGGTGATGAGTCTGAAGTTAGAGATTGAAGGGGTGATGTTGAATGTTGTTAGTGGTTATGCCTCACAGGTAGGTTGTCAGTTAGAGGAGAAAGAGAGATTCTGGAGTGAATTAGATGAGGTGATGGAGAGTATTCCCACGGGTGAGAGAGTGGTGATAGGAGCGGATTTTAATGGACATGTTGGTGAGGGGAACAGAGGTGATGAGGAGGTGATGGGCAAGTTTGGAGTTAAGGAAAGGAACCTTGAAGGACAGATGGTAGTGGACTTTGCTAAGAGGATGGACATGGGTGTGGTTAACACTTATTTTCAGAAGAGGGAGGAGCATAGAGTGACTTACAAGAGTGGAGGTAGGAGAACACAGGTAGACTACATCCTATGTAGAAGAGGTCTGAAAGAGATTAGTGACTGTAAAGTGGTTGTGGGAGAGAGTGTAGCCAGACAGCATAGGATGATGGTGTGTAGGATGACTTTGATGGTCTGTAAGATGAAGAGGTCAAAGATAGAGATAGAGAAGAAAACCAAGTGGTGGAAGCTGAAAAAGGAGGAATGTTGTGAGGAATTCAGACAGAAGTTGAGGCAGGCTCTGGGTGGTCAGGTATTGCTGCCAGATGACTGGGAAACTACAGCAGAAGTGATCAGGGAGACAGGGAGAAAGGTGCTGGGTGTGTCATCTGGAAGGAGGAAAGAAGATAAGGAGACTTGGTGGTGGAATAAGGAAGTTCAGGATAGTATCCAGAGGAAGAGGTTAGCCAAGAAGAAGTGGGACATGGACAGGACTGATGAGAATAAACAGGAATACAAGGAGTTACAGCGCAGAGTGAAGAGGGAGGTGTCTAAGGCCAAGCAGAAGGCATATGACGAGTTGTACACTAGGTTAGACACTAGAGAAGGAGAGAAGGACTTGTACAGGTTAGCTAGGCAGAGGGATCGAGATGGGAAGGATGTGCAGCAAGTTAGAGTTTTAAGGATAGAGATGGAAGGGTGCTCACAAGTGAGGAGAGTGTACAGAGGAGATGGGAGGAATACTTTGCGGAGCTGATGAATGAGGAAAATGAGAGGGAAAAAAGAGTAGAAGGGGTGAACTCTGTGGAACAGAAAGTAGATAAGATTAGAAAGGATGAAGTCAGGAAGGCTTTGAAGAGGATGAAAAGTGGGAAGGCAGTTGGTCCTGATGACATCCCGATGGAGGTCTGGAAGTGTCTGGGAGAGGCAGGAGTGGAATTTTTAGCTAGTTTTTTCAACAGGGTTTTAGAGAGTGAGAGGATGCCTGAGGAATGGAGAAGAAGTGTGTTAGTGCCGATCTTTAAGAATAAGGGTGACGTGCAGAGTTGCAGTAACTATAGGGGGATAAAGTTGATGAGCCATACAATGAAGCTATGGGAAAGAGTAGTGGAAGCTAGGTTAAGGAAGGTAGTGGAAATTTGTGAGCAGCAGTATGGCTTCATGCCCAGAAAGAGCACAACAGATGCAATTTTTGCTCTGAGAATTTTGATGGAGAAGTATAGGGATGGTCAGAGGGAGTTGCACTGTGTGTTTGTAGACTTGGAGTAAGCGTATGACAGGATGCCAAGAGAAGAGCTGTGGTACTGTATGAGGAAGTCAGGAGTAGCAGAGAAGTATGTCAGAGTGGTGCAGGACATGTATGAGAGGAGCAGGACAGTGGTCAGGTGTGCTGTAGGTCAGACAGAGGAGTTCAAAGTGGAGGTGGGACTGCATCAGGGATCGGCTCTGAGCCCCTTCCTGTTTGCTATAGTGATGGACCAGTTGTCAGAGGAGGTCAGACAGGAGTCTCCTTGGACAATGATGTTTGCAGATGACATTTGATCTGTAGTGAGAGCAGGGAGCAGGTGCAGGAAAACCTGGAGAGGTGGAGGTTTGCGCTGGAGAGAAGAGGAATGAAAGGCAGTCGTAGTAAGACTGAGTACATGTGTGTGAATGAAAGGGAGGGAAGTGGAACAGTAAGGTTACAGGGTGAAGAGGTGAAGAAGGTACAGGAGTTTAAGTACTTGGGGTCAACAGTCCAGAGTAATGGAGAGTGTGTGAAAGAGGTAAAGAAGCGAGTGCAGGCAGGTTGGAATGGGTGGAGAAAGGTGTCGGGAGTTCTGTGTGATCAGAAAATATCAGCGAGAATCAAGGGGAAGGTGTACAAGACAGTGGTGAGACCGGCCATGCTGTATGGTTTAGAGACAGTGTCATTGAGGAAGAGACAGGAGTCAGAGCTAGAGGTAGCAGAGCTGAAGATGTTGAGGTTCTCTTTGGGAGTGACAAGATTGGACAGGATTAAGAATGAGTACATCAGAGTGACAGCTCATGTTGGACGTTTGGGGGACAAAGTTAGGGAGGCCAGATTAAGATGGTTTGGACATGTTCAGAGGAGGGAGAGTGAGTATATTGGTAGGAGAATGTTGGACATGGAGCTGCCTGGCAGGAGGCAAAGAGGAAGGCCAAAGAGGAGGTATATGGATGGAATTAATGAGGATATGAAGCTAGTGGGTGCAAGTGTTGAGGATGCAGAAGATAGGGATAGGTGGAGAGAGATGATTCGCTGTGGCGACCCCTGAAAGGAAAAGCCGAAAGAAGAAGAAGAAGATAATTGTTTGCAAAATTAGTAGAAATAGTGAAGAAAGCCCTCCATTATGAGTATGAGATACTTATAAATATCCATAAATAGTCCTAATGGTAGTGATAATGTTGCTTTGGCATGTCTGTTGATAGTTAAAAAAATAATAATTAATTAATTAATAAATAAATAAAATAACATAAAGACATAGAATGATAATGTGAATAGCCCAGCCATTTAGGTGATGATAGGAGCCTGTATCAGACATTTATGTCAAAAAACATCAAGAGTAATTTTAATAGCTGAATACTGAACAGCAGAGAAGTGGACAAGCAGAAAAAAGAAATGTGGCAAAAGAAAATAGACAAGAAATTACATCATTTATTCAGCTTCAGTAGCTGCTTTATCCTGGTACAGGTCACAGTTGGTAAAAAAAAACATATGGATATATTTGAAATGATGAAGTGGAACTACTGCTTAACATTACACCTGAGTCTTAGCAACAGTCTTCGTTCACAGTGTGGTATGTATTACTAGAGTGGATTGAAGAGCAGTACAAAGCATAATATAATTTTGTGCTTCAACATGAGAGTGTAATAATAAACCAAAAAAGAAGAAGCCTTTATTATTGACACACATTACTGTACAGTGGAATACTTTTCTTCACATATTCCAGCATTGGAGATTGCAACAATGACACAGCACCCCGAAGCAAAGAGGGATAAGGGGCCAACAAAGCTTTTGTCTCAAAGGGCCAACAAAGGCAGCTTCAAGATGCTGGGGATTGAATCCCAACCTTTCAATCAACAACCCAGAGCCTTAAACTCTTGAGCCACCAGTACCAAAGCCAAATTAGTTTTAAATAAGGAATTATAGACTATATGTAAAACCACAACACTGCAAAAAAGATTTGGGAATATGTTAGATATAGTTGAATTAAGTAGTATTTCCTTAACCGAAAAACTACAATAAACCAAACAGATTTTTTAGATGTTTACACATTTCAAGGCTGGTGGATAATTCTACACATTTTTAGCATTTATTTCTAGAAAGTAGTAACATTATCTGCAAGAAAATGCCAAGCATAAAATGAGTACAAACAAACAAACAAAAAAAACAAATAAATAAATAAGACATACAGTTTATTGTAGTCTTACATGAATTACAGATCTGACTACATTCAAGACATTTTCACTTACTAAACATTTTGCAGTGAATAAGCATGCACAGATTTGATGCTGCGACAAGAGCATTTTTATAAAGAGATGCCCCATCCACATGAAGAAAAATTGAATTTTATATTTTTTATCATTTTTAAACTCACCCAATCACCATTTTGTATGGAAAGTAGGCCACAAAAAAAATACATTGTCAGAATGATCCACATACCTTATGTCACATAATGGAGTCTAAGACAGATGCAGTTGATTGTATAGCAGTTTTAATGAAACTAGTCAGATATACCCAAAACAATAGGCAGATTCAAGGTCAAACAGGTAATAGTCAGGCGATCAGCAAACAGTATTAACTAGGCAGGGCAAAGGCAAACAACAGTAAACAGAAGAGGACAAAAAATATCAATAAAAAGTTAATTACTCAGGAAATTCATGTACACAAGAATAAAACTGAGCAAAAACTTCACAATCTTATTAAGAATGAGAGTCACTTTGAAAGAGAATCCATGGAAATGGAGTCCATGGATTGCTGTGACCTAACACATTATGTATGGTTGGGACATCAGAGCATCAACATAGCCCTTCAGTGGAAAGAAAACAGCTCTCATTCATCTATATTTTACAGTAATAACTGATGAAAGCTTGAAGAAAGCTCCCTGAGCACAGTAGTCATATCACAAGTATGCTCACATAGTACAGATGAAAGTCCTACAAGAATGTACAGAGGAAGAACTCCAACAAGTGCTGCTACTTATCTGTGTCAGGAATGCTCTCTAAACAGGATATTGGATCAAATTAACCAAACATTGCAGCATTGTCTGGTGATCTAGTAGATCCAAAAGGTAGCAGCAGATGGCTGAGCAGTTTCCCAGTGGGGACTGGCTGAAGACAAGTCAACCGGTCTTTTTCCTACTGTACTACCTTATAAATACCTGATGAATGCATTTTTTCCAGTAGATCCGTCATGCAAGGGGATAAAAACAACTTAAAGTGTCTTAATAAGGTGTTGGGCCAATATATCCTGTCAAAGTAGCTTCAGCGGAACTGTATTGGAGATATGGACCACTGTATATTCAAAGATATTCCCATAAATTGATATTTTAAAGGATCAAATGGCCTTTTTTTCTTCTTAATTATAAACCTGTGCTCCATGCAGGTTTTGTACTGTTATTTATTTGCTCTTTGATTTTCAAGATGGAAGTGATTCCATGCAACATTCCACAGCATGTTAATTTTCCATAAAAATATCAATAATATACCACTTTATACCAGTATACCATATACAATCTACATCATTTTCATTTTTATCTTGAATTATTTTTCTGTATTCTCAACAGACACACAGCCCTATCTCTGCTGAGAACATTATTTGAAACATCACATTTCCATTTGAAATATTCATGTACCACTTTCCTATGCTATGGCATGTTGTAATGTTGTAAGGAGTGAGAAATAGATTTAAGATCAGCACTAAAACTTTTGACCATACTGCAAGTTCAAAAGCATCAATAAGACTACTGAAGGTCTACAAAATACTTGTCCATATTTCTGTTTACAGCAGTGAAGCTGAACATAAATATTATTTTGTCGTTTGAGCAGACAGTGATAAGAGCGGCTGAATTACAAACTACTTCTTTTGATTTATTTCTAATATATTTATGTAACTTATAAATGTATGGAGGGTCATAAATGAAACAAAGGTTTCAGTTCTGTGGACATAAACAAATATTTATCTTGTTTTTATCATAATACTGCTGAACATAACTGATATGTACTTCTGTGTACATATCAGTTAAATATTAGATCATTAAATCAGTAACATCTTTTTTTATATTTAAAAAGTGAAGAAAGCTAGTCGAAAAATTTTGATTTGGTGGAGAAAACTTTGCCTTATGGTCTGAAATTTAAAAGAAAAACGCTTTGAACTTCAAATCTTAGTACAAATTGCAGTGTAGCAAACTGCAGTGTAAAATACTTATTCAAAATGTTTACCAGTGTCCAAAATAGAAACATGAATAAATATCAATTTATTGATTGCTTCATAGATTGATTCATTCGTTCATTCATCTGCAATAAATCTGTTTATCCTTCCCAGGGTTATGTTCCCGATAGTCTTGAAGCAATCCCAGGAAATGTGGGTGGGAAGCAATAAACAAACAAATAAAATCGTGAACAAAAATACATGAAGTATTTTGTCCTTCAGTTCCTCTCATTACCTCCCACTAGTGTCTGTTGTGAGGTTTCTGCCAGGCAGAAACACTCCATCCTCAGAGTGATATAAATCTAGCAGCAGGTTTCTGGTGTCTAGGCACAGCTGTCTGCCTGTCGGTGATGACTAAACACCTCTGTGTCCCTCTCAGCATGGCTCCAGACCCCAAGACTCATTTGACATACAGGTGAGTTGACGAACACTCACCTTCAGAGGAGACCAACATCAAGGTCAAGGAAAAAAAAAGGACACATACAAACAAGGACACATGGTATCATAGCTGCAGAACCCTAATCACACAATCGGATTAAAAAATAAATAAAAGCTGAACATTTGTGATGGATTGTATTTAAGTCTTTTGTTATTCATATTGTGAAAGATGTGCTTTTATATTTATTTATTTTTAACATTTTAATCAAGACCACTATACAGATTTCCCTTTCCGTGGCCATGAACAGAAGACCTTACATTTACTCTCTGAGCAAAGTGTAAGATAGCTAGTGAGTCAAAGTCCAAATAATACAATCAATATGTTATTGTCAACCTAATTAATAGTTTATGTACATTGTATTTTAAAGCAATTAATTAGCCAGTATTGAGCTTGACTCTTGACTCTACTTCAGTGTCCTAATTTTTTATTTTTTATAAACAAGTTAAACATTATTTTCTTAAAAATGCAAGGATGTAGACACATGTTGCTCAGATATTATTGTAGAACAATCTGTGATGAATATACAAGAATAGAAGCCTTTTGTTATTAATATGCTATAAATAACTGAAATAAGACGTCAGGACATGTAGAAACATCTGCAGCATCCATAAAAAACCTCATAAGGGTTAAAATCAACAACAAAAAAATGTAAACAAGCATTCAAATAATAAAATAAAAGTATTTTAAATTAGTTGTCAGTTTTTGGATTTAATTTTCAACACAGTTTTGTGTGTATTTACTGTGACTATGTCACTGTGAGTAAAAACTATGAGACTCTGTTGCTATACTTTATACATTTTAAACAATAACAACCCATGATCCTAACTTTTTACTTTAATTACTCCATCCAAGCTGATAGATGCTAACTCAGTAGGATTATTGACAACAACGTATTCATGTTTTATAGCTGCTTAAGTAATGAAAAATAAAATAACATAAAATTTTGCAAGGACAGGAATGTAGACTGTAATCATTAATACGCACTTAAACTATTACATGAATATTCTTTTATAGGCATTTGTTTTTTCAAAATTTGGAATAACTTGTTCATAGTTGTCAATAATCCAATAATTGTCTACATATCAACATGATCAATGCTTCTATATAATTATGTGATTATATTTATAATTAAATATTTTAAGTACAAGAACAAAAATGAATTAAATGACTGGGGTGGTGGTAGCTCAAGTAGTTAAGGCTCTGGGTCGTTGACCAGAAGATCGGAGTCCAAGCTCCAGCACCACCAAGCTGCCACCGTGGGGCCTTGAGCAAGGCCCCCAATCTACTCTGCTCCAGGGGCGCTGCATCATGGCTGACCTTGCACTTTGTCACCAACCCCCAAGGATGTGATATGCGAAGAAAGAATTTCACTGTATAGTAATGTATATGTGACAAATAAAGACACCTTAACTTAACTTAACTTATATTGCAATCAGAAAGCGGTTTATAATTAATTTCATTAAAGGTGGTAAAAACGTTAAATTTAGTGAAATAAATGTTACATTTGACAATAATATTTACAATTCGATCTAAAATATGATCTGGAATTTTTGCAGAATGTAATAAAAAATTCAGTTTTTATTTTCTACAAAAGAGTCAAACCTTGTCTTGTATTCCCTAAACAATGATTATTTTAAAACAACAGCTGTTGAGCTTTGTGACCTGATTCATTTCTACAGAGGATATGGTTTGCTTCCTCTCTGCTTGTTTGGCATGATCTTAATTAATATGTCTGTCTGTTTTCCAGCCAACAGGCACCTAGATCAGAGTGGCTTCTAATGAGGCTCTTTTGTGCCCCATTTGAGCCACAGTGATTAGGGATATTTTAATCAGTACAGAGGCTAAATACAGAAATGTATCTATGTATTTGGCATAAATGGTTCTTGTATTAAGTTAACAATAATGTCAGACTAATCTGCAAATTTCCATTGTGCACATCCAGTATACAGCCATCTTTTCTTTCTTGCTAACTCAGATTTATTTCCAAATGATAAGCCACTGTGGGATTCATAGAAACACAATGCATAACTAGCATAGTATAACACCCAACCTCTCTTACAGGTTGTAACAAATATCTGGACAATGTTTGCTACAAAGTATTGACAAACAGGACTCAAGTTAGGACGTAATAATAAACTCAGACCAATCTGCAAATTTCCATTGTGTGTGTGTTTGTGCGTGTGTGTGTATGAAGGAGAGTGAAGTGAGTAAATGAAATCTTTGTCATGGAATATCCGTCCTTATTATAATAATCATAATAACAATAACAATACATATTCTTCTTCTTCTTCTTCTTCTTCTTCTTCTTCTTCTTCTTTTTATTATTATTATTAGGAAATTATGTATTTCTGAACAAAGACTTTAGGACTCATTTATCACTTTGGTACTTTGGGGAATTTTCCCAAGCATAATTCTTCTATTATTATTAATAATAATAAAAAAATAGTAAACTTTGGTCTACTGAGAGCAATGTCTACATGTGGAAAAACTGCAGTCATATGTCACAATAGCTGTAATTTGTCCACAGCTCTCCCTCTCTTTGTGTGTGTGTGTGTGCTACATAAAATTCTGAAATGCTTATTATTTATTATTCTGTGCACCAAAATGGTTCTGAAAATGCTATTATATTTCTTAGTAAAGTACAATGAAAAATAATTAAGACAGATACAAGAAAATAGACATACTGCTTTAGTGGATATGTTGTCTTCAGGAGATATAATACATCTAGATACATCTAGAATTTTCTGTTTCATGAAGTACAAGCCTTTAAAGTAAGATATGGGAAGTTATTATGATTATAGTGCACATTATTATTATTATTATTATTATTATTATTATTATTATTATTATTATTATTATTATTAAGAAGTTATTTATTTCTGAACACAGAATTTCGGATGCATTTTTCACTATGTTGCATTGGGGAATTTTTACCAAGCCCAATTCATCTATTGTTATTACAGAGTAAACTTCACTACCACTACTCCACTTAGAGCAATGTCTACATGTGAGAAAACTGCAGTCACATGTCAATAATAAATGTTTGTCATATGTAGTCATAAATGTTTAGATTCTGTTTAACTCAACTTCACTTCTTTATTAATACCCACAATAACAATTTTATGTTATATGGTTATATGGTTAGGGTGGTTAGCATGTTTGCCTCACACCTCCAGGGTTGGGGGTTCGATTCCCGCCTCCGCCATGTGTGTGTGGAGTTTGCATGTTCTCCCCATGCCTCGGGGGTTTCCTCTGGGTACTCCGGTTTCCTCCCTCAGTCCAAAGACATGCATTGTAGGTTGATTGGCATCTCTAAAAATTGTCCGTAGTGTGTGATTGCGTGAGTGAATGAGAGTGTGTGTGTGCCCTGCGATTGGTTGGCACTCCGTCCAGGGTGTATCCTGCCTTGATGCCCAATAACACCTGACCATAGCCCGACTAATGAAGATAAAAGGATTTATAAGAACAACTTTCAGACAGCGAGACATGTCAAAGACCAAAAACTGTCACTTTCAGTGTATGACGAACCACAGTATACAGCCATCTCACTTCAATTTCCAATGATAAGGCACTCTGGGGATCATAGAAACACAGTGCATAACTAGCATACTATTACACCCAACCTATCTTACAGGCTGTAACAAATATGTGGATAATGTTTGCAACAAAGTATTGAGAAAAGGACTCAAGTTAGGACATAACCTGAAGCATGCTCAAAGATGACACAAACTTGAAGAACCATGTGTTACGGACTATTGTGTTCATGTGTTTCCTAGATTGCTAGGTCACAGTCTTCAGTTGGCTATTCTGCATGGGGGGCATCAAATCAGGGTGTTCCAACCGCTACTGAAAGGAAATCATATTGGAAATCATAAGCAGGTGACTGTGGCCTACTTGCTGAACAGTTTCTGTACATGGTGGGAATAATCAAAGGTAGTCAATGAAAGGCATATATTATAGGCGGTGAAGCCAGCAATCACCCCAAGCAGCCTGCCTCAGTGGTCTTTCCAGATCTGCCATGGAGAACCTCAATTGGCAATGTGTTGAATTGACACTGGCAAAGAAATCCAGCTGTGACCTGACAAACCTGTCCTAGATCTGTGCTAACGCATCTCAGTGCTGCTACCACTGCCCCAGACATATTCACCATTATGGCAGTGTGTTCTCTGCATTATTGTGCAGATTTGGCTGATGAATTGCTCTTAGTGAGGCTAGTCATGGCTGGGTCCACCCAAGGAGACTGTATGCAAGGCGAATAGAGATGCTTAACCTCATGCCGCACTGATGGTGGATGTAGCCATCAGTCTAAATGTTTGTTTGTTTTTTATTTCATTTTCATGATGTCATTTTTTGAATTAATTAAAATCTAAAATCATTGTTACTTTCTGTCTTGCAGACCCAATTTATTTTGGGATTATAAAAAGTTAAACCCTTTATAACCCTATGTAACCAATAAATCCCTTTTTTGTTTTTTTAAAAGTGTTTCTGGAAAAGAAAAAATGAGGGCTCAAAATCTGGCCTAGAGAATGAATGTTAGGTAGTAGATGAACAGCATTATACTGTAAAGTGTTGCACTTTGTACAGTGTGTGAGGATTACATATGCATACACATAATTTTGATACATTTTTTTTTATGAACATTTTGTTCTAATGGTATTTTTACATGAAAATGATAATGGTGTTTTTAAGTAATCTTTTGCTCAGATTTATTATTATTATCATGGCTATTTTTAATGTGTGTAGTATCAGTGACAGTAAACGCCTACTCAAGACTAACAGCATGGTTTATGAATATTTCTGTCCAGCAGTAAATTTATATTAACCTTCATCCCATTACTTTGGAGCAGTTTGCCCTCTGATTTACTGCAGTTTTCCATACACACAATAGTCCTCATTTCTCAGTCTTTAAGAAAAGTTGTCTGCAAAAGTTAAAAGCCAAGCAGAACTAAAGTTTCTGCCAGAATTACAGTCTGAAAACAGTGGTTTACCCGACATATTGCATGTCTATGGTTTGTTAAATAGAAAACATGTTCTGGTCTCAGCTCAAGAAAATTGGGTTGACATGGAAATGGAGGGGAAAAAAAGATCTATGCTGCACGCAGGTGATCATGGACACTAGTGGACACAAATCTGTAGAATTAAGTCCAATTCTGGATGAAACACCAAGCATGTCACACAGAGAAACTGCTATTTTTATATACAAATGGACAAGTGTAAGAATTTGAGGGACTTTGACATGGGCCAGATTGTGATGGCTAGATGACTGGATCAGGATCAGAGCATCTCCAAAACTGCATGTATATATATATATATATATATATATATATATATATATATATATATATATATATATATATATATATGTATATATATTCTATTGCCCATGCGTTGTGTCCACAACTAATGTGCTGCACAGATTCAAAAAACTGTTCTCAGTAATGCTCCATCTAGCACCCCTCCTTCTGCAAGCCCCCTAAAAGTTTTATTAAGCATTCAGAATATTGTATTGCCTACAAATCAGCAGAATATATGTGTACTATTGTGAGAGCATCCCATTTATTTTACCTATAAGGAAGTGAGAAACACATTGTTGCTAATAGTTGGATTGATTAATGAGTGTAATTAAATAAGGAAAGGAATTAATGATTGTAGGAAAACACATGGGGATGAGGGAAATGGGACTACTGTAATTATGATACATATTACAAGCACAAAAACAAGCAAATGGATTAGATTAGGTTTACTAATGAAAGCAAAGTAGGTGATATAATCTACCAGTTAAGGTGAGATCCACTTTTTTGGATGACATGCAGCAGCCCTTCTATCTTCTATCCTGATTCAGTGTGTTAATGTGGATCTGAACAGTTTCTTCTAAATTACACACTCCACTAATATAACAATGAAATATTCATTGGCCATAGGGTACATTTAATATTACAATACATTTAATATTATAATATAATAAAGGGACTTGAACATATTCATTTTGCACGCTTTGTGCAAATCCATGCCCTCACGTATAGAATAGAAGAACCTGGAAATGCTTGCAGTCCTTATTGAACTATAAAGAGCTCTGTGCACTACCTGCACTACACCCAACAGTTTTTTTGTTCCCCCCCCCAGGTATGTTTCCAACCACCTTTCTTCAACAGCAAAGAAACATATTGTTTCTATGGATCTGTGTCTATGTACAAACTAAGTTTGTGAAAAATAAATGATGCATCCAGTCTTTCTATGCAACTATTTTGCATACGGCAATACATCTGAAGCACATAGAGTCTGGTCTGGGGTGTAGTGGGGAATTCATAGACAAGACAATAGGCCAGCTGGAGGCACTTGGGCTCTGGATCAGAACCACACACATTAAATCCAATGCTTTCAAAGTCAGAATCTAAAATCAATTTAATTAATTTATTTCACTAACTGTGTACTAGTTAAGTATGTGGAGTGACATAATTAGCCGTAGTATTCATTTAATAATCCTTTTCCTAACTAGTCAGAACTGGCAACCAAACTGTGGGATGATAACATTACAAGTAAGTTTTATAACGTCCTTACTGACAGTTCACTACTTCTGAAAATACTTAAAAGACTTGTGAATTCAGAATAACAGCATGGCAGAGAGTGTAAGAGAACATCATTTGTCAGGACCTCTAGGTGGAAGCATGGCATTATCCTATAACCTGTCAGTACGAGTGACACTTTTATCTGTTTTATTGTCATCATCATCATCATCATCATCATCATCATCATCATCATCAGCATGAACTAATATATATTTCTAATAATATATAGGAATATTTGATAACATTTGACAGTCTTATTTTGTAAAATTATTTCCTCCCAGTATCAGTTAAATAGCTTCCCGCTGCTGTGGCAGCATATTAGTATTTAAATGTTTCATAGCTAATCAACATGCAAGGTCACAAACTGTCAAAATACTTTATATTCACAAGATGCTGAAATTGAAAAGATTTTAATTAACCATTTAATTAACACATTAAGTGTTGTACTTCTTTCTGTGTATAGATAACTAGGCTTGTGAGGAAGCCCTCCAAATAGCTTATTGGTAACGTAGTAGAGAGTGCAATATTCACTAGGCTACAGAAACCCTCTTGAAAATCTCAGAGATGCCACATGATCATGATAGTTTCCAAAATTTTAACATGGTTTAGAAGATACATAATTCATAAAGATTGTGGTGATTGTGGGTTCTTCATATTTCTTAGTGGCTTGGAGGTGACTGGTGCCACTGCAACATTAGAAGTTCATGACATCATAATCTCGAATACTATTTACCCTTGTCAGGTTTTAACCATAATGTAAAATTCATATCTAATGAATGTCATAAAAACTGGAGTATAAAATAGTATTGAATAAATAAATAAATAAATAAATAAATAAATAAATAAAAATAAAAAATAAACCTTTGTACTCCTTTACCACACAACCTGCAAACCTGACTGTCCTGAAGCGCTACATCCCTATTACAGACAACCAATCAAAAATTGAGAAGCGAGGCTCATGTCACGTCAGTAACAGGAAACGCGCGTCATGTAAACAGCAGCCAGTGTTGCCAGATTGTGCAGATTGAGTTCCCAACTGAGATCCTTCTGGTTACATCTAACCGGAAAAAATGCATTGGGAGGGTTGATCAAATTTAGGCTGGTTTTTGATGCAACTGGCGGGTTTTTATTTTTGACTATAAACATGATATTTTATTAATTTTCCATTCAAACGAGATTTACAATAAAGTATAATATGAAATGTTGATGTTTTAATTATATGGTTTTAAGCTGCAGTTGGGATGGAAATCTTCAGTCCAATCTGGCAGCACTGACAGCAGCCGGTGAGAGAAAAGTAAGAAAATGTCAAAAGACGGAAAGGGTGTGAACTGGAGTGATGAGGAGACGGTGTTATTCTTACAGCATTTTTTTAAATAACTGGCAAGACACGGGAAAAACTGTGTAAACAGGTTGCCTGTTGTTTGTCCAATCAGTGACAGTGACACCGCAAATATGCAAATAAGAAGGTTAACCCGGGGTTTAGGAATGTACAGTGTGAAACATCTGTTAATGAATACCCAGGATTAACAGTTAACCCTGGGTATGGTATGAGCAATGTGAAACGTGATTGTGGATAACCCAGGATTCAGTTTATCCGGGGTTTAGGATGACCCAGGGTTAACAATTCAAGCGTGAAAAGCCATATTGTGGACTAAAAAAATATGCTGTATGTTGATATACATAATATATGATGTTTTGACACAACATTGGTATTCTTTTAGTATCATTATTCTTAAGACACTGGTATGGGAAGAAGTAACAAGTGAGTGGAAATTGGCAGTGACTAAATAGGTGGAAAATGAGGGGGAAAATTTTTTTTTAAAAAGTTTTCTTTTAAGACAATTGGAAACATTGCATTTAGAGAATAGACAACTGTCAGATTAGTTCTCAAGCACTGACATGAATTGAGTGTGTAAGTGCAGCCCTTGCTGACCTGCCCTTCAATTTAGCAGTTTGTCCTCTGTGTAAGGCATGACTGGCAAGTTCTATTCAAGGCTTGACCTTCACAGTAAATGCTAGGAGTACTGAAATTGACAGAAATAAAATACTGTAACAACAGTTCATGCAGCTCAGTAATGCATTTAAACGTGAAATATTAAAAAGTGACAAATTGCATTCATTGTGTAAACAGCCTGATATTGACTGGTTAGGATTTTAGAGAAGAAGAAGAAGAAGAAGAAGAAGAAGAAGAAGAAGAAGAAGAAGAAGGAAACAACAACAACAACAACAACAACAACAACCAAATTTACAGGGGTTTTTTTCTTGAACAATTTTTAAATGCCATCCAGTTGGCTGACAGGAGGAACCCGAAGTGGTCTTCTGCTGTTTTCATAGCCCAACTGCCTCAAGGCCTGAAGTGTTATGCACCATGGAATGAGTGGTTATTTCAATTACCATAGGCTTTCTGTCAACTTGAACCAGTCTGGCTATTCTCTTCTGACTACACTTATCAACACAGTGCTTACTGAAGGTTTTGTACTTTATATTTTTTTCACCATTCTGTTTAATCTCTATTGTACGTGAAAATCCCAGGAGAGCAATTTCTGAAATATTACAAACAGCACCAACAACCATGACATGGACAAAAGCACTGAAATGACCCTTTTGACCCATTCTAGTATTTGGTGTGAACAGCAAGTAAATTTTAAGCATTTCACTCCTGCATCATAATTGGCTGTTTGGATAATTGCATTAATACACAGGTATACAGGTGTTCCTAATAATGTGCCTGGTGTGTGTGTGTGTGTGTGTGTGTGTGTGTGTGTGTGTGTGTGTGGATGTGTGTGTGTGTGTGCGTGTGTATGTATGTGTGTGTGTGTGTGTGTGTGTGTGTGTGCCTGTACAGTTTGCTCACATCTGTATCAGGTTTGTTCAGTACACCTATATTTTTTATAAATTCACCTCAAAATTTTACATACATTTGCAAACAACTTACAAATCAAACAACTTACATTCACACATCTATATGGAACAGAATTGTCTTTAGTTTTTACTGTATTCATGTGCATTACACTTTATTTTAATGGAAACTATCTCAAAATTAATTTCTTTCTCAAGATATTAGACTACATCACATTTCTTGGTCATCATGGGTCAGACAATGATATGCTCCCTGCTCCTTAATCCCTTGCTGCAGAGTTTGATTTGTTCTACTATTTTATTTAGGATACTGTAAATATATAACTGTAGTATTTACAGCATCCCAAATAAAAGTGTGTAAGTGACAGGAACACCAGAAAAAAAATCATAATCATATTCTAGTATACTTGGGAAACAAAATGATTCATGAGCTATGGTTGTGAAATAGATCCACAGTGAAAACAAATGTTTCAAACTTTAAAGCCGGCAACTATTATAGCATGGAGAGAGGGAAGAATCATGCACTGCAGATCCATATTTAGTTGCAGTTATTGTCTTTTACCAAGGTGTACACAGCTAATGCTCTGTAAGGTATGCTGTACTCAATGGTATATGAAATAAATATTTAAAATAATTATGTTATTGCAAACAGGGGGCATGGTGGCTTAGTGGTTAGCATGTTTGCCTCACACCTCCAGGGTTGGGGGTTCAATTCCTGCCTCCACCGTGTGTGTGGAGTTTGCATGTTCTCCCCGTGCCTTGGGGGTTTCCTCTGGGTGCTCTGGTTTCCTCCCCCATTCCAAAGACACGCATTGTAGGCTGATTGGCATTTCTAAATTGTCTGTTGTGTGTGCCCTGCGATGGGTTGGCACTTCGTCCAGGGTGTATCCTGCCTTGATGCAAGGATGCCTGAGATAGGCACAGGCTCCCTGTGCCCTGAGTATAGCTGTAATGTTATTGCAAACTATTAAAATATTTAGTTGTATAGTTTGTACAATAGCACTGATTCCACAGTATCAAAAACATTTACTATTCACATACACTTCTGCCATGTTCATGTGCTGGTTCTTCTTCTTCTTCTTCTTCTTCTTCTTATTATTATTATTATTTGTAGCAGTAGTAGCAGTAGTAGTAGTAGGTGTATTGTTGTTGTTTTAAAAATGCCCTTTTACATTTGAAGCACTTAACTGATTATTACTGGTTATGATTATTATAAAATAATTTTTTTGAGAACTATTAAGAACAATTTCTTTACTTGTGTGTTGTTTTTCAGATACCACCATAAAAAGCAAGTCATACAGAAAAAAACAACAATAGTTTATTTGTAACCATATTTTTGTGTATGAACTACAAATTCCTTTTTCTATAATTGATTTTTTAAAGGTCATGAAAGTATGCTTACATGAAAATCAATTTTGTGTTTTCCAACACGTTTCTTTTTCCTTTTTGTAGAACAGGTTGGCACATGTAAAATTGAAGTCCCTTTTCCCCAAAATGTAATTTTATATAAATCTATCGCTAGAACAGCATTCCTTCTTAAAGAAGAAGAAAAAAAATGTGCAGAACAGAGAAAAACTCACTTGCTCCTTCTTCAATGCAAAACAGATGCTTTCATAATGAGACAAAAGAAAAAAAAAGCCATCACACAAGAATTTACCATAGAGCTTTTGAGAACTAAAACTGAATCAAAGCACAGTTATGAGACAGAAGGACTTTTCATATGAATGGAATTTTAAGACAATGATCTAAGTTCACAAACAAAGCAAGAGTTGATAAAACACATAACAATGTGCTGATCTCAAGGCATTATTAGCAAAATCATCAATTTTACAAGGTTGGCATCATTGAATATGAAATGTAGCACTTGAAACATGGGTACCTTTCTTTAATCTTTACCACACATAGGAGATGTTTATATAACCATGGCTTCATGAGTCCATTCCTGTTATAGTTTACAAATGTTTAGGCTTGGGTTAGCAGGTTTAGGGTAATCAGCTTTCTAAAGATCTTATGACTTTGAATTATTGCATTAAATGTACCAAAATTTAATTATTTTGGAATTACTATTTTTTTTGTGTGTGTGTGATTAGATTTTCTTCCTACACCAGAAACTGTGAGTAATGTGTTTGAGTGCAGGTGCATGTCTTACTTGAAATGTTTGTTTTACAATAATCATCTTTCTCTGAGAACAGATCAAAGCTATGATCAAGGCTCATAGATGTTTGAGCTTTGATCACTAATGCTTTTTAGCCATCATTTTGAGCCCACTGAAGTTGTCTAGCAGGGAATTTTTTTATAATTATTAAACATGTTCCTGTGTTAATGCAATGTGTACGTTGACTTAGTAGGCTAGAAGGAAATTTAATGTTAACATGTTTACCTGCTAAACAGTTATAAGAATGGTTTTATGATCTGAACAATGCACTTCAAATGAGTCTTCTTTTGGCACTAATGTGGGTCTCTCCATGTACTTTAGCTCTGAATACATTAAAGTGTCAGGTCAGTGGGTGCTCCATCAGCTATTACCTTCTCACTCAAGGTCATTTGTTACCATAGTGACTGTGTTGGCCAACTCATTATAATTATTTCACATTATTGGAGGATGCTTTTCTGGCTATAGACTTCTTGACACTTAGATGTTTAATCAGCAGTGTGATGCATTTTATCTTTTTCATCCATTTGCAAAATGCATAGCATAATTTGTTTTAAATGTTTTGATGCTGTATGTTTAAACAAATTTAACAGTAAAAATCGAGGCATGGAAAAGTTTCAGTTCACATAATCTATAAAGAGACACCTGGGGAATCTTTGACTAGCCTTAGATTTGAAGGGCACCAGCACTGACTTCCTATTGATGGCTTATTGATTCATGCATCAGGCTTTGAATGGCTCCCAGGATTGATGCATTTGCAAGTGTCTCAGCACACTCCATGACTGTATAAAATGGAAATGGTGCCATCTATGAGGCAGATGCAAACCTAACATCTGCTTGAAGCCACGGCTATATATATATATATATATATATATATATATATATATATATATATATTGTTCCTTGGGTCTGTGTCTTAATCCATGCTTTGTCTGAGAAACAATCATAAATGGAATACTAGAGGCAAAATGTGGTTGGAAAAGTGGAAAAAATGTTCAACTGCGATTAATCTTGAATGACTTTTGTCAACTTGTCAAGGTGAAGGAATCTTGAACAACAGGTACAAACAGGTACAACTGGGAAAATAGTTTGTGGAGACTGATTATATGGCACAATGATCTCTGTGGGGTAAAATTTGCTGGTACTGACATCATTCAGATATTTCATTGGATGAAAGAAATAATTAAGATGATACAGGAGAATTTTAAGATAATTAAGTTTTAGGATTGAGCACAAGCATTCCCTCCAAATTGATATTAAGCACATTTGGTTTATATTATGCCTAAATTCTCACCTTCCATCAAAACTGTAATGTATATATTTGACAGACAATCCACCTGTTTTTAAATAATGGCACGTTTGTCACCAAACTCAGAGATGGAAAAGCCAACCACACATCTGATTTAATCAAAACCAGAGCCATATGTTCTGACTATGACATGATCAGCTCTCATCAAGCAAGAAATTCATTGGAATTAGCAGCTGGTCATTAAGATGCATGGTGTGGGACATTTGCTTCTAAAATGGCATGCAGGTATTTTAAAGGTGGTGACATAAAATAAATAAATAAACCATGAGAACCAAGAAGGAAATGTCATAGTTAGGTGTGAACAATTTACTGAATCAACACATAGTATGAAATGAAAGACTGTGAGGATTTAGAGTTTTAAAACATATTAGTAATCCAACCATTCTTACCAATCCTAAAATAAAACATGGTGTAATGATTGCTGGAAAAATAATTGCAGAATGTTTTTCTTGAAATAACCACAATAGAGTTTTTTCATAAATAAATAACTTCTGTTAGGTAAAGACAATTTGAAACAATTAACATACCCTAGCGCCCACAGTCATTGAATTGCCTTCATCATTCGCTTTTTGTTGCTCATGGACTTCCATATGATCAGTACCTTGAGCCATTTTCTTTAGATTGAAAATGTCAGATATTTTTCTTTTAGTTTGTTTTGAGTTCTGTTTTTTTAATATTATGAAAAAGAGTTCAGATCTGGGTTTCTTGTACATTGTCTTTTGAGCTGGCCCGAATAAGCAAAGGTTCGTGCGCAGAGCTGTGTATAGAGTTAATCGTGGATGCATGATTGTATGTTGTCTTGTAAGCATTGTAGTGGTTAAGATGCTCATGCTCAAGTGGTGGCATAGTCAGATGATCCTCCATGGTTGGTCTAGCAGTCATGCAGCCCTCATCCACAGTGATGATCTCAATGGCTCGTGTTGGTGCATGATGATTCTGCTGGTGATGTTGTTTGCGCATTTTGTAGAAGATGATCAGCATAACTGCAGCCATTAGTGTGATGGCCACAAAGCAGCCAATGATTATCTTAGTTGTCTTCATCACCTCATCTAGGGTGTTGAGGGAGCCATCTCCCAGTGCTGTGACTGGGATAGTGTATGTTTTTTCTGTGGCCTTGGTGGAGACTTGTGTTCGGGTTGTTGTGGTTGTGGTTGATGAAGGTGCAGAAGATGTCTCCCACACTCCAGAAGAAGGAGTTGGACCCACTTTCTGGTGTACTATTGTGTGCCCTTCATCATTTGTTGGCTCGATCGTCTCTACTGTTACTGTGGTAAAGTAGCTGAAACTGCTGTTCTCTGTTGATGATACATTTAGTGTAGCAGAGGCAGTGGTGTTGCCTGCTGAGTTGCTAACCATACATGTATATGTCCCTGTGTCCTGCATTGTGACATTTGTAAAGTTTAATGTCCCATCATTCAGAACAGAAATGCGTACTTTGTATGCTCCGTGTGTCATGATTGACCCATTGGGGGTAATCCAACTGACTGATGTCAGTGAACTTGCCCGGCATTTTAGTTCTGCAGCCATGCCCTCTGTCACGTTTAAATCAGCAGGTGGCTCCACAATTACAGGTGCATAACAGTGGAAATAATTTTGATCCAACTCACCAATGTACCTTCCTTTGTGGCTTGCAGGGGTACTGCAGCGAGCACAACAGCTGGTATTGGCTGGTACCACTTCCTTTAGCCACCAACTAAGCCAGAGAATGTCACAGTCACAATTCCATGGGTTGTGGTGCAAGTGCACCCTCTCCAAATGGTGCAATGGTGTGAAAAGGTCATGAGGGAGCAGGGTAAGGTTATTATGAGCCAAATTCAGCTCCACAAGTGACTGAAGATCGTCAAAGGCATTCCTCTCAATTGTCTGGATCTGAGCATGCATCATCCACAGTTTTTGCAAGTGGACAAGGCCTTTGAAAGAACCTGGACGTATAACTGAAAGCTGATTTCCTGACATCTCCAGCTCATCTAAGCGTACCAGAGGTGTGAGATTAGGGATCTCCTTTAGATTACACATGCCAAGGTTCAGGTACCTCAGGTTGCTTAGGCCTTCAAAAGCACCTTCTGAAATATAGGAGAGCCTTTTCAGCTCACCCAAATCTAGTCTTCTCAAGGAGGGTACCCGGTTGAAGGCATAGGCTGGTATGCTCTCAATGGGATTATTCCTCAGCCATAACTCCTTTAACTTTGACAGATACTCAAATGCTCCATTAGGTATTGTAGTTAACCTGTTATCAAAGAGTTCTAGTGTGTTTAAACTGGCCAACCCATTAAAGGCTCCAATCTCAATGCTACGGATATGGTTCTTGCTGAGCTGCAGAATTTCCAGGTGACGTAAGTGCTTGAAGCTGTCTACTTTGATCACCTGGATTAAATTTTCTTGTAGGTTTAAGTACCTGGTATTTGTAGAGATACCATCTGGTACATCTCGCAGGCCACGACGTGTACAGATGACCTTACTGAACTGATTACTGCAAGAGCAGACGGATGGACAAGTCTGGGCTCTCACCAAGCCAGCGACCACTAGCAATTGCAAGGCCAACAACAGTATAAACAGTGGGTCGGACAAGGCCCGGTTCCACCTAGGACCTCTCATCGTCTGCTGCTGTGGGAAGAAGGTCATCTTGTTCAACATTCATAATTCGTAGGATGGCTGTCCACTCTTTGGGGTGCGTTGTAATGGGAAAGCTGGAAAAATGAGAGAGAATGAGGTTAGTTCATGCTTAAGACAAGGTCTCAATCTCAATAGGCATTGTTTGCAAATCATTGAATAAGCTTAAATGTAAAGTATTAACAGTTATTCCAAAACAAATATTTTTAATTTAATTATAGTTTATTTAATTGTTATTAATAGATAGATAGATAGATAGATAGATAGATAGATAGATAGATAGATAGATAGATACATTGATTGATTGATTGAATTTATTTTAGAAAATAACAGATGGGACATTTTGAAGATACATAGAACATTCTTAACCATGTTAAGATTCAGACAAAAAAAAAAATCCTTATAGACTTTCAACATGGGTGGCCTTAGCAGAGTGCAAATATCACAAAATATTTAATACATTCTAAGCATTTCCATATCCTATCTGAATAAAGCTGAAGCACAGTAAGAACTGTTTTCATGTTTCTTCTGTCCCCTGGCAGAGGTATACAGGCAAACATGTCAACTAGTGGTGCTTAATTTATTTTTGCAGACTCGGGGGTCATAAATAACTGTGCGACTTGCCATGTAGCAGTCCTTCAATCAAGCCAACATGTCTGGAGAGTTCTCATTACATCACTCTGAAATGCTCAGAGGCATGGATGTGAGTAGACTGGGAATAGAAAACAGCAGTGGAGGAATATGTGGGGCAGCTTTTGACTAAGAGTGAGTGAAGTTGGAAATCCTGCTACTCTGGGAATACAGCTAATCTAACTCCACTGGCTCTGTGTTTATGTATGTGTAAGTGTCAGTTCAGAATGTAAGTTGCAATTTATTTTACTTTCCTGTGCAGTATAGTAAGGCATTGAGTGTGTCTGTGTGTAATACATCACATTGTCAATCCATATTTACTTCCTGGATATATACTTATGTGTGTAATATTACTCTCTTGAGTAGTTCTACTTCTGAACAGGTTTAGCTGTATGGTTTGTGGAAGACTTGCATGTGGAAGAATTCCAAACAGAATACCATCTCATTTTTCATCTAAAATGAGTATTCATTCATTGCATTTAACCAAAGGGCATTGCCATAAGGGAAAGGCTCTTTTCTTCTAGTGAAAGGCCATTCTGTTACTCTGTAATTGCATGATTACCATGATTATTAATTCTGCCAGCCTGAGGGCAGAAAGACATGTGTTCCAGCACACACAGAGCATGACACGGCAGGCAGGGAATGCAGAAGACTGAAAATTATATCAAGTCCATTGATGTTAATTGTTTTAAATTAGGCCTCACTGCCTATTATCAGACCTAACTGGAATGCAGATCATAACACTGCATATAAGAGAGACATAGTAGATATTTCACTGATTACACATAAAGTACTATTATAAGAATGCAGGAACCAAATAGGAATACAGAGGTTTATACGTAAAAGGACTTTTCCCAAACAGATGATGATGATGATGATAATGATGATGATGATGATGATGATGATGATGATGATGATGATGACACTCTTTAATCTTACCATAAAATTTAAATAAATTAGTTCATCATATTTGGCACAAAGAGTTTATATATGAGTTCATCATATTTGGCACAGTCAAATATATTTTGTACATCAAAATACCACCAGGAAGGTGAAAAAGAAGGAACTTATACCCAACAACACTGGCAGATTCTGTGGACAATCAGTTGCTCCACATTTCTGTAAATGCAACAGACATCTTAGTCATGATTTAAATGTCAGTTCTCTTTAAAGGAATGACATTAGCCCAGTCTAATCCCATGTTGTCCTCAGACATCAGCTGTGCAATTCACAGGGTGCAGAAACAGTGATTTAGCAGTGTGCAGCCAGATGTCAGTAGGGCCACAGATGCCAATTACCTTGATGATTCAGGCAAAAATAGCACCAATGGCATGTTCCAGCTGGAGGAAATGGTTGCTGTTGCAGCTCTCTTTGTTGAATACAACATTCAGTTGATGGAAGTGTGGGATCCAGGTCTCTGCTATGGGCTCAGAGGTGCTAAAGGCCTGTTAGGTGAAAAAAGGCTGTAGATTGAGCTTTGCACTGTAAAGTTCTGCCTGCACCACAGACCACTAGTGCAAAATTCATGAGCTTACTACAGACAGCCTCTATAAACCATAACAGGCAGGCCTTTGGCTTCATCGATTGGGAATGGGTTGGTAGCTGGGACAGAAATATAGAGGCTCATGGAACAGCATAAATAGGAGAGGGACTCTAGGTGCACTAGGGCACCTACTGCAGCAGCAAAAGCCAGAAGATGTACTGCTGGTAAGATGTATTCCATGTATGCCATCAGTTAAATATAAGAGAAAAGTGTTTGCCCCCCCTGTTAAAACATAACTTAACTGTGGTTTATCACACCTGAGTTCAATTTCTCTAGCCACACCCAGGCCTGATTACTGCCACACCTGTTCACAATCAAGAACTCACTTAAATAGGACCTGCCTGACAAAGTGAAGTAGACCAAAAGATCCTCAAAAGCTAGACATCATGCAGAGATCCAAAGAAATTCAAAAACAAATGAGAAAACAGTGGCGAAAAAAAACAAATGGTGAAGACATGGAAAAGTGGAGAACCTTCCCAGGAGTGGCCGGCCGACCAAACTTACCCCAAGAACGCAGCGACAACTCATCTAGGAGGTCACAAAAGACCCCACAACAACATCCAAAGAACTGCAGGCCTCACTTGCCTCAGTTAAGGTGAGTGTTCATGACTCCACCATAAGAAAGAGACTGGGCAAAAATGGTTTGCATGGCAGAGTTCCAAGACAAATACCGCTGCTGAGCAAAAAGAACATAAAGGCTCATCTCAGTTTTGCCAGAAAACATCTTGATGATCCCCAAGACTTTTGAGGAAATACTCTGCGGACTGACGAGACAAAAATTTAACTTTTTGGAAGGTCTGTGTCCCATTACGTCTGGCGTAAATGTAACATCGCATTTCAGAAAAAGAACATCATACCAACAGTAAAATATGGTGGTGGTAGTGTGATGGTCTGGGGCTGTTTTGCTGCTTCAGGACCTGGAAGACTTGCTGTGATAAATGGAACCATGAATTCTGCTGTCTACCAAAAAATCCTGAAGGAGAATGTCCGGCCATCTGTTTGTGACCTCAAGCTGAAGCGAACTTGGGTTCTGCAGCAGGACAATGATCCAAAACACATCAGCAAGTCCACCTCTGAATGGCTGAAGAAAAACAAAATGAAGACTTTGGAGTGGCCTAGTCAAAGTCCTGACCTCAATCCGATTGAGATGCTGTGGCATGACCTTAAAAAGGTGGTTCATGCTCGAAAACCCTCCAATGTGGCTGAATTACAACAATACTGCAAAGATGAGTGGTCCAAAATTCCTTCACAGCGCTGTAACAGACTCATTGCAAGTTATTGAAAACACTTGATTGCAGTTGTTGCTGCTAAGGGTGGCCCAAC
Source organism: Hemibagrus guttatus (assembly GCA_033459395.1). NCBI lineage: Eukaryota > Metazoa > Chordata > Actinopteri > Siluriformes > Bagridae > Hemibagrus > Hemibagrus guttatus. The sequence goes on along the minus strand of JAUCMX010000013.1, from coordinate 12,167,701 downwards.
CAGTTATTAGGCTTATGGGGGCAAATACTTTTTCACACAGGGCCATGTAGTTTTGGATTTTGTTTTCCCTTAATAATAAAAACCTTCATTTAAAAACTGCATGATGTGTTTATTTGTGTTATCTTTGACTAATATTTAAATGTCTTTGATTATCTGAAACATTGGCATCTCTAAATTGTCCGTAGTGTGTGATTGCGTGAGTGAATGAGAGTGTGTGTGTGCCCTGCGATGGGTTGGCACTCCGTCCAGGGTGTATCCTGCCTTGATACCCAATGACACCTGAGAGAGGCACAGGCTCCCCGTGACCCGAGAATAGATCGGATAAGCGATAGACAATGAATGAATGATTATCTGAAACATTGAAGTGTGACAAACATGCAAAAAAATAAGCAATCAGGAAGGGGGCCAACACTTTTTCACACCACTGTAGAGTAGAGAGAGAAGCCTGTCAATCAGATGTACCTTGATGTTTCAGTGAAGTAATAAGCTTTGGCAGTCATAGAACCTTTATTTTTCAAAGCTCACTGTGGTGGTGGCAGGTGTAGGCAGAGCAGCATGGCTAAAACAAAACCAACTGCCGATGACAGAGATCCTCCATGATGGATATGTCTCTGTCTGGCTTCTGTCTAATCTCACAAAGTGAAAAATGCTGTCTGATGATATCTGTAGACTTTATTCTCTTCCTTTGACCCACAGATGCCCCTTCCATCTTGAAGTGTTGTGTGTTAGAATAAGAGAAATGTAATAGGAAAAAAAGACTAGTAGAAGAAATAAAAGGTTGTAGATCTGACACTTTAGGGTCTACGAGAGGGTCTTTGCAGGAACTGAGAAATGAGATGCAAGTGTAACAGATCAGTGAAAGTCTGGATTTCCACAGTACTAAAATGAAGGTGAGTGCAAGAACAAGATGGCAAAGATGGTAGTAAAGAAGCATTTAGTATGGGCTCAGTCTTGTCTGCGTACAGATGGCTCCTCTCTCTTTCTCTTTCTCTCTCTCTCTCTCTCTCTCTCTCTCTCTCTCTCTCTCTCTCGTCACAGTCTCTTAAATCAAGATGCAAGATGGTACAAATTGCACAAGTGGTAGAAACTGTAACAAGTTTTAGTAAATGGATTACTATTAAGATGTAAGTTATTGATTTGTATTTTGGAAAAAAAGGTTATTGCACAGTAATTTTATACTTATTTCATAAAGAAACGTTTAGCTGATAGAGATACTCTTATAATATTTGATGCCAGTATCGCAAAGTATTAAGCATTTCAAATGAACTTATTACAGGGAAACTGTGGAATTTGTTCGATTAACAGAGGTGGCATTTCCTAATCCATAATTGTGCAAACATCTAAATATTAGCTGCATAACAATTTATATTCCAAATATCACTGCCAAATTGCAAACAGTTTCATATTTTGCTATTGGAAAAACCTCTATAAAGTGAGTGATTTAATATGCACCCACTTGCACTTGTAGTGTTGAATATAAGACTAGCATTTTGCAGTATAAATAACTACTGTAACAAGTGGACATCTGTTGTCTTTATGTGCTGCAATTCTGTTGGTCAATCCTTTAAGCAAATTTCAGTTCCGCTGCATGTGGAATATTCAAATATGGGTATCTTGTAAATGCTTAATTACATAAGCTGCAAATTATTGAGCAAACTGTATCCTTCTATGGCCCATCTGTCTCCAGATGCTCATCAGGAGGGAATTACACAAACTTGTGCCTCTGAGTCCCCTTGGAGACATTCCTTCCATTGGCATGGCCTTACATCCTGTTCTCAGTCACCATGCCAACACCTTATAAGGAAACATGCATTCATGACTGAGACAAATCTGCACAGAAATAGCTTTTACTCTAACTGTAAGATATGCAAAAAAAAGAGAAAAAAAAAAGCTCACATAATACTTTATATGACAGTTGTCTATATAATATATATTCTCTGAAAATTGTATTCTTATTTTACATGACATGCTGTTTTGCCCACTTATTCAAAGTCTGCAAATAAAGTTTTACTTTTAACTGACCCATATAAAAATATACATAATCTGGGTTTGCTCCTTTAGTTCAATGTCTATCAGATTCTAACACATTTTGTTTCAATATCATAACTGAAATACAAAGTAGAAAATTCATTTCATATTTCATTATACTCTGGGAATGAATAACTTTCATGTACAATACGTTAACCAACCAAAAAAAAGCAAAAGCAAATTAGACAGCATAAAAGCAGCTTAGAGGTTAAGGTGTTGGACTACTGATTGGAAGGTTGGGAGTTTGATTCCCAGGTACACCAAGCTACCACTGCTGGGCACCTGAGCAAGGCCCTTAAGCATCAATTTCTCAGTTGCATTAAAAAAAACACACACACAAGATAAAATGTAAGTCACTCTGGATAAAGGTGTCTGCTAATTGCCAGAAAAGTAATTGTATAAATTCAGCAACAAATTCATACAAACAAAACCAAGGCACAAAACATAACAGCATTAACTAAAAAAATTTAAAAGTCCTTATTGAACATCACATAATCATTGGTAATTTGCTACAGTGCATGTCAGTCTGAAACACTCTGGAAATTCGAAAGCTGGAGGATGTTTACAGTACGATTATGAGCCAAAATGAATCTACCAAATTATCCATTTGCATTTTTATTCATATTAATTTAGATAAGCTCTCAACTTTTAATATAGAGTATGCATTAAATTGCATTATTACTAAATGTTATATATTCACAAGCAATAGTCATAGTTATTATGAGCATATGTAAGCTGAAAACCTGCCTGAGGGGAACCAAGTTATTCAGAAGAAAGAATTACTCCTCACTATAATGACAAGTATTTTGCACTTACTGGCCACCGTAAATATGTTCCTATTAAAGGATGAGTCCCATCACCATAAACACATTGAGAGAGAGAAGGAAAGAGACTCAGAGCAGAGAGAGATAATACAAGCATCACAGGCATCTAGTCGTTAGCCATAATTAAAGCCCATCAGGGATTTTCCTCATTTGATGCTATGATGTTATACACAGATAAGTTGCTGTGCACATGAGTAACCATGAATCCTCCTGGAAGCAATGAATGAGAAAGAAAAAAACAGGAAAAATGGAAAACGCAAATTGATATTATTTGTGTCAGAATGTCTATGCAATGATGAAGGGGGAACTTACTCAAGAGGATAGTGGAATAAATGCAATGAATATTGCATACGGGTTTGCCTTATTGAAAACACTAGAAAAATGCTACTTCAATAACAGTTTCTCCCTTGAGTTTAAACAAACAAAATCACTTGCCATGGAATAATTAAATGTGTCAAGAGGTTGAGATTATGAATCCTAAAAATTCACAGAAAGAGAGTGAGAGAAAGAGGGAGAGAAAGACTTAGCTGCCTCATTCATTTAGCACATATATAGTAAACACTTACACAGGTTTAGTTATACAATAAGATCTACAGTGCTGGCCACTTCTCAGTTTTCTATCTCTATCTCTCTCTCTCCCTGTGGAACACACATGCAGTTGTGCATGGAATTATTGTTGGTGCATGAGCAGCATAACTGTTAGCTGGTTTGATTTATTTGTGTTATTAAGCAGAAGCATGTCTGACATACAGACATGTTATTGATCAGACCTGCCTGGGAAGGGGATAAGTGGGAGTGCTGAGGAGATGGCTATTAGTCTAGGTCAATCCCCCTACAGATTTACTTTTGTGATCAGTGTTCCATGAGCATTATCATATACCACATCTTTGGTGTTTGCATGTAAACATATTAGACCTTTACACAAATCAGAGACTATGTGTATATGTGTTTTTATCGGAGTTGCTAGTGTGCCGGCTTGTTTTTAATTTATCAGGGCCTAAATAAGTACACCCTATAATTCAGTAACATGTAAGAACACCTTTAGAAAAAATGATGTAAACATTTTCTGTAGGACGTTATTAATCTGTCACATCATTCTGGAGAAATTCTGCCCAATTCTTCTTTACAAACATTGCCTCAGTGCATTGATGTTTGAGGGCATTTGTCTATGCTCAGCTACCATTATATCCTGCCACGAGGCTCAGTGGGATTGAGGTCTGGACTTGTCATTCCAGCACCTTGTCTTTTGCTTCTTTGGCCATTCATATGGCAATTTGCTAGTGAGTTTGGGATCACTGTATAATAGCATGACCCACTTTTGGCCCTGAAACAAGCCCAAATTATCCCTCCTCTTACACCAAGCTTGAAAGTTGGTATGAGGTGTTTGTAGTCTGAGAAGATTTGGAACTCTATTGAAGGCTTTCTGTTTGTAAACAATACTTGTTTGTAAACAATACTAACAATACTCAGTGTTGAATTTCAAATTATTTGGAGATCCCCTTAAAACCCAGACTGATGAGCAGAAACTATTGCTTTTTAAAGCTTTTGTATTTGGCATGATGTATGCACCGGAACACCAAACTGCCAAATGTTCTGCTTTTACAGAAGTAGTCGCAGTTCCTGATGATTGATCGCATGCATTTCATTAGTAACATCTGGCTGCTAATTACTCTTTTAATGATTGTGGACATAGGAATGGTGTACTTAATTTTTCCCACTGGGGTTCTCAAATAACCTCAGTTTCCATCTGAGTTTTTAAAACTTTTTTTTATAGAAATCAGTAAGGACCACACAATTGTTATTTAGGCAGCAACAACATACAAATATATAATTAAAGAAGGGTGTACTTTCTTGTTCCTAAATATGTATGTATTTTAATGAAATTACAGAGGATATCGTGTGCAAAAGAAAGTATTTTAGATTAACAGCAACATCAAAAAATTGTCAACAAAATTGTGGTTTCACCTGATTATCTAGTGGCTGTTGAAGATGAGCCGTTCTCTTGTTCCACTACATTTGTTGAATTAATAACAGATCATTTGGCTTCAGGTGCAGTCACGGTCTATGGCCTTCTTGTTATACCCAACACATAGATGTCACTGTGTTCTGCTAGACTTGCATCTCACTAATTTTTCTAGTAAGAGTGCTATACTGTATATACTGTCAGTATATCTAGTTGTCAAAAACAGACACCACCATTAGAAATTTAAGTGCTACTCAATATTTGTAGCAGAATCAGCACCTTCTTTGACTTGCTCATTCTAAACATATTTCAAATCACTAAATAACTTATTTATAATCAATACCAGTAGGTTAAAGGCTTTAAACAGTGCAGCCATTTCACCAGCATTTGCATGCTATGGGATTAGTATAACAACTATTTTTTTCAATCAATTTGACAATAACTACTATTCAAAAATACTCACCGAATATCAGATTTTAAAACAAAAGTGTTTAATAATCTGCCATGCCATTTTAAATACCACTGTTGTCAGTTCAAAGAGCTGCTTAAACTTACTGGAGTAATGATCAAAAGCTAGCAATTGTAAGAAAGGCAATTTTATATAAAGCCTTATGCTGAAAAAAATGTTTCCAACATTTCAAAAGTCAACAATTTAGTTTTCAGTTAAAAATGCAGAGATGAAAGCATGCCATGAGTGTGCATAGCTGATTTCAAGGATGCTTTGAAATACTTTACTATACATTTTGACATTTGATTAGCACTGGGTAATTGTATCTGTTATTACATAGGCATATGTCATCTTTATTATTCTAAAATGTGTTAAACAGTAAAATAATGTAAACTCTTTGGGTTTGAATATAAATAAGCGTGTACTGTGCTGCACACATTTTTGTTTTTATTCTGACCTCCTGCATGTCCACAAGAAAATGGATAGCATTTTTAATAAAAAGATATATTATATGTTATAAAAATATAATAAAATAATAAATATAAAAGTTGTATTATATAATATATATATATTGAAGTATGTATATATATATATATATATATATATATATATATATATATATATATATGTAAATATATAAATAAAAGATATATAAGAAATATTTACAAAAGGTCTGACTCTGTCCATTACAGACACTATTTAAATATAAATACTTTGCTGCAGTATGCAGTATTTGTGTGTAACAGTATTTTAAGATTGTATTGGACAGAGTAAACTGAAAACTGATTCACCATATGGTGACGCTCGTGCACTCATAACACTACATGAATATACTGAGTCATATTCATTCATATTCATCATCACTTTAAACAAACATTCTGTCAGAAAAAAAAGAAAGAAAGAAAAATCATAACTTGAGCATGGAATAACTTGAGCATGATTCCATTAATTAAATTTTTGTTACTCAAATATCAAAATGCACAGCCACTTGAGAACTCTTCTGAGAAAACAGGGTATTGTTGGATATATTCAATAATGCCAGATTTATAATTGTAGCCTGCTGCTTAATTCAACAAAGGCACTTAGTCATAGAGCTAGTTCCAGTGTTGCAATCTGTTATTTATATAATAATTGCCTTGTGGGAAATACTGGAAACATCATATATAGCAAGAGCGTATTAGCTAGCATTTTCTAAAACAAACAAACAAACAAACAAATAAATAAATAAACAAACCACAACCTCAAGAAATCACCAGTGTTATGGGATAAATAAATAAAAAGAATGCACAGACTACACTACTAAAGACTATTGTTTTATCATTTTTCCTATGTAATGTAAAATAATTAACCAGCATAATAAATGTTGTAAAAGAAATGAGATTCTGCTTCTTGAGTTTCTTAACATGCAAGCATTTGTGCCTTCTCTGAATAAATGATAAAAATAAAAGATTTGATTCAATATGCTGAGTAAAAAGATGAAAACTGAAGGCAAACAATGGTGCTAACTATGAGCTATTATCCACCAAATGTGACAAAGATTCCTGATTCCTAAAGTAGGCTCCTCATTATCACTTACACAATAGAAAGAAAGGTACTGTCTGACATTCAGATGAGTGAAATAGACTCCTCACCAACTCTTCTCCCACACTTACCTGCCAAATTATCCACAGTGCCAGCAGTCTCTGGACATCTTCACACACAGTTTCACTTGGTGGCCCACCCTGCAAGAACAAGAGCAACAGTAAGAATAACTGATATGAGCAAACATATTTTGCAATTTATTATTATTATAGTGTTTTTTTTTGTTTTTTGTTTTGTTTTTTCTTCCCTTCTCTGATGACATGGCATTAAAAAGAACTGGAGGAAAAGCAGGGATTCAGACTGCCAAACTGCTTTGTTTAAAGATGAGTTATGAGTCATTCAGCAAGAGATTACACATATGTGTTCTAGCACAGATGACAAACCTAAATATCCAAAATGAATTCAAATGTATCAGACTATTATCATGTTAGATCACTGCACCACTCTATTTTGTATCTAGTTCATGATGTCAGAATTCAAAAAGTTTTGCAAAAAAAAAAAAAAAAAAAAAAGGATATTTAAATTTTATTAGTCTTAGGGATCGGATGTCTGTAAAACAGTTTAGTTGCAAAAGTGAAAACAAGTGTAAAACCGTGTAAATGAAAATGAGTAAATGTTTATTATTCATATTAAGTTTTTTTTTTACAATCAAATAAATGAATTAATTTATACAAACATTGAAAAAAGCAACTATAATTTGATTTAAGGAGGAAAGCACTGTGTCACACAGTCACTGCTCAGTGATGTTTATTTTTAGACATACAGAGCAATTTATCAATCAATAGAACTACTGTCATTTTCAATCGTTTCCCTCTTTATTGCTTCGTTCATTTGCTAAACAGCAGGGCAATTCTTTTTTCACAAAAACCTCCAAGATAATCTCTACCAACAAATAATAATTCATAAAGGAAAGATCGAGAGACTGAGAGAGTGCTAAGGCGAGACTCCACACATCATTTCCCAGCTAGAGGGATGGCGGTTTCTTTCCTTCTTCCTTGAGGACATTGTGATAGCCATTAAAACACAAGTGAAAAGGAATATGCTAATATTAAATAAACCTAAAAGCTATCACTTACTACTTCTGTGTAAATAACCCCAATATAGAGGAAAATTAATGCTCTAAAGTTTGCATTTGTGTATTTGTATGAGTTTTTGCACATACTTGTGTGTTTTTGTGCTTGACAAACCTGACAGTAAAAATTGTAGTCTCCAAATCTGAGCAAACACACAACTAACTTCATCATTTATTTTTTTATTATTTCTATTATACATAACATAATATCATAACAATATCATTCGCATAGTCCCAGCTGATAAATCTTAGAAATAGCCTTTCTTTTCAGGCAGAGGGAATATGTGTCAGCTATAATTAGTACTGAGAGACATACTGTACATATGCAAACATTCATTTGGAGTTATTGTTTATTTTGCTCGACTCTAGCAAATAATATACTAAAGTATAGCCTAATCTGCAAAATAGGCTGTATAATCAAGAACTGACTTCACACCACAAAATCAATATTGATCGGCTAAGATATTTATGGTGTAAAAATTCACTCTGACAGGGGGCTCACTCATAGATTTTATGTCTATTATTAGTAGGAGAAATAATCAACTGGCTGACAAGACATTAACAATAAATCTGTTTCAGTCTTCACACAAAATGTGCCTAGGTGTGCTATTTGACCCAAGGCAGTTTTCATTTGCTCTGACTATGCCTAATGCAGAGTACATACTAAACCAATCATAAGAGCATCCTGTCACATCGACCTCTGGGAATGTCTACTGAACAATATGTCTATCCACAATCACCTGTTTTCACTCTATGAGACTGTTAAAACCTTGTAATATTTGTCATGTCAATCTTCTTGCTGATGCATTGTGTAGAGCCCTCCATTATTTGTGTCTGCTTTTTTACTGTGTTGACTCATTAGGAATGTATTTATGCTATTTCCCCTGTAATTTCCCCTGTAATTTCTAGCTGTGTCTATATAGATTAAAGTTTTTTTTTTTGGATAAATCCTGAGATTATATCAACCTAACTGTTTTGGCCATTACTGAAGGGTTCACTGCAAAATTGATGCAGCTGTAACACTGGATTTGTAAACAGGAGTCACAGAAATAGAAAAGAACTTTGTAAAACATAGTCAGTTAGTACTCACTACTCACTTTGCTCAAGACTCAAGGAAGCGGTTTGGTGTCTAAGGGTAACAAATTTATTAGCTTCTGCCCAGGGATGAAACTGTATATGGCCCTGTAATATACATTTCTCTTCTCCACAGTTCAGACAGATTCCCTCCCAGGCATGGTGCTTGCTTTCATCCACTGAAATAGGTGTTCTGCTGATTTGCAAAAATTTCCAGTTCTAAGACATTTTATAGAATATTGAGGTGCACTTTATTTCATTCACATAGCTACTCATTGCTCAAATATCCAGCATACCTTGCAAACCACAATGCAGGACAAATATGACAGAAACTCAGATATGCAATCACTATTGCAGTGTTATATTAATTTTCCCAATATCCAGGGTTGAATCTGTTGAATTCCTGCTCACTGCCATTTATGGGAAAAGCTGTGAAATGGAAGAGTTCATCTCTCATTTAATCAATCAACATTTACAATTAAGACAACACAGCTGCTTTGCCTCTTGAAGTATTATGAGTCTAGAAGTGTCATTACCCTGGCTCACTGATTATCTTTAATCCCACTAGTTAAAGTTATCAGGAAGGCTTTTTCCTGTCATATCTGTGAGGTGTTGAGTAAGGTCAGGACTGCTAATTTGCCTCTTCTTAGTCTCTGGAACAGCTATTAACCTCTCACCAGAGCAATTCTACTGGATGAAATGTGGACAGATACAGTGAATATATAGTCAAGTAATATGGGCCTCTAGTGCCCCATCAGGCTTAATCAGGCCTAATCCTTCATTAATTAGGTTCCCACCCCTATGATATGAATAGTAGTGTGTTTCTTCCACAATTTCCTAACTTTAGTTACAACAGCTTGGACAACAGCTACCAACTGGCAAGGGGAAAGTCGAACACATGGTTTCTCTAAGCAACATATAGACATTCCTCACATCTTTTTCAAATTGCTCCTTATACATCATCCACAGACTCTTCTGATTGGCAATCAGAGAGTGGTTTGACTGGTTCTGCTTCTTTGGACTCGAGGATAATCAGAATTTGAACAAAAATAGGAAAAAGGTTTGCAGGTTTAAAATGAAGCTTAGATTACTCTTTATTTTATAAACTCTTCACAAACTTCCTGGAAATGAAATTTAAACAAAAGCTTAAAGATAAGTGTCTGTGCCCGGGTTACATACATTAACATAGATGGGGTACAACTGGACAAGCCAAAATTGGAGGTGGTACAATCCCGGTCAGAACAAAACAAAATAAAAAACTATGCTCTCTGTCTTACTGATAACCAAGTTAGAACCATAGAACATTTTCTCAAGTACTCAGTCCCAAACTATAGAAGTGGAGGACCTAGTGTCACTGATTGGCCAGCCATAATTAGTCTTTTTCTGAACAAAATTGTCTCCTACAGGACATAATTACAGGTGGGAAATAGTGAATTGCTAGTCATCAAACTAGCCCTGGAGGAATGTCAACACTGGCTGAAGAGATCAGCCAAACCCATGGTGCCAGCTAAAAGGACACTATCTGAGACAGTTCCTGTGTCCCTGTTGCCCAGGAAAAATGGCCCAGATTTGCTGTGATTTGAAGAGGTGGGTGATTTGTGAGATGGGTTCATGTATCCCTAGCCACAGACACTGCTTACACTGCACACATCTTCTCAGAATGTTATTTTAGGATGTGCACACATACATACAATTATGCTCCTTCTGTACCTAAATTATAGCCCCATCCCTCAGACAGGAAGACAGCCTTTCCCAACACTGAATAGACCTTGATGCTTAAACCTTCTTTCTAGAATTTGTGGCTCATTTCTCTAAAAAAAAGTTAGATATTGCATAAATAGAGCACCATAAAAAATAGTGTGTTGACATGCAAACAGGGTGACATACAACTTGAAAATTTGGTATTTGCCACTGACTTAGAGAGCCCTATTTTAGGTTACATAGAAATTCAATTTAAAAATAAGGTATAAATAAACTATGTGCAATGAGAAATAATTTGATATAGCATGTGTATTATAGTGTAAGTCATTAGAATTAAAGCCAGACACTTTCTTCCAGGTCATGAGAAAGGAGGGGTAGTGGATGAAAATCACCCACAGACATACTAGGGTAATTACTGCAAATGTCAAATTTGACATCAACCATCTGAAAATACATATTCCACTGATTGTGATGTACTGCAATTGTGTAGCTGTTTTATCTTTAAACTACTGCAATCAGTGTAAGTGAAGTAGTGCAAGTGCAGTGACAAACGTACACAATCCCCTTGTACACTAAGATCACACTCCTGCCACTGCTCTCTCTCTCTCTCTCTCTCTCTCTCTCTCTCCTCTCTCTCTCTCTCTCTCTCTCTCTCTCTCTCACACACACACACACACACACATTTTTTCTCTCTATCTCATTGAACTGTACTGATTCAGACCTTCCTCCGGTTCTAATCCAATCCTGATTTGTAACTGTGGGATCAGCTGTGTTGTTGAATCATTGTTGTTGAATCAATCACCTATAGTTGCTCTCTAAATGAAAGTGACCAGGGTCATATCTGACCTCCTGGCTGAGACAGAAGCAGGAAAATGCTAAAATCAGCAAGAATGTTTAAATTGTCATCACTTAGGGATAAATCCATCTGTATCTGCACAAGCTTACACATGGAAGAAAGATAGCAGAACATGTAATGCATCATCAGACACATGAACAAAAGAGAGGGATACAAAGAGGGAAAGAATATACTAGATGTTTAACTAAGAGTATATAGGACAGTGGGTAAATGCCTGCCAACATAAATTTTTATCATAAACATAAACATAAATTGATTATCAATTAATTAATTAATGAATTATAATGCCCCATCCCTCAGTGTGTGGTTTTGAAGCCTAAATTTGGTCAAATTTAAAGTCATCATCTTGAATGAGAATGTGCAGTAGGTCAAAAATGGAGGCAGAGCATGTGCAGTAGATGATTGGAGAGCGCATGTCAAGAGATATAACCTGAAGTGCATTTTAGAATTTAAGATGGTGCATTGATCTCAAAGCACTAAGTGCAGATTATTAATTAATATGCATAAAGCTAAATTGTAGTCATATAATTTGACATTAACAAATCCATTATATTAAGCAAAATAATGTAAGTATAAGTACTTAATGTAATGTAATGTAAATAAACTGCTAAACAGCAATCAACATTTAAACTCAACACAGCCTTAAAAAAGCCAAAGAAACTGTCCCCCATGGCCTAATGTAATGCAATTTCTCTACAAGACATATTGATTTAAGGTAACTATCTGTGTTGTGTCTGTTCTCTTCATGTCTGTATCAGTGTCCATTGGTTTTTCAGCTCCCCCCATGTCTAAAATATATATTAAATTGATTGGATGCTTTAAATTGCCCCTCCACAACCCTGACCAGAAAAAAGTGCTTACTAAAGATGAATGAATGTAAATTTTCTGGAGAAAATATTTAAGTAGGTTGATCTTGGCAACTTTTTTTTAATTTATGTGAACTGTCTGATTCACTTGATTTTTAATACTTCTGCTATTTCTAGAAAGAATATGATATTATAGATTTTGCAATATGTTTTATTCAAAAGTTTCCAAACAGTAACAGCAAACATTTTCTTCAATGATCCTGCTTCAGTTCTTCTTCTTACTACAGTTTTGCTGTATTCAAATGTAACTGTCACCTCAAAAACTAACCCGAAAATACCAGAAGCTGCATCATTTGATATGTGAATGTTTGTCAAAGACAGTTTAAAAAATATTAACCCAGCTGCCACTCCAGAACTTCTGCCCTGGGCTTGCTTCACTAGGTCCGTTGCAGAAAAGCTTCATCTTATCTCCTTACTAAAGCCTTTGCAGTGTGTAAGCCTGTATTTGAGCATGCTTGCATCACATTTCTCTACTCCAAAATCATATTGTCATGTTTCACAGAGCAAAAATGACAAGAGTATGATGCCAGAGAGTGGAAGAACAAAAGAGTAGGGAGGATGGAACAGGATTCCTTGTATAAGCATAAGTGCTGTCATTGGTTAGCTAAGAGCATTTCAAATAAAAGCAATACATTCATTACAGTTATCACAAGACATGATGGAAGTCTCAGAATGCTGATGAGTTACACAAGCGGAAAAAAACCTACACAGTATAATATTGAGTAAGCAAGAAAGATTAGTATTTTGAGGATTTTAAGGGTCAAATAATAGGATTAGAAATTATAACAGAAAATTACTATTTGTCAGTGATTATAGTGGTTTTTGTACGTCCTGATTAAATAATTAAATACATTTGTTCTACAGTCTTTAAATTACATTTTGTAAAGAAAAAAACAACAAACAAACAAGATATATTATTCTTTTACAAAGTTCATATCACAGGCTAAGCTGTATTCTAGCTTGTTAGATGAGAAATCCAAAATTTTTATCTTAATTCTATTATTACATGTCCATTTATCTATTATTTACTTATCACAGCTGTGAATCTACTTACAGGGAAATCTCTTTGTGGTCTCTATGGCACCACCAACCACCAACATCCATCTAATCAGGAAATGCAGTCGTCTCTTCGTACAAACTAACCAAAAAAAGTTTTTATGAAACAGATATTATTTTTATATAACAAATCCATCCATTTTCTGAACCGATGCAGGGACATGGGGAGCCTGGAGCCTATCCCACATGGACATCCTGTAAGGGGTGCCAACCCATTGCAGGGCACAATTACACATACACACACACACACACACACACACACACACACACAGTTATGTTCCTCTGTGAGGAATGACAGCTTGATGATAATGGGGTGAATATATTACACTTCAGTAGCCATGGACAATTTCCTCAGGAGACAGAACAGTGTTTTGCAGCTTTTCTGGAGAAGACACACTAACTGTGGGTGCTCTCCCATCACCCCGTCAGAAACTCAGCAGAGCAGCATGACAACACAGACACCCATCTGTCTACATGATCAGGCACCACAGGCAGCAGGACTTCACATTTCTTCAGCATGCCATGGGTTTAATACATATACTGATGAGTGCAAACCTACATACACTTAATTCTGTATTTATTAATTACAACATGCAGTATGCTCTACATGTTCACCATGTCATGCTTCAAATTTTCTCAGCTGCTGTATAAAGCTTTTGTGGATTTTGCCAAACAAGAGAAATAATGAAAATCAAGGCTAATGCTTGGAGGCAAAAAGATCTTCATGTATGCCAATTAGTGTGCCTGGTATATGGCTATAAGCCATCTATTAGGGCAGGCCCCTTGCCCTATGCACTAGGCACATTGCTCAGGCTAATGACATGTGTTTCCTCATATACATGTGTTTGTCATGTGTTTGCTCACATACATGTGTTTGCTCACAAACATTCTTTGGAGTATGGCCTAAATTATGAATAATAAGGGTGCTACAAAACAACTAATAAAAGTGGAAACCATAAAGAACGTTAGAAAAAAAGAAACTGAATATTTGTATCACACCACCATGTATTTTTAGCATTCCTATTGTTATGGGGCAGGAGAGTGGTTTTGTAGGAGTACAATAAAGACAGTAAAGGAGCAAGAATGGTACAGAGTCCAAATCAATCACTACAGCGTCCAAATCAATGGCTTTCTGTGCAAAAGTGAGCTGTTCAGGTTAATTTTTATCGTCTGGTTGTGGTGAATGAGAAATGAAAAGTCCCAGTAGAATTATCCAAACATGTTGCCTGCTGTCATTCAGCTGATCCTTCTAAAGACCCGCCCAGCCTTAGACTCCACTATCCAGCGGCACACTACATTCAGTTACTGTCAGTCCTCTTCTGTTTGGTGTGTGCACATATTAGGGAACAATCCCAAATAGCATTAGAGCACTGGAGACTCAAGCTCGCGATCTGGTTCATGCTTGCCATGACATCTCTACTGACAGATATATTCCATAGGGTTGGAAAGGTGGGGGTTTAGTTAAATTTAGCTAGATCATGAAATAAACCTGAATTAGTGGCATAAATAGGCACAAAGGCCTTTCCTGTGAGCATCAGCAGGGGGCTTAAGCAACCCTGCATCTTAACTCTCCGCTGCTTTTAATGAGCTACGGTGTCACATTCATTCCAAGAAGGCTCTCATTTGGGAGATCTCACAAAGAAGCAAAAATAGCATCTAGTATGCTAAAAAAACAAGTCTTACTGAAAATAAGCATTCAAAGGTGTATTCTCTGCTCAGCGTCAAGGGTCTTTCCCTGTAGTAATCAAGCCAAGGTTCTAACCTAGCTTTTTTCAGAGGGAAATATAATTAAGATGACAGTGCATTTGTGTTGTTGCATACTCCTGCTCCTGCAGAAAAATCTCATATGGTGATGGTGCTTGGTTCTTTGAGCTCACCCTGTTTCCACTTTCTGCATTACATCATGGTGACTGGACACTTTTAGACATTGTGTAGTTCATATATAAAATTAGGAAGAGGAATACATATGTGCAATATGTAACATTTCACATTTTATGTTTGGTACATCTTGATGCAGAGGCAAAATACAATAATACAGACACTATAATCACGTCATCTTTATTCTTCTCTTTAATGTATGCATGTCTATTTACCACTAACACCGGGTGAACAGGCTATGCCATCCAGAATATGTACATGGTAGAGAGGATATCAGTGGAGTCTATCACTGACAAAAATCTTAACTGATATCCTGCTTTTCATTCTATTTCCTTCATCTTTTCATCTGCTTTTTCTGGCTTTCTCTTTTTCCACACCCTTTATTTCATCTAGTGCAGATTAACTTTGTTGGAGAGAGAGGGGATTGCTGAAGAGGCAGGCTGAAAGGAAATGCACTGCAGTGAGATTTCAAGTGCACTGTATTTTAGCCGCCACTGCCAAATTAGATAATGAAATGAATGGAGGGAAAATAAGTCCATTGGAGAACAGATGAAGTCTAAATTTAAATCCTCCTGACGTGGGTCACAGCCTCTACCATTCTGGGTCTCCTGAAAAATGTACATTATGTTCTAGTACTCAACGTTTTAAGTCCTCTGCCAGAAGGACATTATCTTCTATTCCATGAGTGCACTGTGGTGGTCTTCTAACTTGGATAGTATCCATATCATACCTCAAAAAATATTTAATGCTGTCATTAACTCAAGATATCTTTTTCAACACTGCATGGTCCCAAATTATACTAAACCCATTATGTTTAAATTATATTCATTCACTCACCCTGTTTTGTATTATTTATTGTATGTATTATTAGAATCAGAAACAATGGTTTTAATGTATAAATAGATGAGAAAATAAAGATAGATTTTTTTGGTTTGGATATGGTTTAATGCCTAAGTCTTATATTATAAGTATAATATTGTTTGTTGTAAGTTTTAAGTTGACATAGATCTCCACCCTAAATATATAGAAAAATATCCATTTTAATGTTTGAAAGTATGATCACCAGCAATATACAGCTATACAAAATACAACTCAGGTAGCCATTTGGAACACCATCTTCCAAATTTCACCTTCTGATTAATGAAATGGCTGCCTGCAGAAAATACAATTTATTAACCAAATTATGAAACATGTCAGATATGTTATCTATTAGGAACTTACTAATTACTACTTTTGAAACTATTAGTGAAAAATTTTACATACACATTACATACAGTAAAACCCATTTATCCTTTTCTGTGCTCCTACTACAGGTGTATCCTGCTTGTTCCTCCAGTCTAGTGCAGAGAGTTAAGTCTGTCCCAAGCCTAATGGATTCTCAACACATCACCAGCTGCAAGCCTTATTCAATAATAATTTGCCGAAAAGTGTATGGGCTTAAGTAACAGCAGTGGAGCATCTAATAATTGCAGTGAGAAGACGACAATGGTAGGAAAAAATTTAGCTTCTAAAAAAATGCTGAAAGGCATACAAATAAATGTGTTAAAATGGTAAATAATGCTAGATTTAAGCTATATAAAATGGTTTAGGGTTGTTGATATATGCATGGACATGCATAATGCTCTGCAGAATTTACTATGCTGTTTCTGTTAGTAATATAAAAGTGGAAGAACAAAACAACAACTGTGTTTAAACATATGTTGTGATATCTAGCCAAAAACAATTGCTTTGTCCTTGGTGGTCTATATATGAGGCTGCTGTACTGATATTTGATTAGACTTTAATATCATGCTTAATATGTGTTTATATGTAATATGTAATATTTATTTCTCTAGGTACAGACATATTACATCTATATTGAAAAACAATCTCCCACATATTCATTACAGTGTTCTGAACATGTTTTGAACCTTACACATGGTCCATGAATCCTTGATTGTTTTCTAACTATGTTACAGTTGATCTATCTGGCATAGAATATACAGTCTTCACCCATCAGCCACAGCATTAAAACCACTGACATGAGATGAAGTGAATAGCATTGACTGTTTCATTACAATGTCACCTGTCTGGTGCCATTCTATGTAATGTATTAAACAGCAAGTGAACAGTCAGTTCTCAAAGTTGTTGTGTCAGAAGCAGAAAAATAAGCAAGCATAAGGATTTGAGTGACTTTGACAAATTGTGATGGCTAATTGACTGGGTCAGAGCATCTCCAAAAAAACACATCTTGTGAGGTGTTCATGATATGTAGTTAGTAGTCGTTAGTGGTTCAAAAAAGGACAAATGAACCAGCAACAAGTTTCAAGGACACTGAAGACTCATCAATGTGTGTGGGGAGTAAAGGCAGGCCTGTCTGTTTCAATCCCATAGAAGAGGCACTGTAGCATAAATTGCTGAAAATATTTACTGCTGGCTATGATAGAAAGGTGTCAGGACACACAATACATAGCAAGTTGCTGTGTATGAGAGGGCGTAGCTGCAGACTGGTCTAAGTGCCCCTGCTGACCCATGCCAACCTCCTTCTATGGGCATGTGAGTATCAGAACTGGACCATGGAGCAAAGGAAGAATAGAATAGAATCTATTCTTAGAATAAGAATAAGGAATAAGAATAAGGAAGAATATAATAGAATCTTTATTGTCATTGTAACATTCATTCATTGTCTACCGCTTATCCGATCTATTCTCAGGTCATGGGGAGCCTGTGCCTATCTCAGGCGTCATTAGGCATCAAGGCAGTATACACCCTGAACGGAGTGCCAACCCATCCCAGGGCACACACACACTCTCATTCACTCACGCAGTCACACACTACGGACAACTTAGAGATGCCAATCAACCTACAATGTATGTCTTTGGATCGAGGGAGGAAACCGGAGTACCCGGAGGAAACCCCAGAGGCACGGGGAGAACATGCAACTCCACACACACATGGTGGAGGCAGGAATCGAACCCCCAACCCTGGAGGTGTGAGACAAACGTGCTAACCACCAAGCCACCAAAACACCATGCACAACACCCCCCCGTCATTGTAACGTGTACAACGAAATAAAAAAATGCTACCCAATCAGTGCATCACTCATTATATTATAAAACTAAAAAAAGGACCATAAAAATAAAAATAAATTGTGAAAGGAAGGTAAATAGGAAGAAGATAGCCTAGTCTGATCTATCATGTTTTCGTTTACATCATGTGGAAGGCTGGACGTGTGTGTGTGTGTGTGTGTGTGTGTGTGTGTGTGTGTGTGTGTGTGTGTGTGTGTGTGTGTGGGGTTTTTTTATGTGTGTGTTGCTTGCCAGGGAAATTGATGGCACCAGGATGCACTATGGGAAGAAGGCAAGCTGGCGGAGGCAGTGTTATGCTCTAGGCAATGTTCTGCTGGGAAACCTTGGGTCTCAGCATTCATGTGACTCTTACTTTTACACGTACTACCTACCTTAACATTGTTGCAGACCAAGTACACTCCTTTATGACAACATTCAGGTCAGGCTATTGTCAGTACTTGCATTATCCATGAACCACAAACAAGTGGCAGAAAAGTGGGTCAGTGCATCAATGAACTGAATGAATAAACTCAATATATATGGTTGATAATACCAAAATCCCTTACTCCTACTGTATTTTAAGCATCAAATTTTCATAAGCAGTCGGACATTTATAGCATTCTTGCTATCAGAAGTGGCAGAACTAGTGATAGTATTTCAACTCCATCCCCTTGTACTTCAGGGACTGCAGCTATGAAACATTCAAAAACTACTTTGTTTTTAAGTGTGGACCATTTCCTTAGTGTCTCACTAAGCATTCCATCAATCTCATGACAAAAATACTAGTACAGGCCCACATATAATGCATGGTTATTTACCCAGCAGTAATCCTCACACAAAAAATCTCAAATTCCACTGAGCAAAAATGATTGCTTATTAATTAAAATAAAGTTATAGGAAAAAGCTCTGAATTCTAACCTCAATTTTTACTTAATTGCTTGTAACTTTATATGATTTGGTTAATAATAAAAATCTGTTTCTTCTTTTTTCACCCTTAAAAATCATTTCTCCCTCTCTGCAAAATTGCACTATTCTTACCTAAAGAGATCAGAGTGATGCACGACTTTTGGTTTCAGTGAGAAACATGCCTGCAGGATATAGCTGGAACGTGTCCACTCTTGTCTCATCTGGGCCACTCGACTCCAATACCTCATTATGGCTGCAGTGTGTAAGCGTTGCTTTACTTGTTTACTCAATGTGTTTTTATGTCGACACTACACTGTGGTCCACTGGGATGCTCTATGGAACATAGCAGAGTCAGTGCCGGCAAGCAAGACATCCATCAATGGCAGATCTATTCCTCCCATATGCATAGGCATAAATTACAATACACATCTCGTTAAGTCTGTGGTTCCTTGAGAGAAAAAAAGGGTGGGGTGGTGCTGGGTGGGGGGAGAGGCAAGAGAGAGGGCTGATGGACTAGAGGACTGATTGGCCCAGAAAAGCTTAATGTAGGCAGAAAAAAGAAGAGTGAACAGGAAAGAGACAGAGAGAAAGGGGGTATCTTAAATGGAGATTATGGAATCACACACTGATTTCACTAATATAGGTGAATATCCAAAAAAAGACCAGAAAACACATATAGGAGAGGGAATGGCTGGATAGACTGAAGGTTGTTCTGGGTTGTCGTTGTTGGCTGAAATGGGTATTCAGTGTGATGGAGGGTTGTTGTGCTCTGACAGCACGCAGCTGTGTGTCAGTGCTGTATTGTTGGGCTGGAGAACTGACTGGCTCAGAAAAGCTTAATAGAGGCAGAGCAAAATAGGAGCAAGTGTGGAAGAAAGGATGAAGATAGAGACAGAAAGGGAGAGAGTATGGGAAGTTTTTTTTTTTGGTATTTGACCCTTTGCCTCAATGAGTTGAAGCACTAGCATCAGTGAGTGTTTTACAATGTAACTCATAAAAAAATATGCATTTTAATCAGCCATGATTGCCAGATCAATGTGTGAAATATTCTCAGTGCCATCTTACTTTGATGGAGTGCCATTTCAGTACATATACACTCAACTAAAATGACCAAAAGACACATAAATGCAACTGTGATATTGCAGTGAAAGAATTCAGTCTTTCATGTAGATTTCAGTAGGTAAAATGCTGTTTCAGCTTTCACTGCTTCGATCACGACTTTACTGTGTGACTTTTCAAGCCTGCACCCTCAGCTTCCTTAATGTTCTGCTACTAAGAATACCATCTGTGCTCTGGATTTATGGATCACGCACATATGTGTACCTTTGTGTCACTGTGTGTATGTGCTTGTGTGTGCATATATGTTTCTGAGTATTTGACAGATAACTTGTTACCTAAGGCACAGTGGCAAAAGAACACAGTGTCACAATTGCTCCATGCCTAAATAAAGGAATTGTCTGGTTCTTTTAAAACCCATAATTTATAGAACAGGCATTTAAAGCATTTACAATGGAAATGGGGAAAAAAACATTTAGATAAAGCAGACATGAAGAAGACTGAAAGAGTCTTAATGTAAATTGGAAAAAACATAAAAACAGAAATAAAGAGAGAAGAGAGGGAGTACATGAAAATTGATTTTCAAGCATGCACCTTGTACCAAGAGGACATGGGAGAATGAGAATTTGAGTAGAAGTGAGAAATGAAGAAGAGAAGGAGGATGCAAGAGAAAAGACAACTGGCCCAGGCTGAGAAAGCCCAGCATGGAAGTGTGTTGGTGTTTGAATCCAGGAGAGATTGCCTGAGGGAAGTGTTACCCTGTGTGCCCTCCACTACTTCAACCCACACTGCCCTTTTACAAGAAGGTCTCTGAAGAGATAGCCTGCAGTTTTCTCCTGAGCAAGAAGCCTTTTGATAAGAGGACTACAAGAGACTGGCAGCTGCAATAAGAGCAAACTAGGTAGTGTGCACTTATAATTCTGCCTAATGTAAAAATACAAAGGAATATGCACATGCTGAGAAACAGTCACATAAACTGTTTCACATGAACAGAACTGCATATGTCACTTTTATGGCATTTAAAACATTATAAACATAAGGTGAACACATTACAACTACATTCCATCTTAATATATATATATCTGTCTGAATCTTAATGTATGTTTTATGTCTTAACAACTCTTTCACAGGCACGTGCATGGTACATTCCGCATAATCTGTAATCTTGTATTTAAAAATTATGGTCTAAAAACATTTAAGAAGGAGTTTCCATATCTTTCTAACACTAACGCACAGCCTGTGTTGTTTGATTCCTAGATCATAGTAAAGTATATCAAGTAAACATGGAAGCAAAATATTCACAGCATGATGTGTGTGTGTGTGTGTGTGTGTGTGTGTGTGTGTGTGTGTGTGTGTGTGTGTGTGTGTGTTTTGTGTGTGTGTGTGTGTGTGTGCGCAAAAAAAATTGTGAATATAAGCAAGAGCTCTATGCCTCTGTCAACTCAACATATTATATTGGGTTAAGGGTATTTAACTTTAGTTCTGGCTTAATGGTCTACTGAAATAAACAACATAACACTCTGGAATGAGTAAGCAGGATATAACCTTTAATATCAACAAATATCAAATTTAGCCCACAGCACTGTTGAATTCTCAAATCTGACTGTTTTAATTTGGTTCTTTATTTTATTTTATTTTTTTTGGATATAACATGAATGATAGGTTAATATTAATGTGCTCATTCTGATATGGGATTGTTTCTATTGTAACAGAGAGACTTAAATAGTAGACTAAGACTAATAATATACCTAATAAACCTTTGTAAGAGTTCAGGGGAAAATTCCATAACTTGAGGCAAGTTCCCCTCATCTGTTCTGGATGATCAGTTTTCTACTTTTTGATGGTCTAGAAGCAACTAGCTTGGTGCTAAGAATAATTTAATAAAGGGCATAAGGACATGGCAAGAAAAAAAATCTTGGTCATTAATACAATTCAAGATGCAGGTATTCAATAAAGAGCCAGCACACATCAGAGGCAGTATTCTGAACTTATTCTGAACTGTAAGTGTGTAATAGTGCTCTTGGATTTGCTCTTGGGATCATTTTATTGGCAATGGGAGGAAAAGCCCAGCTTTACAGCTTTAGGAATAATATTCTAATCTGCGCCAGCCCAGTCATTCATTTGCATTTTTGACACTTATGGGTGCACAATTCATGCTTAGAGAATCATTCATATGACATTCATTAATATGGTTCATTTGTGGATTGATAGCTGCCATTTTAAATTGGATTTAATGAATGGCTCACCATGAGGCCATGAGGAAATGTGATCTTACAACTCACTCTCAGTTCCAATAGTAACTCTCTCGTCCTCACTTTTTGACCACTCAAAGTCAGTCTTCATTTGACTTTGCCAAGTAATCCCATTCAAAGCCATCTTTTCCCTTTTAATTCATCACTGACTTTTATGCACAATTAGAAAGTTTGATTTAGCTGCAAGTTCAGAAGAAATGAAATTTAAAATTGACCAGAGGAGAATTTCAAATGAGCAAAGGAAGATTAATATTACTGTGAGTGAAGAAGAGATCACTCATGATGCTTTTTATTTGGTATGGAAATGTGAGCAATTAGCCCCCAAGCTAACCCAGTAGGAGTGTGAAATAAATAGTGCTTGTGAACAGGGAACTGGCTTGAATTTGTTTTTCCGTATTCTTCTATATTCTATATCATACAAACAAGGAAATAGTTGGAAAATCACTTTGAAGTAAGTATAATTAGGAAGTAATACTGTGGCTATAATGTCCTTGCAAAAGAAGAGGTAACTCATGCATGTCGAGAGGGAGAGGGAGGGAGATTCATTTAGCTCATGGACATTTAGTTTTAACAAATCTCTTCTATGAACATTCTGATTACTAAACTGACAGATAGACACTGGAGATTAAATACCACATCATTTTATATTTTCTGTCAGGGAAACTCGTCACCACCAATCAGATTTGATATACATTTTAGATTCAGCAGTAAAAATCATTTTGTGACATCAATGTGCAATTAATGACCACGGGGATAAAGACAAGCCTTAATCAATTTTGAATTAATTGCTACCCATATCTCATTATAGTTTTTAAACATGTCCTATATTAAGGACTAAGTTTGATCATCTCACACTGAAACATGCTACTGAGCGAAATTAAGGTCATGTGCATATGTAGAGCAGGTTTCTAGGAATGACTATTTTTGACACTGACAAAAATGTCTTGCAAATGAGCTCCTTTATTATTCTACGTCTGTCTCTTTCTCCTCTCCTCTATTCTTGAAGCTAAACTGTCACACTGCTGTTAATATCACACCAGGTTATTATAGATTTTCTCCTGTTTTGTCACATCATCCAGAGATTAATAAGTATGAGAGTAACCTTTAGAATTAGAACAGGAAAATTCCCTGTTTGCAACAAAGAATAGACAGCAGGCAGAGCAAGGCCAAATGCTGCTGCGCCGCTGGGGTGAGAGGTCTGGCAGGAACTGTAGGACACATGCCAACATTCTGGCATCATTTGCCTATCCTCAATTGCTAATATCACTCTGTTCAGCTCAACACCACCCTCCTTTAGCAGGGGACAGACTCAAAACAGCCATTCTGTGGGTGTATATCAGCAGGGTTTGGGTAAGAAAGGAGAGAAATGAAAGAGGAGGTGAGTAGAAAAGAAGATAGAAAAGTGGGAGAATTTGACAGGGCCGCGTTGCACTCTGCGGAAGCTAGATAATGATATATATATATATATATATATATATATATATATATATATATATATATATATATATATATATATATATATATATATATATATATATATATATATATATATATAAAAAGTTACAGAAGGATAATCAAAATGACTGTGTGTGTGAGTGAGTGTGAAAGAGAAAGACAGAGACAGAGAAGGGGAGAGATGGTGCAGAAAAGAAGAAATATGATACAGAATGACAAGACAAACCAGGTGAGAAAGAAAGACAACCTCTAGCAAAGAAAAAAAGCAGAAAAAGGAGTATGAAAAAAATGAAAGAAATAGAGAGATGGGCCTTAGTGGACATCAGGGCATGAAGTAGAAATTGGATTGCACACACTGGAGTGTGTCCATAAGTCTACCACATCATAGCACCTGCCATGTTTTAACAATCTTCACAGGCCGTAAGTGACCAAGCCGAGGGACTTCACATAAACGAAAGAAAGAAAAAGAAAGCAAGAGGTCCAAAAAAGAAAGAGAGAGATCTGTAGTAGCTCTGAAAAGCTAAAATGTTGATTTGATTTCTCTCATGATTAATATTATGCTAGAAAAAGGTGCCTTGGATGACAGGAATCAGCTGTCTGTATCTGAGCTGTTTAAACACACACACCCCTGTGCCCTAGAGCCCAAACACACACAAGCTCTAGCACAGCAGTTACCTACACTGTGACACTCCACTCAATCACCCATATCTCTCTCAAGAACTCCTTTGATTTATATACACATGCATAACCATGACAGGTCACAGTTACATGCTCTTATCATGATAGCTCGCACAACTTACACATCAGAAAGAAGACCCATGAGCATAGGTCTAATATGTGCTAGTGCAATGGAGGCGCTGCTGTATTAGTTTAGAATATGTCTGACTAAGATGATTGTTCTAATCAGTACCTAGAGGGCTGGAAACCTAATATACTTTAAGCTGAAATTATTCTCCAAAGAACTGGTGGCTAGACTCAGTGGTTCACTGAAAGTGAATTCCCTGACTCATTCGAGGTGCAAGTACTTAATTTAGTCCTGTAATTTCTATAAATGAACATAATCAAGTATGTTACCTGAAAGGAAAGAAAGGAACTCTTGTTCATATGTATATGTATTATATAGGACTATAGCCTACCGCATATTATTTTATCATAATACTACTACTAATAAAAATAATAAAAACAATCATCATCATAATCAGAACCATTTGGATTGGTAAAATTGAATTTGTTAGCAGCATCACATACATCATTCTTTACAAGACAACAAACTAGGCTGTAAGGGTTCTCACTGGATTCTGAGAATGCATTTCATGTTAGCTTTAGATTTATATTTTAGGATTTCACCTGGTTGACTCTAAACTGTTGCCTGTAAACCTTCACTGAACTGTCCCTTACCAATCCGTACACTTCTATGTCTTTCCTCTGGAATAGTTAGCGGGGGTCTTTAAACCACAAGCTGTTTAACACAATCCACAAAGGTAAACAAATAGCAATTAAAACTTCAGATAATTATAATGTGAAATTCTACAGTATGTCTAATTAAATACAGATTAACTTAAATTTTCTTTAGAAAGTGAATTGGGTAAAATGTACTCTGAAGCCTCTGAGAGTTAAAGATCAGGGCATGTTTACTGGCCTGCAGTTTGTCAGACAGCTATCTCAGAGCATTGATCATTAAATTAAAAATTTTTATGATTTCTATACAACAATAAATCAAATCCACTCATATCAATACCTGATACCTCAGCACCCAAAATGACACTGAATACTAATTACTGCCTTTCTATAGCTCAGACATATTCAGTTCAGGCTTTAAGTGCTCAAATAACTTTTTCAAAGCTCTCTTTGATTTATTCTCTTTTGTAACCCTTATATCACATTTATGCAATAGCTGAACATTAGCTACAGCTTAGTACAGTGAATATCCACTTGCAAAATATAGCATTTTAGATAACTGCTATTATGAACATCTGTCACATTATTTTATAATTACCGTTTTTCTTTTTGGATTATTATTTTCTATAGTAAAATCAGAAATTTATACATTTTAAATTTAAATGATATAAACTCAGATTGTCACAAAACACTGAACTGACTAAGCACACTGGTCGTGCCGGTGTAGAGAAATCAGACTCAATGCGGAGATAGACGGCGGACAGGGGTTTTATTAAACAAAAGACACAGATCCACACAGACGTAACACAAAGACGAGGACTAGCAACTAATGAAGACAGACGGCCACTATAAATAAGGAACATGATTAAGACACATTAGGAACAGGTGAACAAAGGCGGGAACACATTAGGGATAGGCGTGGCTAAAACGAACACATGATTGAATAAACAAAACCCCTGCTGAAGGCCCCCTAGTGGTCCATCGGGGGCACTTGCCCCGTAACACAGATAGTAGGGGGGCACGGTGGCTTGGTGACTAGCACGTTTGCCTCACATCTCCAGGGTTGGGGTTTCGATTCCTGCCTCCACCATGTGTGTATGGAGTTTGCATGTTCTCCACGTGCCTCGGGGGTTTCCTCCGGGTACTCTGGTTTCCTCCCCCAGTCCAAAGACATGCATTGTAGGTTGATTGGCATCTCTAAATTGTCCGTAGTGTGTGATTGTGTGAGTGAATGAGAGTGTGTGTGTGCCCTGCGATGGGTTGGCACTCTGTCCAGGGTGTATCCTGCCTTGATGCCCAAAGACGCCTGAGATAGGCACAGGCTCCCCGTGACCCGGGAATAGATCGGATAAGCGGTAGACAATGAATGAAACTCAGATAGTCAGATAATAATGATATGTGGTGCTCTATAGTACACGACCAATGTATATTTGTAAATATTTATTATTTCCCAACTGAATAATGGTAGAATTCCTTAAGCTCCCAACTCAGCCATGCCACAGTAAAGTTGTTTCAAGTTTTAATCCTGTAAAGCCGGACATGAGTCATATGTCACAGCCATTCACAATTCTGTCAAAAAACATGTTTTGTATTCATTGTTTGACAAGGTTTGATTTGGGGGAAAAGGCAAGTTGAGGTTAAAGAGGGGATAGATGTCAGGAAGGATAGACAGAAGGATAATTTAGAGCATGCTGAGATTTGCTATAGACCAATATGCTTTGAAATGACTTTGAAAGTCAATAAATAAACTATGTGTAAATACAAGGTATTTACACATAGGGTCAGTAAGGTCATAGCCCACTAAAGGACTATAACAGTGATTCACAAAGCATGCTTACAACACCTGATCAAATAGGCTAAGTGTTCCTTTAACATCCACTTTCTTAAATTCAGTTCTTAAGTCTCATTCATTAAAAAAATATTTTTACTAATAGTATTTTGCTGAAATACTATTTCTATAACTATGTAAGTATTGATTAGTCATATAATGCAAGATTCATAATATAACCCAATTCTTTGCATTTATAAATAGAAATAAATGCACCTACATTGGCATTAGCAGAGTGGAGTTTAATAGCTGATCATCATTTTGGTACAAAAATACAGTCTCTTAGCACAGGCACAAGGGAAAAATAATAGTTTTCTGAGAGTATACATTCTCACTTCATGTCCAGTACCAGCTCTTAAGAAAGGTTGGTTGAAGAGCACTTCAATTATATACTGTAAATACGTTAATTTGCCAAATGACTAACTAAATGCCAAACAAAGTCACAATCATTTTTGTCTGAAACAAATAAGAACAAACAACTCAGACATTAATGGCCCATTACACACAGAGCATCATATAATTAACAGAATTTAATGAACTGGCAGACTCACCAAATTTACTGCCATGCCGAGACAAAGACTTCCAGACTTCTCACACATGATTGAACACAAAAGTCTAAAAAAACACATTTGTTGCCATTTTTGTGAGTCAGCAGTTTATTTGAACCACTGAAATATTAAAGAGAAATCTACAAGTGAAATCTAATTTTGTGTCATTATGAAAATGTCAGTGCACTTAGTTCCTCATTCCTTTCAAAGGAATGAGAGAAGGTAGTTTGATTGTGTAATATAGCTGCTGGTCTGAACATACCTCTTTGTGATACATTCATGGAAATAGGGTTGCAAGTGTGTAAATATATATGGAACAAGATTCTGATGCATGTCTGTGTGTGTGCATGTGTGTGCGTGTCAGCAGCTGTGACAGTTTCTCATTTGAAAGAGTGCTGGAGGGCTGCACAGACTGGCTGCTCTGGTCATATCCAGTCATTAAAGGGGGCTGAGAGCTTCATACACAGGGCTATTTTAAGAGGAAGTTACATTAATGAACTCCGATAAGAATAATCAGCTTCACCTGCACTGCCCTTTTTTCTGCTTTCTCAAATAACCCATTAAATGAATATTCTTCCTAGCCCTGCCATTAACATTCTGTCCCCACCCCCTATCTTGCTTTCCTGTGAGAGAGGAATCACTGAAGCTCACCTCCATTAAACAGGTGCTTTACTACGTGAGAAGCAGGCAAGCATGAGCATGTCAGGTTTTTTTTCCTCCAGCCTATTTTAACCTTTCAAATTAGCAGGTAGAATTAATATAGCAACCCAGTGCCATGTCATATAAAACAGATGCCTCCCAGGTGCAGCTGAGGGACAAAGTAAGAGCTCTGCAGCACCTACAGAGAGAAAGTGTGTGTGTGTGTGTGTGTGTGTGTGTGTGTGTGTGTGTGTGTGTGTGTGTGTGTGTGTGTGTGTGTGTGTGTGTGTGTGTGTGTGTGTGTGTCTTGAATTAAGAATGAGGGACCAAAAAGAAAAGGAAACTAGCACTTAAAAGGGCTGATCATTCACTCGTTCTCCACCCTGAATTTTGGTCATTTGTCTTTTAGTACCATTTTGAGACTGATATGGCACCCACATTCCAGAGTCATTAAATCAGGCCTACTTTGGGCTTTATTGGCTTCATGACCCAGCTGCTGCAGCCCATTCTGCTGCTGATGAGACATCTGCACTTTTACATAGCAGTGTGCCGATGGAGTGTGTTGATTAGAGACTGTGAATTAGGATTTTTGTTGGTGAGGCAGCTTTTTGTGACTAACAAGACAGCAGTGGTGAAAAGTTAAGTGTAGTCCATCTCTTAATTCATGTTTTGGTTACAGTTCTTCTTAAACAACAGCTATTGTATGGGAGTTAATCTTTATAGACCTGCTCCTCTGATTTTGGCTCATCATCACTGCTGAGGTCTTCAAAGAAACGCCCACAAGAACACTGAATGGCCGATTTATGATGTCCACTAGAGTATTGAGAAAGACTGAGGGGCCGGGGCAGAGTGCTGATTGATTAGAGCATTGACTTGGAGAATGTGCTGTGCTCATCCTGTAGGAAGTGCTGCCAGTGGGAGACCTCTCCAATGAAACCTTCCCACATTCTGACATTCAGGTTGGGGACATATATAGATAATGAGGTATTAACATGAGCGTTTGATTGTTTGGCGCTTGTGTATAAAAGAGTACGTGTGAGAAAGAAAGTGTGTGTGTGTGTGTGTGTGAGAGAGAGAGAGATGAGATTCAAGATGATAAGCATGATTGCATATGCAGTCTGTATGCATGGAGGTTAATTTTGAGCATGAGTTAGTGCATACATTTTGTATGTGTGTGTGTGTGTGTGTGTGTGTGTTTAAGGGACTAAAATGAGCACAGAGCCTGAAGTGTGTGTGGTTGTCGATAGAGTTGACATGAGTGAATGCTGTTTAGCTGTTTTTAGATACAAATACACATTTACAAATTGAACATCAGCTTCGATGCCATATATCCATTTATGCTAACCAATCCTAATTTAGAACGTAGTTACTGATTGTTCAATGTGTTTTTACAAAGAAATAGTAAGAATATTAGTAACAAGTATACATCCCTTTTCCACATAATCTCAGCTCTACCCATTCATAGCTCTTCTCTCAAGAAAGAAATCTTCCATATGATACATGTGCATGTTAGAGAGAGAGAAGGGGATAACACTGAGAATCTCCTTCATTCTCTAATTTCCCTTTTTCACTGTATCATATCCCATAGAATGTATACCTTCAGGAGATGAAAAATTGATGGGCGGATACCATTATTGCAGGAAGTCTGTAGCAGTTTATAGGATGAATAGTCATGCTTGCCTAAACTGGGTATTACACAGACTAATCTTCCTTTTTCAAAGGAAGCCTTTATGACATTACAAAGAAGAAGGTCTTCCTCTGAGTCCTTAAACTGTTTGAAAAAAATGACATATTATATGAGATATGAACACAAACTGCTCCCTCTCACACTGTTTTCTCCATGTTTCTCTCTCTTGATGACTAACACCTGTGTGCTATAGGGGTTCTGTGTTTGATGATTTTTTTAATACTTGTACTTAATACTTGTCATAATACTGTCAATGGGGAAAAACCTCCTACACACTGGATATCCAATAGGAAATACATTCTAAAGCAAAAAGAGGTGAAGGATGCACAAATCAGCCTTAAGAAAATAAAGAAAAAAGAAAAATACTGATACTAGATGGATGGCAGGCTTTAGTCCCTGTTGCTGTCCATGCTGCACCTGCTCTGCTGAAGTCTGCTATGTGCTAATGACCCAGGAGCCTCTGGGGATTCCACCATTGTCATTCTCGAATAGTGAAATAAACAAGCTTGTAGATGACTAACATTTCCTGGAATCCACTACAACACACTGCAAATCTATTTTTATAACACTGATCATTTCTTCAGATTTGATAATTTCATAATTTTTATCATCATCTGTTTAATTTTGTCACCATCAACATATACTATATTACATCTGGATGTCCAGAACAATTTTTAAAACTTTCATTTATGAAAGGATGAAGAGAGTGTTGGAGATGTGAATGGTAAATAATGTAGTGCCGTTGTGCAGACATGAATCACTCTGCATCATCCACCAACAAACAAATGTCATTTTTCCAATCAGGCCCATATATTCATCACACTGGAGCCCCTGACAGGGGAAGAACATAAAATGAGCAGTCTAATTTGTCTCCCCAAGGCAATACCACTCCATCATTCTGATGCACTTTTTCATATTTTGTTGGAAAAGGAGAAGAGGCCTTTTGGTGGGGTGGGAGGCAATGAATGGCTATATTAATAATATATTTATATATTTATAATTACCGCCTAACCAATATGTACAGGGATATACTTTAGATGAGTATAATCCCATGATCAGAACAAATTATATATATTATTTACAAATTATAGCAAATTATTATATATATATATATATATATATATATATATATATATATATATATATATATATATATATATATATATATATATATTTTTTTTTTTTTTTTTAATTATCACCTTCTATATATATAAAATATATAAGTCTTCTTGTCACACCTGACCTGTGTACCTGAAAGTCTTTAATGTATGGAGAGCTTGAACTGACACAGCCTACTAAGCCTCAGAATGGGCATTTTGCCAACAGGAAGCTTTCTCAAAGGGATGACAGTGTGTGGGTGGGTGTACTTTGGCTGTTTCATGAAGACAAAATGGAGGATTACCACTGGACTTATGGAAGCAGTTCACTTGCAGCACATATATACTGCATGTAATTAATATCTGGAACCTAAAATTATAAATGCCAATTTACCAGACTATATGAACTTTGATGCAATATATATAATGCCAGTGTACTGAATCTGTAATTGGTCTAATAATAAGTCAAACATAGATTATTTGGGGAATCTGGAATGGCTCATAAGAAAGTCAATGAGAAAACTCAGTTACTTTATACAAATGGACTTGTTAGACAAGGTGCCATGCATGTTCATGCGTAAGTGTGAAAGTAGGGAGTGGACACTTAGAACAATATTACTAGACCACAGAAGTTACTCTAAGTAACTTAGAATAACGGTTAGAGTTACTCTAAATGTCAACCATATACCCTTGGTTTAATCTCCAAGATTAAGTTAACCATGGGGTACCAGACTTCAGTAAACACCTATACATAATAATAATCATATTTATTCCCCAGGTCCACACAAGCTCTTGTACCTTCCCACTCTTAATTTATGTTTTTTTAATCAATTAAACATAACTTGCCCCAGTATTGTTGAGCTCAGGTGAAGTTAGCTAATGGGATATTGGTTTTCATTGACTGTAGTGCATTAAATCTCAAGCTGCAAGTTTATGTGTAACTGTCTGAGCCCACTCTAGCAATTTTCTGCAGACATAAAAGTAGTTTCATTAGGCTAGCCTGGAAAAATTAAAGAACATTAAATGTGGTTGACTATAATTACTTTAATTAGTTAATTTGTCTTTTATTACATAATTAATTCATTTGTATTCTATTTTAATTAGCTGTCCTGGGTTAATTGAAGTACAAGAACACATAGCCTATAATAAGGTTAACTAAGACAATCATGAAATTAATGCTAAAGAAAATAACTGTGATTATTTTAGCCATTATGGTTGAGACCAGTATCACCTCTAATGCTTAGTATACTATGCATAATAACACGCCAGTGGTCATAAGTGTTAAGTCAATAAGTTTCTTCAATTTCTAGTGCATTTCTATTTCTTTAATAGTGAAATTCTTGATTTCATTATAATGTAAATAGTCTGTAGGTGTAATTAAATAAGTTTAGCGTCTGGAGAAAAGTGAGCTCCATCGGTTTGAGTTTGGCAGAGATTTCAGCACTACAGGGGTTGTGGACAGCTCCATGTGCATGAGGCTGAAAATCCCCACTCAAATCAACACATTCGTGCCATGGCCAAAAATGACGAGAAGTCACACACTGCATAGCTTCTCACACGATTACACAAATCCGATAAGCAATATTTCATTCATTTTAAGCCTAGACATTATCTTGCGGTCAATGCGTAAATATCCGCCATAATCTCATTTTTTTTTTGACAAAATATCAATGCTTGGGGGAAAGGAAAAAGAAAAAAAAAACATATTTAGTCTGATGTCGCAGTCAAACAAGCGACAAACAAGAAGCAACAGCCTGCATCCCTTCCCTGCAATAAACCAATCCATATTGGCAGAGCCGGCGTGCGATTAATGATCATAAGTGCAGGGTCCATTCAAACTGCGCAAGGGATCGAGATGGAGGAAAAGAAAGCTACTGAATGGTACTTCGTACTTTTTTAAGAAGCGGTAATTTTATGATTAATGGGGAGAGTGAGTGAGTGAGTGAGAGAGAGAGAGAGAGAGAGAGAGAGAGAGAGAGAGAGAGAAAGAGGGGAGGAGGAGGACTTTACATTAAATATGAGTTAGCTTAATGATCAGTGTACAATTGGTCACAGCACAATACACTCTTTACATCCTTATAATAGACTACAGACGTTTTTTAAGTTGTCTTTGAAAGGGAACGACCAAAACAACATTCCATAATTAGGATTTCTATCCACTTCGAGCTGCGATAGCGTGACGCACACGACGTCTATAACCCTGCCAGTGTATAAATGAAGGATGAGCCTACTTACTTTTTTTTCAGTCAAATGCAGGGAGCGCACACTTGGACTCTTTTCCCACGACAAACGCGACGAAACTCCATCCGCAATTCCCCTGCGGACAGTTTTTCTTTAGGATACACCTCGAAGCCTAATTTCTCCACTAAGTCTGTAATCTGAAACATGCGCATCCATATGCTGTTCGGTGTACTTTTTCCACACGATGAAATATCAAACTGACACGCGCCACTTTGTGATGCAGTACAAAAGCATGTCGTATTAACTGGACACCGATTTGTCCATTGTTACAACTGAAGCCAGCACTTTTCCTGCCACTACATGAAAATAATAATCAGATCCCGTTTGGCGTTGGTGTTCCATTCTTAAATAACGCTAATTAATGATCTGTATTATGGTTTTATGCACAGCCTTGCCATCACTTACAGCATCTCCTTCAACAGTAGCCTATTACTGCTGAAACTGACCGCTCTCTCCACATTCCCCTTTCCGTCCTTTTCCAGAAAGTAAAAGGAAAGCACCCAGACTGGTTCATTCCGTCGTCGTGTTTTATGATGGAACTTTTTCCTTCTTCTTTTATCCAGTATCTGATTAAATTTCTTCTCACAGACCAGTGCGGAATTCAAGACTTATTTCCCTTAACTATCATTACGGCCCCGGGAATGGTTTGGCGCGTTAGCCATTTGAGAACGTAGAAAAAAGGGGTGGGGGGTCAATTTAATCACATCGAGGTTTCCAAGCGAATCCTTGCCATAAGCCTGTAGTTCATACAAGACCCCACTGCGTCTTTCTCCAAAAGCGCATCCCGATGCTTTCTTTGAATTAGCGGAGAGAATCAAATGTAGAGGTCCTCTTCACTTCTTATCAAACAGCTGCTCTAAAAAAAAAAAAAGTCAAGTGTCTTCTGTATAATCCTTGTGAGATGAACGTAAACTCGTGCTCTCTGTAAATGAAGGTCCATCCGTGACTTCTATCTAACCCATTGTGTCCCGGAACTCTGGGGCGAGCAAATCACAGGAGGCGATGCCACGAAGATCCACACTGACTAGGTTTTCCCGTTCATTCCATATCGACGTTCACGGCGCAATGAGAACAGGGTGAATGAAGAAAGAAATGACTATAAAAATCCCGTGGGCAGGAGAATCTTCTCTAGACGTGATGAAGTCCTGCTAGAGATGATTGCAAATGAGGTTAAAATGTCTCGCGCTATACCCAGACCTGTCCACTTCCTCTCGCCTCCATGGCACAGCGTATGAGCACATCTACACTGATGCAACGTGACTTGAACTCCAACGCCACTGATGCTCACTGACTCTCACAGAGCAGCGCTTATGGTTCTGTAATAAGTATACAGTCCTTATTTTAGTTTCTTCTTACATAACAAATCTCCCGGTGGCGTCTCGGTTAGGTGAAATATAATTATCCAATTACCTCCTATCAGCCTACTAGTGATTGGCCAATATGAATAGTAGCACAGAGAAGCATCTGACCGCCGAGACGCATGGAAACGTGAGTGCGTGTTTTTGCGGCCGCGGCAACTGTGCGCGCCCGAAAGAGAGCGTGTGAGTGTGTGTGCTGGTGCTTGCGTGTGCGTGAGTGCGAGAGAGAGAGAGAGAGAGAGAGAGAGAGAGAGAGAGAGAGAGAGAGAGAGAGAGAGAGAGAGAGAGAGAGAGCGATTCTCCGCAGCCTTCTGTCTATAGCAAAAGGGACACGACTGCCATCTACTGATTCTTTCACACCTATCTTGACATGCTTACCCCTCCACCTCCACCCGAAACCCACACCCCCGACACACACACACACACACACACACACACACACACACACACACACACACACACACACACACACACACACACACCACACACACTCTGATTGGAAGGCAGGCAAGTAACTGCACACATTTTCGAAGCGGTCACAGCTATCGATGTTCTATACTCAAACAGCAACTTAAAGCAAAATTCCAATGTTTGCCGACGTGAGTGGCTGCTCAGATTCACTGACCTTCAAATAATTTGACCTTCAATTAAGTGTTTTGCATATTAACAGGCCATATGGATGTGCAATGTAAAAACCTCTGTAGGAACACCAATAGGACACTAACAATAGTAGCTAACAGATGTAACTCCTACTACTACCAACACCACCACCTACAACAACAATAATAAAAAAATAAATATAATAATAACAATAATAATAATAATAATAATAATAATAATAATAATAATAATAATAATAATAATAATAATAATAATAATAATGCTATAATGCTTAATTTAATTTTTATTATTCCAGACTGAGCAATCCAGTTCACCTACTCATTCACATTTTAACTATTTCTGACACTTTTCCTGGCACAGCTTTTTGCACTGGCTGTAGAAACCAAAGTGAAAAATACTGAAGCCAAGTCTTTGACATGTTGTGGCAGCATTTATGCTTGAGCATTTGTGAAATGTATTCTCATTCCTTACACAGAATGTGCTTGTCAGCATGGCATCATATCCACCCACTCAGCCGACACCATTTATCTGTTGGAGTAGCCATGCATGTTCCTGAAACACAAATGGCTCCCTTCTTTTTATGTAACTGCACTTATTTGAGCTTGAAATAATTGCGTGTACACACTATGCTGTGTGGATTAAGCATTTAAAAACAGTTTATTTATGTTTCACATTCTTATTCGTGTCAACACTACATGTGGTATTGTATATGGCTATGCATAGTTATCTATGATTAACCATTTAGAACAAATCAATTTCACATTCTATTCAGAGTTGATTCAATAGAAGAATAGTTCTGAAATTGTACACAGAGATACATGTAGAATAAACTTTGCCCAAGACATAGGAGTGTCTAGGGTACGCATGTTTCCATCCTTAAATTCCATTCATGCTTTTGGTTCTTGCCAGCTTTTTATCTGAGTAGTTGATTTATTTACTTTCCAAACCATCTATTTACTATTAACAAGCCGATTAAATGATTCTGAACAATGTCATAAATTGTATCTATAGAGATTATAGCCTATAGATTATATACTAAATGTCAAAGAGCTATAAAGAGGACAATGCTAGTACATTCTATACAAATGTTATCAGATAATAGTCTGCAGATTATCTGCAAAATATAATCAACAGCCATAAACTGTTGATGAGGTTTAGTTGATAAGTTATTTGATGAGTCACTTGACAGTTTGGTGACAGTTTACAGATGGCATGTTGAATGTAGGTTGTCTAAACTATTCCAAACTCCCAAACAAAATGTTACAGAATATATAAATATATAATGTGAAATTAAACAAGCATATGAAATGTATACACAATACAAAAAATACAGTTAGTGTTTTGCTTTAGTGTCTTCGTGCATTAATGCAATGCTGCAAATACTGCATAGATGATCATTTGGGTGTGACTTCATTGTCTTGCTTCATTTTTTTTGAGATATGCTGTATAGTTCTGTGGTATCAGACTAGTATTTTATAGGCTGGCAAACTATTATTATTCTTGTATTTAAAACTGCTAAAATTATGACAAATTAATGCAATCATCACTGCTAGAAATCTAGAAATATATTCACACCATTTTAAGCTACTCTTAAATGTATATTTGAATCTGTGCTTAAATTTTTATTTTTTTTTATTTTGCCCTTTTTCATTCATCTTCAGTAAGCGCATTATCCTCGTCATGGTCATGGTGGAACCAGGATTGGAACCGGCAGGATTACACAATGTGTGGGATGCCAGTCTATCACAGGTCACACATTCGCACACTAATTCATCCTTAGTTGCCATTCAGATTAGCCAAACCGCCAGCTGGGAAATGACACACAGTACAAACATAGGTTCTTGCTGAAGGAATGAATGAGTGTAACATTGTATACAACTGGGAATAAGGGGAGACATGTGAAACTCCACACAGACAATAACAGAGCTCGAGATTGTCTCCTAGAATAGTAAAGAGGCAACACCACTATGCCACCTTGTTTATCACTCTTTTTAGAATGTGTTCCTTTTTTGAAGCACTCTACTGTAATGTCTGAAAAAAAATTAAATTCAAGAGAATTC
Source organism: Hemibagrus guttatus (assembly GCA_033459395.1). NCBI lineage: Eukaryota > Metazoa > Chordata > Actinopteri > Siluriformes > Bagridae > Hemibagrus > Hemibagrus guttatus. Next base: position 12,130,161 of record JAUCMX010000013.1, on the reverse strand, counting down.
ATCTGTCTTCGACCTTTTTTCTTCTTTTGTGTTTAAAAGCTTGGTTTATTGTTAAGTTATTCATTCATTCATTGTCTACCGCTTATCCGATCTATTCTCGGGTCACGGGGAGCCTGTGCCTATCTCAGGCGTCATTGGGCATCAAGGCAGGATACACCCTGGACGGAGTGCCAACCCATCGCAGGGCACACACACAACAGACAATTTAGAGATGCCTAAATAAGCATGCATGTCTTTGGATTGGGGGGAGGAAACCCCCGAGGGGAGAACATGCAAACTCCACACACACGGCGGAGGCGGGAACCGAACCCCCAACCCTGGAGGTGTGAGGCAAATGTGCTAACCACTAAGCCACCGTGCTCCCCCTTGTTAAATTTTTTTTAAAGAAAGATTTTTCTTTATTAAAGTAATATTTAATGATCCAGTGATAAAAAAGTGAAATCAATAAATAAATAAATAGGAGAAATGTCAGTGTGGTGAAGAATGTAGTGTTGCTGCCTTACAGCTCTGGTTTGATCCTAAGCTTTGTATCGATCCTGAGTTTGGATTGCTGTCTCTGCTGAGTTACTGGATTCTCTAGTTTCTTCCTGCATTTCAAAACATGCTGTTAAGGGCTGTGCCTACTCAGAACTGTCCATACATAAGGGGTATAGCATAATGCCAATAGCAATAGCAATTTACAGAACAACTTTATTCAACTTATGAACCACCTGCCCTGTAGAACCTTCTGGCAAACTTAGTATCTTCTATCTAATGTGACCACAGCACGCCCCACAGACTACAAACATGGCCGCCATGGTCTACACTCCCCAAAACACTCACTCACTTCACCCAGATACTCTGATTGAACCAAGCTACCAACTGAACACTCCTGTGTTCAATTAGCCCCATACACACCCACACACACACACACAGAATTTTAAACACTCTCACACTCACAATTCATAAAAATTATGCTCAGTTCATTTGCTGTTATTGATGCTACCAAGCCATTTGTATTGTTTCTTAGTTTACCTGTTTTGACCTACTTCTGTTTATAGTTTCATGAGCTTCTTGTCTAGTCCCCAGTGTGTTGTTTGCAAATCCCCTGACCTGTGCATGTTTTGACCTTGACTTTGCCTTTGGATTTGGAATGCTGCCTTACCTGCATTTGCATCTGCTTAAGTGTCTCTGTCCTGACAGTGTAAGCAAGGTAACTGTGATTCAAAGCAGTGATTTTCAAAGTTGTGTATAACAGCGAGATAGACGTTATCAGCATCTAAAATAATCCTGGGACACAGGAAAGAGCATTGTCTCAAAGCAGCTTTACAGAACATAAGAAACAACAAACATACAAACAGTCCTAGATGTTTTCCCTAGTGAGCAAGCCTGAGGTGACTGAGGCGACTGTGGCAAGGAAAAACTCCCTTAGATGGTATTAGGAACAAACCTTGAGAGGAACCAGGACTCAAAAGGGAACCCATCCTCATTTGGGTGACACCGGAGAGTGTGATATGAACAATGTTCTTTCTGCATTAGTTGTGTGATGCAGATACAGCATGTGTAGAAAGTTATGTGTAAATTAATTAGGAGGTTGTTGTCGTCCACATAGGGTTGGCAGCATTGCTTTGAATACCCCAGTACTCACAAAGCAGAACCCGGCTGGAGCTGGTCCATCTCTGGATGCCACTGGAGCTGGCACAATCTCTATATGTCTCGGGATGGGTAGAAGAAGGGAAACAAATGGAAAAGAATTAGCGTAGCTGCTGTTCATAATAATGAATATTAAAAAAACATTAGCAATTAACATACAAGTTTTTTTTTTTTTTTTATTAAATATATAACTGGTCTATATATAAAAGCAAACTTCGTTTTTGTATAGAGAAAGATGATTCATTTTGTAGCTCAGTAAAGCAGCCGGGATAAAACAGAATAGTACATCTCATATTAATAATAATTAGCTGTTCTATGACCTGGGTTGCCAGGTTCTGTGTATAATCCCTACAAATAAAATTTACTACAATTCAGAAATGTATTTAATAGTTCGCCTGAAAAGACAGAGAAAAGAAGAAAAATGTGTCTACCATTTTCTGTGCTAACATTGTGGCCTATCCTAACAGTTTGGGCTAGTTTCAAGTCTAATATGAAGTTTTTGAGATGTAGTTGGGGTGTGAATTTTGCTGAAACCTGCCAACAACCATCCCCATTTGCTTCAGCTGTGCTTTAAAGCTTCACATTAATGCAAAATCTATGCACAAAAAACAAGCAAAAGAAAACAAAAAAAGCATACAACATAAAAAATATGAATACTCTGCCTGTTGTTCATATTTGTTTATCAGTTCAATCCAAATAGTATTCATACCCAGTTACAGTGTGAATGAGATTGTGTAAAACTAAAAATTGCACTATGGAAAGCAAAATACCGAACCCATCCTCATCCATTAGAAATATGTGGCTTACTAAATACGATTATAAAATTATACTCTTAGTAGATGCTGACACCACTTGTATAACCATATCATGATATCCCAATGGCCAATAATTAATTACATTTTTGTTGAAACAAGCATAAATTAAGCATCAAAAAGTGAAAAGTAATTTGTGAATGTATCTTACACCATTGAAATAAGCACAGATTTGGTTAATGAAGTGAAGAGTCCATCCATCTGTGATTTTACAATACACATGGCATCCAAATGCCATGCCCTGATTTACCACATATGCATATTATTTGCATAGAACATGCACTAATTTATGCTGAAAGGAATTTGCAAAGATTACTATTTTCAGACACAAATTAAAGACACACACACACACACACACACACACACACACACACACACACACACACACACACACACACACACACACACTTTTTTAAGGAAATATATGGGCATGCCCTGGGTGCGAGGAATGGAAATGAGGTGAACAGTCCTCTCTTCTCTTTCACATCAGGTCTGTTCTGCTAGAATAAATACATCATGCTCAGTATTAGCCCTTGAGAATTTTTTTTCTTAAATAAAATAAATAAATAAATAAATAAATAAATAAATAAATAAATAAATAAATATATAAATAAATATAGATATGTATATATATATATATATATATATATATATATATATATATATATATATATATATATATATATATATATATATATTTATATTTTGCGAGTAGGCAAAAAACTACATGAAAGATTGAATTATTGTATGTGCAAAAGTAAGTGAAGCCTGAGCTGCATTGGTGAAATCAAGTGGGTAACAGATTCAGGTGAAGCACTTTTGGGTGCTTAATTAATCAGTTAAGCAGACCAATGAAATTAGACATCCTTAGGAAAGTGGTTGGGCAACACTGATTAAAAGAGAGAGGAAACCAACCAAACCACTGTAGTACCACGGAGTCAAACAATGCCAAGAGGAAAGGAGATATCCGAGTACATCAGGAAGAAGGTGGTCACAGACCATCAGTCTGGGGAAGGCTATAAGACCATCTCCAAGAGATTCCAACTCCATCCATCCACTGTAAGACAAATCATCTACAAATGGAGGGCATTCAACATGACCACAACTCTGCCTAGAAGTGGACACCCATCAAAACTATAATCAAGAAGCACCAGAAAAATAATAAATGAGGTAAAGGCCAACCCACACATCACCTCTAAAGAGTTGCAGACCTCTCTGGCAGCATATGGGGTAAATGTACATGCGTCTACAATCAGACGAAAATTGAACAGACAAGACATTTATGGGAAGGTTGCTAGAAAGAAGCCTCTGCTCTCAAAAAATAACAAAGCTGCCCGTTTCAAACCAGAGGCCTTTTGGAAGTCCATTCTTTGGACAGATGAGTCCAAAATAGATTTATTTGGTCATAATCAAAGCTGCCATGTTTGGAGAAAAGTGAACAGTGAAGCATGGTGGTGGAAATGTGAAGGTCTGGGGCTGCTTTTCTGCCTCCGGGCCAGGGCGACTCCATATTATCCAGGGAAACTTGAATTCTCAGACCTATCAACAAATTCTTGAAGAGAATCTCCTGCCATCAGTCAGATGGGTCAAAAATGGGTGATGCAACAAGACAACGAGCCTAAGCATTAAAGCAAATCCACCAAGGAATGGCTTAAAAGAATGGAGTTTCACACTCTTGATTGGCCTAGTCAGAGTCCGGATCTCAATCTAATTGAAATGTTGTGGCTAGACCTGAAGTGGGCGGTACATGCCAGATGTCCTTCCAACCTCTCTCAACTGGCTGAGTTCTGCAAGGAGGAGTGTGCAAAAATCCCCAAAGACAGATGTGAGAGACTGGTCAGTGGTTACGGGGAAAAAACGTTTGTTTGAAGTAATGGCTGCAAAAGGAGGTGCCACAAGCTACTAAATAAAAGGCTTCACTTACTTTTGCACATACAATAATTCAATCTTTCAAGTAGTTAGTGGCTTAGTGGTTAGCACGTTTGCCTCACACCTCCAGGTTTGGGGGTTTGATTCCCGCATCCGCCGTGTATGGAGTTTGCATGTTCTCCCCGTGCCTCAGGGGTTTCCTCCCCAGGTCCAAGCACATGCATTGTAGGTTGATTGGCATCTCTAAAATTGTCCATAGTGTGTGATTGTGAGAGTGAATAAGGTTGTGTGTGTGTGCCCTGCGATGGGTTGGCACTCTGTCCAGGGTGTATCCTGCCTTGATGCCCAATGATGCCTGAGATAGGCACAGGCTCCCTGTGACCCGAGAATAGATCGGATAAGCGGTAGACAATGATTGAATGAATGAATGTAGTTTTTTGGCTACACGCAAAATTCCCTCTAAACAAACATATGCAATTGATCAACATACATTTAATTTATAAAAAGCAGGTGATGATAAAATAAGAAAATCAAGAAAAGTCTGAACAGCTCAAGAGGTTCACAAACTTTCAAGCACCACTGTGTATATATATATATATATATATATATATATATATATATATATATATATATATATATATATATACCGTTTGACACAGTCTACAACAAAAGCAAAAAAGATTTTGCCCCTGAACTGGCATCAATTGAGCAAATAAGATTTTCTTATTTAAAACATCTGTATTGTTCTTAATTATTTTTTATTCACAAAGTGTGGAGTATTTTGTTGACACCTTAGTGATCAGGTCTGAGTTTGATTGCACAAACTACTTTTTGCAGTTTTCATAGGAAACATGACCAAAGTCCAGTGGAAAGCCATTATGTAATGTTCAACCAGCAGAGACATGAGATGGGCAGAATGAGAGGTCATCAGCTCTGTGGTTGTTTTCTGCTGCATACACTAGGAACAGGTATACACAGATGTAATAAAGAGAACATGGTTTATTCTGCTACATTTATAGGAGTATCTTCCAGCTTCAGGTGTATATGCCCTACAGTGCGCAACTCACAGGATGCTTTCACTTTGATAAACCAAGTAAATGATATATGTTTATTATTGATTTTCTTTAAGTATGATATGTTGGCCAGCCTAAAGGCATTATAAACTCATGTCTTATGCCAAATAAATTGTCAGCATGAATATAACTTGAGTTTAGCAAAAATGCAATGATAATGAGCAGTACCAGGTATTTTTCTTTATAATAAAATAAGCAGTGTTTTCCTCCACATGTTAAATGAATAAATATCTGCAAGCCAGCATAATACTTCACTAGAAAGAAGAAGCCAGACCCTGTAGTTGAAGATGTAGGTTGTTCAAAGTCCTTTGTTGATGTTATTCTCTCATCATTCATTAAACCCTTCAGCCCCCTGGAGGGCACAGGTCATTGATGATTTTCTTCCATGAAGAATGATACTTGGCTCCCCCTCAATCTGTCTCCAGGTATAGGCAGCTCTCTTTAATTCTGCCTTGTACTCACAAATCCATGTTGCCTTGTGTCACCCAACTCGTTTTGTGCTCTGGGGGTTTCAAGTAAATGCTAAATTTGTGATGTCAGCACTTATTAGACAGATATCCATAAATGCTTAAATATTTTCTATAGATTATGTCGGTTAATTTCCATTGAGTACTTTTCACAGTTGTGTTACATATAGGCTTGTTACTTTGGGCATGTCATGTAATTTGACATAATCAGGGATTCCTCACTTGCCTCTCGAATCAGGAATTTTGTTGCTTTGGTGCCAAAGCACTAAGATTGTCTGTCTGCAAACTTGAAGAAATCATTATTTGGTAACACCTTGTAGCGATCCTTTGTCTTTTTTTCATCTCCTACCTGGATTGAGGCTTGAAGTTAAGCATACTGCATGTATACATCCAGACCTAGTACTTCTGAAAAGTGAAGCATGCTGCAGTCTAGCCTATGCAGGGATTAATAGCTAATGGTGTGAGGGATAGTGCTTGGAAAGCATGTCAGTGCAGGCAGGAGCTCAAGATTAGTGAGAATTGAGTAAAGAAAAAAGCCTTACAAGTTTCTGAAAATCCATCATAGAGTTATGAGTCATAGAGTAGTAGTACAAGGTTACTTCCTTAACTTTTGGTAGGACCAGAACTTCTTTGCCAAAACATAGTTTTGTCTTGCAATGCTTTTTACTACATACAGCAGACGATGATGAATGATGATTTGTTTTTTTTAAATGAACCTTTCAAGGAGTATATTGAAATTGGAAAAAAGCAAATTTGCAGTGATCAATGTGGTGATTACAATTAGGGCTATTAATGCAGCAATACATCAGCAACATCCTCGAGTTCTTGTTCCAATTCTCATTCATATATCATTGCTATATTTATTTCTTTTATGTTATTAAATAGGTTATTCAGTTAGTTCGTTAGTTATTCAGTTAGTTAATACACTAGTGTATTTATATGCTTGCTTCCATATTTACTTATTTATGAATTTTGCAACCTTGAAGGATGACCATTACAGCAATCCATGTAGGCCAAAAGGATTCTGTGACCACAATCAGCACAGTGAGTTAAACAACTTTACATGGTTTAGCACGGTACTCTTGTAAAAGTGTAAAAAAGTATTCTGAATTTGAATCTTAGCAGTGCGCATAATTGAGTACCTAAAGAGAAAACAAAAAAATAAATTAAAGGACAATGTCGGAAGTACTACAAGTTGGGGGTTGGTTAATCTAAAATAAATATTTAAGCTCTTATATTGAAAATATTGAAATATCACTTAAAGAGCAAATGTTGGAAGATCTTACTATGTCCTTGAGCAGGAGCCCAAGCTTCCTGCAGACTCTGTTAGAACATAAATCTTCAATGTCCTCCAATTTTCTGTTCTTATACTACATTGGGACCTGCTCTCAGGGTCAAACATCACACCAAACAATACCTACTGTACTGTCAAGCCACAGTGTGCAGTCAACATGAAAGACTTATCTGGCACACCCTGGCTTCAATATATAAAACAACATTTTGGCAGGAGATGTGGCAAAGTGCCACTGTTTTTGACATTAGATACGTGTGATTCTGCAATTGATACCTTCTAAGATTTTTTTTTTATTTAATAGAATAAAGACCTACAATACAAATACATACATACATACATATGCAAATGCACATGCACTTTCCAAGAATTACCTGTCCTCCAAGCTCTTCACAAATCAGAGTGACTAATGGCGATAAAATTTAAAAAATGTCAAAATCTGTTTATTCATTTGATCTTGGCCTTTAATCAAGTAGAATGCAGACAAGATGGAAGATCTTTGGTCTAGCAGGAATGTGGCTGTATACATACATGTGTTTGAGAGTATCTTTCGGGGTTACATTCAGAATATAAGATAAAACATTTAAGAAATAAATCATTGCAATCCTAAGCAAACTGATCTATTATAGTCTGTAGTTGAGTGCTAATGGGAATTATCTATGTATCTATGAAGGAAATATAAAATGAGAGTTAATCTAAAAATGGGTATTATAATTAGCATAAGATATAATATTAAAATAATATAGTTCCCACAGTAACTGTACTCAAGGCAAATCCTTAATATCTAATGATTACTTCACAAATTAGCATTTCACTATGAAATATTTAGGAGCCTGGAAAAATAAAGAAAAGACATGGCCTATATATCAAACCATAATTTCAATTTTCCAGCTCTATCAAATATATTTTAATATGCTACCTACATATCATTCATAGTGATCTAGTAATAAATATCACATCAATCCTTAATACTTAATGGGGCTGATAAGAAGTGAAATTTAATCAGTGCTCCAAGTTCATAGGAGTTTTATCCTTTAATAAATAAATCTAAGCACACTTGTCACCATACACAGATCAGCCATAACATTAAAACCTTCCTAATATTGTGTTAGACTCCAGTGCTACCAAAACAGCTCTGACCCTTCATGGTTTACACTTGTTTGTCCAGCACATCACCCTGATGCTCGATCGGGGGATTCTGAAGGCCAAACAGCACCTTGAACTGTTTGCCATATTCCTCAAAAAATTCCTGAAGAATTTATGCAGTTGGCAGGGTCCATTATTCTGCTGAAAAAGGCCACTGCCATTAGGCAATACCATGCCATGAATGGGCATACTTGGTCTGCAACAATGTTTACCGCGGTGGTATGTGTCCAAGTAACATCCACATGGACCAGTTTCCCAACAGAACATCCAGCAGCTGTTCAGAGCATCACACGACCTCTGCCTGCTTGCCCTTTTTACATAGTGCATCCTGGTGCCATCTCTTCCCCTAGCAAGTGATGCACATGCACCTATCCAAAAGAAAAGGTCATTCATCAAGACCAGGCCACCTTTTTCCATTGCTCCATGGTCTAATTCTGATGCTCACATGGCCATTGTTGTTGCTTTTGGTGGTGTACAGGGGTCAGCATGGGCACTCTGGCCAGTCTGTTGCTATAATTTGTGCTACCTCTTCTGTAAGATCAGAGCAGATGGCCTAGCCTTTGTTCCCCATGTGCATCAGTGAGCCTTGGGTGCCAATGACCCTGTCATCGGTTCATTGGTTGTCCTTCTTTGGACCTCTTTTGCTAGGTTCTAACAACTGCATACTGTGAACACCCCACAAGACCTGCCATTTTGGAGATGTTCTGACCCAGTCATCTAGCCATCACAATTTGGCTCTTGGCAAAGTCGCTCAGATCATCACACCCACTTTTTTTCCTGTTTCCAACAAATCAAAATGGAGAATTGACTGTGCACTTGCAGACTAATATAACTACTTACAGACCTTAAAGGATCTCACCCCTTGACATGTGCCACTGAAACAAGATAACAGATATTATCCACTTTACTTGTCTAGTTTTAATATTATGGCTGATGAGTGTAAATTGTCACATTGCTTAACTTTGAGACTTGAATATCAATTTTAATTTGGTAATTAATCTGTGCAAAATCCAAATTTGTTATGCAAGTATAAGATTTTATATTTGTACACTGATCAGCCATAACATTATGACCAACTGCCTAATATTGTGTTGGTCGCCATTTTGCTGCCAAAACAGCCCTGACCCGTTAAGTCATGGACTCTCATGGGGTCATGGACTATCTGGCACCAAGATATTAGCAGCAGATCCTTTAAGTCCTGTAAGTTGCAAGGTGGGGCCTCCATGGATCGGACTTGTTTGTTTAGAACATTCCACAGATACTCGATTAGATTGATATCTGGGGAATTTGGAGACCAAGTCAACACCTCCTACTCACTGTTGTGCTCATCAAATTATTCATTAACCATTTTTGCTTTGTGGTATGGCATATTATCCTGCTGAAAGAGGTCACAGTCATCAGGGAATGAATGAAAGGGTGTACATGGTCTGCAACAATTCTTAGGTACAGTGGGGCAAAAAAGTATTTAGTCAGCCACCAATTGTGCAAGTTCTCCCACTTAAAAAGATGAGAGAGGCCTGTAATTTTCATCATAGGTACACTTCAACTATGAAAGACTGAGAAAAAAAAATCCAGAAAATCACATTGTCTGATTTTTAAAGAATTTATTTGCAAGTTATGGTGGAAAATAAGTATTTGGTCAATAACAAAAGTTCATCTCAATACTTTGTTACATACCCTTTGTTGGCAATGACAGAGGTCAAACGTTTTCTGTAAGTCGCCACAAGGTTTTTACACATTGTTGCTGGTAGTTTGGCCCATTCCTCCATGCAGATCTCCTCTAGAGCAGTGATGTTTTGGGGCTGTCGCTGGGTAACACGGATTTTCAACTCCCTCCAAAGATTTTCTATGGGGTTGAGATCTGGAGACTGTCTAGACCACTCCAGGACCTTGAAATGCTTCTTGCGAAGCCACTCCTTCGTTGCCCGGGTGGTGTGTTTGGGATCATTGTCATGCTGAAAGACCCAGCCACGTTTCATCTTCAATGCCCTTGCTGATGGAAGGAGGTTTTTACTCAAAATCTCACGATACATGGCCCCATTCATTCTTTCCTTTACACAGATCAGTCGTCCTGGTCCCTTTGCAGAAAAACAGCCCCAAAGCATGATGTTTCCACCCCCATGCTTCACAGTAGGTATGGTGTTCTTTGGATGCAACTCAGCATTCTTTCTCCTCCAAACACGACAAGTTGAGTTTTTACCAAAAAGTTCTATTTTGGTTTCATCTGACCATATGACATTCTCCCAATTCTCTTCTGGATCATCCAAATGCTCTCTAGCAAACTTCAGACGGGCCCGGACATGTACTGGCTTAAGCAGGGGGACACGTCTGGCATTGCAGGATTTGAGTCCCTGGCGGCGTAGTGTGTTACTGATGGTAGCCTTTGTTATTTTGGTCCCAGCTCTCTGCAGGTCATTCACTAGGTCCCCCCGTGTGGTTCTGGGATTTTTGTTCACCGTTCTTGTGATTATTTTGACCACACAGGGTGAGATCTTGCGTGGAGCCCCAGATCGAGGGAGATTATCAGTGGTCTTGTATGTCTTCCATTTTCTAATAATTGCTCCCACAGTTGATTTCTTCACACCAAGCTGCTTACCTATTGCAGATTCAGTCTTCCCAGCCTGGTGCAGGTCTACAATTTTGTTTCTGGTGTCCTTTGACAGCTCTTTGGTCTTGGCCATAGTGGAGTTTGGAGTCTGACTGTTTGAGGTTGTGGACAGGTGTCTTTTATACTGATAACGAGTTCAAACAGGTGCCATTAATACAGGTAACGAGTGGAGGACAGAGGAGCCTCTTAAAGAAGAAGTTACAGGTCTGTGAGAGCCAGAAATCTTGCTTTTTGAAGGTGACCAAATACTTATTTTCCACCATAATTTGCAAATAAATTCTTTAAAAATCAGACAATGTGATTTTATGGATTTTTTTTTCTCATTCTGTCTCTCATAGTTGAAGTGTACCTATGATGAAAATTACAGGCCTCTCTCATTTTTTTAAGTGGGAGAACTTGCACAATTGGTGGCTGACTAAATACTTTTTTGCCCCACTGTAGGTGGTACATGTCAAAATATCATCCACATGGATGGCAGTACCCAAGGTTTCCCAGCAGAGTATTGCCCAAAGCATGACACTGCCTACGCCGGCTTGCCTTCTTCCCATAGTACATCCTGGTGCCATGTGTTCCCCAGGTAAGTGACGCACATGCACCTAGCAATTGACGTGATTCAAAAGAAAACGTGATTCACCAGACCAGGCCACCTTCTTCCATTGCTCCGTGGTCCAGTTCTGATGCTCACATGCTCATTGTTGCCACTTTTGGCAGTGCACAGGGGACAGCATGGGCATCCTGTCTGGTCTGTGGCTATGCAGCCCCATACGCAACAAACTGTGATGTACTGTGTCTAATAGAACAATTATCATTGTTCTATGTCTATTAGAACAATGATAATTATGTAAATGGAGCTGTACCACCATATTGTTTGAGCAGACTTAGATTGTCAGGGTTAAAACATAATATTCAAGTGATGACAAACTCAAATAGAATAGATATTATATTACAAATACATGCATTACAAATAAATATGACCTATTAAGTTGATTAGGCTGAAATCTTCAATCATAACTCAGAATCTGTGTTTCAGGAAATCCGATAAATTATTTAGGGAAATTTTTAAATCTGGGAAGTTGCCACTGTGTTTGAACTTGGATACAAAAACTATTCTAAAATAAAAATAATTATAAGAAATTTGTAGGTAGATAGCTAAATTATAAGTGTGTTACTTGGTGAATCCCATGTATCCCTTTGATACTGTGCCTGAATAAAAACTACTAAAAATCAAGTTTTTTTCTTTTCTTTGAACACTTATACTACATACTGAAATATAAACATTTTACACACGATTCAGTGTGTACACATGCATGTGTAGTATGTCTGTATGTGAAGTGCCAAAACTAATTCTCAAAGCCACTATTTTTATCTGTATCTATACTCACCAGTAACTTTATCAGGAACACCTGTGTGCATGTACATTTAAGGGTTATTACCAAGGATTAGTATGCTGTTCCTAATAAAGTGGCTGGCAAATGTTAATCTGTTTAGTGCTCCAAATATCTATACCTAAACAGTATTTCTATTTATTGGTAGTTTCTAGCTACATGACAGCTAGCTACTAGCATGTTTGTTTGTATAATCAGAGCTATTATAATGTTAAGATAATGTAGATTATTTAGCTCTTCTCAGTGTTTAGGCTATTTCAGGTCCATGGTTCTTTGGTGAAAGGTGACTGCTGTTTTAAGATTCTTTCTTGGACCTTTACTTATATTTACATGTTAAAAATGAACCATATATAAAAATACCAAGGAAAGTATTTAAATAAATGTGAATTTGAAGTAGTGCTTGAGTATTTGTACAGTTTTACTGTGGCTGATCCTTTGAAGGATATTTAGTGGAAATTCTCTGGTTGTGTGGAACAACAGTATTCCAGTCATGTCCATCATACACTTGGTCAGATACTGGGTCAGCCTTTAGTATTGCTCTTGTTCAATGTTCATCACTGAGAGCACCCCAAAGAGCATCATTCAGATCACTGGCAATTATTTGGGTCACACTCTCTAAGACACTCTTTTAAACCCTCTCTATACCACCATTAAACAGTCTATCATTCTCTACACTGTTACAAAATGTATCTGCAGAGTTCATAAAGCAGTGAATTTGAAACTGTAATAAGAATAGGAACTAGTTGTAAATGTACAGATCATATACTGAACATCAAGAACTATCAATTGTTCAATTTAATAAAATGAAAACAATTGGCAAAATGGTTTATAGATTATCTACTAAAATGTAGTTCATGTAGTAAAATCAGCAAACAGTGTTAACATTGTTTAGCATTCTAATAGGCTGGGTCACTTGACAAATTCTTAACTATAGATAGTAGACTTTTTGTAGAGCATCAACAATGGACTACCCAGTGTTGATGTGTTTTTAAATGTAAGCTATTTCAGTGTGCCTTTTAACACAAGGCCAGGTATTATAGAAGATAAATACACCCTTTCGGCTAACTTTGGGTCATTCACAGTTCTGTTGTGATTGTTTATTATTGGGAACTGTTTCTATCAAATTAGTTGATAATAATAATAATAATAATAATAATAATAATAATAATAATAATAATAATAATAATAATAATAATAATAATGTGTGTGGAGTTTGCATGTTCTCCCCATGCCTCGGGGTGGTACCTCCCTCAGTCCAAAGACATGCATGGTAGGTTGATTGGCATCTCTAAATTGTCCGTAGTGTGTGATTGCGTGAGTGAATGAGAGTGTGTGTGTGCCCTGCAATGGGTTGGCACTCCGTCCAGGGTGTATCCTGCCTTGATGCCCTATGACGCCTGAGATAGTAGTAGTAGTAGTATGTAGTTTGGATAAGCGGCAGACAATGAATGAATAATAATAATAATAATAATTACAGACAATTCCTGTGAACTATGCTACCAGTAAGATTTTACAGCATACTGTACTCGTATACTTTAATTCTTTACTCATACGATTAGTAAAAATAAATAAATAAATAATACTCATATATACAGTAATATACAATAGTAATATAATACAACACAATTCAAGGCACTGTAAATAGGCATTCTTCTGCACGACAAAGGATGTTTGTTGGACCAGCTGTCTGTGCTCATGATGTTTTTATTTCCCTGCTTCTTACTTTGACGCTGGATCACTAAGCACACTTACATGAGGTTTCACTCCAGTGAGCCCCTTCAGCATTAATTAGTGTGATCATTAATCAAGTCCAGCACAGATAGTTGCTTAATCCTGCTCTAATGCATTTTTCTGCAGGAGGGCTACAAAAGTTAATTGGATTTGATTGGATATTGCTATGATTATCCCACATGAAACATCTTTAGTTATTAAGTGGAGTATAGATTAATTGTTGCCTTTGATTAAATATTTTTATACAAGAATTCAATCTAAATAGACGTTAGTCAAGAAAAAAAAAGAAGGTCTACATAACTACATTTCCATACTTACAGCCTTTAATAAAGGATTGTTTTTTCAGGTGTTTTACTGAGCTTGCTTTTTTGGGAAATGGGAAAAAGTGTAATCTAGACAATTGATTGTATGTGCTTGTATGTAAGTGGAGATAGACTGTCGGAAACATGCCACCAAGGACAATGGCCCTTCGCCAATAATGTGTGTATTTTGAAACCTTGCTGTACATTTCTGCTTGTTGTGAGGGAATATCTTTTTGAAGAACTGTGTTCATCCATCTAGTACAGTATTGTACTGGGAAATTTGCACAGTGTTGTTTTTTTGTGTGTAAGACTTTTGATGGATTAGTGAGTGGGTTAGTCTATTTGTGAATTCCAGGTTCAGTAGCTAAATGGCAGGGGTTTTTTTTCAGTTCATTAAAAATAGCAATAAAAATATAGAGTTCAGTTTAGCAGTAACTTTAGAAAGTGTTTGCCTAGATGTTGTTAAACAACATGTTAAACCAAATTATATCTGCTAGGTTATTTACATTTTGTTCTAACATTCGGACATACCATTCAGGGATGTTTGCCATTAGCAGTGAAGAATATAAACATGTAGGGCTGCCTTTTGGAAATTCTCTCTCAGAAATCCTGTCAGGTTATATTTATCTACACTGACATGATTCTGAAAGGATTTGTAACTACTGCTTAACATGATCAAATCTGACAGCATATAGAAAGATTTTTCATATAAAATCATATTTTCCATTCTCCTCACCATGTTGGTGCAGTATGCTTATTCAGACAATGTCTGGGAAAAGTTTATCTATTCCAAACTTATGCTTAAACTATGCTACCATACAATTAAAATGGCATATAACCTAAGATTTAAGCAGCTGACAGTAATATGACTGATGTGGAAGTACCCACCAACTGTCTAGATGAAGTTCATGATAGTCATAAAGAAAAAAATAAATAAATCAATAGACAGGTTAACCTGCGTGCCACAGGAATGCTAGAGACATTGATTACAATGAAATTTTTTGAACTACAAATGATACAGTCCTGATATAACTGATATAACTAAGAGGTTCATTCGTAGATCACCTCAGATTTAAGAGAACAAGCAAACAGTCATGCACAAGTTGGTAAAAGGCATTCACAAATTCTGCATGCAACTTACAGCACAGAAGAATAAAGAAAGGGCAGCAGGTAGGAGTGTAGTGTGGCATTCAAAAAAGGAATCATCCATTTGGTAGTGTATGATGAAAACAAGACATGTGACATATGGCTGGGCTTGAAAAACAAGGCACATCTGCAAAACTACATACAACATTATAAAAAGTGTTCTATACAGATTATTCAACACAACCACTGCAAAGGAGTAAATAAAGTTGGACAGTTTGTTCCACCTTTTGCAGAAGTGAGACGAGTTCAGCACATGCTGGTGTTATCATCAGGCAACTTTCACTCCCAGACTAATATAATCATGATCATAACAATAAAACTTTCTTTCATTCATTACTTTGTATGCGTGCATTAAGGACCTGAAGAGAACAGCTACATAGAGCTGTCTCCACAATAAGAGCAATGAAGTTTTCCTGCCCTCTATTATGACCCTCTAATGAATAGCATGCTCAAGGAAGGATCTGAGCACATTTCCTGTGAGACAGAGGATGAGGAGGCTTATGGATTTAATAAGCATCTCAGACCACGCATTCCCAGTCCACATTATTTAGTTGTGTATACGCACAATGCTCTGAATGTTCATTACCATTTGAAGTCTTATGAAAGATTTGAAATTGAATATCCCACCCTGACCCACTCATGCTCCCAGGAACGGTGATATATATTTTTTTCTCACTCTGAGCATTTTACTTTTGGGGGTTGGACGGATCATAAATTCATTAGGTAGTCCACTGGGCAGGTGCAAGCTTGCCAATCCCATGCTGCACTTGCTTGAGAGCCCAATTAACTGGGCTAAAATGCAGCAACTAATGTAATTTAACTCAAATGTATAATGAGCTAATTATCTGCATCAATATCAGTACAAACTGTGTAATTTATGTGTATCAGTACAAATCAAGTACCTGAATCCCTGACATCATCTCCCTGACGTCACAGAAACTAGGTTGATTTCCTTTATATCGTAACCTGTCACTTCATGGCTTGTGTGTTATGGCTCAAACTTAGGACCTCCAGTAAAGTTTACATGTGTGTTGCATTCTTCAATTTATCCAGACATAAAATGCACTTTGGGTGAACAGAAGCTGGAACAGAACTAAAATCTGGACTGTCTAGGCCTCCCTAAGGACTGGATTGAGATGCCATGCTTTTATTTAATGCCAAACATAATAGGATTGCACCATGGGATACTTGAATATGGTTTAGTATGTGAAGAACAATTAGGTCACTGTTTTCTCTGTCAATCTTGAATTGTCTTCTCACAGCAAGACAATTCAAAGATTCTGGTCTGAATTGTGGCAGGTGAAAGAAAAAGACGATGATCAAACACTCAAAATGGCAATACTGGTCAGGCTCACACTCTTTTGGACTTAACATAGAGATACATATGATATGGTGGTAGTGAGGAAAGGATTGTTGGAGGCTACTACACATCTAAACAAAAAGAAAAAGAGAGAAAAAGTAAAAATGTCTACATGTTAAATTATGCCAATATAATATTCAGGTGCAACACTAGTGATGTTTTTCTCCAACCAAAATTGTGAAATGAGGGGAAACATCAACTATTATTCATCAGGGTCACATGTGAGAGGCATATATATCAACTTATCTGTGAAAAAGGTAACATATTTTAGTCCCTATTCCTTCAAATATTTTTCTTGTTTCCTGTCATTCTGTTTACCCCTTCATGCCAATACTAATCCATAATTCAGGCGTTCTCTCTAGAGTCTCTTGGGCTTACATCAAACAAACCAAAGATCTCATTGGAGACCAGGTGTGGTAGAGACAAAATACAGTGTGTGTGTGTGTGTGTGTGTGTGTGTGTGTGTGTGTGTGTGTGTGTGTGTGTGTGAGAGAGTGTGTGTGTGAGTGTGTGTGTGTGTGTGTACTTGACAGAAAACACCCAACATTTTCCATTTTTCTCATCAGAAAAAGTTAATTATACAGCCAACATGGCAGTTTATGAAATTAGCTAACAAACATGAGCTGCTTGTTGTAATTACAATTGGATAAGGTTTGCATGTTTCAGTGAGTGTCAAACAATGGTACTATTTCTGTCTCAGTGTGCATTCCAGGTGCTGATTATGATGCTACTGCTAGATGTACACCAAACTTTTTATCAGTGATGGAAGGGCACTAATCATGAAACGATTATTAATTACAAAATGTTTGCACATAAGTGCCTTTCCCCAACTTTGTTTATACTGTAAATATGATAAAACAATTTTCAGAAACATTGCTGTTAAGTAATATTGCATCTGTTGTAATTATGATTGATCTGGATAAGAAACATTTGGATAAATCACATATAAGAGTGTGTTCACTGTATGGGGATTATGTTAAAAAAATCCATTAATATTACATACAACTCATTTTAATACAGGTTAATTGTATAGACCTTTATTTTAAGAATTTGTTGTTTGTAACATGACTAAAGCATGTTATAACAAACAATTTATTGTTTTGCATTTCTCAACTTGTACAGTACTTTAATTTGGTTTAAAAGTCAAAATCTCTTCCCACAGAACAGGATGGAATCTATATTGACAAATCAGTTCAATCAAGCTATATTGTAGGTATATTACATGAGGTTATTTCTACTGGGTATTTTATAGAAGCTAATGTAATGTACTGACATAACAGATATGGGTACAAAAAAATATGCTAATTAATACATGTAAAACTAGTCCAATATTATGTTACATATATTACTAGTCCATATTATGTTACATTCATTATAAGCTGAAACAGAGAGTGGCTGTGAGGAAATGTAGTGCATTGATCCAAAAAAAGGGATCGTGGTAAGGTAACCACCCAGTCATACACCATCATTAAATGTGAAACCATGACACTGTAACAACGCTGTTATCAATGGTGTTGTCTTTCTGTTCTCAATACCTATTTAGCCTTTATGTTTCTCAAGTGTGACCAAAACAATATCCTGGTTTACAAATGTTTTCAAAGCTGAAAGTTTTTCTTTTTTCCTCCCTCCATAATTGCTTAAAACCGTTCCTGGGAAAGGAAATATGCTTCAGTAACGAAAAAAGTGGATACCAACTATCTGTCACACACTTCCTTACAACATTAAAAACACCTGCTTCTAATTAGCACCAAACAAAACCAACCTAAACATTAACAGCTTTGTATACATACAGTGGGGCAGAAAAGTATTTAGTCAGCCACCAATTGTGCAAGTTCTCACAAATAAAAAGATGACAGAGGCCTGTAATTTTCATCATAGGTACACTTCAACTATGAGAGACAGAATGAGAAAAAAAAAATCCAGAAAATCACATTGTCTGATTTTTAAAGAATTTATTTGCAAGTTATGGTGGAAAATAAGTATACATAAACAACCACTGAAAATTGAAGTCTACTTTGTTTGCCCCCCTTAAGCAAGACAACTTTTCATTATTGGACAATTACACTGGAGTTGTAAGAACTTAATAGCTCTCAGGTATAAAACATTTTCCTCAGAAACTACTTATCATAATTAGAAAACACTCCAACAGCTTCCTGCTAAAAACGAGTAAGTACAGCCTGATCAGATGCTTGAGGCTAGAGTTTGAAATTTGTTAAGAGACATGTGATTAGGCTGATGTTGCTCTCCTGGCTCTACCCACTGCATTGCACCTATAGAGTCTGGGAAAGGAAACATGAAGAAGGACAATTGAATGATCTGAGATGTACTGCTAAATAAATGTGCACTTGGTTTAATGTATGCTTAATATTTAAAGCAAGGGTCCTATATGTTGTGTTCCACAAAAAGAAAAAAAATCAGTGCTTGAATCATTCTTCAATAAACTAAAGGACATTTACATTTATCTCAATGTAATGATTAAAATAAAGAAATAAATAAAGAGAATTAGCATTGATTTTGTCTGGCCGTCTATGGAGTTGTTATGTAGAGGTGAACTAAAACATCAAGGAAATGTCCTGAGGAAAGGATTATGCAGTAGTGATGCTGTGCCTAGAAGACTTTGGCATGCACGCAAATTGCTATGCCAAACTCAGTGAATGTGGCAACAGCTCTCTACATATTTCTTATTTATTTCATATGTTCGATTGGTGTATACCTTTTGTCTTTTGTACATCATCTTAATTTTTAATCCATAGTTTGTTTGATGGGAGCTCTTGCTGGTATTTTGTTCTTCATTTTTAATACTAGACTGGTTGATCAGCTTTATTTATTTTTTATCTGAGAACATTAATGCATATGATTTGATTTTATACTTTTGCTTGAGATACAGTCTTGGAAAAACACAAAGACAAGTTGTTAGAGATACTCTGCAGGTATGCTGTCAATGTTATTTTTTTAACAAGACACATCATTTTGAGTTAGATATTGCATAGAATGATACATTTGATGCAGCTGAGCCTCGCTTTGCATTAACTCCATTTTGCAATAAATAAATAAATATATAGTCTCTCAAATTTGCCTCATTAATTTCACTCACGAAATGAAAGTACTGCCTGCAAATTTACATTTGCATTTCCTTATGCCTTAATAAAATGCTGCTTATATTCATAAAAGCAAATAAACTAGCATTTGGAGTACATAGTACATAGAATATTGTATATGGCCCAAAAGCTGTGACTTTCCTCTGTACAGCAGTAAAAATTGCTGTGAATTACTGTCATAAGTATTGAACTGGTTTAACTGGTTGTTGATTTTGTCTCTGGAGAAGCAGACAGTAGTGTAGTGCATATGAACTGAAATGCCTAGGTCTATGCCTATAATGCAGTCCATCATTCAAAGGAACATAATAGTGCTTAATGTTTGCTCCTCCACAGCTGAAATTAGGCCGGAATTCAATTTACTCTACAGATGAGGATTTAGAAAATCATACATTTATTACCAAGACTAATTTCATATAGTATTAGTCACTGGTTCAAAACTGCGTTAAATTCATTGAATACCAGAATGCTGTAAAATTTGCTTTTTGTGCACACAAATTAATACAAAGCACTACTGCATTCAATTAAGCAAAATCTTTATATTTATAGGTCTTACTGCAGGCTCCTGGCTTGGAAATAGTCCAAAGTACAAAATATATTCATGCATAAGCAAAAAGAAGCTAAATATTTGTTTTTGGTTACAGCAGTTAAGGTCAGGTGCTAGTGATAGGTTTAGGTGTAGGCATGGCATTATTTAACTTCATTAATAATTTGTCACTACAAGGTCCTAATTTTTGCATATACTGTGTGTGTGTGTGTGTGTGTGTGTGTGTGTGTGTGGTCAGCCAATGTGTGTGGAGGGGGAAATCAAAAGACTAGGCCTTCAAAATCAATTCTTTTGAAGTCCCTGTTTTGAAGCCTTTCATTTTCTCAGCATTCTACTGGGATGGTGTATTTGCAGAAGTTATAGGCCATGCATGTTTCATGATCATGTATACAGCTGGGGAGCTTTTAATGGGCTAACAGCTGTTTCTAGTCTGATCTCATATCTGTTCAGGTTGGTTTTTCTTTTCTAATCTCTGGCCATATAGACGTTAGCACAGATTTGGAAAGCCAAACAAGCAAATCATGACATAAATAATCCCCTCTTAATTGGAGTCAGGGTTAATGCATGGATCCATTGCAGGTAGAGATAGCATACTCGATTTTCATTCCACTCATTTTATTTGAACATATTTACAGCTGTACAATGTATGCACCTATTTTGAGATGTGAAATCATTCAAGCATGTTTTCCTACACAGTTGTAGGATAATTAGTAGCTGTAAACATTTATCTGAGACTTTTCACAGATGAATATGGACTCACATTGTTAAAGCTGTCATCTTGGTGTGTTCAAATTGCCTGTTTGTTCCAGTAACCTCTGCAAAGTGACACTTGTGGTGCCATTCAACTACCCTCCAAAATGACACATCTATATTTGATTACAGGTTTCTACTCTCATTTGCTGTTTCATTGTATAACTGTAGGAGGGAGAAATGCTGGGTGGGAAGAACAATGTCACGTTGTCATACGTTATTTCAGTGCCATCTATTATCTTAGGTTAAGATTGGATTAATTACAAGTGACAAGGAAACTACAAAGGATACCAGAGAGTCAAGCATCTACACTTTTGTTCATTTTTGTTAAATGTGGAATGAGCATATACTGTACATTCTGGAGGTTGTGATCAGTTCTCTGGGGGATGTATTTAACTCATCACATGTTTTCACTCAGTCATGTATGGACAGGCAAGAGCGCAGCACAGTGCTTCCCTTTGACTCTAGGACACTGTCAGAACTCTGGAAATAGCAATTCACCAGTTTTGACTGCAAAAGAAAGGGACAGATAGGTAGAGTCTGAGAGGAAGGTGTAAACTTTTAAGTGTCAAATGGATGTTTGGTATAATTTCACTATATAAACTTTTTAGGGATTTGTCAGAAGAAAATGTTTGATCATGCAGAATCTGTCTTTTGATCATACTATGTTGGTTTTCACACCTCAGTGGTATTTCCTACGCTAGAAATGCACTATACTATTTGGTCCCTAAGGCTTTACCTACCTGTTTATCGGTGCAGGGGATGGAAAATACATCCACAGCGTAATACAAGACATCAGTCCACCAGGACTGGAGGCAATACTGTCACAACACTGGAAGTGAGGATAAAGTTGGTGCAGCTTTATTGTTATGTAAATTAGCATAGCTGTCACAGGAAGACATTTATGGGTCACTGTAAAAGCTGTTTAGAGGGAAAAAAAACAAACTATATTTTCAGGTTTTTGTGAGACTTGTTTGTTCAAAAACTTGGAAAACTTTGAAACACATCACTACAGCAGAAAAAAGGTATATGAAAATACAACTACTCTTTTTTCTTTATATGCCTTGCAGCATGTAGTTTTTTTAGTGCTTGGTTTGGCTAATGAATATAAATGCAACTCTGTTGTCAGGGATAAAATCCTCTATTTAAGACCAAGTTCATTTTAGTTCTGTTGTTGGTGAGTTTTACAGTTATGTTGGATCTTACTGTTAAAAAATCATTCACAGCGCTCTTTTAATTATAGATTGATGTTGTTGAACCTTCAGGACATTAGATTTGTTGTGCTAACAGTCATAAGCTATTATCATGTCATTTAAATGTCTGAAAACTGGCAAAACAATGTCCGGAGTGCTGTGATTAAAGTGTAATCATGTCAATTGTCCACAGAAACATTTGTTGACCTCACATTATATTGAATGTTAATCAGCAGCACTATGCCCCACTCACAGTTTAAACTCTCAGAGCACTCGCATAGGAAATAATTACCAGCTTACAAGTTATATTTATTCCTGGAAATGTTTCACATGCAATCATGGGTTCAATGATGTCCATTACTCAAGTGATGCCAGTTGCTTGTGCAGAACAGAAATTATGCAGATATTTGCAATTTGCAAAATGCATAAATATGCAATTTATGCATTTTAGTAGTCTAAAGGAGTTGGTTGATGCTAAAGCTAGAGATTTACTACTGATTTTTAAATGGTTATATCTACCAATGTTGTTTATTGTTCTGACAAGATCTGTTAGAGCTTCATCTGATTACAAAACTCAGTGAAGTTCAGGTGCTACAGTTTGGGAGATGCTCTCTGGAACAGTTGTTGTTCATTTTATTATACAATTTTACAACTATATTTGCTGATGTTTATGAAGAGTACAAAAAATCCAGGGCAGAACTATATGTTAAAACACAGGAAGGTTCTCAGTATTATTAAAGAAGGCAATGCACCACATCACCACATCATATACATTTACATTTATTGTATTTGGCAGATGTACTTATCCTGAGTGACTCAAGTGCTTTGAAGTCTCTATCAATGAATAAGTGCTGATACTGTTTCACTATATCAGAGACTAGAATACTATCAATTTAAAAATTCTTTAAAAAAGAGGCATTCTAGTAAGAAAAGCACGCAGACAACACAATATTTTAAATAAATAAATAAATAAAATAAAATAAAAAAATATATAAAATAATAATAATAATAATAATATAATAACAATAATAATAATAATAATAATAATAATAATAATAATAATAATAATAATAATAATAATAATAATAATTCTTGTTCTTCTTCTTCTTATTTTGTATATAAGTGCTAATTTAAATAATTAATGAAGGGGTCGGTCTTTATTCGTTGTTTAAAGATAGCCAGTGACTCAGTTGTCATCTAGTGGAATTTCATTCCACCATCTAAGTGCCAGAACAGAGACACATGACACATGCCTTCCGTTTACCCTGAGAGGTAGTGAAACCACTTGAGCAGTGTTGGAGGATTGGAGGAAGCGTAGCACAATGCAGAGGGTGATAAGTGCTCTATGGTAGGTGGGTGCTGGTCCATTTTTGCTTTGTAGGCAAGCATTTGTGTTTTAAATCTGATGTGGGTAGCTGCAGCAAAGCAGTGCTGGGAGTGTAGCAATGGGGTGGTGTGGGGGAATTTAGAAAGGTTGAAAACTAATCATGCAGCTGCATTCTGAATCATTTGTAGAGGTCAAATGGCACTCAGAGTTAGACCTGCCATGAGCGAATGGCAATGGTCCAATCTTGAAATGACAAAGGACTGAACAAGCATGTGAGTGGGCTGACTGGATAGGAATGGACAAATCCTTCTGATGTTGTAAAGGAGAAATCGACATGAGCATGCCATTTTAGCAATGTGAGAAGCAAGTGACAGGTGATTGTCCATGGTTACCCCAATGTTGTGTAGAAGGTTAGATTTAAGAGTTGTTCAGTGGAATCACAAGATCCTGACATGGGGAGGAATGACCTGGCATAAACAGCAGTTCAGTTTTGCTGATGATCTGCCTTCTATGATGAGATGTCTGCCAGACCTGCTGAGATCTGAGCAGAAACATGATTGACTGAGGGAGGGAAGGAGAGGATGAGTGTCACCCACACTTCAGTGGTATGAAAACCCCTGTGGGGATATGAACTTGAAAAGAGATGGTCTATAGAGGGAGAACAGAACAGGACCAGGTACTGTGGCTTGTGGGACAGCAGTGGAGAGCCTGAGAGCAGATGTGATTCTTTTCCATGTCACCTGATATGACTAACCTTACAGATAGAAAGAAAATCAATACTGCTTGTATGCTTATTAAATAATATAATATACCAATAAATACACAACAGGGATAAACAAAACAATAATTCAATCATAAAAATAATAAGTACATGGTGGGTTATTATTGTGGTGAGCAGAAAAACATCTCTGCATGCACAAAGTATAAAATTTTGAGGTGGATAGCCTACAACAGCTAAGACCACATTGGGTTCCTTTCCTGACAACCAAGAGCAGGAATGTGAGACTGTCATAGGCACAGACTCATTAAAACTGGACAGCTAAAGATTAGAGCAAAACTCACCTGGTCTCGGTTCAGTTTTCAACTGCTCTGTTTCAGTAAATCTGTGACCATGATAGTCTAAGATTCATGCTCTTGGCAAAAATAAGTGGAACCTGATGCTTTTCTGCTCACCACAATTGTAAAGGGTGCTTAACTGAGTTTCAGAAGACTACTGGAGGCTCAGACCAGTCTGATCATTCTTTTCTGATCTCTCTCATCAATAATGCATTTCAGGCTACAGACCCTCTGTACCCTCCAGGATCTAAGTTTTCGGGACTACTGATGCATTTAAAAAAAAAAAAGGTTATTATAGTTTATAATAGATTATTGTAGAAATGTTTATTTAATAAATATACAGTACATCTTGCATGAAAATCATATACCAGTATCCAAAAGAAAGTGTTGTACTGTAAATATAATGTAACTGTCTGCATAAAGTACACATCAATATACATGTTCTAAAACATACACCAATTAAAATCTTCACAGTAAATGGCATCAAATATTTTGGTGTCTAATTTACGATAGGGATAGCATGATAGCATTGTATGGCAACAGTCATGACAATGTTTATGTTATGGATATGCCAGCGTTCCAACACATAGTTTAGGTAAAGAATTACCATCAAGTTTAAACAAAGGTTATCTGTGTTCTCACAGTACCATTGAACCAGTTGGTACAACGATTGTTAAATAAATTAGCTAGCATGTCAAAGCAGAACAAATCAAGACATTTGAACCAAATATTCTTTTGGTACCAGTTCAATGGAACTCTCCTAATGCCAAATCTCTGATATTGACCAGGCATTTATGTGGATCATTAGACTGTGGAAAGCATTAATTGCACTTAGGGAGCACACATTGCTGTCAGCAGGTGCTCATGGTGAGTCACTGTTCCATTTATTCATTCATTCATTCATTGTCTACCGCTTATCCGAACTATACTCGGGTCACGGGGAGCCTGTGCCTATCTCAGGCGTCATTGGGCATCAAGGCAGGATACACCCTGGACGGAGTGACAACCCATCACAGGGCACACACACTCTCTCATTCACTCATGCAATCACACACTACGGACAATTTAGAGATGCCAATCAACCTACAATGCATGTCTTTGGACCGGGGGAGGAAACCGGAGCACCCGGAGGAAACCCCTGAGGCACGGGGAGAGCATGCAAACTCCACACACACATGGCGGAGGCGGGAATCAAACCCCCAACCCTGGAGGTGTGAGGCAAACGTGCTAACCACTAAGCCACCGTGCCCCCCTGTTCCATTTAAGTGAGTCATTATCAATATTAAAGTATACTAATGCTGTGGGACTAAGTCTACAGTACACATATGGAGAATTTCCAGAAATTAAAAATTGTGCTACTTGTGCAGATTAAAGTTTTTACAGTAGTGTCAACTGGGCATGAAGTCTCACACACAGTTTATCATATCAGAAAACTGCAGCTGTAACACATTAGTTTACGCTTCTGATACCATTCGATTACATCAACACAGACATTGAAACAGCCCAGCTTTTTCATTTCCTTCCTGAGTCTATTTAAATTTGATTGGTCATGCTGTAAATGTCAAAATAACGACATGCCAGCAAAGGCTTAATGTGCAAATAAATATATAATAAAATAAGCTGAATATGTTTAGCAAGCACTGCTTCTATCAAGCACTTAAAAGTGGGTAGATGCAGGGAATTTAGAATGTGTGGCTTGAAGTCTTTGAATGGGTTGTTGCACCTTTATTTGCATCCATTGGTAAGCAGGTAGTACAGCATAACCATCCTAATAGCATGCCCCTTTTGGGAAGACGACAAAAATGTGGCAGGTGCCTATATATAAAATGTACTCGTCTGAATATTATTCATGCTCTTATCTGTTATAATATACTTAGCTGGAACTTGGGCAAAAAAAATTAAGCTGGAGTTGAAGGGAGATACCATAGCTCTTGGGTCAATTAAAGCTAGCCAGCTGAGGTCCTTTGCTTTACTTCCTGTTATCTGCTACTCAAGAAGAATAATCAGACCTATGCTTTATGATTTAAAAAAACACTGATATTTGTTCAATACTTTTCTTAGCTTGAGATTTGACAGAGATTTTCCCAAAACAAGATTTAAATGTATCACTTATATTCTGCATTTTATCAAATAATATGATGATAGAGTGAATTTGCCAAAGATGCAGCTACCCTGTAAATAAACTGCAAACTATGCTTTTCAAACAGAAAAAAATAAAAATCAGCTTTTCTCCCTTCAGATATTAAATGTCAGGAGTTTGAATAATACAAGAGTTCTGCTTCAGCTATCATAAGACAAAGCAGTGTTGTGTAGTTAACAAATGTAATGTAATTAAGTCATGCTCTCTTGCCAGCCACTGCAAACCATTCCTTCTTCCCTGCTGCTGTTTGCATTTAGACTATATAATTTATTCACGTTTTGCTTCTGTCATCAAATGCCAACTGTCACAGGAAGCATTCATTGACTTATAACAGCATGAGACAATGAGACATTTCCTTTGTGATCAAGGATAAAGCTTTCCGATTTAAATGAATAATTCTGTAGCTGAATTTCTCTCTAATCATGAGTGTGAGAATGACAAAGAATTCTAATTGTGTATGACTCATGCAAAACTCCATTTTCTGCAAGAAACCAGTCCACTGAGTCCAGTATGTCCACAGTAAAGACCACACAATACAGCAGTTTAAAGTTGTACAGAAGCATATTATCTAGATAAACATAAATTTTAATAAAGTTTACATACTGGACCACAGTGCTCTGATCAGAATTTAATCTGCCATATAACCTGAATGGTTATGTGGGAGAGGTTGAGGCTGAGGCTCAGCTGGAGAGAGGGAAACACTGTGATTTAGATCAGTGCTGCGGCTGACCTGCATTTCTAAGCAGCAAGAGCATGGCTGTCAGCCAACACAGTTTCTTCCTAAGTTTTCATTAATTGCATTAATTGTCTCTCAGTATACAAGATTACCTGGTGTTAGCATATGGACAAATGCTGAGCACACCATACAGCAGAATGCCAAAAAAGGTAAGCAGTACTGTTTGACTGCTTTGTTTCAGATTCCTATGCTCAGTCTATTTGTCAAACATCACTGATCATTCCTGAGTTTATACCTGCAAATCCTCAACAAGCTTAATTCTGTACATCAAAAAAAGCTAAATAAAAGATAATAACCAAATCAATTGACAAGCAATTGTTTAATGTCCTAAATATTTTTAATGCCCTAAATATTTTTAATGTCAAAAAAGTGTTCTACAATAAATATGCAACCATCTTGTATCTTGTGTATGATTGTGGTTGGAAATGTGTTGACCAAATTTGTGTTTAAACTTGTAGTTATGCATGCTGGATACTGTCTGCAGATAATAATGCTTTTGGTTTCTGAAATGACTTGAAAAGCTGACTTTACTGATTCTTTGAAGTGCAATTAAGTATGCTGTTTATTGTGTTTGAACTAGGTACATTTTCCAGTCCTGCTTACAACATTGCATTTCTTTTTTTTTTAAAGACGACATCACATAATAACTCACTCACTTTCAGTAACTGCTTTATCCGATCCAGGGTCACGGTGGATCTGGAGCCTATCCCAAGAACACTCAAGGCAGGAATGCACCCTGGATGGGATGCCAGTTCATCACAGGGTACTATACACACATTCACACACTCATTCACACCTAGAGGCAATTTATCTTAGCTAATCCACCTGCTGGCAGGATTTGGGGAGTTAGTTTGGAGGAAACTGGAGGAAATCATTGAGGATATGGGGAGAACATGCAGGGAAACACCATATAGACAGTAATTCAAGCTCAGGATTGGACTGGGAATCCTAGAGCTATGTGCTGAGCCTCATTTCAACCCAGTATGAAGTAACTGATGTGGAGATTCAAGGATTTGATTTTTAATTTAGGGAAAGTGCTGGAATAATTTTAAATGTTGTAGCGTAAAGCTAATTTAGTATCTTATCAAAACACTGTCAATGCAATTTTAAATGCTCATTTGAAAGTAATTTGCCATGGGTTACATTTTATTCAGATTTTAAGAAAATTACACTCCTAAAATACTTTCACTGAGATATTGTCATCTCTAAAGCAGACACCATTAAGTCATACCTGCTATAGCATTTTATCAGATTGCCCTTATATCCATTTAGTGTTATCACCACTTACTTACTTACTAACTTACACTTAAGTTTTCAGCAGTATGCAGTAGAAACAGATGCAATTGCCAAAAAAGTGCTTTATTTGAAAGCAGACTGGGAAAGGTGATGAGCAAAAAAAAACAAACTCAGAAATCCAGAATCACAAAGACCAAAGGACAATAACAAAGTCACCAGAATAGCAATCAAAAAGTCAAACACTTGGCACATCAGAACTCTGATAGAAACAGAACTGCATTTGATTGGTATAGCATTATCGGTGGTGATTGGAATCAGGCATGTACAGTCAAAAGTCAGGAGATCTTCAGCATCTGGATGCATGTTAACAGCAGAAGATACAATTTGGCCCTTCTCATCTTAATAGGTATATAATTATATCTGGTAAATAAACAATTGAGCAGTTAGTGTGCTACTGGGGTCAACTATTAAATCTCATAATATGCTTAACTTCATAAGTACTGTCTATTTTTTAATCATGTGGAGTCTTTCTGGATTAAAAGCTATATTTATGGCTGTTTTCCCACAGTCCTGAGTTATATTCTGTTGGGTGTTGCTAAGAACAGGCTAGGGGCAGATGTATTATCATGTCTGTTTCCATCAAATCAGACTTCTCAGGTCTCTTTGCCATACTCAGCTGGGTGTTTGGTAGCTTTGAAAAGGCCATAATCTGAGGCAGAATATCAGTTTATCTCTAGGCTCACCCCACAGCAGTCCCTTAGGCTTTGCAGAGCTAATAACTCCAGATCAGAAGGAAAGTAGGCCTCAAATGGACTGGCCAAGAGAGCCCTGTACTACATGCTACATCCCGAAGGGATTAAAATCAATGCATTAACCACACTACTTCTGGCTAAGTAGCCTTATAATGTTGTAATGTAATGGCTATAACCTGTGGTTTGTTTCATGTTCCTCACCGCTGATACAGTGAAGGACCTCATGGCTGCTTCTCTTGTACGATTAGATGTTTTATCACATTAACACAAAATCTCACATTCAGTGTATGTTGTTTTGGTCGTTATAAAATTTTTAGTATTGTAATGGTTCATTTTGTTGCTCATTTTTTCCTTTTAATTTGCGCTATTTCTCACTTCATGATGTCTGAATAGGTTTTCTTTCTGCTTTTGTCAACATTTTGGTGTCATTGGCAGAGATAAGATGTATTATTATTTGGTGAAGCCAAGAGATAGGAATCAGTATTAGCCAACTAGCCAATGCAAGTATCAAAGGGAGCTGTTAATGAGTCCTCATCCATCACAGTGCCTTAGGATTCTGTTTTCATTAGATTTTTACACACACATGCATCCCCTGGGAAGCCACCTGGTCACACACAACACACTGGAAAAGCTAAAGGACCGCTTCCCAAGGCCGGGAATGTAGGTGGAGGTCCAGGTTTTCTGGCGCCAGCAGACAGGCCCCCCCAAAGCCAGTACCGGTGCCTCTCATCCCCCTCCCCATCATCGGTGTGCCATTTGAGCAAGTCAGCATGGATTTCATACGACTGCTGCTGAAGTCAGCCTGGGGTCATGAGTACATCCTGGTGATGATGGACTACGCAACCAGGTACCCCAAGGCGGTCCCAGTTCAGAAGGCCACCTCCTGTAGCATTGCCAGGTACCCCAAGGCGGTCCCTTGGGTGGGCATGTGGGCATCTGTGTCGGCTTTTGCAGGTTAAGCACCTGAGGACATCCGTGTACCACTTGCAATCTGATGGACTGGTGGAGCAGTTCAGTCAGACCCTCAAGAGAATACTATGCTGGGTGGTAGACAAGGAATGAAGGAACTAGGACCTCCTCCTTCCTTACATCCTCTTTACCATCTGAGAGACACCCCATACCTTGACAGGGTTCACCGCATTTGGGCTCCTGTTCTGACGGTGACTTTGAGGACTGCTAGACGTGGCCCATGAAGCTTGGAAGGGACAGCATTCACTATTTCGTGATTGGCTACGTCCAGGACATGCAGGTGAGAATAGACAGAGTGGGGCCCATTGTAAAGGAGCACATGGAGGCAGCCCAGCAAGATCAACAACAGGTATATATCTGGCCTGCTCAGACCCGAGAGTTCCAGCCAAGAGATCATGTGATGCTGCTAGTCCCCAAGACCGCCTGCAAGTTCCTGGCCAAGTGGCAGGGCCTGTATACAGTCCATGAAATGGTGGGACCTGTGAATTATTGCCTTCAACAGACAGTTAAGTGTGCAGACATCCAACTTTATCATATTAACATCCTGAAGTGGTTACCAGCCAGGCTGTGTCTGCATTTGCTTGTGCCATCACGGATCCCTAAAAGTGCACCCTGGTCAAGAGGGGAGAGGATCTCTTGCCAGCCCAGCAACAGGATCTCACTGAGCTCATTGATCACTGAGCTCATTGATCACACCGACATCTTCTAATCCACCCCTGGGCTCACACAGCTGGTGCAGCACAAGATCAGCTCGTCATCACACTATAGAAGAGGAAGTAGAGCAGATGCTGAAAGAGGGGATCATAAAGGAATCTGCCAGCCCATGGTCTAGCCCCATTGTGGTGGTGCCCAAGCCCAATGGGTCTGTCCACCTCTGTAATGACTTCTGGAGACTCAACCAGATCTCTGATTTTGACTCCTACCCTCCCTTGTGTAGATGGCCTCATGAAGCATCTGGGAAAGGACTGATTCATTTCCACGTTCGACCTCGCCAAGGATTATTGGCAGGTAGCTCTATCCCCTAAAGCCAAGCCCAAAACAGCCTTCACCACCTCCATCGGCCAATGGAAGAACCAAGTCCTGTCCATTGGTCTCCATGAAGCCCCAGCGATGTTTCAGAGCCTCATGGACATCGTCCTCCGGCCCTACAAAACCTTTGCCACTGCCTATCAGGAGGATGTCCTGATTCACTCCTCCACATTGTCAGATCACCTGTTCCATCTGGGTGAGGTGCTGGGTGGCCTCCGGAAGGCTACTGCATAGGCCGGGGTTTGCTACAACCACAGGAGAGGAAAGTAGAGACCATCAGAAAGTACCCCCAGCCCACCAACAAGAAACAGGTATGTGCCTTTCTGGGTTTGATGGGGTATTATCAGAGATTCATCCCTAACTTCTGCTCTATAGCCTCTCCCCTTTCAGACCTCACCAAAAAGTGTCAACTGGACCAGGTGCAGTGGACTGAGGAGACCAAACAGGCCATCCTGCAGCTGAAAACAGCACTCACCAGCTACCCTGTGCTCCAGAACCCCAATTTCAGCCTCCCCTTCACCCTTTATACCGATGCATCTGAGACATTGCTGAGGGCTGTCCTGTCTCAGGAGTTTAAAGGGGAGGAGCACCGGGTCCTCTACATGTCAATGAAATTGACCCTCACTGAGAAGGACAACACTGCAATCGAGCGACAAGCCTTTGCAACAATGTGGGCTGTCGAGGAGCTCTATTTTTCTGGATAGACGCTGCTCACCCTGGAACCAGCCAAGCTCTGCCACACTTCTGGGCCAACACCTCCAGATCACCACCAGCTCAGAATATTGACACCTCCACCACACCAGCTGCAGCCCCAGCACCAGCCACCAAACCCGGCTTCAGCATGGGCAAAGGAAACCACTTTCTAGCAGTCACTCAAAGGACGCTATGTCTTTTTGTGTTTTTTTTAAACCTCCTGTTTTTCTTTGGCTCCCTTAACCTCAGTAAAGGCTTGTGTTTGACCTACCTCCCTGACCTTGTGTGATGTTCTGTGTTCCCCTGCTTAGTGCGCTACTATATATATATATATATATATATATATATATATATATATATATATATATATATATATATATATATATATATATAGTCATATGAAAAAATTAGGAAATATTTGGCCCTTTATTAGGAAATGTCAACTTGTCAGTTCCTGATTTCTAATTTGTACCTGTAGATGAAAGTGGTGTAATTGCATGTAAACTACAAAATATAGCTTTGTTTTCACTTATTATTCATTTGCTGAAATGCTGTATTTGGTTTACGCCAAACATGCCCTGTTATGGTGTCCAAATAATTCAATTTTAGACTACTCTGTCCATTGCACATTATTCCAGA
The DNA here is from genome assembly GCA_033459395.1 of Hemibagrus guttatus. Classification (NCBI taxonomy): domain Eukaryota; kingdom Metazoa; phylum Chordata; class Actinopteri; order Siluriformes; family Bagridae; genus Hemibagrus; species Hemibagrus guttatus. The sequence goes on along the minus strand of JAUCMX010000013.1, from coordinate 12,097,177 downwards.
GGTCTTCGCCTTTGTCTCTGTGTTCTTTGGAAAACTTCAGTCTTGCCCTCATGTTTTTCTTAAACAGTAAATGTTTCCTACTTGCACACCTCCCATAATAATTAAAGTTGTGTAGTCTCTTTCTGATTGTAAATTCATGCATTTTGACATAAACTGTAGCAAAAGCTTGCTGTAGGTCCTGTGATGATATTTTAGGGTTTTTGAAAATATCTTTAAGCATCTTGCGGTCTGCCCTTGGGGTGAATTTGCTTGGATGGCCTGAACTGGCCATGTTGGCAGTTGTTTTAAATGTTCTCCACTTGCAAATGATTTTCTGGACAGTGAAATTAATTACAATAAAATAAATTACAAATTCTTTTGAGATCTTTTTATATCCCTTACCAGATTCATAAGCATCAACAATGTTCTTTCTGAAGGCTTCAGAGAGCTCTTTGGATCTCACCATGGTGATACCTCTCACTTCAACAATTAAGAGCAAACCAACCTAAATGTTTAAATAAGGCAAGCCCACTTATTTGCACCTGATGTGGTACACCTGTAGGTCATTTTATCCATTTTAAGTATAAATAAATGTGGGGGTGTCCTTACTTTTTCCTTACAAGAAATTGGATTTTTTTTAAAGCTACATTTTACAGATCATTTAAAAAAGACTTTTCTTTGGTTTGATTTGTTTATTTGTTGAAATAAAATAAAATTTCTTGAATCTTTCAATGTTGTTACGATGAAAATCAAATGCCCATATGTTTAACTATGTTAAATAAAACACATGTTTTCATGTTTTATATATATATTACATTCATTTTACATTTAAATTCTGTTAAATACATGCATGTAAATGCAGACCTAAAATGATTTAAATATTGTATTTTAATAAGTGCTATATCAAGTATATCTCTTTCAAGTACACTAATGAAATATTAACATAACGTAAATGTTTGTTTTTTGGCACAATTAATATTGAAACAAACAAACAAACAAACAGATGATAGATCACAATGTACAAATTCTGAATGACCACATAATCATTTAAATCTAAAACACACAAGATACCATATGCATTTCACTTTACTATTAACTCATTAAGTTCTATATCATTACAGGCATGTGAGAATGCATTGCATTGAGGGAACCGATATTCATCAGGGATTCCTCAACACAAAAAACATAAATTATGATTTACATGTTAAATTCAGGGGGGCACGGTGGCTTGGTGGCTTGGTGGTTAGCACGTTTGCCTCACACCTCCAGGGTTGGGGGCTCGATTCCCACCTCCGCCATGTGTGTGTGTGGAGTTTGCATGTTCTCCCCGTGCCTCGGGGGTTTCATCCGGGTACTCCGGTTTCCTCCCCCAGTCCAAAGACATGCATTGTAGGTTGATTAGCATCTCTAAATTGTCCGTAGTGTGTGATTGCGTGAGTGAATGAGAGTGTGTGTGTGCCCTGCGATGGGTTGGCACTCCGTCCGGGGTGTATCCTGCCTTGATGCCCAATGACGCCTGAGATAGGCACAGGCTCCCCGTGACCCGAGAGTAGATCGGATAAGTGGTAGACAATGAATGAATGAATGTTAAATTCAGATCATGGGCATGCTCAGCTCTAAGAATATAAAGATGTGAAAAGACTACAAATAGAGCCTTGCATATAAATAGGGGATTTTTCTCCTTACTAAATCCTAATTCTTTACTCCTAGCTCACTTTAGACTAGACATGATGTGATCATTATCTATGAGTCATTGGCAAGTTATTGTGTGCTTGAGAAAAAGAGGTACATTCTGAAATTGAAGGAATGTCCAGATGAGTCAGCAGATATTGCAGAACTGCTGTAAAGAAAATTATAGGGTGATGAAAGTGTGTTGCAATCTTTCAGTCACTAGCCCTTCTTACTTTTGTGTTACTTTGATACCTTTTATGGCTTTCTAAGGTGAACAGTCAACTCATGCATTCTGTCAGAGTCCTATTAACTGGAAAATTACATGTCTGTTGATGATGACTACTCAGTCAACTGCATGCTAATAGTAAAGGTGATATTGTCTCTATTACCTTACATTGTCCAATTGTCCATTATATACATGCACACACTGATTGCACATGAGTGTATGGATGATCACAACAAGAGTTGCAACGTAACCCCCTGTGGCTAAATGGATATTAATCCATGAGTCAATGGACAAATCAATTTGTTGTTTTGTTCTTTTATTAGTTTGGTATGTCAGCAGTGAATTCTAACACAGTTTTTAGCACTGGTTATTAGGTACCTTTTTTGGATGCACAGAAACCATTAGAGCTGTTATTATGACAGACACTTCAAAGAATTTTTGGTTGTCTGTGCATTTGGAGTATAATGTGTTCATTGAAATGCAAACACTTCTTTTCCACTCTTCTGCTACAGATTATGGTACAATAATATAGGTTTGAATGGTGAACAACATGTTTTTTTTTAATTGGCAGCAGTTATTCATTCATTGTCTGCCGCTTATCCGAACTACATTCGGGTCACGGGGAGCCTGTGCCTATCTCAGGCGTCATAGGGCATCAAGGCAGGATACACCCTGGACGGAGTGCCAACCCATCGCAGGGCACACACACACTCTCATTCACTCACGCAATCACACACTACGGACAATTTAGAGATTGGCAGCAGTATATGATTTTGAAAAGCAAAATGCACTGCTGTCTCCAAATGTATAGCCATTATTGCCACAAAAGCTCATTTATAGTCTGTTCCTCCCAAATCTAATGATAATTACTCTTTTCAGTGTATTAAGAGTACTATAATCTAAATGATATATTGGTCATTATCCTTCATAGTTCACTCCGAAAACAGCCTTGAACTAATGCACTGAATCTATTTCATCGAGCAATAGTAATCATTCATAGACAGGTATAAAACACAGGAAGATGGCATAATAGGCCAAAAAAGATCTGGAGAAAACTTACGTCTTGTTATATTTCTCTGTGGCCAACTCTCATTGCTCTCAGTGGGCAAGCAGACAGGACAGAAGGTCAGAGTTACTCCATCAGCCAAAGCTCCTAGGGTTTTCTTTATTTTTTTGTATTTTTTCCCCCTGTGTTTTCTGAGCCTTCTAATGAGACTATGTTTTTCTGTGTTACCATCTGCTCCTCTGTTTTCATGTTTGCAATAGATAAATAAATAAATAAATAAATAAATAAATAAATAAATAAATTGATTAATAAATAAATAAGAAGGCCAGTGGCAAGGGAAACCTTTTGAATCTGGCTCTTAAGTACATTTTGCAGCATTTGATTTGGCACTGTATGTCACTGTATGCCTTCATGTTGTACAGCATGTGATTGACAGTTGGCACTGAAGCTTTTACATATTCCAGTGCTAACATACTTCTTTAGAAACTTTCTATGTATCAATTATCTGTGATAAAAACCATTTGCCTGGTCAGAGTACATAATTGAATTCTTTTGATCAAGGTCATTGCATAGTCAGTGTCACTGCATCTTTAATATTTTGTACAATGTAGCTGAGAAAAAAAATCTGATCAAAGGCTGAGGTGATTTAAGAGAGAAATTTACAAAGAGAAATACATGAATAGCAGGCTGGTAGGTCTCATGTCCATTAAAATGCTATTTGAGGTAATAGCTGGATTCTCTGTCTTAAATAATTTCTTGAAGTATTGGAAGGTCAAACTTAAAGTGCAACATATGAAAAAGAACTACTTTTTAAACTTTGATATGAGCTGTGACCTCAATTCTGACTGTCAACAGTATATATATATATATATGTATATAGTTGCATGAAAAAAAATGGTGCCATTTTTTAATGTATTCTGTCCATTATACATTATACCATAGTGCAGTTGAATTCTTAGATCAGAAGGTGGGGATAAATTTTTTAGAACAGCATGGTTCTGTCTAGTTGTAATGTAACAGCTCATACAAAATGAATTTTAAAATGTTGTTATTTAATGTATTTATCAAAAATAGACATATAATCAGGACATGTCTCTGTTAGGACATGTTCATGTAACATTTATGGAAAGAGTTTTGAGTGTCAGCACATTACCACAGCAAATTTTCCACCACAGAAAAGTCTTCAAGGCAAGCAGCATTTGTAGTTATGGAAGAAGGTGGTTTAAGGTTTGGCATTAGCTATCAGCAGTCTAGCTCATATAGATGGTGATGATTCAGAATTTGAACAGCAGCTGCTGTATTGGTATGTCAGATCCCACATTTGAAGGGGTTCAGGGTCTGGAAAAACCTAGATTTCCTATTGACCTATAAATAGATGCAACAGACACACACACACGCACACACACACACACACACACACACAAATATTTTTTTCTTGTTCTTCAACTTTGTAACCTAAATATTCTCCTTAGCTTGCTTTTATCTGCAGCTTGCTTTTCCAGCAAGATTTAAAATTATACTGTTTCAAATTCTTACCAAGAGATGATTAAGAAGGAAAGGTTAGGTTTCATTATTCAAATTATTGTTGATTTTCAGTGCCAATAATTCAGAAAAGAAAGAAGTATATTTTTTTTCTCAATCATTTATTCATTGTATTGAGTCATTGCATTTTAATGGACATGTTGGTGAGGGGAACACAGGTGATGAGGAGGTGATGGGCAAGTTTGGAGTTAAGGAAAGGAACTTTGAAGGACAGATGGTAGTGGACTTTGCTAAGAGTATGGACATGGGTGTGGTTAACACTTATTTTCAGAAGAGGGAGGAGCATAGAGTGACTTACAATAGTGGAGGTAGGAGAACACAGGTAGACTACATCCTATGTAGAAGAGGCAGTCTGAAAGAGATTAGTGACTGTAAAGTGGTAGTGGGAGAGAGTGTAGCCAGACAGCATAGGATGGTGGTGTGTAGGATGACTTTGATGGTCTGTAAGACGAAGAGGTCAAAGATAGAGATAGAGAAGAAAACCAAGTGGTGGAAGCTGAAAAAGGAGGAATGTTGTGAGGAATTTAGACAGAAGTTGAGGCAGGCTCTGGGTGGTCAGGTAGTGCTGCCAGATGACTGGGAAACTACAGCAGAAGTGATCAGGGAGACAGGGAGAAAGGTGCTGGGTGTGTCATCTGGAAGGAGGAAAGAAGATAAGGAGACTTGGTGGTGGAATGAGGAAGTTCAGGATAGTATCCAGAGGAAGAGGTTAGCCAAGAAGAAGTGGGACATGGACAGGACTGAAGAGAATAGACAGGAATACAAGGAGTTACAGCGCAGAGTGAAGAGGGAGGTGTCTAAGGCCAAGCAGAAGGCATATGACGAGTTGTACACTAGGTTAGACACTAGAGAAGGAGAGAAGGACTTGTACAGGTTAGCTAGGCAGAGGGATCGAGATGGGAAGGATGTGCAGCAAGTTAGAGTTATTAAGGATAGAGATGGAAGGGTGCTCACAAGTGAGGAGAGTGTACAGAGGAGATGGAAGGAATACTTTGAGGAGCTGATGAATGAGGAAAATGAGAGGGAAAAAAGAGTAGAAGGGGTGAACTCTGTGGAACAGAAAGTAGATAAGATTAGAAAGGATGAAGTCAGGAAGGCTTTGAAGAGGATGAAAAGTGGGAAGGCAGTTGGTCCTGATGACATCCCGGTGGAGGTCTGGAAGTGTCTGGGAGAGGCAGCAGTGGAATTTTTAGCTAGTTTGTTCAACAGGGTTTTAGAGAGTGAGAGGATGCCTGAGGAATGGAGAAGAAGTGTGTTAGTGCCGATCTTTAAGAATAAGGGTGACGTGCAGAGTTGCAGTAACTATAGGGGGATAAAGTTGATGAGCCATACAATGAAGGTATGGGAAAGAGTAGTGGAAGCTAGGTTAAGGAAGGTAGTGGAAATTTGTGAGCAGCAGTATGGCTTCATGCCCAGAAAGAGCACAACAGATGCAATTTTTGCTCTGAGAATTTTGATGGAGAAGTATAGGGATGGTCAGAAGGAGTTGCACTGTGTGTTTGTAGACTTGGAGAAAGCGTATGACAGGGTGCCAAGAGAAGAGCTGTGGTACTGTATGAGGAAGTCAGGAGTAGCAGAGAAGTATGTCAGAGTGGTGCAGGACATGTATGAGAGGAGCAGGACAGTGGTGAGGTGTGCTGTAGGTCAGACAGAGGAGTTCAATGTGGAGGTGGGACTGCATCAGGGATCGGCTCTGAGCCCCTTCCTGTTTGCTAAAGTGATGGACCAGTTGTCAGAGGAGGTCAGACAGGAGTCTCCTTGGACAATGATGTTTGCAGATGACATTGTGATCTGTAGTGAGAGCAGGGAGCAGGTGGAGGAAAACCTGGAGAGGTGGATGTTTGCGCTGGAGAGAAGAGGAATGAAGGTCAGTCGTAGTAAGACTGAGTACATGTGTGTGAATGAAAGGGAGGGAAGTGGAAAAGTAAGGTTACAGGGTGAAGAGGTGAAGAAGGTAGAGGAGTTTAAGTACTTGGGGTCAACAGTCCAGAGTAATGGAGAGTGTGGGAAAGAGGTAAAGAAGCGAGTGCAGGCAGGTTGGAATGGGTGGAGAAAGGTGTCGGGAGTTCTGTGTGATCAGAAAATATCAGCGAGAATCAAGGGGAAGGTGTACAGGACAGTGGTGAGACCGGCCATGCTGTATGGTTTAGAGACAGTGTCACTGAGGAAGAGACAGGAGTCAGAGCTAGAGGTAGCAGAGCTGAAGATGTTGAGGTTCTCTTTGGGAGTGACAAGATTGGACAGGATTAGGAACGAGTACATCAGAGGGACAGCTCATGTTGGACGTTTGGGGGACAAAGTTAGGGAGGCCAGATTAAGATGGTTTGGACATGTTCAGAGGAGGGAGAGTGAGTATATTGGTAGGAGAATGTTGGACATGGGGCTGCCAGGCAGGAGGCAAAGAGGAAGGCCAAAGAGGAGGTATATGGATGGAATTAATGAGGATATGAAGCTAGTGGGTGCAAGTGTTGAGGATGCAGAAGATAGGGATAGGTGGAGAGAGATGATTCGCTGTGGCGACCCCTGAAGGGAAAAGCCGAAAGAAGAAGAAGAAGATTGAGTCATTGCATTGAATAGTGTGGTTTTGCATTACAAAATTACTCAGGCTGTTAAAGAGTGAGCCAAAATGTTATGTATTTCATATATAATATTTTTAATGGCACAATATATTTATACATTAGAGCTGTTGAAGTGTATTATTCTTTTCATGTTTGTGGAAGCAAGAACAACAGCATCAACAACAACTGTATATTAATACATTAGATTCAGACAGTCAGCAGCTATGTCAAGTTAATAGACATAGCGTCCTATCATTGTTGAGTGAAACTAATTTCTTCTGCCACTTCTCAGACATGTTCATAACATGTCACTGGTAGCGATTAAAAAGATATGTGAATATAGTAGCATGTAAAATAAACATGAATGAATGATTATATTTCCTTTTTTTAATGTCATTGGAGAAGTAAATAGATTAAGCAAACATTGTCAAATTACTCTATGTGTCAAACTGTATAACAGTAAGTCTTGTTATGCAGCAAGTCTGGCTAAAGACAACAAATAATGCAAGGTTTTTCTGTTTAAACATGTTTTCTATTTGGAAGTGAGTGTATGTCAGAGATTGAGAGAACCCATGCTATAAGTTGCAATCAAAGTGGTTTCAGAGCAATAGAGAGGTTTGTGACCAGATTTCACTGACAAGTGTCAACACTGGTAAAAAAAAAAAAAAAAAGCCACAACTATCAGCTTGTGGTTTATATGCTTTCAATTTAGTTGCTTCCATTTCATAAAATATTAACAAGTTATCAGTCTAATTTAAACCACCACAACTCCAAGCAGTTACTAAGGGTGATATAAATGATTTCAAAGCACCACTGAATTTGTTTTTCCACTTTTTCCAGAAAGCTTTATATTTGACAGCTTATTTACACCCACATGAAAATAAAAAGCTTTGAACCTTTCAGACAACAGATCACATCTTATTGGTATATGAATTTTTGTATTTTTGTATTGTTTAATCTGTTTAGAGCACAATATTTGTTTATTCTAATTGCTTATCCCTTCTCTATCCAAACCTCAGTCTCTTATTACTGGCAATGTGTGTCATATATTTGATAGTTCTGGGCAGCCGCTCAGGTGTGACAGGAGCAGGTTATGCTCTTGGTGAACATTTCTGTTCTGTTAACTAATTAGCAGTGAATGTAGGTCATATAGGTTATATATAGTAGGAATATGGGTTATATAGGTTATATTGGCCAAAGTCATGTATGTTAATTCTCCAGAAATGCAGCTGTAAAAATACTAAGTATCTTTTATTTATATATTGTATATGCTGTATATGTATTTACCTCAGAATGTGATGTGAGTGCTTGTTTGTCTACAGTCTTGATTCTTGCGTACCTTTCATCATAGCCTGATATTTAGATTTGCAGACATAAACTCTGATAATAAGACAAGTATAAATTATGGTGTAAACCAGCCTTTCCTGAGATGATGATGATGATGATAATTGTATAAAACAAATACTACTACTACTACTACTACTACTACTATTAATAATAATAATAATAATAATAATAATAATAATAATAATAATGTGAAAGATCACTTGGCTTTTGATTGTTAAGCATCCAATGTGTCAATATATACATAAATATTGACATACTATCTGATTGCAATTGATGCCAGCATGCATTTGGCTGGAGATGAATACTGAAGCTTGGTGTATTTGGAATAGAAGATTATTTTGATTTGCTATATGATTAGTAATCGGTAATATATTTTAAATGAAAATCACAGTCTGCTTTACTGCAGTCTACACAGAAATCCTCACTGCAGTACAATTAATCTTTACTTGAAAGCCTTACAAGATTAGACACGCACTGTTAATCATATTTGTCAATTAACACTGTGGAGCCATCCTGTGTGAATAGAGTGGAGATTTCACAGTGTAAAGACATAACAATACTGCAGTTCATTTGAAGCAAATATGTTCATTAGTTAGATGGCAAAGCGAGGGTTCACAAAGCACGAAAGAGGTGGGATAATAAGATTAGGTACATCTCATTTACATAGACATAAATATTCTTGGGCTCGTGAGTGGTGCAACAGAAACATGTGTTCACAAGTTTGAATCCTAATCTGTGGATGGGAGTCAAAAGAGCAAAAGTGGCTGTGCTCCCTGGGTGGGAGGAATGCCATTACCTTGTCAATCAAAGGAAGAGGGTGGTTAGCACTTCTGCCAAATGTGTCATGCTGTCCTGTGATGGGGGGGGGCTAGCAGTGGCAGCTTGGCTGTCCCGCGATTTGAACTCATACCCTTCCAATCATTAATCCAACACCTTAACCACTGAGCTGCCCCTTCCCAAAAATGGGAAAATCTTAAAATGCTTGAAATTGGTAGTGCATTCAAATAAAATAGTTGGTCTATTGTTTACGTTTTCAAAGACAAACTATAGAAAGCCTGTAGAAATCTGACTCATAAACATATGATCATAAGCTATGTGATTGTATTCTATTTGACATGCTATTAAAGTCAAATGTACATGTTTTTCTGCATTATATTTTAAGATAATATTTTGGTTTTATTCCCTAGATTCCAAATGTACAATATATATAGCACTATAACAATGCACAGATGGAAAAGAAGGTTAGTAACACATTCCCTTAACTTTTCATTTAAAGACCTTGTGTAAAACATAATTATTACCCATTAAAACTTTGAGCAGGATATTTAAATAAAAATAGCAATAAATGCATACTCACTGTACCAAAGGTTCACTAAACTAATTAGTAGACTAGTGAAGTTAAAAAAATTCCTTTTAAACTTTAGTGTCCATACTTAACCCCAATAGCAAACTCTTTAAGCACAGCACAGATCCACAGCTTCCCTCAACAAGGAGGAAGTGGGTGCTTAGCAAGCAGCTATAACAGGATAGGATGGTATGGAGCAATTTTCCTTCTTTTTTTATATTCATTCATTCATTGTCTACCGCTTATCCGATCTACAGTCGGGTCACGGGGAGCCTCAGGCGTCATTGGGCATCAAGGCAGGACACACACACACACACACACACACACACACACACACACACACACACACACACACACACACACACACACACACACACACACACACACACACACACACACACACACACACACACACGGCAGAAGCAGGAATCAAACCCCCAACCCTGGAGGTGTGAGACAAACGTGCTAACCACTAAGCCACTAAGCCACTGTGCCCCTCTTTTTTTATATATATATCTTAATTGAATGATCAAGCTGAATTCAGTAACTCGGACATCTCGTAATTAGGTTTTTCCTGTTAAATTCCAGGGGGGCATGGTAATGATAATGACTCACTTAAATGGAACAGGGGGGCACGGTGGCTTAGTGGTTAGCACGTTTGCCTCACACCTCCAGGGTTGGGGGTTTGATTCCCGCCTCCGCCATGTGTGTGTGGAGTTTGCATGTTCTCCCCATGCCTCAGGGGTTTCCTCCGGGTACTCCGGTTTCCTTCCCCCAGTCCAAAGACATGCATTGTAGGTTGATTGGCATCTCTAAATTGTCCGTAGTGTGTGATTGCGTGAGTGAATGAGAGTGTGTGTGCTCTGCGATGGGTTGGCACTCTGTCCAGGGTGTATCCTGCCTTGATGCCCTATGACGCCTGAGATAGGCTCCCCGCTACCCGAGTGTAGTTCGGATAAGCGGCAGACAGTGAATGAATGAATGTTAAATTCCAAGCTCTATACTAGTCATGCTATCTTAGCTTAATACTGAGCCTAGCCTAGGGAATTTAAATTTACTTGACATTACCTGCAGTCAAAACTCAAAAAACCTGCAGTCAAAACATTTTTTTAAAAACTTCTTGGTGATTGTGTGGATTGCTGCAAAGAATTGTGGGAAATAGAAAGAAACATTATAGAACTTACAATTTGTTCCAGAATTCCCATAACATAATTAACAGAGAAAATAGTAGTGTTGATATAAAATAAATAAATAGCTAAATAAATAAATAAATAAATAAATAAAAATCTTTCCAAGTTTTAACCTGAGTAGAGAATTGTCCATTTCATTATCCTGAGCATAGAATTCTAAGAAAATTAAATAAATAAATACAATGAAAGAACTTCTGTCTAAATACCACAACGTATATGCTGCTAAAAGAGAGAGCTCCTTTTATATAAATACATGCATGTATATGTGTGTATGTCAGTGATTGTGTGTATTATTGTTTGTGTGGATTATGTGAAAGTTAGAAAAATGCACACCAGATAAGTCATTTTGGACCATACTTTCAAATGAAGCACTGTGTACTACATGGCTTTTGGGATTTACAGTGGTGTGAAAAAGTGTTGGCCCCCTTCCTGATTTCTTATTTTTTTGCATGTTTCTCAGACTTTAATGTTTCAGATAATCAAACACATTAAAATATTAGTCAAAGATAACACAAGTAAACATATCATGCAGTTTTTAAATGAAGGTTTTTATTATTAAGGGAAAACAAAATCCAAAACTACATGGCCCTGTGTGAAAAAGTGTTTGCCCCCTAAGCCTAATAACTGAAACTAAATCTCAGGTCAATTTATATCTGTCTGGCTTCATGTGTGTGCTCAGAAACAGCAATATGTAAACAGTGCATTACAGCATCCCAATCTTAACATCACATTTATGTGATTTAGTCTCCATGTTTGTCTTATATGAGTTTTTCAAACAAAGTGGTACAAATTCATGATTGAGAAAATGTGTTTTCTGTTAACATTAGATCTGTGTGTTCTTTTGTTGAGAATTGGCGTACCTTGGTGTACATAGTCTGTTCATACAAGTCTTTTCAATTCCAATTTTCCTATTACAGACTTGTTTTTAAAATGGACTTTAGCATGAGTCATATGCCTATAGTATAAGTCAAGAGTCATAGCAATGTAATTTTGCTTGAAGCTATGTTATTATTGATCTAATTTTGTCTCATCAAAATCTATAGTCACAAACTGCTCCAGTTCAATTTAGTCCATATACCATGCATTTGGAGCTCTATTCATATACTGGACATTTGATTATTCTTATTGTCTCCTGTGAAACTATCTTTTTGAATGGCAAGCAAATGCAACTGATAGACTTCCATATTTTCTCTTTCAAAAGAGACAATGAAATATAAGCCTGTATGTGTCCTTTTATGAAATGGACTAGTGTCCTTATATATATATGAATCATTCCAATATACATATACATGTACATAAATATATACATATCCAGCCTACCATAAAACTCTAAACTCATAGCATGCCTGTGACTTGTTTTTTCTTAAACTCTAGTTTGTAACTATTTTTAAAACATTACCACTATATCATTTGCATTTAATTATATAATAATCACAATTTTACAGTACTGCTGCTTCTGTCATGTGAAGCTTTAAAACAAGGCAATATGAATTCAGGCACTGCATCTGTACCATCCACATGCTTTAACAGCATTACAATGATTTTGCCAGCTTTGCTAGAGTTCTGTGGAAAAACAATCTCTTCTTCTTCTTTCGGCTTCTCCCTTCAGGGGTCGCCACAGCGAATAATCTCTCTCCACCTATCCCTATCTTCTGCATCCTCAACACTTGCACCCACTAGCTTCATATCCTCATTAATTACATCCATATACTTCCTCTTTGGCCTTCCTCTTTGCCTCCTGCCTGGCAGCTTCATGTCCAACATTCTCCTACCAATATACTCACTCTCCCTCCTCTGAACATGTCCAAACCATCTTAATCTGGCCTCCCTAACTTTGTCCCCCAAACGTCCAACATGAGCTGTCCCTCTGATGTACTCGTTCCTAATCCTGTCCAACCTTGTCACTCCCAAAGAGAATCTCAACATCTTCAGCAGCCCTCAGCATCTTCCTGTCTCTTCCTCAGTGACACTGTCTCTAAACCATACAGCATGGCCGCTCTCACCACTGTCCTGTACACCTTCCCCTTGATTCTCGCTGATATTTTCTGATCACACAGAACTCCCGACACCTTTCTCCACCCATTCCAACCTGCCTGCACTCGCTTCTTTACCTCTTTCCCACACTCTCCATTACTCTGGACTGTTGACCCCAAGTACTTAAACTCCTGTACCTTCTTCACCTCTCCACCCTGTAACCTTACTGTTCCACTTCCCTCCCTTTCATTCACACACATGTACTCAGTCTTACTACGACTGACTTTCATTCCTCTTCTCTCCAGCGCAAACCTCCACCTCTCCAGGTTTTCCTCCACCTGCTCCCTGCTCTCACTACAGATCACAATGTCATCTGCAAACATCATTGTCCAAGGAGACTCCTGTCTGACCTCCTCTGACAACTGGTCCATCACTATAGCAAACAGGAAGGGGCTCAGAGCCGATCCCTGATGCAGTCCCACCTCCACATTGAACTCCTCTGTCTGACCTACAGCACACCTCACCACTGTCCTGCTCCTCTCATACATGTCCTGCACCACTCTGACATACTTCTCTGCTACTCCTGACTTCCTCATACAGTACCACAGCTCTTCTCTTGGCACCCTGTCATACGCTTTCTCCAAGTCTACAAACACACAGTGCAAATCCCTCTGACCATCCCTATACTTCTCCATCAAAATTCTCAGAGCAAAAATTGCATCTGTTGTGCTCTTTCTGGGCATGAAGCCATACTGATGCTCACAAATTTCCACTACCTTCCTTAACCTAGCTTCCACTACTCTTTCCCATACCTTCATTGTATGGCTCATCAACTTTATCCCCCTATAGTTACTGCAACTCTGCATGTCACCCTTATTCTTAAAGATCGGCACTAACACACTTCTTCTCCATTCCTCAGGCATCCTCTCACTCTCTAAAACGCTGTTGAACAAACTAGCTAAAAATTCCACTGCTGCCTCTCCCAGACACTTCCAGACCTCCACCGGGATGTCATCAGGACCAACTGCCTTCCCACTTTTCATCCTCTTCAAAGCCTTCCTGACTTCATCCTTTCTAATCTTATCTACTTTCTGTTCCACAGAGTTTACCCCTTCTACTCTTTTTTCCCTCTCATTTTCCTCATTCATCAGCTCCTCAAAGTATTCCTTCCATCTCCTCTGTACACTCTCCTCACTTGTGAGCACCCTTCCATCTCTATCCTTAATAACTCTAACTTGCTGCACATCCTTCCCATCTCGATCCCTCTGCCTAGCTCACCTGTACAAGTCCTTCTCTCCTTCTCTAGTGTCTAACCTAGTGTACAACTCGTCATATGCCTTCTGCTTGGCCTTAGACACCTCCCTCTTCACTCTGCTCTGTAACTCCTTGTATTCCTGTCTATTCTCTTCAGTCCTGTCCATGTCCCACTTCTTCTTGGCTAACCTCTTCCTCTGGATACTATCCTGAACTTCCTCATTCCACCACCAAGTCTCCTTATCTTCTTTCCTCCTTCCAGATGACACACCCAGCACCTTTCTCCCTGTCTCCCTGATCACTTCTGCTGTAGTTTCCCAGTCATCTGGCAGCACTACCTGACCACCCAGAGCCTGCCTCAACTTCTGTCTAAATTCCTCACAACATTCCTCCTTTTTCAGCTTCCACCACTTGGTTTTCTTCTCTATCTCTGGCCTCTTCTTCTTACAGACCATCAGAGTCATCCTACACACCACCATCCTATGCTGTCTGGCTACACTCTCTCCCACTACCACTTTACAGTCACTAATCTCTTTCAGATTGCCTCTTCTACATAGGATGTAGTCTACCTGTGTGCTCCTACCTCCACTCTTGTAAGTCACTCTATGCTCCTCCCTCTTCTGAAAATAAGTGTTAACCACACCCATGTCCATGCTCTTAGCAAAGTCCACTACCATCTGTCCTTCAAGGTTCCTTTCCTTAACTCCAAACCTGCCCATCACCTCCTCATCACCTGTGTTCCCCTCACCAACATGTCCATTAAAATCCGCTCCTATCACCACTCTCTCACCCGTGGGAATACTCTCCATCACCTCATCTAATTCACTCCAGAATCTCTCTTTCTCCTCCAACTCACAACCTACCTGTGGGGCATAACCACTAACAACATTCAACATCACCCCTTCAATCTCTAACTTCAGACTCATCACCCTGTCTGACACTCTCTTCACCTCCAGAACATTCCTCACAAACTCCTCCTTCAGGACCACACCTACCCCATTTCTCTTGCTATCCACACCATAATAAAACAGCTTGAATCCTGCTCCTATACTACGAGCCTTGCTACCCTTCCACCTGGTCTCCTGTACACACAGTATATCCACCTTCCTTCTCTCCATCATATCAGCCAGCTCTCTACCTTTCCCTGTCATAGTACCAACATTCAGAGTTCCTATTCTCAGTCCTACACTCTTACCTTTCCTCTTCTCTCTCTGTCTGCGCACTCTCCTCCCTCCTCTACTTCTTCAACCAACAGTAGCCCAATTTCCACCGGCGCCCTGTAGGTCAACGGTGCCGATGGCGGTCGTTGTTAACCCGGGCCTCGACCGATCCGATATGAAATTCGTACTGACGATTCGCATGGTTAAATTTGGCAATGTTTTACACCGGATGCCCTTCCTGACGCAACCCTCTCTATTTATCCGGGCTTGGGACCGGCACAGAAGTCACTGGACTGTGACCCCCATGGCTAGATTCTGTGGAAAAACAATCTATAACACCCAATACAAGTTGGATTCAAAATGTGGCTTTTTATTATAATTCTTGATATTATTTATGAAATTACATGGTCATATCCTTGGACCGTTTGTATGGATGAGTGCTGCATAAATTGTCATGTACCTTTTTTCCAGGCCAAGGATAATAGTGTAGGCATTTTTCTAATCTAATACATTATTCACTACACTGCATACAATGAATACATCCTCTTCAAAACTATGCAGTGGAGGCTGTGTGGAGTAGAGAGAGACAAGCGTCTGCCACATCCAGATGTGGCAAAAATCTGCTATCTCACACCCTCAGACTACATTTCTTTATCTCTCTGCTTCCTATACATATATGGCTAAGTATTCTGGTCTGCAAAGTGTCACCTCATTTATAATGACAAATTAAAGGATTTTAGGATAGCAGGTGTGCAAAAATAAAAATGGCTCAATATAGATCAATATTTTATATCACCAACTACAACATGACCTGATGAACTACAACAACTGATATTCAAAAAGGACATAAAAAACCAGACAATATAATGAAATTATATTGCATTACTATTTATTATTATTACATTTATCAAATTCTTCATTCATCTTCATTAATTGCTTTTTCCTGGTCAGAGTTGTGATAGAGCCAAATAATTCCAGTTACAGATTTAGAGAACAGGGCAGTACCTTGTCAGCTTCTTCTTGGGCTGTGAATATAAGAATGCTAACAGTAAAACAGTGACATTGACAGAGCTCCAGAGAAACTGGGTAAGACAGGAATTGTGTATTTATTATTTAATATCTTGAATGATGAAAGACAATGTGATACATATAATAAAATTCATGTCCAGTTTAAACTGTAAGTTGAAAAATTTACTACACTAAACCTAGTTTTGAATCACTACACTCTTCTGTGTTTATGAATGTGAAAGCATAAGTAATAGCATTTCAAATCTTCTGGTGAGATAGCAAACAAATGGCATCTTACAATCATTGCAGTGTCTGTAAATGCACAAATAAATAAATAAATAAATAAATAAATCAGGGAAACATCCATAGATGAGCTTTCTGTTCAGGTGAGACTGGGAGTGTTAAGATTTTAAGAGGCAGCATGTACGTCTGTAGCTGAACATTTCAAAGAATCTAGCTACTCAAAACCAGTAGATGTTCATAAACATTTCAATATAAAATATTAAAATTAAAATTAAAATATTGTTTACTTAAAGCAAATATAAAACCAATTGTCATTTAAGTTTTTGTACTATATCTTTTATTGGTAAAATTAAAAATTAAAATTAAAAACATAGATCTTGAAATGCTAGCCAAGTTTGTGTTTTTTCCTCTGATTTTTTTGTCAATGTCTGTCATGTCATTGATTTTTTTTCTTTGTTTGTGAAAAAAAAACATTATTATTTTCACATATTCCAAGTATCATACTCAGAGTACTCCAAAATCTAATTTTTGGCTTCTCCCCATATACAATCCTTACTCTCCAAATCTGTAGCATGTACTTAGGTTTTTATCTCAGCTCATTTTCTCTGAATTCCTTGCCACTTATTTTCCACTTTCTCCATCATTATCATCAAGTATATTTCATATACACATGCACAGAAGGCTTTCTCTCTAGAAAACTTTTCTAAAATCTGACATGTCCCTACATTTTTTGTGCTTCCAATTCATACTTTTTCCATTAAATGCCAAATGTGGTTTCTTCATCTCCTTTTCAGCCATTATTAAGGCAAGCTTAACTATCATTTTAAATAATTTTATCTCTCCCTTATTCAAAATTTACTTATCTCTTCTGATATTCCTTAATTACATAATTCACATTGTCCATTGCAAATTGTTTATAATCAGTCCATTTACATGGTTTCCATAGATTCTTTTCAGTTTGAGCATATATCACATTTCTATCTATTTCAAAATGCACAAAATACAGGAGCATCAATATCCAATATTATGAAACATTGCAGGAATGTGTGGCAGGTTTTTGGACATCTGTTGGAAGGAGGAATAGGCCTTTTTTCATGTTTTCCACCATTAACCATCCCTAGAGAAACAGTGTAAGACTGCAAAATTTTCTAAAACTGGAATTTCATTGATTCCTTTTGTTTTTGACGTGGTGGCTTCAGTTCTATGCAGTGTACATGACCCACATAAAACACTTCTTTCAGGCTGAATTTGCACTTCTGAAGATTGAGTCTTAGATTTACTTGACATTTTTGGTACAGGACTCTCCTGTAGTGTTCATCATCTTCGTTGGCATGCTTTCTTCCATTGATGATATTGTCTACTATAATGTTCCAGCCATGATTTGTAGCATTCATCTGACCTGCCACTTCCTCTATTGTGCACACTGGCTGTTGTGAAGCCTTAGGTCTGGATGGTCAAGGTCCAGCCATATCATATCTGAAATGTATTCTTTGGATTGCGACCTTGGATAAAAACCACACCAGGCAAAATTGAGTAAAGATGTTTAGATGAAACCCTGCTTTAGCTGTCTTGCAACAAGCTGTATTTCTGGCAAAAGTGTAATGTAATAGATGACTGAATGCTTTCTGATATCATCCTTAATGGGATCTGCATATTCAGTCATTGTGTAAATAGAAAAATCTAACTCATTCCCAGCAGTTGATTATTTTCCTTACTGAATTTGCTCAATCTCATATGAAGGTAATCAAGCAAACCAAAAAGGTGTAGGCTGTATATTTCTTTTCATTAAATAGAACTCTAATCTGTGGCTCTGATCTGATGAATCACAAGTAAGCATGATGTGACCAGCTGTGGGGATTTCATCATCTCCATAGGCTACAGGGTTTAGTGTTTCCTTCTGTTTTCTTTACATATTTGAATAAACTGACACCAAATAAAAATGTCTCAACTGAAAAAAATGATTTGCATTATTTTAAAAATGGTTCAGTATGTTGCAAGTGTGATACAATTTCCCATAGGTTGAATTATTCCCTTAGAATATTAGAAACATTACAAATTGGGCAGGTCTGATGACCCTGAGACTTGCCTGTGATTATTCATACCCTGACTGCAGGAATGCTGCCAAGTTCTATCACCAAAGGATTAATTGCCGAACATTTGCATTTATGTCATATGGGTATATATGCACATCTTTCAATTTAAGACATTTAATGACATTCAATTTAAGACATTTTATGATGAACAATGCTGTGTTTTCAATAAAAACAAATAGCATTTGAACACCAAATGGAAATAACATATATGGTGTATGGCTTTATATTCTGCTGCATGTTAAATAGCAATATCCTTAAGTATTCTTCCAATGCAGGAAAGCTATTGGAATGCTGGAAAGCTGAAATGCTGGAAGGCTGATGAAGTATTTATAAATCAAAAGGAATGCAAACACACTTCTAGTGTCCCTTTTGAGTGACAAAAGCAGTCATGGCTTTTCTCTCTACACATAAACCCCCAGTGATAGGCTTGACCTTAGTCTAATAGAGAGTACAATGCATTGCTGCCAAGGCTGTCCACTTTACTTTGCACCCTATGGGTTGGCAATCTGTATAGGCTTTCTGTACAAATCTCGGTAATCAATACAAAGCCCAAGAATACTATCCTTTTTTCCATGCAAACAGGAGATGAATATGAAATGTTGGACTTTTCAATCCCACCTTCCCTCATCAGCTCAATTAAGTAACTGTTCAATTTAAGGTACAAATTCTTTTGGAGAGACATACGAGTGTATGTGACTGGTTTGGTGTATTTGACCAAATTGCAATTCAAATTTTTTTAATTGTGAATTTATTATGTAGCTGATATTTTCTGTTCTGGAGCAAGCATTCTCTGCATGTATTCTACTATCTTCCTCTCTGGCTCACTGCAAACAGTTAAAGCAACACCAGAATTCAACAAATCATT
Organism: Hemibagrus guttatus; assembly: GCA_033459395.1. Lineage (NCBI taxonomy): Eukaryota > Metazoa > Chordata > Actinopteri > Siluriformes > Bagridae > Hemibagrus > Hemibagrus guttatus. The sequence continues at coordinate 12,077,716 of JAUCMX010000013.1, read as the reverse complement.
AGTTGTGTTGTTATCGGCATTTTGACAGCAATATGATGCATAGTAGCAGCAGTCATTTCAACATTTCTTGCTGAACAGTACTGCTGGCAATACTGCTTTTCCAGACTGAATTCCCTAAAAAACACCTACAGTACCACATGAAATAAAGACACCCACAATATTAGCTTTTTAAAAGATATCTATTTCTTATCAGTTTTTCAAATAAACTGGGTACATAAGAGCTTAATTTACATAACAGAGCAAAGCCTTTTCTCCCTACATCAGTCTGCGCACTGTTCTGTCTATATGACCTTTTCTAGCCTTGTTCGCTTGCTGGATCACTACTCCCTTGGTGTTCCAGCATGTCATGTTTTAAAAACTAAGCACGATCTATAACCTTATTCAGAATACGGTAGATGCTCTATATCCATTATATCACTGTAGGTAGTTAGCTAGCATGCAGTGAGGCTATTTCATATAAATTCTCTTTTATTCTTATATATTTGATAGGATAGGCTACTATGATTTGGCCAATAGGCTGCTGTGACATCTGTGACAAATACAGTGGAAACTTGTTTTAATCATATATAATATATATAATTTATATTAATTTTGAAAGTTCCAGTATTTCAGTATGGTCACATTGGTAAATTACTTTGGTAAAGCATTTACAAGTCTTTTAAGCCAGGCTAAATGTTAATTTTAAAATACTGAAAGATATAACCCAATGACATGATACCAAGAAAATCGCATGTCTTCTTCTTCTTCTTCTTCTTCTTCTTCTTCTTCTTCTTCTTCTTCTTCTTCTTCTTCTCTATTATTCATCTAAAACCAAGTACTACTCAGTGAACTGCTCAACATTGAGACGAGGGTAAAGGGGTCAGGGTCAAATGTCAGGGTCAAATTTGATTCGACCTCTAAAGAAAATCCTATATTTTCATTACCATAGACTAACTGGAAAGGAAATCACCTCTTCTAGACACACTGCAACATTGTGCAGTGTGTCTAGAACACATTAAACAGTTGATTTGGAATCAACTGTCAGCTTTGGGAGTTGGAGGGTTACTTTGAATACCTGATTTTAAAAGGCCTAACAATTTAAAATATAGAGTTTGTCAAGATCTAGAACTTTGTTGTCTTTTTCTATAAAGAAAATTTCCAAAGAAACCTCTTACAACAATTCAGATGTCGGTACAATATTTATGCTAATAGCATTATTTATTTGATTTATAAATATACCTATTGTCTTCCTCTCATTTTTAATTTGCATTTTTGATCTGATAAGAGTGTTAAAATGACAATGTCATGAATACAAAAATAACATATCCAACCTTTCTTTTGTAGGATGATGACTTGATAAAAATGACGACTATATAAATGCAATAATCTGGGGAGACCCCTCGCTATTAAAGAATGAGTAAAAATGCAAATGAGCCTTAGCTCAAAGGGAGCATAAAGTCATTCTCAAGCTTTAATAAGTGTAGCACCTTTTATGATTGTGTAGCAGCTGAGCCAAGGCATCAAAGGTAGACGATCTGTCAGCTCACAATTTTCTTCTGTGACAGAAGCAAAAAGCTGGTGAGCATGGGTTGAGTGGTCATTCCTTTGAGAGAGAGCATGAGAGAGAGAGAGAGAGAGAGAGAGAGAGAGAGAGCTGCCTGTGGGCTTCACCTGTGCCATGGCCACTGGCATACATGTGCCATAATGATAGAGAAAGTACATAAGAATGTCCTCAGGTCAAGCACATACAGAGTAAATATCTACTTTTACAGGGAAGATTGTGTGTTGTATTTAGAATAAGCCCAGGAGTATTTGTACTCAGGTACTCAAAGGCAGGAACATAATACCTTTCAGTATTGCAGTCCGTCAATTTAGTAGAAAAATACACTTTAAGTTGAAGGATTCTGTCTAATTAGTAATGCTAAATAATACTAAAGTACTAAAATAGTAAAAAAAAAAAAAAAAAAAAAAAAAAAACCTATCACATATATTATTTGATATTAAATATTGTAAGTTACATTTTCAAAGACAGATTTGTATTAAAATTCTAAATTATGTATCTAGAGTTTAATAATTGCTATGACAATAGTGAAATTGAATAATGCACCAAACCTCAGCTTGACTTTAATTTTTTTTTTAAAACAAAAGTAGTGTTTGCAAAAATTACTTCTTCCATTTCAGTTTTTATTATCATTCTTTCAAGAATTTGAATGAGTGTTTAAAAACGTGTGATTTCTTTGGTTTCATTTTATGCAAATCAAACAGTCAATTGTGCTAAATAAAAGCCTACAGTGCTGGAATAAAGCGCTCACTAAACAAAAATCAACATGAGCTGCTAAATCTCCAACTTGGTCAGATTTTGGTATTAGCGTTATGTGCTGTCATTCACCCCTAATCTCAAGTCACACAGAAAGGTATGCTGTATGACCACGCCACTGACACACAGTATCTAATCCACAATGATCTCTTTGAGGCATATATCACCCGGCCTGCTTACACAGAGAGAAGCTGGCATGTTGGCCAGATACTGGAAATATATCATTTATTATTTCTAACTGATGAACAATTAAGGATTGATGAACAATTAAACACATGATTAATGGTGACTAAAGGACAGCGTCAGTGTTTTTCACAGTAATTTGTGATTGAGCAATGTTAGTTTTTATAGTGTTTGTATCACTTCCATTCAACTGAGCATTAACATGCATTGCATTTATTCTAATTAATGAATGCATCACATTTGTAATGGGAAACAAAGCACTGCAAATAGTCAACTAAATAAGCACTTGAATAATCAGTGTAAAACATGATAGCTTGATTAATTTATGTGAATTTATTTCTTCTCTGATTGTCATGAGCACGAGCACATTCAAGAGTTTTAGGGATATATACCATAAGAATACCTGTGAGTGCTTTTAGGAACACATGTGAGTGAGCATACAATGTTTTAGATAAAATCCTGCTAGACACCAGTTTTCTTTAGACCGTTTGAGAGAGCAGGAGCCAGGCCAGTGGCAGCAGCTCATCCCTCAGGCCTTAGGGCGGAGGATGACATGGTGCAACATATGTTTTCCCCAGAAACAGCATTCTCTAGCCAGGTGGGATAGATTCATTCCCCTCTCTCACACACTCTCTCAGCACCTGCAGGCCTAGAGTCCTTGCTATTGCTCTCTGAAGGACAGGACCATTTGTAATGGGATTGTTGGCTGCTCTTTTTGTTGCTCTCTTCAAAGGTGTCGAGGGAAAAACTCACCTCATAGTGTGTTCACACAGACCCACAACAGAGAGGTGTTCAGTTTATGTTTCCCTGCAATGTTTTGTGTGTCATTAATAATCATGGGTTCCAACCACCTCAATAACTTAGAGAGAGTGAAAATCTGTTTTTTTTTTCTGCTTGTATCTGTGGTGTGATTGAGAGGAGAAGGCAAACTTGAACTAACTGCATCACTGAAGCAATGCAGTTTAAAGTAAGGACAAGTCATATTTCATATGTAATCTGTCACAAGATGTATGAACATTGAGTAGTGGAAATGTATACTTAAAATCACTTCAAATCAAGTGTCCATGTTCATCTAGCTGAATTTGTAATTACACACATGGAATAATCTAACTGTGAATTATGTCCTCATCGTGTATACGCAGATGTAGTACATTGTTTAATCTGATCCCATGAACACAGATTCAATGTGAAAATCGCTACTCAGATGAATTAGTTGAAATCTGGCAAACAACACAAACAGCATTGTCTTTAATTCACCTTCAATGTTATCCTAATCAATATGTTCTAGTTGATTTGCAACAGTGCTCCTCACCCCACTCTACTTAGCTGTGGATTCTAGGTTGGCTTGCCGATGTAAAATTTTTCATTTCATAACAATTCTCTAATATACATGGTATGAGACCTAATTAAATCTGCAACCTTCACCCCAATACCTTCATGCTAGGCTTTCATGGCCTTAGTTTGTCATTTTCCTATCATTTTTTTTCTTTCAGCTGCTGCAAAATAGAAAGTTTTAGGTGCAATTAGAAATGTATCAGTGATGGTCAGAATAACAACAAACCAAAACAGAAAAAATGACCTAAATTCTAAGAAATTAAGCACTTTGTAAAAAATAATTCATAAATCAACCACATATTTGTCATGTGGAGGTACACAAGGCGATTCAGAACTACACAATGCCACATGTTTATTGTGTACAAAGTCATCCATCTACAAGATAAGGGCTTTGGCCAAACTAGTGCTTGGGACAATAAATCTTCATTACCCTGTGTGAGAAACTTCATTGCAACAAATTAAAGCCAGAGACAGTAACAGGTATAGCTGCTTCCAAATAGGGAAACAAACACAGAGGAGACAGAGGAGAGCCTTTTACTAGGATGAACTGCCACAGACAGACAGAAAGTGTGAAATTAAAGAAGAGCAGGGAGAGCAGAGAGACGGGGGGGGGAAGGGAATGTGAGTTCACTGAGGAACAGCAGACAAGAATATATAGCAGTGAAAGACAGGAAGAACATGCCATACAAGAGAAGATTAGTGTGTGAGAGAGAAAGAGAATTAGAATTGGAGTGTCTAGCAAATATTTTTTAAAGGCTCAGGGCACCAGTGAACGTCCAAAATTTTGGGAGAGAGAAGAAACAAGCATGTGCAGCTGAAGAAGATGGGAGCTGGGGGTGTGGTGATAAAGAGAAGTCTGGCCCATCACCATAGCCATATGCCCATGTCAGAAAGAATCTCATCTCATCTCTGCATGCAAATCTGACAAGATTCATTCATCTAGTGTTAAACCAGCTCACATGTCACATTTAGGATTTGGGTATATTTATAGTTTTGTGCAACCACAACCCTGTATCTCATAGCATTTAATAGCTCTGACATGTTTTATCCTTAATTTCATTTTTTTCTTTAATACAAATAGTTCACTGTTGACACTCTAGAAACAGGTTACAGTTATTAACCAATGCCCTTTATGTTTATTGATGCTTAGTTGAACATTAATGACTATAAACTTTATAGGAATTTATATAGTCCATAAGACTCTTGATGTTAAATAAATATTAAAAAAAAAAAACATGATTCTGAGAACATCATTCATAGAGTATTAGCTCTATGCCTAGTACATGTTCAAATTTATTTAATATGCACCTGATTAATGTATTTTATGACATGTTATACATGATTACATGATATACAAGCTAGAAAATCAGAATCAGCTGGACTGATGAAGCAGTTGAGAAGCTGGTTCATGATTGTCCATAGATGGTTTGTGTGTTTAAAGAGGACTATACAAATAATATGTTACAGGTTAATGTAATAATAAGTATTAATTAAATAATTAAATCCTTTATTTATTTCTTTTTTTTTTACAAATAGGTGTTATCTGTGGCCAAAACATGACTGAATCATAATGGCCAGAAAGACAGGATGTTCAAATGGGTTTCCAAAAACATTTATTTTCAATGACTAATAAAACCATCACTGGCTGATGTCATGATGTCACTTGCCAAATCACATCAATATTGCACAGTTTGGAAATATATCTTCAGTGCAACTGACATACATTATATCCAGATTATCCCACCAACTGAATAGAAAATAGATGTGCCCCATAATGGACCAGGTTGTGTTGAAATCTATAATAATAAACCATAGTTGCTCTATACACAGCATTCATCCAATTGCAAACATAACAATAAATGTGAAACAGGAATTCACACTGCACTGCAATTGGTTAATTAGATAAATTATTTTAACATCCTGTTTTTAACATCACCTGCTAAGTAGTCCACACCTCGCAGTGCAAATGGTCACAAAATCCAATGCAATGTATTAGTTAATATGATTCTGAATTCATGAATATGCTCTTCATGGCATGGCTGTTGCATGTGCTTGTTCTGCCTCTGAAATATAAAATTACTATAAAATAAAATAACTATAAAATAAATTAACAAAGGATATGTAAAATTCTGAGCTACAATTGCCAGAAAAAGTTTCAGTTTACCTTTAAATATCTGGAACTATATCTAAACTCTCAGTGCAATTTGATTAGGGATGTCTTAAAGGGATTAAGGAAGACTCTAGGCTCCACACTCTTGGATTCCATGTTGAATTTTACTATTGACAGATAATTCTTAAACATTTAATAACAACTGAATTATTTAGTCTCATACTTTGCCCTGACACGATTCAAGGGCTAGAACTACTAGAATTACAAAACAAAACTGCTGTTCCAAGTTAGAATTTTCATTAAAAATGAAAATTATTGCAGACATATTTATAAACTTCAGCTAAATCATTACATTTGATCTGCTTCACATTTTACTTAGTGTTAACAAATCTGTTCTTAGTTTCTTTCCTTTAAATTTACTTTCTGAATTTTTGAAGCCACCAGTTAAAACATGTTCCTTGAAAAATAATAATAATTTGAAAATAAAATCTGGAGGAAGCATTAAACATTACACAAAGTACATTTCAGGCAGCTGACATTCTGTGTGTACAGTAGGCAATGTCTAGAAAGAAATGTTTCATAAACCTCTGGGGTGTAATGACATATGGGAGTCAAAGGTTAGCATAAATGCACTCTTAGTTGTCTTTTCACTCTAATCAGTCATTTCTCGCAGTGTTCACTGTATTAGCACTATAGCTGCCAGACTAAGCAACCTAGATTTCCCACTGGCAGAGTCCGTAATTGGTAACAATTTTAGATTGCACTGATTGAGTTCATGCACAGTTCATGGAAACTAGAACAATGATCTTGATCTGTTGTTCTGTTCATAGGTCTACGTGACTGATTTGCCCAAAACCTTGTAGGGTTCATGTGTTTATCAAAAGAATGTCTTTGTAGCCTACATTACCAAACAATTGACTTCCTGTGTTCATGATTTAGCTGAAGCTGTTGGGTCACACATTGATGTATCAATAATTCAATCACACAAGAAAGGCTAGGGCAAAGCTTGATAATTGAAAAGGCTTAGCTCCATTGATCTGTCCACACATAGTGAGATTAGAGGCTTGCTGGAAACACAGCTCAAGAGATGTTTAGCCTCCAGCCATCTTCTGTGATCACTTTATCACAATACAAAGAAAAAAAAGTTGGTTTTCAATTCAGAATTCAAAAGACAATTAGATATTCACACATTACATGATACGTAATTAAAGTCTTATGTGTTTGTTATGAAATCTATAGTTGTATATTTTAATATAAATCTAATTACCTTTTAAAGCTGATAGTATAATACTCAACATGGTTGTCCGTACATGTGTTTACAATGGCTATGCATATGCTGCATATATGTTTTCATAAAGTTTTCATCGGTTTTTGGTAGTAATTTGAATAGCACAAAACGAGCCTAGATATGATTCAGACAATAGAATGTCTTTGACTGAATAAAATGGAAAGCAATGCAGTGTAAGAATCTTTAAGAGTGCATGTTAAGAAATGTCAGGGTGATAAACCAACTCACACACACACGCACACACATACGCACACACACACACACACACACACACACACACACACACACACACACACACACACACACATACTTCTGAGCTGTGAAGTTTATCTGACAGGTACTGGTCAGGAGAGGTCAGCCTTATCGGATCCTGTATTTTTTTTTCTCCCAGACCCAAATATAAGCAGGTTATGCTTCTTACTACAGATATAGATCTCACATCTTCACAATATTTGCTCTAGGTAGATACCACATTTCTCATAATGTACCTCTACACTTCAGTGCTCTTTCTATTGGCTCTACTTTTATAATATAAAATGTAACTAATTCTTTCTCTGCCAAATTATTTAATGAGTCAAATAAAACTAACCAGCTTCTATTATATTATTTTCTTTTACTATTATTTTATTTTCTTCGTAAAATGTTTCCAAATTAACATTGAAATGACCCACAATTAATACACAACATATAAGTCTTGTCTCAGGTCAGTGAAAATAATATTTATAGTTTCTCTTAAGATAATGTATCTCTGTATTCAAATATGATCCAGAGACCAGAGAAGCACAATGGTTTTAAAGGTGTTTGACTATATGCCCCATTTGAATATAATCTTTTTGCTCAGGGAGTGTCTGTTGCAATGACACTCTTCCTTATTGCATAAATATTTTGTGACAGGTCAGGCTTATTTCTGAAATAATTAGGGACACATGTTTTTACATCCTGAAATAAATGTGTATGTTGTGACAATACTAGATAATAAAGATGCAAGGGCTCAGGATGGCAGTTTCCTGTAGAAAATTATCTGTGTACCAGGAAATCTTTCAAAGATTAAAAATCAAAGTAAAGATTTCCATTCTGTGCCATAAGCAGTACTGCTGTTACGGGTGGCAGGGCTGTGGTTGGACCACTAGGGGGCCCTCAGTAGGGGTTTATCCTGTCATGTCTGTTTATGTTTGTTTCTGGCCATGTACGTGTTTAAGCCCCGCCCTAGCCTAATGTGTGTTCCTACCCCTGCGCACCTGTCCCCAATGTGTCATGATTGTTCCCTGATTATGTTCTCTATTTATAGTCCTGTCTTTGTCTTCATTGGTTGCTAGTCCTCGTTCGTGTGTAGGCCGATGTAGTGTCGCGGTTTTTGTTCCATGTGCTGTGTCATGTTTTCGTGTTTTATGTTAAATAAACCCCACATTCGTGTTAAGCTTCGCGTTGGGTCTGTTGTATCCTGCCGGACACTACCGGCTGTAACAACTGCTATAGTATTAAATGTGTAAATATCTCACAATTGGCAAATTGGGTGGAATTCAGGCCATTTTACATACTACAGCTTTGCAGATTTGGCATGGCTCTGCTATTAGTCTCAGTGAATATATTTTCAAGCATAACCATAAACTTAAAAATGTCAGTATGCTCCACATCTACATTGTATGGACATTAATATTTTCATATGTTTTTTTTGGACACAAAATCTGTTTCATGCTATACACTTATGCTTATACTTATGCACTTGTGCACATAGTGTCTGCACAAACAAGTAAAAGTATAACAAGTGTATTTCACATTAAAATGCATTTTTATTATAGAAACATGACATTACAGAATAAAAAAGCAAGCCTGCTGGATTTTAGATGTGTGTTGTTTAAGGGCTAATTGACTCACTTAAGTCATTGCTGCAAGGCAGGAAAAAAATGTTAAACATAATGGTTTCTTCATTTGAAAACAAAGCTTTGTGCTGATTGCTGAAATAGGTCTAAAAGAGTGATTTGCAGTAGAAGCACAAAACTAATTTGAAAATGTGTTGTATTTACTAAAGGACATTCATTGCAAGCTTTTATTTTCTTCAGCAGCTACTGTGGTCACCAACCAAGCAAATGTCTGTGGTTGTAGAAGGTGCTATTAAGAACAACTACAAACACACACATACACATGCTGACATGTGTAATTGGAATTAGAAATAGTAGTAATAGAACAAGATCATTGTCAGCTGAAGCATGTCTCCTATTGCTTACTCAATTGATTTTAGGTTGTCATGAGTCACCAGGGCCTTGCTAAAATGGGGGGATTTTTAATGTCCTTTCAAAAACAAACCAAACAACGTATTCCCATTTAATCACTTGAAGTAATAGAATGATTGTTGTAATTTTCTCACTGATCTGAGACAATTCTGATGGAGCCTTGTATAATTTTTTTTCGGAGTAGGAGGGTGTTCTTGCTCATCCATGTAGAGAGGAACAAAATTCAATGGGATAATAAGTGACAAAAGTTATTATCTCAATTGGTGGTGTAACAATGGTTCTAAAATGTGCTCTTTAAAACTTCAGTCCAAAAACTCTCATAGAAGTGGATTGGGACTGGTGGTTGAAAAGGCCAGTGCATATGATTTACATCATTTTTATACTCATCAAACCATTCAGTGAGCCCTCTGGCCCTGTGGATAGGGACATTGTCATCCTGGAATAGATGACTCTCATCAGGATAGAAATGTTTCATCATAAGATAAAAGTGATAAAATTTCTATTGAATTTCAGTGATACAACTCTTTATTGATAAAAGTGGACCCAAGTAAGGTAAACTAAATGCTCACCAATGCATAACAAAGCCACCAGTCTGTTTGGTTAATTTTATTTGTTAATTTCTCACCCATCCATACAGTTCCATTATAATGTGATGATATTTTCCCCATGGCAAAAGAACAAAGCACAGTTTTACCCAAGCTCAATGTACTTAAATGTTCTTAAATGTGTAATATATCATATAAGTCAAAATTCCCAAATCCAGATCTATCTAGATATAAAAGAATATTTTGATATCGATCTACTCTTATAAACATGGGTTGTGTCTAAACCATGTTCAGCAATAGTCTATAATACACATTTCTGACATTCAACTATTCAAATGTACATGATTTTAGAGCCAATCGAAAGGGTGACTAAACACAAAGCATTTTAATATAAATGACTTTCAACTCTATATATCTTCTGGAAAAAAAAAGAAAGAAAAAAAAAAAACGCAAAATAACCAAAGTCATAGATATGCTTCAGTTGGTTGTAAGAGCAGGGGCTCAAAATTTTCCCTTAGGGTGAAGTAACTGCATGGATCTGCAGGGAGTTTAGGTGACCTATACTAAAAATGAGCAGAAATTCTTTGCAGAGAATTTAGGATCAGGGAAGGACATTGACATCTGGATGTGCTGCATGTTGTGTGTATACAACATGCTGATGTAAGATTATATGTAGAAAGCTTGCAAACTAACTCTATTTACATTTATTTACAGGAACTACTTTTTTTTCTGCACACATAAAATCACAGTCTGAAAAACAGATATATTTGTCTAATAAAAATCCAGATCCTGTGACATAATAATATTAAATTGTGAATTTGCTGTTTGCACCAGGCATTACAGCTCAAGACTTGGTGCACTGGGGCAAGTTTAGGTTAACTCACTCAGCTCTAAAATAGATGTCTGTAGACTGAATGGAATTGCTACTTAATAGCTGGAGACATGTAAAGATTGCCACATTAATATTCTGTGCATTATACTACAAATAATGTTGGTGAGAATGGGTATTGGAAAAGCATCATATTGGTTTGTATGGCAGATATTGTAGGGTATGTACTGTACATGGGTAAATTATAACTAATAAATTAAACATTAGAAACTGTTGTTAACTATTATTAAATACTACTACTACTACTGCTACTACTACTACTACTACTACTACTAATAATAATAATAATAATAGTAATAATAATAATAATAATTCAATAAACTTCAAATAAATGTCCATTAACAAAATAATCTCAGAATGAGATATAACTTGTCGGGTGCATCACCAAGATAAGAAATAGTAATAACTTGCCTGTTATATAAAGAATCTTTGATTTACATCAATTATCTGAATCAATTGATAGTTGTATAACTTATTTGTGACAAGTATAACATAATTTAGTAATACCAGATTTAATAATAATTAAGTCATCAAGCATTAGTATAATTCAAAATATATAACAATTGAAATATTTGATGGATAACTCTCAGTGCTGGTCCCAAACCTGGATAAAATGAGAGGGTTGCATCAGGAAGGGCATCTGGCGCAAAACCTGTGCCAGAAATCAAATATGTGATTTGATGATTCACTGTGGCAGCCTCAAACAACAACAACAGTAACAACATGGCAAATGAAAGTAAAGTATACAAATAATAATGGAAGTAATTGATAGGCAACTGGCTATTGAGGGGAATTAAGCTTAATAGCAGATATACACAGTGCAAGTAAGCAGATGTCTGGATCTTATGTGAAATGGGCAAAAGAGCTAATTTACCTACTAATTTTAGCTGAACATCCATGGCAACAGTTAAGAAGGTACATAGAGAAGTGTTATAGCTACACCATAATATTCTCTCTTTGATGGTTCACACACAGCCTTTTGACTGCACTCTGGGACATTTTTGCATGTCCATAAAATTGCAGGATCATGAACCTGTTGTGTGCGCATTCATTCATGCATTCATGGATATTACAATGCATATGATACCAAGCATGACCTAGTTGTTGAGTTCCCTGTGCCTTTGTGAAAAACAGGGGGATTACACATTCATGGAGCATGCAATTGTCGCACAAACAGTACAGTATATAGAAAGAGAGGTTATGGATGCCCTGAGCAATTTTCAGATTTAAAAGAATACTGGTTTTGATGCTATTAAAACAGATGTATGGATAACTTTCTGCCCCTTTTTCCTGCATGAGAGACAGTCCTACCTTTAAGTAGAGAAGTCTTGGGAGTGTGGTGGTCATCCTGGTCATGGTCTTGTAGATACCCTCAAGTGAGTTTTCAGAGAGCATTTACAACCATACCAGATTATGTAGGAAAGGTCATACTAAGGTTATATCATAGGGAAAGTTGTTATAACATATCCTGAGTTTTGCTCTACCTACTATGTATTATGCAGTGCCCCCAAATAATGCAACATTCTTTAGTCTTAAACACAACAATTCACCACATTAGTGTCCTGGAAAAAAAATGCTGAATTCTAAATTTATTCAGTCACTCTGTTAACTGTTCTTGACCCTGTGGCTGCCTGTGAATTGAACTGAATAGGGTTAAGGTTAATAGTATCAAACAGATTTTTTAATCAACTATCCCAACAATTTGACATATATGACTTATATTGGAGACACTGATCTTTATTTTGCTTTTGATAAATAATGGAAGTAAATGATGTAACAAAGGACTGGAGTCCTTTGTTATTTTTTTAGTCCTCTGACCAATGGCTGGAAATTTGTCTGGAACCTACACCTTAAAAATATCTATATTTGGGGCATAAACTCTATTAGGTTTGGCAGAAAGGTGAAATTTGCATTTGTATGCATTTTCTCTCAGCATGACCTGCAGGCTGACCTGCTCACTTGAGTTGAAAAAGTTATGACCACAGTGGTATATCTGGGATTTACACTAGAGCCCTGTCATCTTAAAGGAAGTGAGCTGTCATATTAGAGGCAAGTTGAATCAGTGCATCTGATCTGCAGGGCTATGGAGCGATGGAAAAACCTCAACACATAATGCAAAAAAGATAAACGGGGAGAATTGGTACTTTGCACATGATACCTTCCTTTTAAACATTGGTTTGTGACCATAGATTTTGGTGGGGCAGGACACATTAATGACGGCAAAGATTCAAACAAAATTAAGGTAAGAATCTATCATGGAGAAAAGAGCTATATCTTTTTCAAGTCTAATAAAAAACAACATTTACTAAGCTTAATCTCATAAGGTTTATGGCTATGTAATCAATCATGAGCTCAGGTTACTTTCGTTGTGGAATTTTCCTTGCTCTCCATTAGTCTGTGTCAAATTTCTTTGGATTCTCTGGCTTTCTCCCTCGTTTTAAAAACAAATATGCCACAATTTGGATTGGATGTGCTAATTTGGCATAGATTTATATGTGTGAATGGCACCACATGTTTCTTGAAAAATCTCCAGATTCACCACAACCCTGGGCAGGATAAGGAAATTGCTGAAGATGATTGAATGAATGGATGAACTTAACCATGCACCTCAAGATAAATGAGAATCCTCTAGGTGTACAGTCTTACTCAAATGGTTAATACAACGATGATGATGATGATGATGATGATGATGATGATGGGTGATGATGATGGTGATGATGATGATGATGATGATGGTGATGGTGATGGTGATGATGATGATGATGATGCTGAATGATAGTGAAAGAAAGAGATTGTTGTATGTCAATTTACCAATGATAAGGATACAAGCTAAAAATGAATACATTTTGCAATGATTATAAAATGATTCCATGTATTATTGACTTTTTTTATTATACATTTAAATCTATTATGTTGCATTTATTCTGGAACCATTTAAGTGAGAATACAATATTAGGCATAACTGTTAAATGCACCAGTAATTACACAAATTCTAAAAGAATGATCTTCCCAGAACATGTGTTCTATCAGCATTTAACATTGCTGCCTCTTTTAACTCCTTATATCAATACTCACATATTGACTCCACAGGACATTCAAGAAAAAAGGGATAGTTTTTGCCCAATCTCAGCTCTCAAGCCCTTTTTACCAAGCAAGTATTGCTTCTTGTGTCCTGTGCTTGACAAGACATTGTTCTCCTGTGTGTATACACACAACATGCAGCACTAGATAAACACCTCCCTCCATTCAGAGCATGCTGAGTGACATGGAATCAAAAAGAACAAAGCTCAAAGCAAACACACTTCAGAAGATATGTGTTCAAAAAAACAACATAAATAAACATCTGGTGGAATTGATATGTAAAGCACACTGGAAAGACAAAAGCACTGTAATCTGTAATAAATAATATGAGTCTGGGAATTGTATACAGTTTTACAGAATATGTTTCAATTATTGTGAGAAAGAAAAAAATAGAAATGATCCTTTCTTTCTTAAAAAGAGATGGACAAAGTTGATAAATATAACAATAAATTGTTTCCCCCGGCGAGACCAAAATTTTAGGTTGAGTGCACAACATGCTAAATTGTGAAATATTTCCTTCAATTTTACACAATCAGAGGAAGATAATAAATAGCCACAGTTTTTCTATAGCCTGCGTATACGCAATTTATCCATCACTATCTGCATTGTGCTGCAGCAAGGGCTCTATAAGTACTTGTTAAGGATAGTCCCAAACAATTTGGGCACTGATCCTGTCATCCAACTGCATCAGGGCTTAGAAGAATGGTTCAGCTGTACAGCTGTCCCTTGTTTGTTAGTCTGGTTTGGTTTTGACTGAGATTCACGTGTCATGAGAACTGGCTGTTTATGGAGTTATCAAAATGATTCACTAAAACATTTCTTCTGTTTTTTAATCACCAAAAAAATCAATATATGATTCATTCATGATGTCTACCACTTATCCGATCTACTCTCAGGTCACGGGGAGCCTGTGCCTATCTCAGGCATCATTGGGCATCAAGGTAGGATACACCCTGGACAGAGTGCCAACCCATCGCAGGGCACACACACACTCACACTTTAGAGATGCCAATCAACCTACAATGCATGTCTTTGGACCAGGGGAGGAAACCCCCAAGGCACAGGGAGAACATGCAAACTCCACACACATGGCAGAGGCGGGAATCAAACCCCCAACCTTGGAGGTGTGAGGCAAACGTGCTAACCACTAAGCCACCATTCCCCCTAATATATAATTCATAGATTTTGTAATATGACTATGCTCAATTATAACTGTGACAATTAGTATATACCTCATATGTTTGCTTTAACCAAGGAGCTTTGAAGTAATTCATTATAATATTAATTAATAATATAAAATCTGATTAATATTTTATGTCATGTGTGAGATTGATATTTCAGCAGCTAAATGAATAAATGCACTACCTTTAGCAGGAATCCTGGCTTCCACAAGTTTTGTAGTTACTATATGATTTCATTTAGGGTTCAAACTTCCATTCTATTTCCAGCTATTTGAATAAACATGCCAGCATTTGGATTTTATGTATATCATGTTTTGACCTCATGAACAATTTTTAGAGTAAAACACATGTACATTGCAATTACAAATAAATAATAATAATAAATGTGCTTGACATGCCTCAATGATATATACAGTAATATAATGTAAAGACAATAAATCCCATTTTGAGATCATCAGCATCTATCTTTGGCTATACTGGAGCTTTATTCAGTAATATTTACTATTATAAATAAATAAATAAATAAATAAATAAATAAATAAATAAATAGCCCGTATCATTTCAAGACATCCTCCTATTTATACTCCTCTCACACTGCACCCCACTTTCACATACAAGCTTATAATATATTGCTTTATAGTACATTGTTTTCAGTCAGCAGAAAAGGCAAGAAATTGTTCCCTATATATTTATTAGTATATAAAAGGACAGTGCATAACAACTAAACAAGACATAATAGTACATTCACTGAAAAGTAAAGATTAACATCACTTGATCAAACCAAGGGAACCTTTACAATTTTTGTTAACTTTCACATCAAATTTTATCTGATTATTAATTAAACTAGAAATTAGCTACAGGCACTAAAAAAAGCCTTAATAGAAATATATAGAAGTTTTCCTTAGCTTACATCCAGAATATTTCCAGAGTAAATGACCCTGAAGAAGGATCAACACTGTAGAGCCTAATAAATAAACTGCCTTTAGTGGACTGGAATAAGCCTGTCCCAAAGGAGGAAGTTGTTTTTAGTTATTTTTTGGCATTTAGTTTGTCCTTGTGTGGTGTCAGGGATTGAGATAGTGAGCCATTTTAATTAACACACAGGAAATGACAGGAGTAGGGTATAAATATATCTCAGAATTCCAGGCCAAAAAACTGTTTAAAATCCAAGCTATGACCTCAAAACCTAAGCATAAATATGCAAGAAACTCACTGTAAGCTTGCAGTTCTTAATTTGGCTTGTGCACTGAAAAAGCTGTGTAGCTTTGTGTAACAGGCTGCATCATTACGTAGCATGGTTCTGGAACTAAACTGAAATATATAATGCCATATTTCCAGTCCTTAGCAGCGGCAGGACTGATATTTTCTCTCTACACTCTGTTTGCATAAGAACAGTACTACTCGATCACTGCACAAATAATTTGTTAGAAACAGCTGTGCATTCCAGTCTCAGACCTGTAATATCCCTACACTGCACATTTGAAAATATTTGCTCTTCCTGCTGCACCAGTCCTGATTAATTTGTGCCAGTGTATGTGTAATCTGCTGGTTATTTATTTGTTAGTTTGTTTGTTTTTATAATTGACTTAATGAATACACTTCATTTCAAATCCATTTTGTTACAAAATTTGTGTGTGTGTAGGTGTGTGTACACTGTATGCCTTTCCACTTCTTGCGACCAACCGTTAATAAACACAGACACAGAGATGATGCAGTTTATTTGCCAACCCACTTTAATATAAGTATGCTATGTCATCCAAACTGGCTACATCAGATTTGATTGTTTTAGCTGTAACAAAGTAAAAAATAAAAACCTCAGTTGTGGCTACTAAAGGCACGTTGAATTCACATTGAATGCTTTTTATGAAAAGCCCTTTATCCATGCACAAAATTCTATTTCTATTTCTATTTACTGCACTTCCCATGAGAAGAGATCCGCTCTCTTGGATTATTGCTCACTTTCATTTTTTTTTATGAATACCTTGCATTACAGCTGCTCTTTAAAAATGACATTCAAAATATCCAACTCTATATTTAAATCTGTGAAATTGTTCTTCACAGTTAAAGCTGATGTAAAGCATATTATCTACTACAGCTGAAGTTCTTGAGCAAGGAACTTGTGCCTCATGGCATAGCAGACATCTCATTACAGACATCTCATTACAGACATCACAAGACATATAAGACATCATTATAGACATCTCATTTTAACCCATTAAATGTTAGACATCTTAGAAAGTTATTATGGACATCCCTTTACTCTTTTTAAATTCTTTAGACAATATATTTAGTTAATATCTGATATCTGAATGGAGAGCAAATTTGAGACTTATATAATTTTACATGCATTCTTAAAAAATCTTTATATTTCAATTCACTAGAAAGTCAAAGATGTGCAAAGCCCAATCATATGATATGGTACTTATGGTGTAGATATCCAATTCATCATGATTAGCTGGTGAGTTGTATCAGGTTAATTGCTGTCAGGGAGTACATAAGTCTTAAATCATGGAATCTGGTGTAGGTAATGTGAAGTGACACAGATAATGAATGGTCTTGTGGATTATAGTCTTTTTTGTGGTTCCTTCTCTGTTATTAATTAAAACATCCATAATCTATATGTCACAGAAGAGGGAGAGGATGGAAGTGCAGATGGCAGTTTATTAGAAATAGCAGATAATCCAATAGACAATAACAAGGTTGAAATCCCAGGCAAGGGTCAACAGAATTAGAAACAATATATATATATATATATATATATATATATATATATATATATATATATATATATATATATATATATATATATATATATATATATATATATATATATACATATATATATAAAGCTTTTTCATTGTGACACAAAATGCAGATGTAAAACATGAATACATGAGCAGGATTATAAAAATATACTTGTAACAACACACCGTCTTCTGGTAATTATTCTCTATTATACACTGAAAAATATGATTCCCATCTGGACAAATCTGGCACAGGATGCTTCAGAAAACAAGCTGAAATGAATGTATTTGAAGGCTGAGCAAGCTTGACAGAAGAATGACAGGCCCAGCAACAGGGGAGAGGGAGAGATATTACTTTGTTAGATTAACAGTAGCCTGTGGTGCTTTGGGCTGGGGGATAAAAAAACAAAACAAGGAAGAACCACTGACAGTGTGCTTACTCTGTACCTGAGAGAAAAAAATGGACCCATGAGTAGTGGGTTTTCAGTTTGAAGGCCAGCAAATTTCATTCCTGAAAGCTAGCACACCAAGACAGAGATGCTTTAATCGAAGATAAGAAAAGAGAAGGTGCACATTATACACAGAGAAACCTCAGTAAATCTCTCTGTAACAGCCAGCCCTGCTATAGTCAATGAAAAACAATGAGAGGTTTTCAACAAGACTGTGAGCAAATAAAAACCTGCAGGATAGTTCACATAGGATAAAAGAAGTGCATATGAATTAGAACTAATAAACAAATGCAATTACATGAACAAATGTAGAAAATAAAATCATTCAGAGGGATTGCTACAGAATGAAGTTGTGACTGGCTCTTTTTAAAGGTCACAATATTTAGGTCATCTAAAAATAAACAACATTCTTTTAAAGAGCAACTCCAGGAAATTTAATGGAAAAATGTCACAAAAACATGATCTTAAACTGTCATTTCTTATTTTTAGAATTAGATTTTGTCTGAGTTTAAACCAAAATTCCATTATGAGCAAGATTAGCAGAAGGCTTGTGGGTTAGCCTTAATCAAGAAGCAGTGTAAGCAATGTTTACATTTTTGGAATGCGACTTACTTAATTATCGCAGGGTTATAACACCTCTTTGCAAGTGGATCTTTCTGTCACTCTCAGAAGTTGTCAAGTATTTATAGGCTAATGATAATTGAAGATTTTATTTTATGCATGTATGCTGGCCTGGTGAAGTCATAATCTAGTGTGATTTGTTATTTGTAAGCAAACAGTGTGTGCAGTTTAATTGAAACTTTGTTTTCTATGAGTTTTCTATGGCTAAAACACAAATGTTGCTTCCCTTATATTATTAGTATATTGTATAAAGCAACAGCCTTTACTCTGTGACAAATGCTATGTGTTACAAATCTCCTCCTCATAGTGAGCGCTGTGAGCCGAGCCACGCAGCATGCATAGCAGGCCACAGCTCTGTGGAGCTTGTGACTCCTTTGGTTCATTTATTCATATGTTTGATTTGTTTACATTACTACTTGTGTTTAGTTTTGGTTTCATGTCATGTCTCTGCCCCTGTATTATCACTGGTTGTTGGCTTAATGTGTCATAAGGGCAGTTTTCCCTTTAGTCTGTCTATTTAAACCTTCATGTTTATTGTGTTTAGCACAAAGTATTTGTCAGTTTACGCTACATGCCTGAAAATAATGAGCTTTGTTCACTCTTTTGATTTCCTGGTTTAACAATAGAAACAATTCTGTTTCTCATTGTCCTGTATTTTCTGCCTTTTCTCTGAAACCCTATTCATTGATCTCTCTGTCTGCTTCACATTTCTGAATAGTTTTTCATTATTCATTCATTGTCTACCACTTATCCGATCTATACTCAGGTCACAGGGAGCCTGTGGTCTCAGGCATCATTGGGCATCAAGGCAGGACACACCCTGGACTCTGGTCTCTTATTCACTCACACAATCACACACGATGGACAATTTAGAGATGCCAATCAACCTACAGTGCATGTCTTTGGACTGGGGGAAGAAACCCCCGAGGCACGAGGAGAACATGCAAACTCCACACACACAGCAGAGGCGGGAATCAAACCCCCAACCCTGGAGGTGTGAGGCAAACGTGCTAACCACTAAGCCACCGTGCCCCCCTAGTTTTTCATTATTATTATTATTATTATTATTATTATTATTATTATTATTATTATTATTATTATTATTATTATTATTATTATTATTATTATTATTATTATTATTATTATTGTTATAATAATAATAATAATAATAAGACTCTTCCAACATTGTGACACTATATGTATATTGGTATATATACTAATCAGGCATAACATTATGACCACTGAGAGGTGAAATGAATAACACTGATTATCTCCTCATCACCAAATTGTGATGGCTAGACGACTGGATAAGAGCATCTCCAAAACTGCAGCTCTTGTGGGGTGTTCCCGGTCTGCAGTGGTCAGTATCTATCAAAAGTGGTCCAAGGAAGGAACAGTGGTGAATTGGCGACAAGGTCATAGGCGGCCGAGGCTCACTGATGCATGTGGGGAGCGAAGGTTGGCCTGTGTGATCCGATCTAACAGATGAGCTACTGTTGCTCAGATTGCTGAAGAAGTTAATGCTGGTTCTGATAGAAAGGTCTCAGTACACAGTGTATGATGGGTCAGGGCTATTTTGGCAGCAAAAGGGGGACCAACACAATATTAGGCAGGTGGTCATAATGTTATGAATGGTTGGTGTAAATATATGTAAATTTAAGATTCAGAATATGGCTTTTTTTATAAGCTCATCCCAATTAAACTAATACTAGATAGCTGGCATTAGTTAGCAAAGTATCTAGCTAACTTTTCATATGGAAAATGGACATAACAAAACTTTGACACGTCTGCCAGTAGCTGTTGTTAAACTCTGGCACCCTACCAGTTGAAAGCTAAAACATTCTGGGATTTATGCAAAATAGCACTGTCACTACTCTATCCCATGGGTTCCTGAAATATAATTTGAATATAACTGAAACAATGAAAAAGGCAAAAATTCTTCTAGTGTATGTGTCAAAAAAGAAACATGCAACTAATTTAAAAGCATAAAACAAAGCAATTAGTACAGTAAACTCTCACTGCTTGTCTTGTAAATGTGATGTGAATCAGTCGTTACTCTTTACTCTTCCCCAGAAAGATATTTTACTGTGGAAATAGGCCAAGCGAGAGCCAGTTCCTTGAAAGTGAAGCAATTATTGAAAGCAATAAAACAGCAGAAGTGCATTCGACAGAAGCAATTTTTGGGCCGATGCCCCCTATGGCAGTGCACTAGTTCTCAGAAGTGCAAGTACAGTCTGTTCAGTTGCATCCCACTTTCTTTACTCCATATTCTTCATTACAATTCAGTATTGTTTTCCTTCTTTAACATTTAAGACTTGAAGAAAACAGTGAAGCAAATAGAAACACTTTGGCCAGTAAGTAAAGGCTGACAGTGCAGACGGAGGTCAGGCTCAGCCTTTGCCTGTCCACTATGCACTGCATTCCCTTGCTTAAAGGAAGAGGACTTTATGTCGATGTGGTAAATACAAGGTTTTATTGAAGTTATATCCGAGGATATAAGAGGGTTTTAGGGATTCAGCTGTAGACCACTGAGGAAAAGAAGCACATATAAAATTTCACACAAGCATACAGCATGAATACCTTTCTTGTTCTTTTTCTTTAGAGCATGGACCAGTGTGAAAAAGTGCCCAGACATTTTCGCCTATTTATTTATTTATTTATTTAGTTATTTTGTACTACATTTATTTAGTTATTTTGACTACTTCAAAAGTCTAAACATTCTAGGAATTCACAATAGGTCCAAATATTAATATCCTTAGAGATCTCTACTTATTTCAGTTTATTTCCAAGATTAAATGGTGATGGAAAATTTAACTTGCCTCAGTAATTGTGGGCACTAGGAGGAACTGACATGTAATGTTAACAACAGGGAACATTATACTCTAACATATCAGCAGTGATCCTACCGTACACTGTAATTAGTCAGAAACAATGCCAACAAATACCAAGTGGCCAAGGTGAAGTGCATTGTCTGATCATTGATGAATGTGTTTATTTTCAATGTTGTTTTGTTTTATTTTGTATACCTTATTTAAAACAGTTCATTTGATTCCAGCCTGCTTCAGAAGACTTGGCTACTAGTAATGCATCTTTGAATAGCACCAGCTAGATAGAAGAATTTATCCAACATTGATGGTTGCATGTTATAAAAGCATACATAGTACCAAAGTTTAGAGAACCTTAGTACATTGGCACCACTGAATTGTGCACCATGTAATTACCTCCAGAAAAGAAAACGGTAATCACAATTAATTAAGGGATTGGGATGAAAATTGACCCACAGTCACAGTAGAATTATATAACAATTACACACAGTAGGAGAAGCATGGCACATACCAGATTCCTTACATGTTTGTATGCAAATTCATTTTCATATGTACATATGTGCATGTGATTCTTCAGGCACTTGACTCCCATAACAATGCTACATGCAAGTCCATTTCATCTCTGTTTTTGGTTCCTCTGACACGTGGACATGACAGACAGACCAGAAGGTGTAGAATCACTGCCAATTCAGCACAGTCGCTGATAGGGAGAGACATGGTAAGGTTGGAATACATGTACCATTGTAAAGTAAAGCTGTTTGCAGGCATGGGCTCTCAGACTGGCATGGCACTGTGATAGATTGCCACCATTAATCACGCCAGCACTAGAGCCCAAGACTAATGCTCAGAAATTTAAATCTTCAGCATTTTCAAGATTAAAGCCATGTGGCAAGGTTAACATTTTTCTGACACTGAAGGAAAAGGCTGGAAGCAATGCACTCCCAGACAGCCTTGCATAATCTTCATCTTGCCAGCTGTTTATGCCTCATTCACCTAAGTGCTGTCACTTTGAGTTAGCAGACAGTAGATATTTCTGACACACTAAACATTATTGACCAGTTCTTCATAAGTTACATTTCCAGTTACATATAATTTCACTACTACAACAAACATGGTGTTAATATCTACAAAACTTAAAAGTAGATATTACAAGATACAAGGTATTACAAGTCTTAGAAACCCTTATATGTTTATGCATTTTGTTGGTTTTATTCTTTTCCCCTGAAACAACAGGAGGTAGTTTCCACCTTGTCATGTCCCATAAAAGTTATAAGAGGCTAGACTCCTCCCATGGACATACAGAATGTCACAGCCATTGGTGATACAGTATCTCAGAATAATGCTTTTTTTATGGCACAGGAGTATCCTAAATCTGTGTTCGCATAATGATACTGAGATATTATAAAATGTGAGGAATAAAATCTATGCCTCGGGTCTTTCACAGAATTAACAGCATCATCAGTGCTGATGAGGATAGCATTTTATTCCAAATATCAGTAGCATTTGATGAGCTGAGACCACAGACCGTGTAATGTTGTTTCAAATGAGTTCCATTTTCTATTTCTTTGTCCTGGTCGTTTTGCAGCTGACAAAATAAATCTTCTGACTCTCGCTCCCTTTCTAGTTCCATTTCTGTTTGCTTTGATTCAAAGCTCTTGTAATGATGTCGAATGTCTCCCATCTGCTCTTCTCTTTATGTTCAGCAGTAAAGCATTGCTTTCGCTGCTGTGACTTTGAATAGCATTGCCCCTATGTTCGCATTGCTCTAATAAACCCACCACGTCATTGTGAACTGGAATAACAGGAAATCTGTATTATGTAGTTCAATATGATATTATCATTTCTATGTTAATATCTGGAAATATTGTAAGTAAACACCTGTTTGACCCTTTTCTCTTTTCATAAAATCTTTGCTAACACTTTCCCACACACCCCAGGAACAAAAATGTTGCAAATTTGGTAGGATTTTTTTGTTTGTTTAGTACTGTTTTACAAAAACTTTTATACACACCTCTACTAAATAATTGCTAAACAGTGTTCAAAGTTGAAAATGCAGTGATCTCACAGCTAAAGACTCACTTTAGCTACTCAGGCAGTAAGCTTTGAGGTGTGGGCCTCAGGTACTTCTTAACAGTATGTCTGTGAATTTTCTCAGTCATCCACGTGAGGTTGTCTGGAAGTTGAGTCATGTCAACTTTACTTCTTTCTTGTTACTTGACCTAACAAGAAAGAAGTACTTCCTAACAGTTATCCAGACATTTAAAAAGTCCACTGGTATGCAGTTATATCTGTTTGCCAGTGCTGTTATTCAAGTAGTGTATGAATAAAAATACCATTACATAAGGACATAAAATGACAACTTTATCCAAATAAATCTGCCAAATGAATTGAAAATATGTGCCTATCTGTACTCTATCTATCTATCTATCTATCTATCTATCTATCTGTCTATCTGTCTATCTGTCTGTCTGTCTGTCTGTCTATCTATCTATCTATCTATCTATCTATCTATCTACCTATCTATCTATCTATCTATCTATCTATCTACCTATTTGCTTGTTTCTTTATTTATCTTTTGTACATGTTGAAGAGAACACTTTATGTAATGTACATACAGTATACAGTGGTAGAAGGGGGTAACAGAGTAATTTGCCTCTATCTAGGTTAGATACAGTCTTCCACATTAAAACAAAACAGAGCCTTATTGACTTGTATAGGTCTCCAACATAGTGCACTCTCCCTGAAATTAATGGCCTAAAATAATCCTATTACAGCAAACTCATTTTGCAGACTTCTCACACGGGCTCTTTAAAAGAAAAGAACCTTCCTCTCATTAGGCTGTGGCCTCTTTTTCATGTGTGAATTATGCTCTGTAATTTTAACATTCTGGCACAGTGCCTTATTCAACCTTATTCAAAGGAGCTCAAGGTTGTTTAGTGGTCAAGCTCCTCCAGTTTACATTAAATATTCACAATGGTCATTCCATACAAATGATTTTGCACCTAGCTCATAAGGGAAAGAAAATATGTTTTACATAATTTTTCAGAAAATCCCTGCCACTCTGTTGAATGATGAATTATCAGGTTGATAAAAATTTCAATGATATTGCAAAGTGTGCTGCTGCCTTTAGACATGTAACCACCAGGCATAAACAATGGTCATCCTACACATTAGTGATGAGTTGTAGAAGTTTTAGTCAAATCACCAAGCTGATTGTTTCTGTCTATTTAAATGAATATGGTGTCCTATTCAACCAATCCATTTGAAGGAATACAAATCTTCCAAGGTTTAGCAGGCATTTTAAGGTCATAAAGTATGCACAATTTGCTTGCATTCACTCACACACACACACACACACACACACACACACACACACACACACACACACACACATACACACACACACACACACACAATTAAATTTCTTGAAATTTGACAACATGTACCATATACTGTATATTTACATAGTAACATGCTACTATAGCTTATTAGCTTAGAACCTTGAAGAAACTTTCCTACTAGCTAAAGCTCACAGTGGTTTTATGGAATCAACTTGTAAATTTGTTTCCTGGTACATTTTGAGTAAAACATGACAGATTTCTTTTAATGGTTAAATCCCATGAGTGAATTAAATAGTGCTGTTTAATACTCTCACAGTGGTTTTTGAATTGGTTCAATTAACATTTGAGTGACTCAGTCATGTCATTTACCAGTTTAATTGGTGTGCATCATCAGCTCAGTTGATCAGCAGAATTGACAGATCATTCAATAGGTCAAAGAGTCAGAGAAATAAAAAGCCATCACAGAACCTTACTTTGCATTTTTTAAATATAGTTTCTGTGGAAAATATGAACCTTTGGACACAGTGCAGCTCATATGAGTAGCATCCTTAGCTACCTCCTAGGAAAACTAAATGAATTAGAGTGTGGTGAAGGGAAATGAAAGAAAGGCTAAAAGAGATAAGAAGTGCTTATGAAACCTCAGTGGCTTTTTCTTGGGCAGAAAAAAATGGTGTGGTAAAAAGCAATCACTTCTCACTTAAATCAATGTCTCATTGAAATATAACCTGAAGGGAATATTCATGTATAATATTAAAATTGATGTACATTTGGTTTTGTCATTAAATTATTATTAAGAAATAATAATAAAAATGAAAAATAAATAAATTAAAAAAAAGAATGTGAGATGTTGCAACCAGGAATGTCATATAATATGTATGCGGCACATAAGACAACAGTATTGTAATTTTCAGCATTTATTTATTCATTCATTCATTCCTTCATAATCTGTTATATATTTCTGCTATTAACCTTAAGTCCATATGTCAGTCATCACTCTCAAATACCACAGCGTTATTATAAACCAATAAAGATTCATTTTGTAAAGGTGAAGTGAAGAATGAGCAAGCCCCTAGCGACTCGATGGAAGCTGAAACAGGAAGTTAAAAAGATCAAGCTAGAGTCCCCAAGGCAAATTCCCCCATGGCCTGACAGCTTGAAAAGGCAACTGGAAATAAAGACTTATGGTAGTGAATTTAGTACCCATGGGTAACAGTGTTTCATCAAAAAATTCAGATGGATAAGAGCAGACACTATAAAAATGGGGTGAAGGAAAATACTAAATATATTACAAAATATATTAAGCCTTTTTCCTCAGATGATATACAATTTAATAGGACTTTTAAACATTGACTCACACCTTGAGCGGATTTTAAACTCAAGTCCAACATCAGATGTTTTATTTTTTAAATTTTCTTTTGGCCAACAGTCTCAACAGATGTGACATAAATAATATTTCATTAACTGCTCAGAGGCATCTGTCCCTACTTTAATCCCATGTCATCGGTCATTATGCTGTAACATAAAATTAATGTTGTATATAAATTGAAAAATTCTTGTTAAAAACTCTACTGCATTTGCAAAAGTTTTTCAACTCAATACACTTTTATTCAAATAAGTCTTAAACACACTTTAACAAGAGCCCTTTTCTCCAAATTAACCAAAAAGCAAGACAGTCTTACAAAGACAGTCTTAAAATAGTTTTAAAAAATAGTCTCTCAAAGTTTTATTAGGTTATGGATTTTAACTTATATTTGGAATTGAAATTAATTATAAAACACATTAATATTCATCACTTTTCACTAATGTGTAAAACATGTCTGGTTCAGAACTGTCTGCAAAAGCAATGCTTGACATATTAATTGGAATGAAAATCTGTATTTTGGCACAAGCACACAAATAAGTCCTATACACTGCAATTATAGAGGTGAGGCTAAAATGGATACAGTAAATTATCAAGATGTGTGGTTCAACCCAGCTATCCAATCATATTATGATTTCCTTTAAAAATCAAGTGTGCATAGTGTAGTGTATGCATTTTTACAATGAACCATAATTCATTTTTATTTGCTGGTGTCCTGGTGAAATTGTTATTCCTGGAAACAATGATCTGGCTTACAGAACAAATGTGTCTTCTGGCTTATCAGTTATGACTGCTTGTTTATGTCAATATTATGATGGCCTCAACTAGTCAAACTTTAGTACAAATAATTTATTCACCTTTAAGTTAAAGACTTGACTTGGACTTAGAGGTCCTGGAAATCTGGAATGGGATGTTCAAAAAACACATATAGTATGTGTGCTATGTTCAGACATCCACAAACTATTTACATATAATCATATTGTGTAACAGAAGCATTATAGTTGTGTGAGATGTGATTAAAAATTCTTTAGAAACACTTTTTTGATGTGTACCACTCTATTGATGTGGGGTGGCATAAATAGCCACAGAATTGATTGCTATAAATAAAAAAAACGAACAGGGCTTTTAAGCTTGCCCATGAAGTCAAGTCATGACTCAATTGCAATGTTGGTACTGATAAGTTGGAAAATACCATTGAGTGGGTGGAATTTATGTGTCTTCCTGTGTTATCTATATATAGAGTATATATGTCTTCCCACTCCACCCATATTAGTGCAGGAAAATTTCTGACAATGAAAATATCAAATGAGTGCAAACAGGAAAAGACTGGCTTACACCCAGGCAAATTAGTTACAGCTAGCAAACCATGTTTACATCTGCATGAAAATAGAACCAATAGTCTCTCTAAACACTGCAAACCATCAAATACTGATCATTTTTCTTCCGTTATACTTCGGGACACAGTTCAATGATAGGTTTAAGATGCAGGCTTATTTGTCCCCTGATACAATGGGGAAGTCAGCTATGCCTATATACAAATTTTTGTGATCTTAATCAAAGATTAAATGAAGCATAGAGCCATTAAATCCAATAAAAGTAAACACATGGCTCCAAACCATTCTGAGGAATTAAAATTTGGCTAGGAACAATAACACAACAAAAACATTGAAAAGACATCAAGAGTTCTACAGTTTTTCTTCAAAATTGCTTCTACTGAGTGAGAACGGATGCGATAGCCCATGTCTTGGCTCTGATGAAGCTTTAGACTATGGTGCCATGGTGCTTTTGGTAGATGATTATGATTTGTTTGTTTGTTTGTTTGTTCATTTTTAATTTCACAGACCATTAGAGTGGAAACCAGGCAAAGCTCACTCAAGTACTCTAGGACGTAGTGTTTATATCAGATAGATTCCTGGTTGGTAATGCAAATAGATGTTTCATTAATTTATTTAATTGTAATGTACTTAAACACACCAATATTCTGGTTCACATTTGGTTGCTAAAACTTTGTTATTAATACAGTATTTCTGAAGCTTTATTTTAATGTAGGTTCAACAACTGGATTTAAGAAATAGGACAGAAATAGGACAGAGTATTATCACCTTCAGTTGAAAAACATTATTTTGGTCTAGTGTCTATGCAAAGAATGGAACCTTGGTGGGGGTAATATTAGTGTAGGTTTGGAAAAAGTTGTTTAGAAAATATCACTGTGCAAACTAAATTTAAATGTCATACCCCTATTGTGTTGCCTGATCTGTGCATATGTGTTTATTTTTTGCCATAAAAATAGTAGCAGGGCAGGAGTATTTTTGTTGCATCATTATCTAAAACTTTGACATGCAATGTTACTGTACATAAGAAATTGTTGGCTTCACTGCTTTGATCGAAATACCTGCACATATGGCAAGGAATGAATGAAGTTAGATATGATGAATCTTGGATGAGACATTATATTCAGTATCTCGTCTCTATATACTGTAATATGTGAGTCATTATCTCAAATCTGTGCTTTTTAAGTCCTGGCAGACAAGTTTGATATAATTTCCCCAAAAAAATTCTTTAAATGATTTTGTTTTAAATTATTTTTAAATACATTACCTATAGTAAAATATAGGTTAAAATTTCTAATATGGTAATCAAGCAGTCTTTTGGGTTACCAAATGATCATCCAAATAAAGTAATGAAGTAAAGCAATGGAATGTATGAATAATATGAAAGATGCAGTAATTAGTTATTGTGTAACCATGCTTGCCCTGATTCTTTCTTAAAGTGTTTCATCATATTTGCTTATTATTTACTATTACGTCAGCAAAAGTAGGTCCCTATGGTTGCTGTCAAAACATTTTAAAATAATGTAGTCTGTCACGCCCCGCCCGAGATCTGACCACGGGAGGGAGCTCTCGTCCGTCTTTTGAAGTGCTTCCGTGTTGCCGCTCGGGCATAAATACGGAGCGCACTTCCAGTTCAGTGCGAAGTATCTTCACATGTTGAGTTACCAAGCGTTTGCCTCGTGCATTATCTGAATTGATTTTTGTGTATTACCTGGACTGTTGCTCGTTATCGCTTTTTGCCTTATCTATGATATCCCCGTTACCGGTTTTCTGACTCTGGACTGTTTGCTGACTCCCTGTTTCCTCTGCCCATTGAATTGTTCTGCCTCTGGTTTTGCTCACACGTTTACGAACTCTCTGCCTGCCCTCGACTACGATTCTCTCCTCCTCCCCTGTCTCCAGCCCTGTGCATGGATCCGACTGCTACCGCCTCTAGTGGACCTACATTACAGAATACTTTGCCGACTACGGATCCAGCAGAGCTGCGTGAGATCATCGTGCGGCAAGGAGCGCTAATCCGCTCCTATCAAGATCAGGTAGAGCCAACTCTGCAGCACAAGCACCGCCGCACCCTCATGGGATCCGCCAGCAGCGCGCAGTGAGTCACCCCATCTAGCGTTGCCCGAAAAATATGATGGTTCTGCCGATCGCTGCCGTGGCATTTTAAGGCAGTGCGAGGTTTTTTTTTCACACCAACCGGGGATTTATCGCGAGGAAGGGACTCGTTGTGCGTTTCTGCTGTCACTGCTGATTGGTAAGGCCTTGGATTGGGCCTCTGCAGTGTAGGACGCGGACCCTCAGATTCATTCGTCCTTTTCTTACTTCGCGGGAATGATTCGGGTGTTCGAATATCCCGCGGGGGGCAAGGACATCTCTCTCCAGCTGATGGAGTTACACCAGGGGTCTGATTCTGCGGCAGACTACGCCATCAAATACCGCACCCTGGCGGCTCAGTCTGGGTGGAACGAAGCGGCATTTTGGGCAGTGTTCTGCGAGGGACTGATCCCCGCGCTCCAGACTGAGTTGGCGTGTCGCGAGGATATGACCTCACTGACATAGTTCATGGCCATGGCCATCTGCCTGGACAACCTTCTGCGCCAGCATCAGGCGGGGGCACGTCCACCTGTCTCGGCTCATCCTCATGTGCATGCGGATTACCCTAGACCTAGGGAGGAGGTCTCTGAACCTATGCAGCTTGGGAGGTCTAGGTTGACGGAACAGGAGCACCGGCGACAAAGCCAGATGATGCTATGCTACTACTGTGGGGCCTTGGGACACCTGATTCACCGGTGCCCTGAGAGGCCCTCATCAGCTCAGGTGGGTGAGAACTCGTTGTTCTTTAGCCTTATGTTACCGGTGTTGCTGTGCCTCTCTGATCATTGTGTCTCTGTATCAGCCCTGATAGACTCGGAGCTGCCGTTAACCTGATTGACGGGGCCTTGGTGGAGGAGCTCGGGATCCCTACCATCCCCTGTGTACCATCTCTCAGGATAACGGCCATTGACAGTCAGCCCATTGGGGGGGGGGGTATCTCACTCATCATGCTAACCCCGTGATCCTGGGCTTCCCATGGTTACGGCACCATGACCCCCAAATCTCCTGGCACACGGGAGAGCTGGTTCGTTGGTCAGCTGCATGCCTCAAGGAATGTCTCCTCGAGCCAGTGTCTAGGCCTTGCAGGGCTTCTTTGGTGGAGGATTTGGCCTCCTTGGCCTCCGGCCACATCCCTCACGTCTATGAGGACTTCCGGGAGGTATTCAGTGAGGAGAGGGCCGCACGCCTGCCGTCGCACCAAGCCTGAGACTGAGCGATTGACTTGCCGCTGAATGCCTCTCCCCCTAGGGGGCGGGTTTACCCCCTTTCTCTGCCAGAAGCTAAGGCCATGGAGAAGTACATCGAGGAGGCTCTGGCTGTTGGCCACATTCGGCCTTCCACGTCCCCAGCTGTGGTGGGGTTTTTCTTTGTGGGAAAGAAGGACGGGGGCCTTTGCCCGTGCATAGACTATCGGGGAATTAACGCCATCACCGTTTGTTATCCCTACCCTTTGCCCTTGGTACCTGCGGCTCTGGAGCAGCTGAGGGGGGCGAAGTTTTTTACCAAGTTGGTCTTACGTAGTGCCTATAATCTGGTCCGCATCCGCGAGGGGGACAAGTGGAAGACCGCGTTTCACACTACCCATGGCCATTATGAGTACCTCGTGATGCCCTTCGGCCTCACCAACACCCCGGCGGTGTTCCAATCCCTCATCAATGGGGTGTTCCAGGACATCCTGGGGAAATGGGTGATCGCATACATCAACAACATCCTGGTGTACTCCACCTTCTTGGAGGAGCACGTGCGTCATGTCCGGGAGGTTCTCTCCAGATTACAGCGGCATCGTCTCTTCATTAAGCCCGAGAAATGCGAGTTCCATCAGACTACGATGACGTTCCTGGGTTATGTGATCACGCGGCAGGGTGTTGAGATGGACGCCACCAAGTTACAGGCAGTCACCACCACTGTGAAGGAGCTGCAGCGCTTCCTGGGATTCGCTAACTTCTATAGGCATTTCATCCATAATTATAGCTCTGTGGCCGGACCTTTGACCACTTCACTTAAGGGGAAACCCAAGAGATTGGCCTGGATGGACCAGGCCCAGGCAGCCTTCCAGCAACTCAAGGACTGCTTCACCACGGCCCCCATTTACCCTGACCCTGACCTCCTCTTCATGGTGGAGGTGGACGCTTCTAGCAATGGTATTGGGGCCGTGCTCTCTCAGCAACAAGACGAACCAGGGAAGCTTCACCCATGTGCCTTTTATTCCAGGAAGCTGATGGCCATGGGGGCCAACTACGATGTGGGTAACCGGGAACTACTATCTATCAAGGCAGCATTGGAGGAGTGGCGGCACTGGCTGGAAGGGGCGCGTCACCCATTCCAGGTCCTCACAGACCATCGCAACCTGGAGTACCTCCACAGCGCTAAACGGCTGAGCCCCCGTCAGGCCAGGTGGGCGCTGTTCTTTTCCCGTTTCCAGTTCTCGGTGACCTATCGCCCTGGTTCCAAAAACTGCAAGGCGGACGCGTTATCCAGGCAGTTTGAGGCCTCCAGCGAGCCCGTGCAACCCAATCTCATCCTGCCTGCGACCGCCATCCTAGCACCGGTACGGTGGAGCCTCATGGAGGAGATACGACGGG
Source organism: Hemibagrus guttatus (assembly GCA_033459395.1). Classification (NCBI taxonomy): domain Eukaryota; kingdom Metazoa; phylum Chordata; class Actinopteri; order Siluriformes; family Bagridae; genus Hemibagrus; species Hemibagrus guttatus. The sequence goes on along the minus strand of JAUCMX010000013.1, from coordinate 12,045,230 downwards.
CCCACGCCGACGAGCCGCCCCCTGCCGGCTGCCCTGCTACCAAGGTCTTTGTGCCACTTCAGTTCCGCCGACAGGTGATGCAATGGGTGCATGAGGCCCAGAGCTCCGGCCACCCAGGGATCCGCCGGTCGATCCAACTCGCTTGTCGCAGGTTCTGGTGGTCATCACTGGTTACGGATGTGAAGAGGTATGTTCAGGCATGTCCAACGTGTGCACAGCCGGGCCAGCCGCCAGCTTCCGGAGGGGTTGCTGAAGCCTCTTCCGACACCCCGACGCCCCTGGTCCCACCTGTCTGTGGATTTTCTAACCGACTTACCCAACTCGGGAGGATTTACTACGGTGATGGTCGTGGTGGACCGGTTCTCGAAGGGGTGTAAGCTGATCCCCCTCAAGGGATCACCCACAGCCATGCAGACGGCAGGGGCTATGTTCCAGCATGTATTCCGGAACTTCGGCCTGCCCGAGGACATTGTGTCGGACCGCGGACCTCAGTTTACCTCCCGTGTGTGGGGGTCATTGTGTGCACAGTTGGGTGTTAGCCTGAGCTCTGGCTATCATCCCCAGTCTAATGGTCAGGCTGAGCGGCTTAATCAGGAGATCGACAGGTTCCTCAGATCTTACTGCAGCAGGGAGCAGCAGCGATGGAGTGAGTTCCTTCCCTGGGCAGAGTACGTGCAGAACTCCCTTACTCATTCCTCCACGGGCCTGATGCCCTTCCAGTGCGTGCTGGGGTACCAGCCTCCTCTGTACCCCTGGTCAGGAGAGCCCTCTGATGTCCCGGCCATGGAGGAGTGGTCCCGCCTGAGTCAGAAAGTTTGGGAGCGGGCCCATGTGCGCCTTCAAAGGGCAGTCAGGAGGCAGAGGATCCAAGCCGACCGGCGCCGCCGTCTGCACCCTCCCTATCGGGTGGGCCAGAGGGTCTGGCTATCCACCCGGAACCTGCGACTCAAGCTGCCCTGCCGCAAGCTCAGCCCCAAGTTCATGGGGCCATTTGAGATCATACGTCAGGTCAATCCGGTGTCTTATCAGCTCCGGCTCCCAGCGTCTTACCGCATCTGCCCCACCTTCCACGTATCCCTTCTCAAACCAGCGCACCCTCCGGGCAGTGTGGAGACAGACTGCGTAGAGCCGCCCCCTACCCTGGACATTGAGGGGTCCCCGGCCTACCAGGTGCATGCTCTTCTGGACTCCAGGCGGGTCCGGTCGGGGATCCAGTATCTTGTGGACTGGGAGGGGTACGGGCCCGAGGAGCGCTCGTGGGTGGACGCGGCTGATATCCTGGACCTGTCGCTGTCTGAGGACTTCTACGCGATCACCCGAACAAGCCCGCTCCACGACCGAGGGGGCGACCTCGGCGTAGAACACCGGGAGGTGTTCCTAGAGGGGGGGGCTCTGTCACGGCCCGTCCGAGATCTGGCCATGGGAGGGAGCTCTCACCCATCTTTTGAAGTGCTTCCGTGTTGCCGCTTGGCATAAATACGGAGCGCACTTCCGGTTCGGTGCGAAGTATCTTCACATGTTGAGTTACCAAGCGTTTGCCTAGTGCATTATCTGGATTGACTTTTGTGTATTACCTGGACTGTTGCTCATTCTCGCTTTTTGCCTTATCTATGATATCCCCGTTACCGGTTTTCTGACTCTGGACTGTTTGCTGACTTCCCTGTTTTCTCTGCCCATTGAATTATTCTGCCTCTGGTTTTGCTCACACGTTTACGAACTCTCTGCCTGCCCTCAACTATGATTCTCTCCTCATCCCCTCTCTCCAGCCCTGCGCATGGATCCGGCTGCTACCGCTTCCGGCGGACCTACGTTACACTATCACTATCTTTTGTCAATTATGAGGATATTTGTATGTTGTGGTAATTTCGTGAATTTGGGATTGAAGTGCACGTGACCTCACATGACGTCACATAATGTCATAAGACTTCATTAGTTCTCCTCACTATGCCGAGCATTTTGATATGTCACATGTTTATGTTGCAGCAAGTGACATTTTCTTGGGAGGAAATTATTTGCCTTACAGTATTTATATGTATTTTGAATAATGACTGGTTATAGTCATGCAACCTCAGCCCTATTAAATAGGGTTAAGGTTCTGGGTTGGCGATCAGAAGATCAGAGATCAAGTCCCAGCCCCATGGGTGACCCCATGCCTCGACCACAACCCCCAAACCATTGGGATATGTGAAGAAACAAAACTCACTGTGCTGTTATGTACTGTGTGCCAATAACTTCTTCTTAAACCATCAAAACTTGGCAGTACAGCTGACATAGCTCATTACATTCCAATATGAAATGACTTTTTTTAAATTATTATAGTCACATTACAGCCAAATGTCAACCCTGTTATTATTTGCATCAACCCTTTACCTTACTAAGTAGCATGGTTGACAGTTTGCTTTAACGTGACTATAATAAATTTAAAAAGGCATTTCATATTGGATTGAAGTAAAGTAGAGTAAATGTAAGTAAGATGAGTCAAACAAGGGATTTGAAATGAAATGTGGACATATATAATAAGAAACAATTAGACAGCCACATTAGTATATCTTCTTTCTCAATAATGTGGTCACTTATATAAAATTCATTTTAAATTTACTCTATGTGGAGAAATATATTTTTTTCTTTTGAGTAAAAGGTTGATCACTAGATCAAATAGCACTGGGATACTTACCCATGTATGGTGTACCTGTTCAGTTGACAGTTTAAGCTTTCGCCCAATCTCTCTATTTGACTCGACATTAGTCCCTTGTCTGTTTAAAAAAGTAGCACAGTAGAGGGCATTCTTGAATTCTAATTACTTTAAGCTGCTCTGCCTGCTTCTCCTTTCACACTGCGCTCAGACTAAAGAATATGCAGTCCCATGGTACTGTTCTAATTTATGTGAAGAATATTAAATACTAAGCACTATTGATCTTTTTATGATGTTATCCTGCTGGGAATAACCGCTAAAGCCCTGCTAAGAACTTGTAAGGAGAAAAAAAAGATCCTGTCAAGTAGACAAGCTCTTTCCTCTGCCCTTTGGTAGTTAATGCATTTTTTTTCAACATTGTCATATTTCTGCGTGAAATTTATTATTCAGGAGGTATATTATGTATAGCTAGACTTCTGCTTTATCCAGGGGGATTGATTATATCTTGAAAAGTGGATCGTCCAAAATAAACATCAAGAAGTCATATAAATCAGTTCACCCATTAACAGCTCACCAGATAAAATGTGACATGATTCTACTGGTAAATATTCTTTTTTATCAACCTGTGTATAAATATTTATTTAGTTAAAATTACTTAATAAAAGTGTCCTGGAACATTACTTTTTAAGCAGCTAATACTGGTGGATCATGCAGTATAACCAAAGATATCGTTAGGTAAAATGTGAGCTAGGTTGAAAAGAAAAGAAAACAATCTCCTCATTTATCATCATGCCAAAGTTAATTCTAAACTCTTTAAGGTTAATTCTAAACACAACAATATGTTAAGGGCATTTACATTTCACTTACGATTTTATTTATATATCAAAATCCAAGCATTTTTGTGATGAGTATATATACTGTATTTAAGCAAATGGATGGTAAGTTTGACATAAATATATTGCCAACCATCTGGAACTTTGATATGACTCCCTTTTCAGACTAGAGGGATGGAACATAATGTATTGCACTGGACTTCATATCTGTCTGTGCCAGCTCCCTGAAGCATATGATTCATCCAACACTCAGCTACAAATAGAACGCATAACTAGTGGTTGCCAATGAAATCTCATTTGAAGCTAGATGTTTTTTTTCATTTTTTTCTTTTTCTATACTTTGTGCCATAAGCATACCATGCTATTATTTACTGGAATGCATCATTTCCATGCATTTTACTTTACTACTAGCACTCCATATTTAGAATGTATTGTAATAATATTTGTCAGGTGTAAGGACAAACTGACAACATAGTATACTGCATCATATATACTACATACTACATATTAAATCATTTTCTGTAGTTAAATAATAATTACAAAGTATATTCAATTCAATTACATTTTATTTGTATAGTGCTTTTAACTGTGGACACTGCCTCAAAGCAGCTTTACAGAAATATAAAAGTTCAGAATAAAAATTACAAAGTTAAAAATTAAATTTATATTTATGCATATTGTGCAAGATAATGTGGAAGGTGGAAAAGATGAGATAATAAGATAAGACAATCCTTTATTAGTCCCACTTTGGGGGACGTCATGAGGAAAAAAACGTGTGAGGAACCAGACTCAAAAGGGAACCCATTTTCATTTGGGTGATACTGGAGAATGTGATTATAAATAATCAAATTTATATAACTGTATATAGTCAAGTGGAGTTGTGTAATCATGAGCTTTTGAGCAACTTCTAAAATTTCTGAATTTGTTATAAATTTAATACTAATTCCTTCCTGCTGAAGAAATCAAATATTCAAAGATGGAGACCCAAGCGCAAAACTGACTTCTACAACAGCAGTTCAAAGCCGGCACCATAATCTCCAAGTGGTATATCACTTCCTTGGATGAAATATTCATACTAAAATGCAGCCTTGTGAGGAAATATACGAAATACAGAATTCTGAGACAGACCTTTTGCAGGAAGAGCACATAACAGTAATCAACAAAAGCATGATTAAACGTGTGTGACAAAGTATTCTGTCTTAGCTCATCAAATATCATCATTCTGTTCTGTTCATTTTTGTATGGCAGTTTGAAAGAGCGCAATCACAGAAACAAGTCTGCAAAAACATAAAAAGTACCTGCCTGAGGAATCATCATCTGAACAGCAGACATGATTCTTGGCTATGGAGAAGACCTGACCGGATCGGTCTGGGGATGGCACTTTAGGTCACACTAATGCTCCTGGCTATTATGCCTCACTATATATAGTTTACACAATTAACCAGAGGAGACCTTCATTAACCTGCTTCCATTCTGTAGAACCTGCCTTGACCTAATAAATGGCTGAACAGGTGTTTCTTAAAAATCACTGCTTAAGTGCCAACTACTCTGCTTGGAGCATTTCCACTCCATATGCTTCTTGTGGTTTCCAACCTGATGAGGAGCTGTGTTTCACAGGAATGTACACATAGGTGGATGATCATTATCTATGTCTTTAATTCATGATTGATGAGCAGTTCTCTTTTTCTACATCAAAATTTGTCACCCATATACAAGTAATAATTACCTTAGTAAGAAATGGAGCTAGATATATATTAGTATAATTATGCATTTTCTTAATTAATAGTAAGACCTCAGTGAATATTTGCATGAATGCAAAACTACACTGTTATAAGAAAAAACCATTTATGCCTAAATCCATCCAATAACTACACCACACATCGTGGATGTATAGAATTAATCTGTCTGTAAACTGTAAATGAATTAAAAAACATGTAAAATTCACTTCAATGTTAAGACACACAGATCAGCATATGTCAAATATTATAATTAAATAATTGAATACATAAACACCCAGAATTATACTAAACACAAAAAATTAAGAGGCAACACAGTGGCCCTGGGGATATCAGAGTCCCAAGTTAAACCTTATCCCATGTTACTGTCAGTGTGTATTTTTGTATGGACAGACTATCTGTGTTAAATTGCCTGTGGTGAATTTGTGTGCCCTGGAATGGACTTTCACCTCATCTGGGGTGGATTTTCCTGCCTTTCGTCCAGAATTTCTAACCCAAACACTAAATTTACTGAGACTAAATTGGCAAGATTAAGTGGATACTGAATATGAATGAATAAAATGAATAAAATTAAAATAAAATAATAAAAAAAAAATATCTCTCATATTATAAGTTATATAAGGCAAAAGGCTGTCTAGGTCAAAACTAAGTTTCTTCATCGCCCACCAGTAGAAGTCATTCTATTATCCTTTATTATCCACTAGAATGCCCTGAAAGCCACTGGCTTTCTAGACTTTATTTTCATGGAATAACAGTGGACGCAGAAGCACAATAAAAATGTACTTTGGGGTACAAAAGTCTGAGACCACATTGATATTCTGTCTTTGTTGTTATTGTTATTGCTGTTGTTTTAAATAAATAATTTAAAAAAAAAAAGTTTATGTTCACAATTTGAAATAATCAGCATTCAAGATTCTGTGTCACTGTTTAAATTTAAGCAAATTGCAAACTGTCATTGAAGCAAATGGGAGACAGACTAAATGCTTATTAATTTTCATTAATTCTCAAATTAAATTTATTTTTCACAAATCATTGCTGATAATATAATTTTAATTGATATAAATGTTATTATTCATTTTATTAATAAATGTTAATATTTAATAATTATTTTGAATTAATTTTGTAAAGTATGCTAAATATGAGCATTCATTTTAATGGTGTTATGCTTTTGGATCCCACTGTACAGTATATCTATTTGTGCACAACAGATAGCACCTTATGAAGTGTAATAAATTTTTTGATGGGAAAGTATAAGCTCCCGTATTGTTTTACCTGGGTATACTGAGTCTAAATCTATTCCTAAATCTAAGATATTCTTATGTTCATTTGTACACATTTTCCCATAAAAACTACTCTGTCCCATGAATTAATCAATATTTCCAGTCCATTACATTACATTATATTACATAACGCAACAGCGGACTTCCTCATTAAGTGGGTGTCATGAGCGCAGTGGTAGTTAACTAGTGTCATTACATGTACAAACAACAGATGCTCATGGACTCCATTCTCTCAGCAGTTGACATAGAAGAACAAACAGTCCAAGTGGAAAAGATGCAATGATTTATATGACCCCATTTACAAATCCATGAATATAATTCCGATTTCCCTGGCTGAATAAAACCTAAGCTTCTTTTTGAGAGTGGCTGAGTTAGAAATGCATGCAGTAAAGGAAAGCAAAGGATATGAACTCTTTCAGATACAATTAATAATGATTTAAAGGCATTTGTAACTCAAACAAGTTAACAAATAAAAAAAGGAACTCAAAGCAGCCAGACCTGAAAGATCCAGAGCCTATTCTAATGCAACTCACATGTTCAGATGCATGTCAGTTCTTGTGCTGGAGATAACAATGAATGAAGTGAAAAGTAGAGTTGCAATATACAGGCTGAAAAATTGCTCTAAACCTCTGAATCTAGTCAATACATAACACACACACACACACACTTTCTGTCTACATGTTATCTCAGGTCTGGGAAAGAGAGAGAGAGAGAGAGAGAGAGAGAGAGAGAGAGAGAGAGAGAGAGAGAGAGAGAGAGAGAGAGAGAGACATGTGACATGTTGAGAACTGCTACTGCTGTTGCATACAGCCAGTACATCAATGCTAGTCAGCTGTATTATATTTAATTCAATCTCTCTCTCTCTTGCTCTCTCTCTCTCTCTCTCTCTCTCTCTCTCTCTCTCTCTCTCTCTCTCTCTCACACACACACACACACACACACACACACACACATATTCCCAGCTTCTTACTCTGATTCTCTCTATTTGGTCACACGTGAGGAGACATGCAGTAAGGCTGGAATACAAATAAGCTATTTAGTCTTCTTCCCTTAAAGACACCATTGTATTTTCCGCTATTACACTCTGAGTCTAATTGAGTTTGTAAATGCAGATCCCATTGCCACAAACAAGGGCACTGATTTGTGATCTCTCTCACGTGCTCGTGGTCTATGAGTAAAAAATCACAGGATACCTCAGTTTCCCAAGGTGTTGTTAAATGAGTGAAAATTTCATAGGTTATTACAGGGCAAGTACAATAGTTGCTTGTTGATGTTCTCTCTCCGGGATCACTGGGTTATCCTAGAGACCTATTTGCATTTATGCAGCTTAATGAGCACCTGGTGTCAAAATGAAAGTCTGCATGTGATGGAGTGAAACAAAAACAATACAAAAATCCATTTTAAAAAGCTAGTAGAGAGAGAGACCAGCAAGCAAGCCATTCATATTATAAAGCAATAACCAGTTCTGAGAATTAACTGCATACTTTTAAATTACATTGTTGAAATCAACAGCACAATTTACTCATAATTGACATATCTATTTTAATGTAAGTGGACAACATGAATATGGCTGAATATAGCTAAATGTTTGAATGTATTGATGTTATATGTTGATGTAATTTTACAAGTTCTTTATAAGATTAACTATTCATATTCAAATACTACTGACAAAAAGAATTTGATTTTCCTTTGTTTCTTTCAATACTGTGCACTTTAGTAATCTTAGAGTAGCAAATTTTACAGTGAGAGTAGATAATTAACACACTCAATGCAACAGTCATACATTTGCTCAGGGTCCCAGCAGAATCTGTTTCAGTTTGAGTAATCACATTTTCTTCAGACAGCAGTTTCTTACAAACCTCACAATGCATACAGGTCAAGCAGAGAGCAAATGGGAACACAGATATAGGCAGTTGGACCTTATAAATCCTCTGCTGAAAGGCAGCACCTGAATAGGGTATACTGTCCTGATCCTGGCTAGACATCATAGGTTAGCTCTGGTGGTCAGGACAGACTCTTGGGTAGAAAAGGGCAAGAGGTTATCCAAATAGCAGATGGGGCCGATGGGCCCAGTGGGAGTGCGTAGCAATGGTATGCTGAGGAATTTCACACTATTACTCTTTCAAAAACAGTCTTTTTTTATGTCCCACATTCACTGTAAATAGATTACAAGTGCCCTTTACCCTTACAACACACTTTGGCAATGTTTGGATTTTATAATTATATTAATTAATAATATCAATTATATTAATAATTGATTAAATAAAATGATAAATCACCTATTTGTATAATAATCTTTAAGTTCCTCTGAGAACAATGGTTATGTCCATTCTAGATTCATCAGGGTTAATCACAATATAATAGGACCCACTCATAATGGTGGTCACACTCTTGATCCCATAATAACATTCAGATTAAATATAGAAAATATAGTCACAGTCTGAAGCAGATCATTATCCATTATTTTATTTCAGATTAAAAGTGTCTTAGTCATAATATATGCACCGTGCCACATTACCACATGAAAAGTTCTCCAGGACAAGCTTCTTGGTGAAAAATCAGCTGCGTCCTTGCTATCGGTCAAGTTTGCATGTATGAGAATCTAAAAATAGATGCAGGTGCAGATTATTTATTGTAAAAAGTACAAAACAAACCAGCCAAGATCGTGAAAACAAGAACCATAAAGCTCATAGGCTGCACATGTGAAAGTTGTTGGTGATCATGGAAACAAATGTAATAAAACATTTATTACATACAGGTTTATAAAGAAAACCATGTATAGGTAACTGTATACTTTATTTTACACTGATTATTATAAAGTGTTTAAACTGTCTTCCCTTCCTCTGTGCCATCTCTCTTACTGATCACACTGTCAATTAGGAGCCCCAGCACAGGCTACAACAATTTTCGATATGTAGTCTTTAATAAATACCTGGATGTTCCACAGTGCTTCTGGACAAGGTTTTGGTGACAAATGGAAACAAAACCAGAACTTTTTGGCAGAAATTTACTGCTTGGAGGAAAAAAATGTACTGCACATTAACACAAAATCCTTGTGCCGGCTTTGAAGCATGGCAGGGGAATCATCATGGCTCTGGGCTCATGGCTCTATTTGCTGCCTAAGGTTTAAGATGGCATACAATTACTGAAAGAATAATAAATTCAAAACAATACTGGGAAAAGTTCAGAGCAGCAGTCTGTTACCTGAAGTGGATATTAGATGACACAGCAATGAGTGACCTTTGCAACAAGCCTCCTTATGTATATAAACCTGTCCCTATATGACCTAATGTACCAAAAGTTTAGACTAATAAAATTTTATGCTATCTATAATCAATGTTTTCCTAATTTGTAGGTATTGTGCTGGTTTGTGTGTTGGTTTAGACACAAAGTATATAGTTTTACATTGTAGGCACTCAACACCATGTAGGAAACAAATCTCTTCTGCTTGTTTTCCTTTTTGTTGTAATTTAGGCCTATTTCCTAGATCACCGAGAAATGCATATGCAACAAACCAATGACTGTAGTGCAGTAATGATACAATTGTGTTCCAAGAAACTAGCACACAAGTATTTGAAGAGAACTGATGTTAAAACTCTCTCTTCTCAAAATGTCTCAGTGTATCAATATGCCCTGTGGTTCATTTACTAAAAAAATGTAATTGAATAATGATTCTCATCCAGTTGTGCATCTGTACTGAATGTTGTTTTTCCCTCTTTGGTATATTTTCCTGTCAGTACATTTTGTTATTCTGTCTTATCTTTCCTGCTTGCATAGACAGGTGAAATGTGTGGAACATATGGTACTAAAACAAAAGCCACACAAAATCTCTTTCATACTTAAGTACAAAAAGTCTATACAATTCCCAATTTAAAATTATACAGCCTTCTTCCTAGAGAGGGATAAGAGTGACACATCTGTTCTCTCTGGGCTCCTCCTCACTCTCTGAGGACCATTTTTGAGAAGTAGAAATTGAAAATGGCTGAATCATCCATCATGATAAGGAGAGATGGCATGGGAGAGGAGGGAGGGTGTGTGTTTGTGTGTGTGGATGACCGTGAGTGTGAGAGTGAAAGAGAGAGATGGTTGAGGGAGAGTAGGTGGAAATAGATATTATAAGGAAAGGCAGTTTGGCTGTGAGATGACAGAAGTGATGGATGATGAGGAGGGTTTGGCCTATTCAGACTAAGGTGTAGGGCTACTGTCTCCACAGCCACTGAGGCTAAATCAAGCTTGACATTGACCTGTCACACTCACCTGCACATATTATCTTATGCTCATGGGTTTTTCCATGTTCATGTTTAAGACACAACTGTTGTTATTTTCAACAGCAGGAATCCTAGAGGAAGTGGTCAAGACTTAAGCTCAAATGTGTATCGATGAGCCATTTTCTCTGGAAACACTTAAAGGCAGCTCAGTAGTTAAAGTTCTGCACTAGTGATCAAAAGGTAGTCATTCCAAATCCCAAGAAGTCTCCCAGGAAATTGTTCTTTGCCCTTGAGCAAGGTACTTAGGTAGCCCTCCATGTGTTACCGATATACTTGGATTGCACTTGTCACTTGTAAGCTGTTTTGGATAAATGCATATTTCAAATAAGTAGAGACATTTATTCTTGTCTAACCTGACAAAAGGAAAAATGGTGCTCATGACCACCAGGTCATTTTCACCTTATGGGTAGCCTATAAAAAGGTCTGCTCATCCTTGTCAAGCTCATCCTCTATCCCACTGTGATCTTGCAATGCAGCTGAAGAAGTGAATACTATTTTTTCTTAACATGCAAAAAAAATATCTTTAACATAGTCAAGCTTATCTAGTGTTCCTTATTATAACAAAGATAACAACCCATTGGCATATATGTACATATATATCTTCCAATACTATAAAACAATTTACAGTATTAAATGCATAGAAGCAATTCCATTTTGCAGTGTTCAAAAATCTTAAGAATAGTGCTCTAATCCTTTGATTTGGCTAATCTTGTTTTTGTACAAATCTGCAGTCACATGGAGTGCAATGATATGCACCACAGATGACAATTATTCTTATATTACTATTTGTCACAGTTGGCTGTGTTCTGAATAAGACATATAGCATTAGCCATATAGTCATAACCTATTGCTGTTGTTGCACATCTGAAGCTAGGAGTAAAGCAAGCACCAGCTTTGGCTCCAAAGGCAACCAAGAAGGAAAATGTAGGTTAGTTTGTTGCCTTGTAAAGACAGGAACAGTAATAAGTGCCTTTAGTATACAAACTCTTAGCAGGAATGCAACAGCACAGTCAATACAGAGCTTTGGGGAAGCCACTACAGTTGCCTTGCATTGACAGATAATCGCTGAGGTGCTTTCATTGGCTGTATCTCATTCCATGGACTTGAGCCCCACTCCAGCAGGGAGTACTGGGAGCTTAACAGGGAAGTTTGAAGACTAACGTGTAAAGCAGGAGCACAGCACAGCAGTGGCACTAAATATGCTGCAGATTGGTGTTAAGTTAAGATGCCTTAAGATGCCTTGGCAAACTGAAAAGTTAAAACCCTTGTTATGATTGGAAAAGTGCCTAATCCATTTCATAGTACATCAGCTAGAGCAAAAGACTGGGATTAATAATTTCTTATGGATTTTAGCAACTCACTGAGACAATTTGGTAAACAAAAAGGAGGCATTCTGTATTCAATGATTGATATCAGTTCCTCCAGCAGAGACACCAGTCATCTCTTTTGTAGTACAGGTTGATGAAGCATTGCATTTCAAGACGCACTGTGCTGATTTACAAAACATACGACACTCTATATTGGCAGTGTAATTTGTATCTCCAGTACACAGGCATACTTAGGGAAATAACGATGCAGTCAGCAGAGATCCTTCATAGCAACAGGATGTGGAAAATCACTGGGGCTGCTAATGCAGATGAGGACACAGATCCGCTTGGATCAAATGCCATTTTCAGAGCCTGGTTAAAAACATGTTGCACCAGCTGCTGCTGGTATCTGTACAGGATTTTGGCATACAGGCCCAGGAGTCATTAAATGATTCCTCCATCAGTCTGGGACATAAACAAATTATATAATGCAGACTGCCTTTAGGCAATCATGTGCATCAGCATATTCCCATGGAGTTGAGTTTTAAAGACAGCAACAGCAGATGAATAGAGCTACTGTATGTGGACCACATTTGTGCTGCCATGGCAACCCAGAAAACAAAAACAGTTTCATGTCAGAACGGAGTGCAATCAACCCTCTAAAGCATGATTTCCCAAAACTTTCAGGGGATCATGTCATTGGTTCTGATATGATGCAGCTGATGGTGCTATCCTGATGTTTAATTCACATAGACCAGAGGGCTTTCAAGATATTTTCTAATTCCAAATACAGGAAGTGAAATGTATCCATTACAGGGTTGTTTTCACTAAGTATCACTAAGTGTGAGTTACCCTAGTGCACTTCCAGGTTTATGTGCATACTTCACTATATGAATGACTGGCCACTGTCTGGCCCTTCCAAACAGCAGTTAATTGGCAAGATAGTTTCACTTTTCACAGATAGCTCCAGGAGTCATAGTTAGTTACGAAAAATGTCACTTGACAGCTGCACACACTGCAGTTAGGGGGACATGAAGCTCAACTCACTGACTACCTGAGCCTTTTTAATTGTAGACAGAACTGTTCTGATCATAAAGTCAGTCAGAAAATTACAAGCAGCCACACGTAGTCCATATATATATATATATGTGTGTGTTTGACAGGGATCTTGACAGCAGCAGCCCTAGTGGAATGCTGTACCTCAGACCATTTCTGTATTGTCTTGAATGCTTGTGCCAGTATTGGTGAAAAGAGCATGCAATATAAGGCACTGTTCGAGTGTGTTTTCCCCTTTAAGGCATGCCCTTAGGTGTTCTTCCAAAAAGAGAAGCAGTAATGACAGCAGATGAGGAAAAATGGAAATGGAAAAAAGGCTGTATGCCAAACAATGCCAAACAAGCTCTGGATGTGGGAAGATACACACCTCTTGCTCCGCACAAGTTCAGCACAGAAGCCTCTCAAGGCCTGCATTAGCCCAAAACTGAGGACTTAAAGTCTCCAACAAGGATGTTGCTACCCTTTCTTTGCTGAGGTTGTCGCTCCACCACTTGGCTTTGCGAGGTTATCGCTATGCTGCCTGCTGTTGCAAATGACATTTCTCCTCCTCTTGACTTCACTGACGCCTTCATCATTCTTTTTTCTACTGACTTAAATAATGTCGTCTCTCCACCTCCAGGTGTCTCTGATGTCATTTCTCTGCCACATGGCATCGCTTTTGACATCTCTCCACCTCCAGGCTTTGACCACATCGTCTCTCCTCTTTTAGAGTTCTAGTCATCACTCCACCTCCTGGTATTGTCTATGTGTTCACTCCTATATTCCACAGGTTACTTTGTCACATTCATGAGGGAGACTTGTCTTCCAGGGCAATGCCCATCTCAAGGCTCCATGAAGCTTGACAACATTCTGTCAAGGGGTCCAGGCCCTCCTTTATTAACTTTGTTGTGGTTTGGGAGCTGTTTCTTAAAATATCAGTCTTGAATCGTCTTAGTGCAGCGCATATTTCCAGCATGACATGCACTGCTTGAGCTCTTATTGTGTTGGTTTTCATTTCCTGGTTTCCTGTTTCAACCTCTGTTTCATATTGTGCATATCACCTGATCACCTGATCACCTGACACACACACACACACACACACACACACACACACACACACACACACACACACACACAGATCAGCCATAAAATTAAAACCACCTGCTTAATATTGCATAGACACTTGTGTCACCTGAACAGCTCTGATCCAACGAGGCATGGACTCCACAAGACCTCTGGACGGACGAGCCACTTTGTATGGGCACTCTGACCTACTCTGTGTAAATACTACAGTCTTCTGTATGTGAAAATCCAAGGAGATCAACAGTTTTTGAAATACTCAAAACAGCCATTTGGCACCAACAACCATTCCATAGTTAAGGTCCCAGAAATCATACATTTCTCTTATCCTGATGTTTAATTTGAATTTGATCTGAAGCTCTTGACCTGTATGGGCATGATTTTATGCATTGCGCTGCTGTTACATGATTGGTTGATTGGATATTTTCATAAATGAGCTGGTGCACAGGTGTTCCTGTTAAAGTGGAGGTAAGTGTATGTGTGTGTTCGTACATCTGTATTCCCATTCTGTGTACATTTTGATTGCAATTATTTTTTGATGTTTGTATTATGGAGTTATCCTTTTTGATGTTGCCTGTCTATGCTTTAACCTATGCTTTTGATTATGATGTTGATTTCTGGTTTGCCCAAAATAAATGACACACTGCACATACACACTTGCATCCTGCATTTAATCAGACATTACCTTCCACTTGGCACTTAGCACTCACCAATAGCAATCAGTTTATATTCAGACAAAGAGCATAAAGGCAGCATCAGTTAGCTGGAGCATAAGGCATGACATTAAAATAACAAAGATCAAATCTGTGTGTGGAGGTGGGGACATGGTCAAGCAGTGTTATGTGAATGGATGGTGGGGTCTGGACAATAAATGGTAAGGACCTGTACCTGTGGGGGATTTTCCTAACAAGTGTTCTGTGTTTCATTGAGTGGTGGCAAGGATAAAAGAAGGACATACAAGAATCATGGGAGAGAAAGCTGAGCTGCACAGAATTGTGTGTGTGTGTGTGTGTGTGTGTGTGTGTGTGTGCGCGCACGTGTGTATTTATGCTGGTGTGAGCCTAAACGCAAGTGCTAAAGTTGCTAAAGAGCGAAAATGAAAGGGGAAAATAAAGAACACCTTGTGAGTTGTCCCAAACCTGCCTCCTGTCTCCAATTGCCTGTCAAATATGTGAGAGTGTTACACTGAAAGTCTGCAAGGGATTATCTATCTATCTATCTATCTATCTATCTATCTATCTATCTATCTATCTATCTATCTATCTATCTATCTATCTATCTATCTATCTATCTGTAAGGTTCAATTGCTTGTACTTTCAGCTCAGTTTCTGTAGTTTAATGACAGGTAATAAGAAAATATCAAATCTGTCACATTAATAATGAGAAAGATTTATTTAATTAAGTTTTTTTATCATGTGCAGAATTAAAAGTCAAATATCTTGAAATGTGTAGCCTCTGGTCCACTTTATTTATAAAACTGTGTGAATAAAATTTTGAAATGTTTATTGATATTCTACCATGACAGGGGTTTAGCAGAATATGAATGACTGTGTAATTGTCATGGCTCACTAATGCTTAATATTGCTTATCTAGCAGACTGGCATTTATTACATTTTACTAACATTCTGGATGCTGCTTCTTTCTGTGGTCATTTAAAACTACAAGACAAGGCAGAAGCCCAGTCTGATTAACAGAACTTTATCAAGATGAACAATGTAAACAGAAGGAAAAGAAGATACAATAATTCAAAATGCTTTAAGTAAAATAAAGTATATACGTTTATGAACAAAATCATAGTTATTGTTTTTCATTTGCCATTTTACATTGTTTTTCATGGCAAGGTTTGATGATTTTAGCGAGCTGCTGAAGAAATTGCTATTGAGAAATTTTTATTTGATGATCAGATGTCAAAAATTACACCAAAATACCAGACATGAGGTTTAACATGTTGTGACAATATACTCTTTGTACATTTATCTGTGCCAAAATGAATAGCATCATGGAGAAACTTATTTGTCATACAGCCTTTTATATCATCAAGCCTCCACTGAAATGCTTTAGTGACCATAAATCATTATGCCTCATAGGAAATGGAGCTGAGTGTCTGTGGAATGAGATGTTGTACTTCCAAATGATATTGCTCAGAGGAAGCATATACAGTATAATGAGAAGAGTACTGGGCCTTCTATTAATCCTGGGGGAAAACTGCAGCTAGCGTTGCAACAAATCAAAAGAAATTGTCAACAGAAAGTCCTGTGACTAACTAGTACTAACCTCTTAAGCCTTGCTGTGTGCTAAAGGGTCTAAAAAGCCAGCGTGTCAAATAAGCCATAGAGCTCTAGTAAGGCTGGGATAGCATAGTTACTAGAATGTATATATATATTTAAAAAAAAATTGAATGATTTGTCACCGTTAACAGGGTAAACTTTGTACTATGATGATGTTTGTTACTTTATGTCATTTTAATCAGTTACATACTTTGAAAGAAAAGGAAGTTTTGGAATAGATAAAAAATAATGAATAAATAAAAGATAAGCAGGTGTTTAATATGAACACAACAGCACTTGTTATATGAAGCCTTTCTTTGAACAGGTGTGGCGCAACAGCATTGTAAGACTAGGGGTATAGACTCACACTGTTTAAAATTGTTAGAACAGTTAAAAGATCAGCTAAAAGAGGTGAGAAAATTAAATAAATAAACTTGTGGTACAAAAGTTATCTTCAGTCTGATTCCCTAAAGCATGACTACGAAGAATTATTCAGAATTGTTTGAAGAACAGTTCAATAAATCTAATAGACAGAAGTTCTAAAAAACAAACCGGGAGATTTAGGATATTTTTATTACATTCTTAATATAGGAAGAAACATAGCTCTTTATAGACTATCTCTCTCTCTCTCTCTCTCTCTCTCTCTCTCTCTCTCTCTCTCTCTCTCTCTCTCTCCCGCTCTCTCTCTCTCTCATACACACACACACACACACACACACACACACACACACACACACACACACACATTTTATCAATGCATGCTTTATATTATATATGCTAGTCAAAATATGACATGGGCCTAACACATGGACTCTAAACACACACACACACACATACACTATGTATCCGTTACTCCCAATTTTCATAATGGGGCTCAAGAGCACAATTTCCCCATATGTAATTTGTAAAAGATTTGAATTTGAGCTTTTCTGTTTGTTATCCTAAGACCAAAAGTGACTAGCTAAACAAAACAGAGCTTAAAACTTGAATAATGAATATTTATGATTGTGTGTGTTCTAAGAATACAAACTGAAAATGATTTAGTGTGTTTTTAATATATGCATTCTGTTCCTTTTGTGCTTTTACTATATTTGTTTGGCTTTTACTGTTTTCGTGTGGTTTGTTTGTGCAGAGCTTGGCATCAAGATAAAGTCACTGGTTAATCCTCTCCTATGGAGAGGAAAAGGAGGGAAACAATAAGTGGGGTAAGTGGCATCACCTTCCTTCAGTGTTCAGCTCAGTATTCAGTCTCAGAACAGCTTATCCTTGGCAGGTTTTACTGCCGTGATCTCTTGGACTGAGTTCAGAAAGTATTCAATTTGAATTATTCCTCTTTTAAAACCAAATAAAGATCCAACAAAATAAAATAATAAGTACACAATAAAAGCTTAAAAATACATAATAAGGTAACAATTTAGAATTTGCAATAAATTCATTATCTGCACTGAGGAATGACTTAAAAAAAATAACAAATTAAAACATAAAACAGCTTTCGCATATATTGCTTAGTTAATTACTTTGTATGTTAGTCCTTAGTTATGTGATATTTTATGAAGCTCTATGATTTATGTACCACCATTATCCTGGAGAAAAAGGGCTTTATTTTATTTAATTTTTTTTCTTCATTTCTCTATGTAGCACTGTACCAGCTATATATGGCCGAAATGACAATAAAAGCTTCTTGGCTTGAATTATCAAAGTTACTGCTTATTGGCTGGCACCACTGCCATAAAATTCTATAAGTGTGATTAGCATCTTGATTAACTGTTCAGTTCAAAACATATCAGTTTTCTCCTCATATGAGTCAGTTTTGGAAGGAAGAAGTCTAATAAGACTGTGAATAACTTAGCTCAGCTACAATTTAACTAAAAAACAGTCACTGGCTATAAGTTAAAATAAATTATTATAAATTAATTATAAAATATACATAGTAATTGTTCTTAAACAATAAGCTCTTAAACAATTTCATCTCTATATATAGCTGGTGCAGTACACCAGTGGTCCCCAACCTTTTTATCGCCGCGGACCGGTCAACGTTTGATAATTTTACCGCGGCCCGCTGAGGGGGGGGGGACGTTGATTGTTTATATTTTAGATTGTTTTGATTTAATAATTTTAATTTAATTGTATTTAAACATGCCTTCAAAATAAAATACAGTTACACCAAAAAATGAATATAAAGTGATTTAACATTTTAACTCACTAGAACGCTAAATCAATGAGAACCCTGAGCTTGTTTCTTTGCAACGAGACGGTTCCATCTGGGGGTAATAGGACAATGACACCCGAAGTGTGTTGCTTATGTCCAGTTTATTCCGTTGTTTTGTTTTGGTTGCTGTCACTGCAGAAAACCCCGCTTCACACAGATAGGATGTCGGAAATGGCAATAGGGATTTAAGTGCTGTGGTGGCAATCTCAGGGTATTCCGCCATGACTTTAATCCAGAACACCGGCAGAGTTGTCTCGAACGTAGTTTTAAGGCCGCCGTCATTTGCAATCTCCAGTAGTTGATCTTCTTCTTGCACAGACATGCTAGATTCGCCTGGTTTGTTGACAAATGGGTCGCGCATCCATTCCTTACCAGTTCGTGGGTCTTTTGTGGTTGGGAAGTAGCGCTCGAACTCTTTTAAAAGCAAAGACAGGTGATCGTGCACCAACTGGGAGAATGAATGCTCAGGCTCAGTCTCGCCTAAAATCCCTGCTAATGTCTGAAACATGTCCAAAATGCCTCTGTTCACGCGCCATCCCCACAACTCCAGTTTGGCTTTAAATGCAGCTACTTTGTCTGCCAACTTGAAAACAGTTGTCATTTTCCCCTGAAGGCACACATTGAGTTCATTGAGCAGGCTGAATATGTCACACAGGTAAGCCAGTTTTGCGACCCATACCTTGTCACTGAAATGTGCTGCCAGCGGTGACTTCTTTTCTGAGAGAAATCTTTGCAATGGCTCTCGTAATTCAAATACTCTGGTTAGCGATTTTCCTCTGGATAACCATCTTATTTCTGTGTATAAGAGAAGGCATCTGTTCTCTGTGTCCATCTCCTCACAAAGCTGCTCAAACAGGCGCGAGTTAAGGGCGTGTGCTTTGATGTGGTTAATAACTTTAACGACATCAATCAATACGCTGTTAAATTTTTCATGTGACATTTTTCGGCTTGCCAGCATTTCCCTGTGAATGATACAATGCGTAGATTCACTAAACATGAGAAAGTACCGGTAAAAAGAAAAAAAAACCGCCCCGATATCACGATATTTTGTGCATGCGCGGTATTGGTGCGGCTTTAGGTGACGTCTCTCAGCTCCCGGTTAACCTCTCGTCCATGGAAAGACGCACAAACCCGAGAGAAATACACCACAGTAAATAAAATGGAAATAATTTAATGTTCCTTGGGCGGCCCGGTACCATTTGATCCACGAACCGGTACCGGTCCGCGGCCCGGGGGTTGGGGACCACTGCAGTACACCAACAAAACAATGTTCCTCCAGGACCCTGATGTTACATAAAGACACCGAGCTACATGAAACAACACAGAACTAAGGACTAAGTAAATTAACACAGTTTCACAAAGTGCATAAAAACAGTGTAAGACCGGAGACAGTGTAAAACAGACAGATGTGTACACAGAACAGCACTGACCCGTATACAGTTTGTAGAGTGTAAGTGAGGTTGTAGGCATATGACAGTAGCAGTTTGTAGCAGCATTAAGAAAAAGTGGTGTGAGTGCAGAAATGTACAATTGGATATGAGTGAGTGTGTGTGTGTGTGTGTGTGTGTGTGTGTGTGTGTGTGTGTGTGTGTGTGTATGTGTTTGTGTGCTTGCGTGTGTTTGTTATTCCAGTCTTTTGGAATTCATGAATCTGGTGGCTTGGGGAAAGAAACTGTTAAACAGTCTGTTTGTGAGGGCTGGAATGCTTCAGTACATTAATTTGGTACCTTATTATTAATCTAATGTGCAGTCCACCACATGTAGAAGCATATCATCGCTCCATACCTTCATGACAAAGTTATTGACCTTATATTCATATACAGGAATATGTTGCTTTCGTGCTTTGTGCCAGAGAGCCAACACCTTCGAGCCACCTGAACCTGTACACCCAAACCTGAACCTGAATCTAAAACATGGACCTGACCTGTAAACATGTGTGCTTCTGACCACTGCTACATTTTCTGGCCTGTCTTCTGCCTGATCTCTGCCAGCCATGAGTACCTGAAAGACCCTGCATCTGTTTATGGACCAAGACCTGGATCCTGATTTAAACCTGAAAGCTTGTTCTGACTGATAACCTGGTTCTGAACCCTGCCTGAATTATTGGACCTGAATTCTGTCTGCCTGCCTGTCCCTGCCTGCCTCTCTGTTTATACCCTTTGCAATCAGACTATAATACTCACCTGTCCACCATCTTGGATCTCCTCAGACCCCTCACATGACCTCAGCTCCAGCATGACTTCACTACTGTTTTCTGGATTCACTCACCAAGATACTGACGAACCACTGCTGTTACCACCTGCACAGGCTGAGACTCTGAAGAACCCTTACCCCGAAGACAGTACATTTTATCATTTGTTGTACAATAAACTCTTTGTCTTCTTCACTCCTGGTGTTATCTAAAAGAGTTTTCAAAAAGTCCTCAAAAACCCGGCTATAAGCAGTACAGAAATGTTTAGAAAGAGTGGGTGTAATGTAATCACTGCTAAGCTAGACATTGTGGTTTAGCACTTTTTATTTAAGTAATAGAGATGTTGCCTTTAATTAATATTAATTAATTAACATGAATGCTAATTACTTTACATTAACATTATTATTTCAAATACACAGGGAAATAAGTAGAAAGATCATTCATATTTGATGAGGTCGGAATAAAAAAAATCTTTGAATTCACAAAAAATACATAGAAACACAATGAAGTACCAGGAAAACAAGACATTTAAATAAGAATCAGAGACTACTACTTAAGTTCCTGTGCCAAACTTTAACTTAATTTGTGTGTGGGTGTCTTCTCACAACTTTAAGTGTTTATGTTTTTGTAAACATGCAAACATTTTGTAGAAAGTTTGTGATTAAAAAGTCACTAAAGAAAAAGCCCAAAACCGTCATCTAAAGCAAACTTAGAACAGTCTGAATAGTTACTCAACACAAGTGAGGAAGGGAAATCCATCTTTATTATGCATTCACAAAGTGAGACGGAATTGAATGTATCCATCTTCATGAAAAGTAAAGTGCTTCTTAAGGTTATCACTACAACACAAGACATTTACATAATAGTGCTTCTCTTCTGGAAACATTATTTGTAGGAAACGAAATACACGTAGACTCGACACTGAATTGCTGCAAAAATGCTCACAAATTTTCAGTCAACATTTCAGTATGCTGCTTGTTTCTGTTATCAACAGACTGATATCAAAGGTAGGCAAAGCAGAAGCCTGAGCATCCAGGATGAGTAATTTTTGTGCTATTAGTTTTTTATAGGTAGTTATCCATTGGACAAGTAGGTTTAACAACCAGACAAAGAAAATAAGCCTTACTCATTACTAAATTTGCCAAACATTATAATTAGCATGTTTGTTGAAACATAAGAAAATCATAGTAACATTGTAAATATTCCATTGACTTCTCACATTGAATCCCACTTTCTGCCATGGCCGAATCTGCCTCTACACAATATTCTTAGAATCAGGGCCATGCAAGAAAGTGGAAACATGTGGCGGCTGTGTGTATGTTTGTGTTTTATGCTTCATCTGTTGGTCTGGCCAAGTAGGAGATCAGGTCAACAAAATTAGCATTATGTACCATGTTATGATAAAAAGCAGCTAAGCTAACCAGCCAACTAAATTTCACTAAAGAATGTAGTCTAAAGAATGAAGTCTATCTAAACAGAAATTTTACAAATAAACTCACAGTTTATTGTTAAAGACAGAATTAGAATTACAAAGATAAAATAGAAAGCTAAACTAGTTATGACAAACTGTTATGGATTAGGTTATTGCAGCTCTAAGAGCATGACTGATGTGATATGTTTGAGATGTTTAACTTTGAGATGTCATCATGTTCATTATGGTTCAGTGACTGGCATTTTGTTTTGAGGTTCATCCTTTTGGAGAACTCCCCTAATTATCATATGGAGATGTCACGCATCCATGTGGGACATGTGGGTTTTCTATGCAAAACCAACCTGCCCACACTCCTACATACCCCCAGAGATGCATGTAAGATAGGCGGGACTCAAAATGTTGTAAAAGCCTGTTGTCTAATGTGTGTTAATCTTGCCTTTCATCAAAACACAGTGTACTTGAATGCTATAGAAGACATACATTGATAGATTTCTTTTGGCTGTGTGTTGGGGCTTCAGAGGAGCTTTTCACATACTTTGTGTCATTCATTCATTGTCATTTCATTCAAGTGCAATACTGCATGAGATATTTGATGATTTGATTTGCTAAAATCTTTAATTTCAGCAATAACACGAATAATGAATAATTCATAAACAATTAAATGAAAATTTTAATTACGTTTTAGGGGAGGCCAGGCTTCCCATCTAGTATTAATGCAATCACATGTGTTGAAAACACTGATAAAGCTAAAAATATAGTCCAAAACATAGTCCACTGCAAAGCATTTCCCTTAGTCTGTATTAATGCACTTAGCTAGCTAACTAGATCCTTTTACATTATTACATTACGTTATCTGCCACTTATTAGCCTAATCAGGTTTCCAGGCAACCAAACCATGGGACTGGGCAATAACATTGCCACTGTCACATGCCAGGCAACCTAGCAAAATAACGATGTGTCCAGACCTAGATGTAAATAACAGTTGAGAAATAAACTTATTACATTTGATTTTATCCTTAATTCTGTCTCCCTGATCCCATGTAGAACATCAAGTAGTTTGCAATATACATTGAAAATCTGTGACTTGATCATACCACTAAATTGGCTGAGCACATGCTGACTGAGAGAAGCAGATGGTGAGATGCAGTAGGCAGGGAACAGTTTGTCTTAATTAACCTTTCTTTTTGAAGAACTCATTAATGTCAGTGGAGCAATGGTACCAGAGATGGAGAGCAGAAAAGCACAGCATCCCAGGTTCAAAGTAACAGTACAGTGGCATACTGGTGTAGAGTGAGAAAGAGGTGAAGATGAGAAAAAGCGTGGCTCAAACTGCTCATGAGCTGCTTTTTATGCATCAACTGGTAGAGTCAGAGTCAATGTGGTTGTGTACAAAGATCTGTAGCAGAATAAAATCTTTGCAATGTCAATGAATTGTATACACTATAGTATGTGGTGACCTGACTATGTAGAAACACATGTGGTTCCTCCACAAGCTTGAAATGACACAACTAAAATGGATGACTTTTTATACTATAGCTTCTTGCCATGGACATTTCTTACAGTACACAAGCCCAATACCCCTTCACTGCACCATGACTAAAATGCTGCACATTTCTGAACAGATTATCACTGACACAGTTAAGTGAAGCAGTAGCATGAAGACAAACGTGGTCAATGGATAAGCCTCATCTCCACCACATTCTTGTCATTATCATCATCACCATCATCATCATTATTTGACTTCCCATATTGATTTATTTAAACAACCAACATGTGAGCTTAATTGGTCATGATGTGGCTGAGTGGAGAATAGAATTGCCTAATGATTACAGTTAATCATTTAGTTACGTGAAGCATGAAATAAATAACATAAGAGTGAACAGGAGAAATATGCATGCAAAATAACTGTCAACAACAGCTATAATAATAATAATAATAATAATAATAATAATAATAATAATAATAATAATAATAATAATAATAATAATAATAATAATAATAAGGGGGGCACGGTGGCTTTGTGGTTAGCATGTTTGCCTCACACCTCCAGGGTTGGGGGTTTGATTCCCGCCTCTGCCATGTGTATGTGGAGTTTGCATGCTCTCCCCGTGCCTTGGAGGTTTCCTCCGGGTACTCCGGTTTCCTCCCCCAGTTCAAAGACATGCATTGTAGGTTGATTGGCATCTCTAAATTGTCCATAGTGTGTGAGTGCCCTGCAATGGGTTGGCACTCCATCCAGGGTGTATCCTGCCTTGATGCCTGATGACGCCTGAGATAGGCACAGGCTCCCCGTGATCCGAGAATAGATTGGATAAGCGGTAGACAATGAATGAATAAATAATAATAAGAATACTTATAATAATATAAACTCAGCATGGAAAAAGGTGAATTTGCAAACAAGTTTGCATGCAGTGTCAGTTGAAGATTTTCAGAAAATGTTTGTTGAAAAAGAACATTATTAAGATAAAGTTAACAAAGTATTACAAGCCTTTTGCAAAATTCCCCCCTAGCTAACTATGTGAACTTGAAACTTTTACTTCAAGAAAACATTAATGACAGTAATGATTAATGAATTGATTGATTATTCCACTATTTTCCTGCCATCCTAATTAAGTAATGATTTCTTCTATTGTGTTTGGTGTTGAAGTAACTAAAGGCCACAATAACACAGGTTTTGGCCAATGCACACACAACTTAAGTGAGTGATGTTTGAGTGACATTAATATGAGCTCCTTGTTACAATGACTGAAATTCAGTGGATGAATGATGATCTTCACAGGACAACGTAACAGGATCTAAGATGTATGCTGCACAGACCTCCAAGGAAGGACTGTACAACAGTGTGCTGTCAGTTTGATGGATGACCCTGTTCACAGAGAAGAACAGTAGCAAGAGCAGCAAAAAAAGAGAGAGAGAGAGAGAAATACCAGAACCTCAACTATGATTTCTATTTAATTGCAGAAGTATACATTAGGTCTGCAGGTACAGATTCTAGAGGCAAATTGAAAAGGACAGGGGCAGATGGGCTGTGATGTGAGCTCTAAGCACCTTCAAGAGTGGCTGGCATGCCTAGGATGTGAGAATGATTTGATTTACATTTTATAAACAGATAAAGTTCATTTCAAAAGAATAGAAGCTGTACGTGAGTGTTGAAAATAAGGCATTACTTACAGCAAACATGTTTACTACTAAAGTCTAGGATCAGGTGAAGTTTGTTCATTGTTCCTGTGTTATGTTTTGGCATTAAGATATTGAGATGTATACATCAGATTTTTGGGGTATTTTTAAACATTGAAACTGAGCTATTTAAGAATACTGCGTATTGGAGCAAGAAGATGTTGAAGATTTGCTTAGGCTTCAATTTGTGTTTGTATATAAAATGTTTAATAAACCATCTTATATAGAGCTGGAGTGTTAGAGAGAGAGAGAGAGAGAGAGAGAGAGAGAGAGAGAGAGAGAGAGAGAGAGAGAGAGAGAGAGAGAGAGAGAAAGAGAGCGAGAGACAGAGAGAGAGAGAGAGAGAGACAGAGAGAGAGAGAGAGAGAGAGAGAGAACCCCCTCCCTTCTCCTTTAGAATTAAGTTTATTTCTTTAATACTCATTTAACCACACCATGTATCATGACCTTCATCCAAATCATTATAAAATGATATTTTGCTTCATAAACTTGTAATATATAAATACTGAATTCATTGTTTATACAATTAATAAGATAGTGAATAGCAACTTCTCCAGACACTAATTGAAGTAAAGTGCCATCCTCCAAAAAGTCACACAAAGTCTAACAGACTTTATTTTTTGTTTGTTTGCTTGTTTGTTTGTTTATTTTTTTTAAAAAACGGTTCATTGTTGTTGTAGGAAGTAATACTCTAAAATACTCAGCACTGTTGTCTGAGTCTGATAAGCAGCTGGTGGATACATAGAGTTACTGGACGTTATTGCTGCCAAGGGAGATTCTTCCACTCAAGATTGTAAATTATTAATCAGTGTGTTTGAGAAAGACATAAAAAATACTGCTGTATGTGTATTATGACACTAGACAATATGTTTGTTTATTATGACTGTGAAGATCAGACATTATTTATGAGTAACTAATGATGAAATCCAAGTCACAAGGGTCACAAGGAGGACATTTTTTTTTTTTTTTAAATTTAATGGATATTTACCTCCTACAGTGCACACTAAGCTTCCCAACATACTGTAGGCAAAAGTATGTGGACATTTTTTATTCATGACAATAAAATATTAAAGAATTGTCTGCTTCAGATTTTGTGGCAATGATTTGCAAAAGGCTGTATACTCTTTCAATCTGACAGCGTTTCTGTGCATAAAGTGAGGTCCATAAAGAGATGGATTGCAGAGTTTTAGTTGAAAACTGAATGGAATGTAAGTATTACTTCGTATTAATGAAGTTACTTCGTATTACCAAAGTTACTTCAGTATGAAGTAAAATGCTGAAAAGCAATTCAGGTCTTATTACCAAATATCAGTGCCTAACCTCATTAATGCATATGGCTGAACAGAAGTGAATATTATTAGCCATTTTCCAGAATCTATTGGAATAAATTAGGAGAAGAGTAGAAGCTGTTATATTAGCAAAAGGGGAATGCAACCCTATAATTAACATACATAGCAAGCATTAGTGCATCCTCAGTAGATCATTTTTTATTGATACCATTTTAAGTTGATAAAAAATACATGCATCTACTAAATGAAGATAACAGTTCCATAAGGATATGCTTGTAGACTGTAAGTATAGTACAGGGTAACTGTAAGTATAGTACACTTTAATGGTGTCTGTTGCACATCTTTTTGGATCAATTAAGAGTGATTTTGACTTTATTTTACCATTTTGAGTCAAGTA
This sequence comes from Hemibagrus guttatus, assembly GCA_033459395.1. Taxonomy (NCBI): domain Eukaryota; kingdom Metazoa; phylum Chordata; class Actinopteri; order Siluriformes; family Bagridae; genus Hemibagrus; species Hemibagrus guttatus. Next base: position 12,018,097 of record JAUCMX010000013.1, on the reverse strand, counting down.
CAGTTTTATAATTTTTCACAATTTTTACATGAAATTTCATCTGCTTTCTTTGCTTCTAAGCATCAGTAAACAGACTAGAGGCTAATGATAATTAATTGAATTATAAGTATTTTCAAGATAGCATGTTGATTCAGTTTAGCATCATCATGTTTAAAAAGCAAAAAGTCTTAAGGTCCATGTTGTGTTAGTTTAATTTCACCCCAGTGAGTGTTATTATCTAAATAACTCTGCTGTTGTGGTGATGTGCAGTCACCTGAATGTCTCACAGCCAATCAACAAGGTCAAAAACTGTTAAAATACTTATAACTGCGTCATACATACAATGGATAATGAATGGATAACATTTAAAAAAGCATCTTCACCTCACTGGTTGATTAGCTTCAGCTGCCATTAAAATTATGCTTATTTTATGAATCTAAACATACTTATATTTAAGTCTATATCTATGCCGCCTTAGAGTACACATGAAGTTGGTTACACACAATAGGGGTGAAATTATGTGCAGTGAATGTGACACAGAGCAGTCTCATGAAAGTTTTACATACATTGTGAAATTGTGACAACGTTGATATTCATTGTATATAATGTTGCACAAATAAAACGTTATAAAACCAGGTTGCATCAAACATAGGATATCCTCATCTAAGATGAATTATTTGCACATATGAAGAAACTTAATTATGAGCATTATAGTAGATATGGAAGGATAAAAGATTCTATACATTACGTAAAAAAACTATATAATATACTATTATGAAATGACGAAGTGTTTATTTAAAGAAAAATGTTTGTTATACTAAATGAAATTAATATGATTTAGCTTTCTTGAAACATGTTTAATTACTTACCACTACTAATCTGAGAGAAAATCAAAAGTTGTATTATGTGTTTCATTTCCTTATTTAATAATACTTGCATACTCTTAAAAAGTCATGCATACAAAGCCACTGTTGACAGAATCAAAAATTGGCACAGTCTACAAATTGGCGGTCACCATCTCAATCTTCCTGAAAGGCCTGCGTAAGCTGAATAACAATGACAAGCAACATACTCACCTCCCAGTCTTGGTCATGCTGTGCCACACAGAGGTCTCGGACTCACAGCAGTTGATCAGTCCACAGAGTGCCACATTCATCTACCGTGACACACTGACTCTACCTTTAGAGGACGGTGAAGAATCTGGGACATCATCCAAAAACCTGAAGGAGTGATGATGATGCAAGAGGGAGGTCAGCAGATTTGGGGTTTGTGTCAATGTCTTATCATAAGCATTGAAACTTAAGCGAGTCTGTTAGGGGTATTGGTTGCAATGTGGATTACATTTTATGTGACCCTCATGTGTGTCATGTGATAATAGAGTAGTGCACTATATTCAGGAAAGAGTTTGCTAAAGGGCTGGTAAATAATTAGGAACTTAGGAGCTGCTGTATTTCAGGATTGATGAAGTTATATTTTGTTCCAGCTTATCATAGGTGAGGAATTTTAATTATTCTCTTATTAGCTTGATTATGCAAAATGCTTGTCATTTTGTTTTTCTTATTAAGGAAATGAAGTAAGCATCATTTTACTCCTTAATCATTTCATTACTTTAAACACATGCATACCATTGTGATTAGTAGAAAGTCCTTTCAAAGGGGTCTTGGTTTGAAAAAAAAACTTGGTGGAATATCCTTGATGAAGCTGGAAATATAGTTACTGTATATCTGCATAATTTCATCGACATGTGTATTGATGTCAGTTGTTTAGAATCAGATAATTGCACTTTCACAATTTGTATATTTGAAGCATTTTTATTATAAATCTCTCTACCTATAATAAATACAATAAAAACAATAAAATCACTTGAAAACATACTAGAAAACATTTGTTGTGTCAACAAAAGTACATACAGCCAGTGTCCAAAATAATGAACAGACTTCTTTCCAAGAATTTCTGTCTCTCTGATGGTACTGAATTGACTGGCCTGTTTTCCCATATTTTAGCCAATTGCTTTAGGCTTTATCATACATTTAACTGTCTAGATAATTCAGACACTTCAGAAAACACCTGAATTTGTAAAAAAAAAAAAAAAAAGAATATTGTTTATTTACTTAACATTTCTGTTAGAGTAGGTATATTGAAGATATTTGTGCCTTCACCCTGACACTTAAAATTAGAATAAAAATGTAATAAATATCTAATAAAATTAGCTGACTTATCAACTGTTCCTAGGAGGAAACATCCTGTACCTGTTTTAAAGGAGTACATTCTTTTGCTTTTTCAACAGTCATACAGGCATATAGTGTCAGAAACGATATACATATGGTATGGCTTTCCTAGTATAAGAAATGTGAAATTTGTTGGAGGCTTATACTCACAGATGACAGTTATATCTTTGCCTCCCTTGTGCTCAGATATCATTTAACGTCAGAGTGACAGCAGCAGAGCGACAGAGCAAAGTATTCTCTGGAGAGCCTGAACATGCTTCATTCCGCATCAGGTGAGGGGTGGATTTACTACATGTCAAATAGTGTCCTCACTCTAACTGCCCCCATAAAATCTTTTGACTGTACAAATCATACTGAAAATGTCTTGGGAATAGTTACTTGGCTTAGCTTATGTAGTGTTATTGTCGGTTTAGAATGTGTGATACAGAATCCCATTTGTACGAGCACCAAAATGCTATTTATTAAAGGCTTATATTGATAAATATGGCAAATAGATATACTCAAAGTCTACACACCACTGTTAAAATGCGATGTAAAAAAAAAAAAAATGAAGATTAATCATGCCAGAACTTTTTCCATGCTCACAGTCAATTACAACATATAAAATGTTGAAAAAAAGTGGAAAAAAAAAGTAAAAAATGTGAAAAACAATCAGAAACTTTTCTTTTGGGAAGAGTGAAGAAAAGAGCATGCAACAACCTAGGTGGATAAGTGTGCATACACCTAAAATAGTACTTTGTTGAAGCACTATTTGACTTTATTTATTATCTCATGGCAGCCTCCATGGTAAGTTTTTGTCTTTTTTATAAATTTTGGAGGGATGTCCTGTTTTTGTGATGTCAGTGTGATGCCATTTTCTTTCTTATGTGTTCTTTCTTATTTGTTGATAATGACCTTTAAAGTGTTCCATGGCACATCAAATGTCTTGTCTTTTATACCATTTTCCTGATCAATATCTTTCAACAAGTCAGATACCATAAATGCTTTATAACTTTTTCATGGACCACAACTCACAACAGTCAGATGCAAGAAAATCGTAACAGCTGATTTTTATGTATGGTTCATCAGAACAATTTAACTGATGGCAGCTATGTTAATTTCTTTTGAACATGAGATTGAATGTGATTGGTTCATTCTAACACAGCCACATGCCTAATTATGAAAAGGTGTGCAAACTTTTGCAACCAGGTTATTTTAATTATTTTATTATTACATTTTATTTACATTACTTATTGACAGTGTGATGTCAGGCCTCATTTTTATATGAGGATATAAACCTTTACAATTATTATTATTGTTATTATTATTATTATTATTATTATTATTATTATTATTATTATTATTATTATTGTTGTTGTTCTTGTTGTTGTTGCTGTTTCATATACCTTTGATCATAATAGTACTAGTAAAAGAGATAAAAAGATAAGTGGTACATTTATCCAGGTTTTCTTATTTTTATGCACTGCTCCCCTTTCACTATTTGGCTTAGCTGGAAGTTGGAAATATGCCATGATTTAAATGCTTTTTATCTTTGCATAGGCAGATCCAAAGCTAGACCATGGATCTGAGGTATTCAGTACATTATCCTTGATGCTTGGCTCAGAGGGAATGCATGTACTTAAGGGCTGCTCTTTTCCCTTTTCCATTATGTGAGTAGCCACAGTAGTGAAACATCCCAAAATAGCCTTAAACCCAGACTGTGGCTATATTTGGTATGCTGCTCATGCATAACACTGCTGACCTTAAAGGCCTCATATGGCCATGGATGCTGAATGGTGCCAATTGGCGGGGTTGGAAGGAGTCTAAAATTGGAGTCATTATGTCTTTGCAGAACTATCAGCTTAATTGAGCCAGCAGTAAGCTAATGCTTTTCCAGAACAACGCTGGGAGCATGGTGCTAATAGGTGGAGCGCTTGTGTGATTCCGTGCTTTGTGAATGAGCACAGAGGGGAGAACAGTGGAGTCACTTAATGGTCCTGTTTACACCTGCCAAACTGCTTGTTCATCTTTTGCCTCTAAATGTCACTCTGACAGCCGTAGAGGTTGAAAGTTGCAAACTCTGAACGCTTGGCTAGAGTAGACTGTATGAATTTAATGAGGCTTGTCCAGTACCTGAACCCTTAAATGTGTAATGCATCAAGAGGACAGATATTAGGCAAATCTAAGCATATAGACTAAAAGAGCTAACACTAGGTATGCAGGTGACTAAGAAAAATGACAGTACATTTTAAGCTTATTATATAACATAAATTGCACTGCAAAATGGAAGCTGTGTTTTAAAATTTTAAAGGTAATATAGTTTTCTTAGGCCTGATTTAGGGATCAGGTAGATGTTGATAGATGATATATAGATGATATATACATCATAGCTTTGGAATATTCAATGCCTGGAAATTGTAGGCATGGGAGAAATCAGTATAACAATTATTTAAGGTATAGGCTCAGATAAATCTGTGACCATGACTTATGCTTTTAAGCATCCTGCATGTAAAAATAATGGCAACTTATAATTGTTAATTAGATTTTTTTAATAGTTTACCATGACAGGGCTTGATAGGTATATGTTAACTAACAAGTAACCTAATATGTTACCTAATTCCTAATAAGTATGCTACCAATCAGCATAAATTTTGTTCTCTTTATGTGTCCTTTACTTCAAGCTACCTCTGTTCTCTGAATTTTGCGTGTAGTGCTGAGTAACACCGTGTTAAATAGTTTCATCCCCATGGTGCAGTCCCACTGAGTCTGCATCTCTCACTGTGTGGTAGCTGCTCTTCCATAACAGAGCAATTAAACGCTAGGCAGCTTATTAATAAACACATCTGTGGGAGGGGTACATTGTGGCATGGAGCTCTGCCTCCTCACTGCATCTTGAGGTGTAGAGGGGCTGTCATAAACTGCTGAGAGACAGTCACAAACAGACTTAGCTGTCTTTATTATTCACTCATGCTTGTTGGAAGTTGACCTAATGAATGTGGTTATATTAATTAACTTAGGTTAAAACTTGGGAAGGAAAATAATGGCACAATGAAACCCAGAATTATATCTGCAATATATATTATACTGCTGCAATGTTTATACTATTCTACCAAAGGAGTAAAGTGGTTGATTTGCTCATGTTTGGCATTACATTCCAGTACACCCTGACATGTTTTTAACCATTAATTTAACCTAGTGTAATCAAGGGCAATTATAGTAAAGAGTAATTTCATGCATTCTAATCAACATGAAACCAAATTATTTAACATTAAATCCAAAGCTTAAAAAATCGAAGGGTAGAAAGGTTTATCTTTCCTTATCAAATAAGTATCAGTACCCATGTGACCCTACTGGCAATCTTTTGGGGAACTGTTAAAACAGGGGGGATTAATGATAGTCATCAATCAAAGAACTATGGAGAGGGTGTTTTGCCTGACCCAGAAATGTCAAACTCCTTCTCACCTCATAAGTATCAGTGGGGAGTTGAGGCTTTAAAATGTACTTCTGAGGTAATGGGGTCCTAATGAGGTGCAGTGTGAACATGTCATTGAATGGATGTAGTACATTGCTTGAGAGAGTGATAAATAATCACTCACTTTTTAGGCTGGGAAATAAGGTTCATTATCTGTCCAGTGAAATAATGCAGGTAGTGATAATGAGTAATAATCCCAATGCTCTAAACTGGTTTAATCAGAATCAAGCAGCAGAAACCTAAGCTGGAATTGAACAGTATTTTACTTGGGTAAAAAAAAACATTTCTATAAAATTTATACTAAAACATTACAATTTTACAATTACAAATCTCTTTACCCTGGTTAATAATATTATATTTTTTATTCCATTCATTCAATTTAGCCAACATGTTTTGTGTGGGTGAGTAATGGACAGTTTTTTGGGGGCCCAGTTATATAAACAAATTTAAAGTACTAATTTATTTAATAGATAGCTAGCTAGATAGATAGATAGATGTCCAGGGGCTCTATATGGAACCCATGTATCTTATCTGGTGAGGTGCACTAGATATCTAGTGAGGTACAGGTGAGTAGCAAGCAGGGCCCATGTGGACCATCGTCTCCATGAGTGCATTTATGTCAGGCCTTTAGTGGATACTATGTGGGCTACATGTGAGGAATGAAATAAGAGAACCATAGCCTACAGTGGCCCCTTATTCTGTTCTTTTTTGAAGTCTAACCATCTGTCTAGTTGTGGGATCCTTTTGGGTAAGCTGCAAATTAAATGTGGGCCCCATGGATATTTAACTATTATTAGACTTCAGGCTTGCAAGTCATGTGGTAATTTTCAAAGCAAGATTGTATTTGCAAAGAAGTTTATTTAATGAGTCTGGTAAGTCTAATCTAATGTGTAAATCACAAACTTTATGCATGAAGAGGGCAATATTCAAAATTTTTTTCTTATTCAAATAGTTTGGTAAAGTTTTACTTGGTTAAAATATGCTGGTGCAGAACATCTCATACAGAGCATTTGAGTGAAAATGTTATGTTGCTCTACAGTGTATGCTTGCACCAAAACATTGAGGTTTAATTCAGTGTTGCTGTTTTTTTTTGTTTTTTTTTTGATTGAACATTGATTTAAAAAATAAAAAAAAAGGCGGTCAGTTGGTATAAATGATTTTATTTATATTTCTATTCAATTTAAACTAAACAAATAAACAAAACCCCAAGCAATATGTTATAAAATCCTTGCCTCTACATTGATATTCCTCTGTTTCACTCGCTCACTCACTTTTAGTAACCAATTTATCCTGGTCAGGGTCACAGTGGATGTAGAACCTATTGTGAGAACATTAAATGGTATACCAGTCCATCATAGGGCACCACATACATACATATTCACACACTCATTCAGACCTAAGGAAATTTTATCTTATTCAGTCCACATACTGGAGTGATTTGGCTGGTGGGAGGAAACTGAAAAACCCAGAAAATAGGGTTAAAGGAAACAAAAATGAAATAAAGTATTGAACAAAATGATGAAGTTGTCATGTACCGGAGGTACCAGGCAAGACGGAGCAGACCCATACGCGGGGATAGACATCAAACAGGGGTTTATTCAAAAAAAGGAACACTCATACACAGGGGAGGAAAACCAAACACAGAACAAAACTCACATTAAAGACAACATTAACGACGAGGACTAGCAAAAACCACGCGCACAGAAATCACTTTAAATAAGAGGCATAATCAGCAGAACATGAGGGACAGGTGAACAGAGGCGGGAACACATTAAGGATCAGGCGGGGCTAAAACGAACACATGGCACAAACAAACAAACAAAACAAAACCCCTGCTGAAAGCCCCCTAGTGGCCCAACAGGGAACTTTGCCAACCGTGACAGAAGTAGAACTGAAATGAAACAGCAACTGACAAGGAAGTTCCTTTACACTACATGGTGCCCCTGTTGTCCTTTATCTCAGTATTGTGAAAAAGAGGAGAAATACCCCAAGCTATAGAAAAAAAAGAATCTTTTCTGATATATTCCAAATCTATATACCAGGTGCTCCAAGAGTGAAGCACGCAGTGCACAGATTTTGATGTGAAGTGGATTGGATCATAGCTTAAACAATTCTTTCCAGCTGGCACTTTTATGCAGCCTTGGTTTTTATCCAGACTTGTATGTCTCATTTCCCTGTCTGCACAGAGCTAATCGTTTTCAATGACTTCTCTGCTATGACAATACTGGGCATGGTTTAGACTGGTACTGGCTTTACTCCAGACAGAATCAGGGACCAACACAAGCTGAGAGACCGGTGATGACTAAGAGTTGCCATTGTACCATGGAAATGCCCCTTTACAGAGGGACAGTAGGAACCAGGATTGTTTTGTTGTTTATTTTTTTGTTTGTTTTTTTCCACATTGATTTGTGAATGATTATTTTAATCTGTACATAGCATTGTACTTGCTGCATTTCCATCTCCAGGTGATGGTTTGTAGTGCAAGATGAGATATTGTAAGACAATGTAATTCCAGTGGGAGCCTAATGGTTTTATAATAGAATGCTGGCTTTCATTGTAAATAATTTGTTGAAACTCACATCTCACATGAGTGCTTCATTTTAACTCATCAGATTAACAAAGCGTCCTTGTAGGCAAAGAGATAATTGTGGAATAAATCCTATGACTGCATTAGCAGTGAAGAATCTTGAGAATCATTTTAGCATTTGTACACAATGTAATTGTCACTTCTTTTTCAAAGTTTGTCTCTTTCAGATATCTTTCTAATTTGAAGTACATTTTTACAATCTATTAAAAACACCCATGCTTTGTGTCAGATTCTCAACTCCAAATTCAGCTGCATTTACATCTCTTCTTGCCTCTTCTTGCTTCTTATCGTGACCTTTCTGACAAAGCATATTATTATTTATTCAAGAAGAAACAAATGAACTGATACTTATTTTTAACATAAATGTGTTCATTCTCCTAACACCCAATTACATTAATTTAGATAGTATATCTATCTGTTCTCCCTACTACAAACCATTTATTATGTTTTTTGATTAAACAAGGAATCTAGTCAATCAGAGCTATGATAAAAAACATAGTTATCATTAGCTCCTCTTCCTGCAGTTGATAACTAGTTCAGAATTAGTGCATATTTTATTACACATTTTATGTTGGCATCTAGTATAAAAAGAAATAATCAATATTTTAAATTAGATATTTATATATTAATTTCCCTACATATTATTTTTGACTCAATCTCTGTTCTTGTATGTTTTCATAGTCCATTGTCAAAGACCAACACTGCCTCCCATGGTCTGCCATATAACTGCAATTCTGTTTGTTTGTCTGTTTGCCTGTCTGCCTGCCTGTCTGTTTGTCTGTGTCAATATAAGCTCTCTGTCTCTGCTGAGAGTTTACACAGAGAGACATAGCTTCTCCAAAAAGATGTGGCGGCAGAGAGAAAGAGAGAGAGAAAGGGGGGGGGGGGGGGCAACATAGGCATGAATGAGCATCCAGGGCAGTCATACATGTAGGAAGTGTTCAAAGGAGCACCACAGGGGAATCCTACTGCTAGCATTCACTGCACTTATGATCTGCTTTGGTGTAGTAAATCATATAAAGCTCTGAAGCAGTGGGCGTAAACATTGACACCGATAAAGAGATAGAAGTAAATAAGTGAAAGACTTCCCACTGGCTTCTTTATGCTCGTTTGTTGACATTTTAAATTAGATTGAGTTCAGCATGAAACCAGGGATCTTTTATTTTTGATTTCCATGCAATTAAACTGGCAAACTGGAAATAGCCTTTACTTAGAAGTACTGAAAATGTTTCAGTGAAGATAACCACTGAAACATAAAGAGAAGGTTGATTTTACTGTTGAGAATCATGCCTCCTCCCATTGCACATTATGTGCATATCAATCTGGATTGGATTTCCTAAATGCACAGAACGTCTCTTTATGGGAAACAAGCAAGTATAACTCTGCTGTAATTAGACAGTTATAATACTGTAAAGCCATAACATTATGACCACCTGCATAATATTGTGTTGCTCCCGCTTTTGCTGCCAACACAGCCCTGACCCGAAGAGGCATGGACTGCACTAGATCCCTGTGTGCTGTGGTATCTGGCACCAAGATGCTAGCAGCAGATCCTTTAAGTCCTCTAAGTTGCGAGGTGGGGCCTCTATGGATTGAACTTGTTTGTCCAGCACATCCCACAGATACTCGATTGGATTGAGATCTGGGGAATTTGGAGGACAAGTAAACACCTCAAACTCGTTGTTGTGCTCATCAAACCATTCCTGAACCATTTTTGCTTTGTGGCATGGTGCATTATCCTGCTGAATGAGGCCACAGCTAAAGGGTGTACATGGTCTGCAAGGTCTGCTTCTTAAGTAAACATGGTCTGCTAAGTGTCAAAGTAACATCCATATGGATGACAGGACCCAATGTTTCCCAGCAGAACATTACCCAAAGAATGACTCTGCCTTCGCCGGCTTGCCTTCTTCCCATAGTGCATGTGTTCCCCAGGTAAGTGATGCACACGCACCCAGTCATCCATGTGATATAAAAAAAAAATGTTGTTCATCAGACCAGGCCACCTTCTTCCATTGGTCCGTGGTCCAGTTCTAATGCTCACGTGCCCATTGTTGCCGATTTTGGCGGTGCGCAGGGTTCAGTATGGGCACCCTGAATGGTCTGCAGCTATGCAGCCCAGCATTAACTTTTTTTATTTACAACATTAGCTTGTCTTTTGGGTTGGACCACACAGGCCAGCCTTCACTCCCCATGTGCACAGTATGCACAATAAGACTTCACAAAATAGAGGGGATATTCAGAAGGTGCAAAAACTGAAACTAATTAAGGGGAAGCAAGAAAAAAGGTGCAAACAATGAGGGAAACCAGTGACACTAGGTTGGAAATGGAACCAAAACAAAAACTAAATCAGTAACACAACCACATTGCATTTATCGCCATGGGAATCCTGACGCAATCATAAAGGATGAAACGGTCACACTAGAACTGGGAGTAAAAGAGGGATATTGTTAAACAGGGTTGCTGTTGGCATCATTTGGCTGTCATAATAGAAGGACATTTAAAAAATGTTTTTGATTTCATTCTGACAAAACAATGAACAAGGACTTTTTGAATGTTTCTGTGATGGTTATAAAAGATATTAGCCTATAAGACATTGTCTGTCATGTGCATGTTTTGAGATAAAGCCCCAAAATGTGTTGTGTGTGTGTGTGTGTGTGTGTGTGTGTGTGTGTGTGTGTGTGTGTGTGTGTGTGTATTTGTTTGGTCCGGTACCATGTGAGGGCTTAATTCTTGTTCCATCTTCTCTTGCTTTCTGTGACCTTTACCAATAATCTCTTATCAGAACACTGTTTGTCAAAGCATGCTTCAGGGAGGGATGAAATCAAATTCATTTTGTTTAAAATGGCCCAATCTTCTCTCAGGCCTCAGCAGGGGATTCAACAAATGTCTATATTAGTCTCAGTGTAGACAAGTGTGTCTTTTTTAGATCTAAATTCTTCAGAGAAAGATAGAGAAAGCCTCTCAGAGAATGCATGCTTCACTTCCTTTTCATAATCTGTAATACAGTGAAGCAATCCTAATAGTATCTACAGTATACTGCATGTCCATTACATCACCATTGTTCTTATACAAGTCTGTATTCTACTTCTGGTACTTGTATTTGATGGCTCTTATTCCTTTTCTGCAAGGCTGGAACAATGTAACCTGTATCATTTACCTATTCTCTGAGTACATTAGTGCCATGTGCCCATTTCCATATGACATTTTAGAAAGAGAGATTGAGAGAAAAAATATTAAATTTGAAGAAAGCCTTTCAGGATTTTGCCTACCTAAATTTGCACACTGTACAGACATGTGTACACACATCTCACAGTCCACCCACTCAGTCTCTCACTCACACACATTAGTCGCAGGATGCAGTGTAAGTAAGGTAAGGTAGCATGTCAGTCAGGCTCTTCATACTCTAGTAGAAAGTGACACTAGACCAAAATGTCCCTCTTTTTCTCCCCATACCTCTGTCTGTTTGTATCTCTCTCTCTCTCTCTCTCTTGCTCTCTCTATCTCAAGCCCACACTTCCACTCTCCTTCTCTGCTTTCTCTTTCATCTGTCAGGGCTAATGAACAGATGTTACAAGGCTGTTGAACGTGGGATGATGGAGTGTGCCTCTGGCAGTCTGAGCCAAATGGGAAGAGGTTTGGTGTGCATGTGTGTGTATGTGTGCGTGATATGCCTTTCTAGCCAGCCAGGCTGCCTCACATTGCACTTTGATGCTGCAGAGCTTGTAACACACACACTTAAACACTATTGTGGTGATTATACCTTAAAGGAGCACCTGTATGCATGCTCATTCATGCAATTATCCATACAGCCAATCATGTGGCAGCATCATGATGCATTAAATCATGCACATACTTGACACATCAGATTGGGCTGGTTTATGTATTTCAGAAACTGTTGCTTTCCTGGGATTTTTAGACAAGAATCTCTAGAGTTTACACAAAATGATGTGGAAAAACAAAAAAAAACATCAATCAAGCGACAGCTCTGCGGGTAGAACGGGTAGAAATGCTTTGATGCAAGAGGTCAGAGAAGAATGACCAGACTGGTTTGAGCTGACAGGGTTACTCAGATAACTGCTTTTTACAACCATGGTGAGCAAAAAGCATCTCAGGACACACAACATGTCAAATCTTGATGTTGATTGGCTACAACAGCAGAAGACCACATTGGGTTCTACTCTTGTCAGCTGAGAACAGGAATCTGAGGCTTCAGTTCACAGAAACGAGACAGGTGAAGATTAAAATAAGATTTTCGTTTGTGTTCTGCACAGCCATGTCACATGATTGGCTGAATGGATAATTGCAAGAATTGGAGCAGGTACACAGGTGTTCTTAATCAAGTGGTCAGCGTGTGTGTGTGTGTGTGTGTGTGTGTGTGTGTGTGTGTGTGTGTGTGTGTGTATATATAGAGAGGAGAGAGAGAGGAGAGAGAGAATACAGAATAGTTAAAGGGAATATTTTGATTGAGTTAATATTTTTTATTTCTGTTCCTTCCAAAATTCTAGCTTTAACCACTCAGTTGTTCTTATATAAATTGTTCATTTAAACATGAATTTTCTACAAATTTTGTTTTATGTTACATGGGAAGAAATAATATTCCTTTCTTGTTTGGTATGCATATCGCATATTTAATTTAGTGGGACAAATAATTTAATTCCCTAATTTGCTGCCAGCACAATCCTTCTATTCACCATAACAATTGAGCCAACAAATGTGGATTTAATTTTTATGCTTATTTGTTTTCTTTGATCAGTGGAACATTGTTTTTGTAAGCAGTTCAGGTCCTTGTGGGTCTTGTAATGATATAGTGGTTACAGATTTATCAAATGCTCGTGTAGGCCTATGAGTTTAGTGGTATGTGTATGTGTGAACAGTTTTCCCAGTGGTTAAAATCTTCCAATTTAATTTAATATAATTTATTTAATATATATATATATATATATATATATATATATATATATATATATATATATATATATATATATATATATATATATATATATATATATATAATATATATATATATAGTACATATACACAAGTATTCACACTTATGGAGATGCTATTATCTCCCACCATAATCATAATATCCTCAGTGTTAAGATGTTTTATGATAATAGAAACATTTGTGCACATTAACATGACTGTCATTATCACTGAATTCTTGATGAAGGTTTCAGCCTAACATTAGCTAAGGGTCTTTCACACTTGGCTAGAACACAACTGTGAATACCCCTGATTAACTCTAGACTCATCTTGGAGAGTGGGTCATCAAGTCTAGCTTGACACAGACTAATTGCTTTTTATCTGTGGATCAATTGTACAATTTTATGTTATTTCATCTGCAATTTTTTTTTCTCCTTATGATTTATTTAAGCCTTCATACTATTAGTGTTATAAGAAGACATTTTTATAAAGACAATTCTCTGTATCAAACAGGATTTCCGTCAGGTAGACTGGAAAGATGCTTTTGAAGATATTCAGAAATCCATTTACCATCCCCAGGTCCAGAAAACCATCAGCCATCTCTCAATATAATGTTCATCATTAACATGGCTGACTGAGCGTAGCCATAAACTTCTAATAATTCAGTTTTAGCCCTGGCTCCTAGGCCAGCCTACCATAAGTCATGTGGTTTTCTAGATTTATGGGTTTATTTTGCTGTGGAGACTGGTGTTGAAGTGGTAGTAACTACAAAGTCTGCCTTTTATAACCCACATTTTAAGGCAGAGGTCATTTTGTTGCTCATGTGATCCAAAATTGCACTACTAAAAGTTCAGATACAAAACAACATGTTTCATATCTTCTGTATCTGTGAAATGATTCTTCTTCTTTGGTTGAAAGGATTACACCATTAGTAGGGTAATCAGCTTGACCAGATCTAGGATCTGAATATATATTTAAACATTTCATCCATTTCCTCTCTTTTCTTCCTTTTAAGCATATACTACTTAACAAGCTGGAAGGAATGAGAGTAGGAGAGGTTTTCTTCCCTGTCCCTTATTCCCAATTCAATATAAAATACGATTGCTTTGTTTCACAGCTGAATCCCAATCCACCATAGTTCCTCCACCTTCTCATCTGAAGTCTAATCTCAGTCAGATCTCCCCCTCAACTGGCACAGAGAGAGGGAGAGTCAAGGGAATACAGAGTGCATCAGTGGGGCACTTTAAGTTGTGGTGTGGGTCAGGTATGTGAAATATACAGTATGTATCATTGCAACATGGCTTACAGATAAGGGACACTGTCACTCCTGGGAGCTAAGCATATTCGGGCGTCTGTATCACTGCGATACACACACACACACACACACACACACACACACACACACACACACACACACACAAACGCATTGAGGTAAAGCACATCTTCCCTGACATCACCACACTCATTTTGGCATCTTTGCTTCTGGGAGTCACATACACTGAGGACACTTGCTCTGATGTTAACACACAGTCGAGGCCTGCTTGCTCCTGCGAGCCAAACAAACTGAGGTGGACTGAGCTCAAACAAATCTTCAGCAGTTGCAAATGAAGCCTACGATTTCTGAAACACTGCTATGTTCTCTGGTTGAAGGCTTTTTTGGAGGGATGTAAATGAATGTTGTTAAATTATTTAGATTGAACTTGTAATGTGTTGTAAACAGAGACAAATGCATATATGAATAGGAGTTACAAGTTTGTTTATATTTTGGAAAATAAAGCCAACTAAATATTGTCAGCAGATACAAAATAACTAACTAACTAACTAAATAAATAAATAAACAATAACTAATAACACTTTATTTTAGTTAATTAGGGTCTTGTTATTTATTTCTTAAATTTCAAATTAGATACTTGTAAATGGTTTATTCATTATTAATAAGACATTATTCATAAGCACTTATATTGGTCCATAATTAGTAATCACTTTTGTCAAAATGGCAACTGGGCTAGTGGGATTGATAAAAACATACTGTTACATAATTACTGGGCACATCAGTAATTGTGGCCAATTATGGAATTGTGTGAAGAGATGAAGGGAAATGATTGAGGAGAATTCACAGTAACAGTGCTGGCATTTGTACCTCTGGGACTGTTTCTGGGGACATACTGTCGGTTTATTTATTTATTTTTTTGTCACAAAAATTGCTCCTGTTCTAAATCTAAATACAGACACAGATATGTGTAGCACTAATCAGATCTTTTTTCTTGTACACTTTGTTTTCTCATGCCACTGTGATACTATTGTTTTACAAAATAAGTAAATAGTCCCAACTATTGAGTGAATTAAAGTGAAAATACTACTCTGCATTTACTTCCTTTAGGGTGAAAAAATGAAAAAAATGCTAGATGAAAGAGATTGTTCATCAATACCAGCAATACAAACACCAATAGCACCAATGATTTCTATATCTACACTCTTTCCATGGAGAAATCCTGGTAGATGCAAAGAGAAGCTTTGCCATGCATAGCTGCCATATCTATCTAGAATACAGTCAGTGGTTAGACTAAAGAAGAAGAGGACCAAGATTTGTATGGGCAAAGTGCTTTGAAGGTCAAAATTGGAAAAAAAATAGTAAAATCTATGTGCTTTTTTGACAGTGATATACACCACTGATATATTTTTTAAAAAGTTCTTGAGATGAGAACGATTATTATAAAAGAAAAGGTGAGTACTTACAATTTTTTTAAAGTAGGTGTAATATATATATATATTGTGCCAATACTTTTGGATTTAGAATGCCAATAATTCTGCTGACTTCTTTGTGCACTTTGCTTTCTCTCTGAGGTATGCTAAACATTGAGCATGCCATCAGTAATGCTTTATGTTCTATGAGATGCTGATATTATATCTATTTACTATCACAGTGTATCTTAGTATCATTCTTTTATGCATCTGGTTTTATTACAGCATGGAGCATTATACTCTACCAACAGATCAGGTCATGCTTTATTCATTGACAGCTTCATTCCTTGATGTTTTCTTTGATTGCATCCGTACTGAGAGGTAGAACTAAGTAGACTCTTGGTTATTGTTGAAAAATAAGTGAGAATTTGTAGCAGTAGCAGGAAGAAGTATTTTTCTGGCATGTGTGTGTGTGTGTGTGTGTGTATGTGTGTGTGTGAGTGAACATTCAGCAGGAGTGGTCACACTGAGCAAATTATGTTTCAAGGTCAGACAGCTGCAACTTTTGATTGCTTTCTTAGTTCTTCTGCCAAAAATTTGCCACATAATTCAGGAAAATTAATAAAAATCATGTTCAACTTTAAATGGCAGAAAAATGCTATTACACTATTCCACAATGCAAAAAAAAATATTTGAATGATTCCACTGTTTTAATTTGAGGCTGTTTAATTTAAATCAACTTACTAAATGAGCAAATCACCATCACTTGATTAATGTCCAATCTAATGTCAGAGTAAACATGAATTTTCAGTTTGATGTTTGATTGACATTATAATATTTTCATAAATACATGCATGTTGGTACTTACACAAACAACCTCAACTCACTAGCTATGCATCTATTCCTGTTCTTCACATTTTATTTGTCATGCTCTCAAAGGGCAAATCAAAGAGATAAGGCTTTAATGATTTCTCATCCTGAGTGAGAGTATTTGCCACCCAGATATCTATTTTAGTCTTGTACCTGATTACCATCAGAACTGCCCATGCAATTGACAATAGGACCTTAAGGGAGAGCAGTTCCTATTAAAACCATCTGAAGTTAATTACTGATAAATGCCATACATGTCATTAGAGATCAACACATTGGATGTGGATAACACTGGAGGGCATTTCATTCTATTCAAATGCATACAAAATGGTCTGAAAAGTCACACATAAAGTGTGATGTGCAATCACAGTCAGAAAGATTCAAACTGGAAAAAAAATGAAAAGCCAGGACATGGTTTGTCTGCTAATATTTTAGCCCTTTCATTAGGGCAGAACTGTGTAAGATTGTACTAAGAAGCATGATATGGCATCACTAATATGTAGAAGGTGCCTAATTTAACACAGTGCACATACTTGTGCCACCATTTGTGCACTGATGGACTGATGGAAGCCTAATATGGTATTCTCCTGGCTACAAATGAAGGCTTAAATGTCATGTCCTATTCCTAGGATTTTTTAAAAGGAAAAAGTTAGCTTTATATATATATATATATATATATATAAATTTATATATTATACAAAATAGCATATACCTGTCTCTTATTAAAGAAATAGATTTATTCAAGAATGCTTTAGATTCATTTTAAGTTTTATTTAAAAATGTTCACAATAAGATTTTCTACCCCATCCTCTATTTCTTGAAGTGAAAAAGCAAAAGCACTGCCATGATAGATTCCCATTTTTTTCAATGTGTGGGATGGAGTAATCAAACTTAACAATGACATGGGGTGAGCAAGATCATTTCTTTGGGCACTTGATCTCATTATCTTTTTGACTTTTATAGAATATTATGATCTTGCTGCCTATTGCATCAGGTCAGTGCCATCAGGCCTTCAGAAGGCCAGTGATGCACTTCACAACAAATTCTGTTTGAAATGGACATTGTAGTGCCTCTATGCTACACCCTGTGGATTGCAAAAAGGGGTGAGAAACCATTACATGAAGAGATATATTATTTTTTTTATTCATGATCCCATGTAAAGTTGGAAGCACTAATGCTTTATTTGGTTCTTGTGATTGAAAATAATTAAAACTAAAGTATAATTTACTTAGAAGCCAGTCACATTGAACAGACCTGGACTGAAGTATGGGTATAGGTTGGCAGGACACTACATTAGTCATCATCATGCTTAGATCATATGTGTTTTGAAATTTAAGTGAAATGCTTTTTATTAAAAGGCTATTGGTGTTCTGATGGCAACAAAATACAAGTAAACACAGCAGTCATGCTTGGTAATTAATCACTGCTGATTTCTGAATGTTGGAAATATCTCCCCCTTATGTGCTAGCACATGATGTACAATCTGAGAGAAGTACAGTCTGAGAGAAAATGGTGTGTCATCCACTTCTGTTTAGAAAGGAGCTGTTTCCAGAAAGGCAAATGTTGCAAGCATTTGGTATGTACCAATAATGATAATGTTTGGTTTCTCTAGGTGCATTTTTCAAAGCTGGAACTAATTCAACACTTGGTCCGAGGGCAACTCTTTGAAATCAGAATAGGCTCATAAACTAGTCTTTAACAGAGCCAGAAAATTGTAAAAGTGTTCTCTATCAACCCATTTTTACAAGGTCTACTATTCACAGTCTTCCAGAAGTGCCAAAGAAGCCATTTCACAGTTCCACCTGTGTATTTGCATGCCTTTTTATATCCACTTGGCTGACTTAACACCTTAACACTCCAGCAGTAGGATAGTTGCTGCCCAGGGGAGGAAGCAAAACAGGATCTAATATAGATAACTGTGGATATAATGGATATCTATTATGGACATTGAAGCCTAATGGATATCCAAGGGCATAATTTAATTATTAGCTCTTTTGGACAATATAAAATGACTCTGTGTACAATATTCAAATTCAAATTTTATTTTTCACATACACAAACATGCACACAACAATATACAATGAAATGTTTTACGACTGTGCTCGTTATATAAAATAGTATAAAATAGTAATAAATATAGAGCAAAACATGGAATTAACATTAAAATAAAATAAAAATAGAAATAATATAAAAAGAAAAATATGGAAAAAGGAAATATTTGGAAGTATTTAAGTAAAGGCAATATATGGAAATAAAATGAAATTTGCAGTGAAGTGTATTTACATATATACACAAATATATAATACACACATATTAGCTTTATTATAGCCACACTTTCTCTGTGTAATTCCTTTGTCTTTCTTAAGTCATTGTAAAGTGGTACACACATGTAGTTTACTGATATTATACTTATTATACATTAAGTATTACTTATGGAAATTAAGTCAGAAGAAACAGTTTCACTTTGTGTAACATTCACAATAAATTGTTAATTCCTATGAAAAAAACAAGATTTCTTTCTAACATGTATAATAATAATAATAATAATAATAATAATAATAATAATAATAATAATAATAATTATTATTATTATTATTATTATTATTATTATTTTATTCTGATTTTAAAATGTGAAGTTCCTATGCAAATGTTGAAAGGTTGGAAGGTCTGAAACAGTCATTTAAATATGTATTTTTTCTATTTGTTCATCTCCCCCACACCTGCTATGCAATTCAAGCTTAGGGGAGTGCTCCCAGTTACCTCTGCTATAAAGGCTTCAATTCCTCTGCTGTAACGTGTTTCCATTCAGTTAGTGTTATTATTAATTTAACATACCCTTATATTGTTTTTAGATAATGAAGAGCTTGTTAACTAACACAATTAGTGGAATCAGGTATATTGTGAACAAGAAAAAGGAGGGGGAAAACATTGCAAGATTTGATTGTGTTTTATTTTCCTCTGGATAAAATCCGCACATATTTACACATATTATTTGCTGTAATTCACAATCACTCTTGAATAATGCAGAAAGTATGTTTTTTCCAATATAGACATTTGTCCATGATGATGAGGCTACCAAGAGAAAAATTTTCATGACTAATTAATTAACCAGCCATTATTGTAGCTAGCTGGAGTAGCTGAGCTCAATCACTTGCAGATAATTGATTGATGACTCATCAGATAACTGATGATTTGTAAGAACTTAAAAAAAAACATGAGTGGGAAAGATTTAGGAACATATTGTTGTTGATACTGATATTTCATAGCAAATAATTCTAAGATATAATTGTACATTTTCATTTAGGATTCTTCGCACACTTCCTCTTCTCCAGCTTTAATGTGTTCTGTCTTATAGAATGTATTTTAATGAGAGCTATCAAGGGGGAACAAACAAACAAAAAAAACCATTAAAACAGCAGTAGCTATAACCAGAGTAATCCCTATTGGTTTTCCAATGCACAAGATCTGAACTCTTTTCAGTCACAAATAGTACAAACAGTAGTCCTCTGATGAAGCTGAGAACCTTTATTGCCTCCCCTCTGGGTAAAACTGTGCCCAAGACTATGGCTGCAGTCCATCACCCCAGGGGTTGGGCAGGATTGATCCATTTCCTCATTATTTGCTTGCCAACTTTGAGGGTTCAGAAACAGGGAGCTTTTCCAAACCCTAGCAGGGAGTTCTAGTGCCACTCCATAGTAAATATTCATAGTTTTTCTGTATTGTGGAGACTTTTTTCTACTGGGAGAAAAAAAATACCTGCAGTAAATTGATTTTTTTATATTGTATTAGCTATTTTATAAAATGTGCAGGGGTGGTACTAATTAATAAGTATGGTAATTTGGAGTATGTATTATTGTATATTTGGAGTAAGTTATTACTGTATTATTGAAATTGAATTGTTGTATTATTACTTAATGATATATCCAGAAAAAATTCTTATTTACATTTTTTATTTAGATTACAAATCCTAAAGGTCTCTTCTTCTCACCTCCAATCAATGATTGTATGCTAATTCAATATAAATAATAAAATAATATAATATAAATATAATATCAATATTAATCAATCGATTGGGCTCAGATTAGCATCCAATCATTTCGGCTAGCATCTAGTAAGGTTCCTTCGTATAAGAAAATAACAGTCAAGATTTGTGCAAATTTGTCATTGGCCATGACCTTGCCACATTTTATAGCTAATGATATAACTATTCATGTGTATTTGAATCTGAATAAGACAACAGACTGCAGTGTGGATAACCTGAGGATAATTACTTATGGCATTACAGAGTAAAATGTTTATACTTACTTTATGCTGAAGTAATTAAAGACTCCTTTGCTTTTGAACATTTCATTTATTTGCCAGTATTAACTAACTTGCATTAATTTAGTCAGCTTGCTTTCTTCACTAATACCAAGTTAAACTAGCATAAATTACAGTAACTAACATATTTGGCTTTGCAGAAATTCAAATTCTAGCTAATAGTAAATATTACAAATGTAGATATTTAACTACTACTACTGCTACTACTACTACTACTACTACTACTTCTAATAATAATAATAATAATAATAATAATAATAATAATAATAATAATAATAATAATGTCAATAATTTAGATTCATCAGGGGAAAAAACTAATAAAGGTCTCTGTATTTGTCTTCCACTAAAATTTGTGAATCATAAAAGGTTTGAGAGTTTGGTTAGGAGTATACTGTGATTGGCTGTGATTTTCATATTATAAGTGAATTTGCCAGTGATTGTCACTTACAATAATTAATAATTTAATAATTACTTGCTTACTTGGGGTTAGAAGATACAACTTTTTGCACCATTGTGATATAAATATTGGTTTGTATTTATATTACAATATTAAATATTGGTTGATGTTCAGAACAATTAATTCCCAATATTAGATCTTTTAATGCTATACTATATGATTTACTACATTGCTGCTGTTTCCATAGATGTATATGATGTCACAGTAAATTATGCCCTGACCATTTATTACAAAATGTTAGCTAGTTTTATAATGCAAACATTCTGCTGACAACTATTTTAAATAGCACATCTATATGGTATTAATTAATTTTAGATTTTTACCCTTTTCCCCCTCAAACTGAATGTCAGTAGGTCTGCAATGATGAAAGATAAGCAAACTTCTTTAAGGACACAGAAAAGAATGCAGATGGGCTAAGGGAGTAATGGCTTAAGATTTAGGGCCAGCTCCATATTTTGAAAATGTTTGTTTTGTTTCACGATAATAAATTACGTACACTTGGATTCTGTTTCACACAGTACACACATACACACACACACTTTGTTTCTGCCTTAGACCCAGCACCTTTATGCCTATTAAGTGTCATACAGGCAAATAATGTAAGTGATATCTGAATGCCTTATCACATTATTCCAATAATATGTTAGTGTAAGCAACTAAAAAAGCAGCCAGATTTGTGTAACAGATTTGTGTTGAGACTAATCAGAGGTCAACATCCAGGCCACGCAGCTTGACAGCTGGACTCTGTACTCTGCTTGGAAGGATAACAAGGGTGAGGGTTTTGATCATCAAATGCACAAGCTGTTGATTTCCTACGATCCAGTGTGTGAAATCCTTAAATTAGCTCTCAAAGCTGTCGGGATTTTCTCCTTCATGTCTGATGTCCAATTTCAGAGTTAGGATTCTTTCTCTGTTGCCTAATATCCAGGTCCACAGTTTCTAGCAATTCAAGAGAATCTTTATAGTATGGATAAATATTCAGTTTTATTATTGTGCTCACTGGCCTCATACTGTGCAAGCACTGGTTCACCTTACATAAATAAAAGAAGAAATTCTGAACACAGGCCTATGCACAGATATTTTAGGGAGTAGAAACTCAAGATAATAAACAGCAGCCTCCAATCCTGACCACACAGACTCACCCAATCATATTTCTCCAACTTGGTGATATTACCACATCCTCATTCACTATATACCACAATAGTTATATACAATTGGCTTTGCTCAACTGAGAACACAGGGGACTTGGTTGCTCACTGGATTAATGAACAGATGAGTTCAAATCCCAGACCACTAAGCAGCCACTGAAGGGCCCTTGTGCAAGGCCCTTAACCCTCAACTTCTCAGTTGTATAAATCAGATAAAGTTTAGACACTTTGGATATGCGTTTCTGCAAAAATGCTGTAAATGGAATATATTTCTTGAAAATGTTAATTGTTAAATGTTAATATTGCTATTGTTTTATTTATTATTCACATCTACAAAATATTTTATATTTTTACTTTAGTTACTTTTTACTTTAATTATTTTATACATATTCTATTATAATTTGTTACAATAATTTAAATAATGTGACCATTTAAAATGTCCAGTGTTTTATTGTCAAGGTCATTCAATCAAGGTCAGTCAATCAATCAATCTGTATCAGTCAAAAACTCCATGCACACACCTATTTCCCAAATGGGGATCTTTCATCCAAGAACCATATATTGTAAAATACAATTATTGTATATGTCAGAAACCAGGGAATTTGCACAGTCTAAGGGCAAAACACCTATAAGATCCACAGAGTTTCTATCTATGACTGTGTCTAGTTGAAGAAGCAGCCACATTGAAAAGACTGTGAGCAAAGCTCAATAAGGTGTCATACATTATGGTATAACAAAGTTAGTCATACACTCTAATAACCACAAGAGAATTAAAAAGCTTTAATTTTAAAGATAGCCATGCTTACAGTAATAGAAATACAATAGTGAAAAAGAAATATCTGTTTTAGAAATTTTATTAAACAGATATCTGAAGGCCTGGCTTGTTTGACCATTTTAGCAGCTTGACATACAAATTGTTGCACGCTGTCCTCTGTCAATGAAAACTCTGACATTTTGTTTATGTTGCAGTTATTCAGCTGCAAAAAATATTACCTATATACACTGTATTTAGTCAGGCAGAACAAAAGAGGAAAATAAAGAGTAGAAAGAGTGGGAGAGAAGGGAAGGGGGTTCCATCACCAATTTCATTTGTCCTTTCAGATAGCAAGATTGTTTGCCATGTCAGCACAATCAGGCTTGATGTCTTCCTTTCCACCAGCTCCTACTCTCTGGGTAACATTCTGTGCAGATCCATTCATGCAAGCACTGAGTGTTGTCCTTCAAAAATGTGAATATATCCTCACAGTTTGTTTTATTTTATCTATCTATCTATCTATCTATCTATCTATCTATCTATCTATCTATCTATCTATCTATCTATCTATCTATCTATCTATCTATCTATCTATCTTCTTCTTCTTCTTCTTCTTCTTTCGGCTTTTCCCTTCAGGGGTCGCCACAGCGAATCATCTCTCTCCACCTATCCCTATCTTCTGCATCCTGGACACTTGCACCCACTAGCTTCATATCCTCATTAATTCCATCTTAATCTGGCCTCCCTAACTTTGTCCCCCAAACGTCCAACATGAGCTGTCCCTCTGATGTACTCGTTCCTAATCCTGTCCAATCTTGTCACTCCCAAAGAGAACCTCAACATCTTCAGCTCTGCTACCTCTAGCTCTGACTCCTGTCTCTTCCTCAGTGACACTGTCTCTAAACCATACAGCATGGCCGGTCTCACCACTGTCCTGTACACCTTCCCCTTGATTCTCGCTGATATTTTCCTATCACACAGAACTCCCGACACCTTTCTCCACTCATTCCAACCTGCCTGCACTCGCTTCTTTACCTCTTTCCCACACTCTCCATTACTCTGGACTGTTGACCCCAAGTACTTAAACTCCTGTACCTTCTTCACCTCTTCACCCTGTAACCTTACTGTTCCACTTCCCTCCCTTCCATTCACACACATGTACTCAGTCTTACTACGACTGACTTTCATTCCTCTTCTCTCCAGCGCAAACCTCCACCTCTCCAGGTTTTCCTCCACCTGCTCCCTGCTCTCACTACAGATCACAATGTCATCTGCAAACATCATTGTCCAAGGAGACTCCTGTCTGACCTCCTCTGACAACTGGTCCATCACTATAGCAAACAGGAAGGGGCTCAGAGCCGATCCCTGATGCAGTCCCACCTCCACATTGAACTCCTCTGTCTGACCTACAGCACACCTCACCACTGTCCTGCTCCTCTCATACATGTCCTGCACCACTCTGACATACTTCTCTGCTACTCCTGACTTCCTCATACAGTACCACAGCTCTTCTCTTGGCACCCTGTCATACGCTTTCTCCAAGTCTACAAATACACAGTGCAACTCCCTCTGACCATCCCTATACTTCTCCATCAAAATTCTCAGAGCAAAAATTGCATCTGTTGTGCTCTTTCTGGGCATGAAGCCATACTGCTGCTCACAAATTTTCACTACCTTCCTTAACCTAGCTTCCACTACTCTTTCCCATAGCTTCATTGTATGGCTCATCAACTTTATCCCCCTATAGTTGCTGCAACTCTGCACATCACCCTTATTCTTAAAGATCGGCACTAACACACTTCTTCTCCATTCCTCAGGCATCCTCTCACTCTCTAAAACCCTGTTGAACAAACAAAGTCAAAAATTCCACAGCTGCCTCTCCTAGACACTTCCAGACCTCCACCGGGATGTCGTCAGGGCCAACTGCCTTTCCACTTTTCATCCTCTTCAAAGCCTTCCTGACTTCATCCTTTCTAATCTTATCTACTTTCTGTTCCACAGAGTTCACCCCTTCTACTCTTTTTCCCTCTCATTTTCCTCATTCATCAACTCCTCAAAGTACTCCTTCCATCTCCTCTGTACACTCTCCTCACTTGTGAGCACCCTTCCATCTCTATCCTTAATAACTCTAACTTGCTGCACATCCTTCCAATCTCGATCCCTCTGCCTAGCTAACCTGTACAAGTCCTTGTCTCCTTCTCAAAGTGTCTAACCTAGTGTACAACTCGTCATATGCCTTCTGCTTGGCCTTAGACACCTCCCTCTTCACTCTGCGCTGTAACTCCTTGTATTCCTGTCTATTCTATTCAGTCCTGTCCATGTCCCACTTCTTCTTGGCTAACCTCTTCCTCTGGATACTATCCTGAACTTCCTCATCCCACTACCAAGTCTCTTTATCTTCTTTCCTCCTTCCAGATGACACACCCAACACCTTTCTCCCTGTCTCCCTGATCATTTCTGCTGTAGTTTCCCAGTCATCTGGCAGCACTACCTGACCACCCAGAGCCTGCCTCAACTTCTGTCTAAATTCCTCACTACATTCCTCCTTTTTCAGCATCCACCACTTGGTTTTCTTCTTTATCTCTATCTTTGACTTCTTCTTCTTACAGACCATCAAAGTCATCCTACACACCACCATCCTATGCTGTCTGGCTACACTCTCTCCCAATACCACTTTACAGTCACTAATCTCTTTCAGATTGCCTCTTCTACATAGGATGTAGTCTACCTGTGTTCTCCTACCTCCACTCTTGTAAGTCACTCTATGTTCCTCCCTCTTCTGAAAATAAGTGTTAACCACAGCCATGTCCATCCTCTTAGCAAAGTCCACTACCATCTGTCCTTCAAGGCTCCTTTCCTTAACTCCAAACCTGCCCATCACCTCCTCATCACCTGTGTTCCCCTCACCAACATGTCCATTAAAATCCGCTCCTATCACCACTCTCTCACCCGTGGGAATACTCTCCATCACCTCATCTAATTCACTCCAGAATCTCTCTTTCTCCTCTAACTCACAACCTACCTGTGGGGCATAACCACTAACAACATTCAACATTACCCCTTCAATCTCTAACTTCAGACTCATCACCCTGTCTGACACTCTCTTCACCTCCAGAACATTCCTCACAAACTCCTCCTTCAGGACCACACCTACCCCATTTCTCTTGCTATCCACACCATAATAAAACAGCTTGAATCCTGCTCCTATACTACGAGCCTTGCTACCCTTCCACCTGGTCTCCTGTACACACAGTATATCCACCTTCCTTCTCTCCATCATATCAGCCAGCTCTCTACCTTTCCCTGTCATAGTACCAACATTCAGAGTTCCTATTCTCAGTCCTACACTCTTACCTTTCCTCTTCTCTCTCTGTCTGTGCACTCTCCTCCCTCCTCTACTTCTTCGACCAACAGTAGCCCAATTTCCACCGGCGCCCTGTAGGTCAACGGTGCCGATGGCGGTCGTTGTTAACCCGGGCCTCGACCGATCCGGTATGAAATTCGTACTGACGATTCGCATGGTTAAATTTGGCAATGTTTTACGCCGGATGCCCTTCCTGACGCAACCCTCTCTATTTATCCGGGCTTGGGACCGGCACAGAAGTCACTGGATTGTGACCCCCATGGCTAGATTATCTATCTCTCTATCTATCTATTATTATTATTTAGTAGTAGTAGTAGTAGTAGTAGTAGTAGTAGTAGTAGTAGAAGTAGTATATTGTAATTATAGTATATTATATATTGTAAACACTAGCTTTAAAAAATAATATTTCTCACAATGCTACTTTATTTTCAGCTGAATCTGTGACCCATCTGGGAGATTAATGACACAGCTTTAAATTAATCCAATTATTACAACTGTAATATGTTTTATGTGCACGATTGTGCTATTGTAACCTACCTGTTTTTTGCTTGTTGTTTAAGTCAAAACTTTGAAGGCCGAGGCTTCTCCGAAAAGCAGTGGTTGCAATTGCAACAGAGGACTAGCTGCATTGCTCACTGAATTTTAATGAATGAAAAGTACACTTTGCATCAGGTGCTACTCATACCTACCTTATAATACAATGATACCTATTCATTTCTATCAGCTTAAATAGGAATTACAGCCACAAACTCATAATATAAATTATACCAAGCAAGAATAATTACTTTGGCTTTTATACAGATGATTTAATAAGAAATTATAAATAATGTGATAATGTGTTTGATTTAAATAGAATAATTCTCACATTTAAAATTTCTTTAAAAGAAAGAAACTAGTTAGCAGACTCCTCCAAAGTTGTTGCCATTTTAATTGCCTGGTTCTAATGTGTCTCCAGTGAACCAGTTGACCCTTTGAGCAAACCTTTGGGTGAATAAGAGGAACTGAATTGCATTTCTAAATAGACCAGTGAACTATCTAAGAGTGCAGACTACACAGGGTGTGACTATAGAGGGTGTTTTCTGGAATTGCAGAACCCTGGTAGGAGACCACTAATAATAGAGACTTACAAACTTAAATCTTGCAAACTCACGTGCACAATGTTTTTGAAAGAATCTTGAAACAAGAGCTAGGACTTATAACAGATGCAAAACTCTTCATACACATACATGAGGTATAATTGTCATCACCCCCTTTCCTGGCTCAGGTTTAGTACAATATTTATTTTTTAATCCACCACATTCACTTTAATTATCTGTGATGCTCTATTCTGTTTCCAATAATGACATCCATTTGTGAACATTCTTCATGTATACACAGCATGTATATACAGAATTGCATTAAAGATCTGGTATAAACATTTATAGCAGTAGCAGATTCTGCAGTGAAAATGCACTCATTTTTACTCTCCTTCTCTGTCTGTCTCCACTTCTTCATCTCTGTTTTTCTCTCTCTTGTTGTCATTCTTAAAATACCTGCCAGTGTCTATTGATCACTTGTGTAAAGATTCTCAGTAGGATGGATGGCACCCAGCCACTATAATGGCAACAGATACTTGTACCATTCTATCCACGCTAAGCATCACACAAAGTGGGGCAGAAAGAAAAGGTGATGCAGGGAAGAGAAAGTATGAAGACAAGAAAAGTGTTACAGAAATGAAAAGCTGCTATATTACTGGCTCTAGCCCACACTCGGGGCGTGGGGCGCGGGGCGCAGGGCGCGGGGCGGGGGGCGGGGCGTGGTGATTTCTTGAAAATGTTTTCACACCTTTTTATCATGACTCGGGACAATTGGCATCAATTTTAGTATATCTGGTCAAGTTTGAATGCTTCAGTGCAGTACAGGGAACTGATCTCTCTAACACAGGAAAATGGTGCTTCTAAGGTTCACTTTCAATAAATTTAAATGCAGTTGATTGAGAAGCATCAGTGTTAATCAAACTAAAAAATCACAAATTTAAATATCTATTTAAGTGTGCATTTAAATATCTTTTAAAGTATTAATTGAATTTTGGATTTTAGCATTAATTTGAGTTAAAAAAAAAAAAAAGGTTTCTCATCAGAAATATAAAATTTTACGATTAGTATGGCTCTGTGTAAAAACAAAGGAGACTAAATAGGTATGGAATTTGGACCAATCATGAAA
This sequence comes from Hemibagrus guttatus, assembly GCA_033459395.1. Lineage (NCBI taxonomy): Eukaryota > Metazoa > Chordata > Actinopteri > Siluriformes > Bagridae > Hemibagrus > Hemibagrus guttatus. Next base: position 11,989,129 of record JAUCMX010000013.1, on the reverse strand, counting down.
AATCTCTCAAGAGAAATCAACACAAATATTTTACATTTATTATACTTACACAATAACAAAAAGAAAGAAAGAAAGAAAGAAAGAAAGAAAGAAAGAAAGAAGAGAAAAAAAGAAAGAAAGAAAGAAAGAAAGAAAGAAAGAAAGAAAGAAGATTATCAGCAAGAGAAGTCTGAAATGTTGAAAAGTTCCTAAATTGAAGTCAGGATCCAATGTATGGAAAGTAATATTTGTGACAGCTACAGTATAAGGCAAAGAAAATTTATAGGAAATGTCCATGTCATAGTTAAATGAACTGTCAGGATCTCATTAAAAGACTGTCACATATCCATCCCTGGTAAACACAGTATTCATCCTCAACTGATTACTGTCTACAATAACGAAGATAGTAAAGGGGTATTAAAGTAAACCACCTGACTACAGAATCTTGGTGCAGTGCCTTGCTCATTTCCTTGTGCTTGCAATTACTTGACTTTCAATGTTTCTGCATTCTTTATGTTTTTCAGCTTGCTGAAAAAAATTGGCATAATGTAGCATGTGACTTTATAGACTATTACTTTGATACTTACTTTTGTAGACCAAGTTTGGTGTGCTATGCTAATATTTATGCCTATTGCTTAATTACTCCTGGCTCTAGTTGTAATGATTCATTATTGTGTCTAATAATTTCACATTCCTTCAACCTTATTTGCATCATTCACTCTTGTTGTGTATTAAATACTCACATACTCAACACAGTCACTGGTCTGTCCATCATTGTCATAGCAACATACTGTGAAGAAATGCATTTGTTTATAATTAAGATCAAGTTTTAGATTTGCTGTTAAAGGATAATTTCACTGCCAAAATTCATTTATTAACTGATTTACTAATATCTTTATATTTGGCCTCCTGGTGGTCCAGCAGCAGGATCCCGCGCTCTCATTGTCGTGGCCCTGGTTCAATTCCCGGACAGGGTGCCAACCTAGCCACTGAAGAGTTAACTCTCAGTGCTGGTCCCAAGCCCGGATAAAAATGGGAGGGTTGCGACAGGAAGGAATATATTTGTACATCTGAGTAAGGCATAAAAATTGGTCCTTACATCTTGTATTGCTGACATTAACAGAAAATGTTAAACAAATTACACAACTTGTCTGCGAAATAGGAAACCAAATACTAAATATTTTTTTGAATGATAAAAATAACAAACAACACTTAAACAATATAACCAATATGAGGCAAGCATTCTATTTAACAATTATTTGATAAATGAATATAATGAAATAAATTAAATAAATTAACAGCTTCTACATTTTCTCAAACACAAAACAAACCACAGGCCTTCTATCTTGCTGCTTATGTCTTATTAGACCAGGTGTTTTCGAATTTACAGGTCAAATTTTAATAAGTTACTGTAACAAGAAACACATGCTTACCAGATGAACTTGACTCTTATACATGCAACATCTTTTCCCATTCAGTGAACTGGCTTGTCTGCTGGGCAAATTTTATTATATTTGGTCTGGCCCCAGCTATAGCAGAAAAAGCAGAAAATCACAGTTTTTATGTGTCCTTTATTGTCATGGCAGCATATACAAAATTAATCACTGCTGTGGCTAAATTGTAGAGGTGCAAAAAAAGTACCTAAAAATTCCCAGGACATCTAAAGATTAGCACAGAATGCCAGGATTATACCTATGGCTGAGCTGCATGATTTTAGAAACCTGACCTTGGTAGGTGTAATTCCAGTAAGATTCTGATTTGTGTGTGCCTGTGGGTGTGTGTGCAAGCTGCTCATAGAAGGGTGCCACAGGAGCCAAAACTTGTCCATGCAGTTTCAGCAAAGTTTGCAAAGCAAGGTCAAAGCCAGCACTGGACCGAAATTATTTATAATCACCCTATTTGGTGTCACCCAGAAGAGCTTTAAAGCAGAATCTGAACACACAGGTCAACCACGCACAGCCAACAGATGGGTTCCCTTTTGAGTCTGTTTTTTGCCTCATGTGTCTTCTTCTTGTCATTTGAATTTGAAAGGTATTCTCTGCCACCACTGCCCCATACTTGCTCATTAGGGATACATTCAATTTTATTTATTTTAATTGGTATATCTGGATTTCCGCAAAAAAAAACAAAAAACGGTCTGACAATGTCCATTGTTAAAAGTTGCGATATATATAGAATTAAATTAAAATGAACAAAACCCAATCAAGGGGGGCACGGTGGCTTAGTGGCTAGCACGTTTGCCTCACACCTCCAGGGTTGGTGGTTCATGTGTGTGTGGAGTTTGCATGTTCTCCCCGTGCCTCGGGGGTTTCCTCCGGGTACTCCGGTTTCCTCCCCCAGTCCAAAGACATGCATTGTAGGTTGATTGGCATCTCTAAATTGTCCGTAGTGTGTGATTGTGTGAGTGAATGAGAGTGTGTGTGTGCCCTGCGATGGGTTGGCACTCCGTCTAGGGTGTATCCTGCCTTGATGCCCAATGACGCTTGAGATAGGCACAGGCTCCCCGTGACCCGAGAGTAGATCGGATGAGCGGTAGACAATGAATGAAAACCCAATCAAAATTGGCATATTATCGAGCAGTCATCCATGATACCAAGACACTAATACACCAGAAAATAAATGATAATAAAAATAATAAAAATGCCTGGGTGCCTCTAAGACAAGAGATCAGAATTTCTGATGTAGTTTTACAAGACGAAAAAATTTATTATTTATATCTGTGTGCAGTATAACATGTCTGTAAATGTAAGGCTATGAAGCAATTTATTCTTTCACAGCATGATTGTCCATTAAACATGATTTAATACTTGCACTTTTACATGTATCTTTAAGCATAACAAGGTGCACAAGTTCTTTATTAAAAATGATCTAAAAGTTAATAACAAGGAGCCTAGGTTTTTGATTCTACCTCATTGTCTTTGATCAGAGCAACAACTTTGTTTGGGACTGAATTTTACAAGGCCCTGAGGCCCAAAAAGGTCAAAAGGGTTTTTTAATCACTGTAAGTGCCATGTGAGTGCTCCATGGAATTAGTGATTCACCTCTCTGGGGCCTTTCTGGTGGAAACTTGGAAGTGCAACCCTATCACCCAAAACACTTTTTTGCCTTGATTTTCATAAATTCAGCAGTTATACTGAATAAAATTTTCTGGTTGGTGGAGAGTTGCTCTATATCTTAACCAAGATGTTGCACTGCTAGAAGTGAGGTTTCTTCTATGCTCCCCCACAAAGGAGTACAATAATAGATGAAATCCTGCATAAATTACACTGGGCATCTACTGTTTCTTTGACTCTTTAAACAAGCTTCATCTGCAACTGCAACTGTCTCAACCCCATCTCCATCTCAATTAGGTCTTTTCCCTCTGTGGGGGTGTTCCCTTTGGCAGTGAACAAAGGTACAACTTTAAATGTTTAATGGCTAAACTCAGTAGCCGTTCTGTTGTTGTCAATCTTCAAAGCTCTAGTGCAGAGACGAGAAGCATCCTCGATTCATGCCTATTCTGGGTAGCAATTGCTTTTGTGTTCTGGACTGCAGCAGTGTGATTTTTGCTGCATAGCATATAGTCTTTGAATGCAAGGTGGCTGTACTTCAATGGATTTTTTCCTCTTCCATGCAACAGCTCAGTGGTTTCCCTTACTTGCTTCTGTTCTTACCAAAAAAAGATTACTTTTCTCTACCTGGATAGCTTTGCGGGTATGTCTGCTGTTCACATCATGCCTCACTGTGGAGGGTGATGTATAGATAGTAGACAGACAGCAGTGGTGTCATTTCTAGTTAGGCATACATTTTAGTGTGCAGTATGTGGTTTGGGTCATAGCCTTCCCCTTGAATGCGCATTGATTTGGCACTTATGGCTGTCAGATTAATGACCGTAGAAGAGAAAATATAGCACAACTGATGTTTTATAAAATGTTCTTCTTCAAGAAGCTTGAAATAATATATTAGAATAATGAAATACTATTTTCCATAAGCAATGGCTTATAACTACCAAATCTCCCAAATTTTATAAGCAGTAGTTTTAAAATGACATCTGATAAAAAAAAAACATGATAAACATAATAAAAAAATCTTTATGCATTGTTGAGACCATTCTGATTCCATGACTAATAAGCATCCACAGACATTTACTTCTAATTTTAAAATTAAAATATCTCTTTAAAAATTAAACAAAGCAAAGGGACTCTATATGACAACAGTCCTTTTATAACATTAAATTGCAATGTGCTCTGCACTAATTTAATAGACAAATTAGCATTATAATGTGTTTTAAAATGCAAAAACTGAGACAGGGACATCCATTACATCTTTAGCTGAGATTAAGAAAGTGATCAAAAAAGGCAGATTCTTAAAAAGCTATTATCCTAACTTTTCAGATACAAAAAACATAAACAGCAATGAATTTTTGCATTTATTAATTTATAACTCTAATATCCATACAATGAAAATAATCTAGGTTGTAGATAATTTCTCTCTACATGAAAATCTACAATAGATGCACCCCATTAGACAATAGACTGTGTAACAAAATTATAAAATGCAGTAGCAACAAGATAAGCCTGTACATGCCTTGTCTTTACGAAAAGGTTACTTTTTATTGCATCAGAGCACTGCATAGTTCAGTGGTAGGGAATATTAAATAGAAACATGAAGATTGTTAAACAAGTAGATGCCATGGCCTTGAGCATTCACCAGAGAGATGTGTTCCATGGGCATCCATTCTCACTGAAAATTACTATAGGTCCCTTATGAATGCGACTTCAAAATTAAAGCAGGTGTGTAAAAATGCCCCTTTAACACTGCAACATGATGGGACATGGTCCAGTGCACAGTTTCACAAAATTAGAGGGCATGGCACCACATGTGGTCATTGAATTTGCAAATGGAATCATGAGAGAAGCTCACATTTTACTCACATTTTCATGAGAGAAACTCACATTTTAGTTTTTTTAAATTTATTTTGCAGATTTAATTTTTAATTTTTAAATTTGGGGGCATGGTGGCTTAGTGGTTAGCACGTTTGCCTCACACTTCCATGGTTGGGGGTTCGATTCCCGCCTCTGCTTTGTGTGTGGAGTTTGCATGTTCTCCCCGTGCCTCGGGGGTTTCCTCCAGGTACTCCGGTTTCCTCCCCCAGTTCAAAGACATGTGTGGTAGGTTGATTGGCATCTCTAAATTGTCCGTATTGTGTGAGTGAATGAGAGTGTGTGTGCCCTGCGATGGGTTGGCACTCTGTCCAGGGTGTATCCTGCCTTGATGTCCAATGACGCCTGAGATAGGCACAGGCTCCCCGTGACCCGAGAATAGTTCGGATAAGCGGTATTCATTCAATGAATGAATGAATTTTTACATATCGCTCCAATTAGGAAGACAGATTTTCTGTGCTACTATTTTGAGAAATGGTACTGTTATGCTCAAATAAAGAGTGTGCATACTATATCTTTTTATCCAGTTTCCTGTGTCAGTTGAGCAGCAGAGACAGATCCAAAAGAAAATCTAAAAGAACAAGTGTCAATGGAAAGTAGTCAAAATCCAGAAACACAACCACAAAGAGAATGAACAGCTTGGAAATGGCACTAGGATTGCTAGGAGTATGTGTAATTAGTAACAGACAGGTGAGTGCAGTCAGAACCTGCCAATGCAGAGCAGGTTTTGGTCATTTTCTTCAGGGGATCTTAGGCTTCTGAATATAATTTAATGTTGCAAAAATGTTTCTGTTACATAACAGACAACTTTTCAAAACTTGTATGTAAAAAAAGAAAGCTGCTGGGATTTGCATGCAAAAAAGAAAACATTCTCCAAGATGCTCAGTAAAACTTAGCAGCCCCTAAAACTGCACAAACTGTACCTGAGGCAACTGTACATTTAAAAAGCAAAGGGTGGTCATGTCAAAGTTACAGCATTTGGCAGATACCTATATCCACAGTGGCTTACATTTATCCCATTTATACAAATGACCTGTTGAGAGTTAATGCCTTTGCTCAAGGGTCCAGAAGTAGCAGCTTGGCAGTGCTGGGAATTGAATACAGGGCCTTCTAAGCAGAACTCCCACATGAGCTACCACTTTTATATATTTTATATATTTTTATAAGTTTATATTCTTTGCTTTACAGCATTTCTTCACATATACATGAAGACTTTATCAGACTTTTGTCTCAAATTGTAAAAAATCACAAATTTTATTTCAGAAACCTGACAGACACGCCAGGCTCCAACAAAAACCAATCACAGCGCACTCACTCACCCGAATTCTAACCACGCACACCTGCACGCTATCACCATCTTAATCACCTCCCGCATAAAAGGACCCTCACACACACCACTCACCGTCCGGTCTCGTTTAAGACAGAAGGACTCTCTCTGTAAGCCGAGACGTAGTCGCTGCTCCAGCATGCTGTGTTTCTCCGAATCCCATGTCTCCCTGTGTGTGTGTTCGTCTCCTACCTCCAGTTCTACTCCCGTTCCTGCCATCCCATCCAGATCCTCCACAGCATAAATCTAAGGGCAGTATCACTCTCTCTCTCTCTCTCATCATCTCCATTTCATTCATCTCCGACAGTTTCATTCTGCTGCTTGATCCAATAAACATACGAACTGTGAATCTCTGTCTCCATGCCTTTTGTCCCGTAACAGTTACCAGTTTTCTGGATTTTCTAGATTATGCAATTTAAGACACCGCTCATTACAGCTCTAATGAGGTTGTCTAAATGAGCAACAGTCAATTAAAAAAATTTCCAACATGTACAAGTAACCTGGAATACAAGCAGACCATGATTAAAAATATATGTAGTAGGTTAAACGATGACCTCAAGTCCAAATACATTTCTTTGTGTTCCAGAAATGTTAGGATGTGCCTCGTGTCTGTTATTGCGTATGCCCCTCATGCTGTAATCTCACCATCTTAGCTTAGGTCTGCTGTGTTCTCAGTGGCTTACATTATTACAGAAATATTCTCATTCTCATATTGATCAACAGATAAAATAAAGGTTAAACAGCTGCAGTGTGTTGTTTACCTTTAGGCTTTATAGTGGGTGTTTTTAGGATTTCACTGTTCAACCTTATTATGTAATAAATTAAATACATATTTAAATAAACAGGAGCAAGTGTCTAACAATTTATATTACTGAGCTGTATATACAGTATATTATATTAAAACACAGTACACACAGAATAATGATCATAGAATCAAGATAATCATAGCAACAGAATCAATAAATGGTTTTGAATATTAAAAATCAATAGCCATCTCAGTCACCAGATTTGACAGAACTGTTGACTAAATTTTCAACAATAATGTATTTCGGCAAACAAAAAAAATCCAAAAGATCAAGGCATGGCCAAGTTTATATATAGGCAGAAAGTGGGTAAAAATCAAGAAAAAAACATGAGAAGACATACAGAACAATAAAACACAGCAAATGCAGTGATCTGAACAGAATTTACAGGTTGTTAAATGTTGAAATCTGTAATCTGTCAAGCAGTTCATATACATTAACCTGATGCCAATTAATTAGCAAAGCACAGTTGCCACAAATGCCAATATATGTTTACTCCAGTTAAAGTCAAACTCAGTCTTTAATAAATTCGGTTCTACTGTTAATTGACATCCAAATGTGTGGCAGAACCAGACTTAATAATGGATGTGTGTTGCGCATATTTTATTTTCAGTCAGCAGTAAAATCGCTGGCTAGGCAAAGGTAAACTGAGCGGTTAATGCTGTGGGTGATGGATGATTGTTAAGGCCGTTGGGACACAGCAAGCTACTCTGAGGTGTCATACAGTGTGATAAGCTGAGGCCTATGGGGCTTCTATAGTCAGCTTTAAAATAATTGGCACCCTTCATGAAATAAAAAAAAAAACCTGACTAACAAAAATAAATATGAAAAAAATTAACACACACACACACAGAAATATGTGAATGTGTGCAGACGTATATTTTTACCCAGGGAATCAGAAAATATTAAGAAATATTCATATAATGTTGCCAATAAATCTGAAATTCTCTGTTCGTAAGCATGTTGGCTTAACAACATATAACCATGACCATAAGCTTGAATAATTTGTTTTGTACATGTTAAGGAATAATAATAATAATAACCACAAAAAATCCATTATTCTGCCACTCTTATTTACCATCATTCATAGTTCCTGTGTAATCTCCCCTGGTATGCACCACTTTCTGGTGCAACCACAATTGGTCCAGACCACTTCCACTGTTGTATACTTGGTAAGATGTTTATATGTAGTATGTCTATGTTTTTTATTGTTTTTGTTCTTCAGCCTGGCTTTTCTGACAATTGCAACAGCATCTGGTTTCACCTTGATACTAGCTTTAAACTTGTGAATAGCCTAGTACAATGTCCTTCATCAATTACTGTCCTGTGTCTCTGTAACACATCAGCCTTGACACTTGCGGGAACAACCCTATCGGCTGCTCCTACTGGGAAAAAAAGGCTTGCTCTTTTTTATTGCTTGATTTTCTTTTAACCTGTTCCAGCCCAGCAGTGCTACTCCATCACTCTTCCCAATCACATATTACCTGTCAAGTTTTTTTTTTTTTCAAGAAAGGTGGAATATATGGTCTCTTAATAACACTCTCTGATTCCAGCAACCTGGCAGCTTCCTTATATAGTTGGAGTTCTACTTTACTTTCACAACAAGCTTTTGAAATTTGTTCACATATTCAGAGGCTTTGTCTACAGCTACTCTCTCCTTTCAGTGAACTCAACTTAACAATACACTGTCACATGCCCTGTTCAATGTTATTTTATTTTTAGTCAGGACTATTTTCTGAATTGCTTCCAATCATATGTTCCAATCTTAGTGCTTTTAAAAGTACGCTTTGACAAACCAAACTAAGGTCAGGAATTTGACCAATGTGAAATGACAGACTTTTCAGTATGACAATGTAATGTCTGCTGTCATTACCGTACTGTTTATTTTCCGAAAGCACACTTTCATCATTATGTTGTGATTGCATTGTAATAAACACATAAGCAATCAATACGTTTCTGTTTCAATAACTAAAGGACTTGACATGCAATTTGAAAGCATATACTGTTCTAAATGTTTCAGGAAAGAGCAAAAATAGTCTTCTTACCCTTTCTTTGCCTTTGTATACATACTTATTTGGAACATGCCCATATTTGGATGTATTGATTTCAAGGTTTGTTTGCTTCTCTTTTATCCTGCGTACTCAAACTCTCACAGACAACTGTCATATAATTATTGCCCACTTTGAAGAGACTGGAAAATAACATTTTATACAATAATCAGAACAAACAATGAATCAAGATTTCAACTCCAACAATTAATGAAACATTTTGTCTCAACAAAAAAGGTACCTTTCATGAAGTCATAATCCTTTAGAATGCTTGACACAGGTTTCTATAAATATACATAATTATTCATAAAAAACAGACATTATAATTGCATAGTATAAAGCTTCATAGCACAGTGACAAGACACTTTAACGCAATTTTACCTGTTCTAAGCATAACTGATATGACTAGAGTCATAAAGCTTTTTAAAATTATCATGCCTATTCACATAATGCTTTAGAGATCTCTAACTTCTCTGACCACGTCGCTTATGTGCTTATAAAAAACAGCCTTATAAAAAGCATTCCCAAACCATGGTACAGAAACTGATCTAGACCATTTTAAGTAAAAAATTATGGACTTTAAGTATTATTATTATTATTATTATTACTATTATTATTATTGTTATTAATGCTTGTGTTTGTTTATTTGTTTGTTTATATTTTTTTTATATATAAGGCCACATGGTATTATTTGCAGTGGATATCCTGATATTTCCTTGCCAAATCATTTCTTCTTTAAGGCTTTGGACACTGCAGACAAATTCAATTGGACTTCTCTTCAGCTTGGACTTTGCCACTTTCTTATTAGGAGTGGCAAGGTAACTGAATTGTGTTTGAACCTCAAGTTACACCTGCGCCTCATTTTCTGTTTCCACCGCCCAAGCTTTACTCATTACCTGGGCCACATTGTTTCCCGTGAACTCCAATCTGATCCAATAAGAGTCTCCAGTCTTAGATTTGAAATATGGTATTGATGGCTACTGCTGGACTGAGCTTTTTTGGCATTTTGAAAGCCAACCCCAGAATGACATTTATTTCATGGAAGATTTTATTAAGGCTTTTGTGTGTGTGTGTGTGTGTGTGTGTGTGTGTGTGTGTATGTTTCCTGTGTTATGTCCGTTGTTGTCTATGTATTCACTTTAATTTAATTTTGTGCACTAGTGTCTGTTCTATATGCCATGTATGAGTCAACAGGAAAGAAACTTGACATTTGAACACATATAGTAAGAAAAGATGAAATAATATATGACAGAATCTCCACCTCCAGTACAGTCTGTTGTTGTTGGTTTAAAATCATGTTCAGCTGTAGCTGTGGGATAGAATACAGGAATTTGAAATTGAGATTTGCTCTGTTTTTATATCCTGTGGGAGGATGTTAGAGCCTGGCTGAAGGTCTTTGTACATATGCACTCAGGGAGAGGAAGACATATAATAGCATATAAAATCACCACATGCCAATTGAGCCCCTTGGGTCTAAAGTTAAGGCACGAAAGACACTATGCATACAGCTTATTTCATCTACTGCACCTCTCTCTCTCTCTCTCTCTCTCTCTCTCTCTCTCTCTCTCTCTCTCTCTCTCTCCTTCTCTCTCTCTCTGCTCCCCTTTTCCGCTTTTCATCCCGACACTTCCCTCTGCACAAATAATTTAGAACCAGGCTCTAACCCCCACCTCACCTTCCACCTCCACCACATACACATACACACCAGCACTATCACCATCATCAAAATCCTCTATTTCATCTGCACTGCACGCAGGTGCCTGAACTCATTCCACACAGAGGAGATGCAGTACATTCCCTGCTTCTCCATGTCAGTCTGACTCTGATAGGCTTTAAGACTAGGGCTTATCACCACACCTATTTTCTCATCTTCACTCTCCCTATACAGCTATTCCCCCAGGCACTACCTATAATGAACTACCTCTTTTTGAACTGCAGTATGCCTGGAAATCCTGGGGAGGAGTGATTGGAAATTGAAACAAAAGCATTAGAATCTTGCTGAGCAGAATACAAAGATGTGCACTTTAATCATGCTTTGTATATAACCTATTGTGTGCTGTGACTTTGGAAAAACATTAAGGAACTGTTATCAGTGAAAGACAATAGGTATAAACTATTTACAACATGCGTAATAATAAAATAATAGACTCAAGTTTCTTATCACTGTATTTTTACTGATACCTATTGTGATTCTTGAGCTTGGAGAAATATCATTATGTGCACATGTTTAATGAAGTCAGAGATCCCAAAATATTTACACAGGTGGTAATAAGGATCCCGGTTGAGTTTAACTGACTTAAATCGACATCAGATATTTGATAGCTTTGTGAAAATGTTCATTGTTGAAAGCATTACTGAAATAAAACTGAATTGAATTGAATACCAGTCGTCTACATCAGATGCAGCTTGACCAATTGTTAGCATTTAATATATCATACCACCTTGTTTAAAACAGATTAATGTATTGAACACAGGTATAAAATGTGAATAAGGGAGTCTCTTTTAATTGAGATGGATCATAGTACAGTGACAAACTCTGAACAGATAATTAGTCTATTTTTCATGGTTGTCGCTTTCATTTTGCGGTTTTTACATTTGTACTACAGTACCCTCATTGTGGGATGCGGTTACTATGAAGAAATGATCAGCTTACATAGTGAATGTCATGAACTGAAATCGCTGAGGCATGTAGATAATGATCTTAATTTCCTTAATGTTCCTCTGTGCAAGTTCAGGAAAATGCAACAGTTTGAAAAAATATTCAGCCTAGAATCTATCATATATGAATAGTTTACTCAAATGTCAAACCCTTTCTGGCTTATTTGTGGTTATGAATCTGAAAATATAGTTTCAGTATCTATTATGAATTATTTAGCTACAGTGAAAATAACAGGAAAATATGTAATTACAAACATGAGGGATGCAATTCTAGTTCTGGCAACAGTTAATAGTGGTTAAAGGTTCATGTCTATTTTTAAACTTTGAAAACTTTCTTAAAGAAAAATGTGTTTAATGCTCTTCAGTGCCTTATAAATGTTATTGTAAAATGTTATTCTTCCTCAAAGATTTAGGCTTATAAAAGTTTCAGCGCAGAAATTGCTAGAATAACTGGACTGAATTAGAAAGAAAAACAGAAAATCAGTCCATGGCTTGGATAGAAAGGTCAGACAGTTAGACCTTTGTTGTTAATTAGAAACTCAGTCAGTCTAAAGGCTCTCAGTCTAAACACACTTGGAATCAAACTACTTACTCAAGTTTTAGTGCACAAGTGTCTTGTGTATTAGCATTACAGTGGTGTGAAAAAGTGTTGGCCCCCTTCCTGATTTCTTATTTTTTTGCATGTTTGTCACACTTTAATGTTTCAGATAATCAAACACATTTAAATATTAGTCAAAGATAACACAAGTAAACACATCCTGCAGTTTTTAAATGAAGGTTTTTATTATTAAGGGAAAACAAAATCCAAAACTACATGGCCCTGTGTGAAAAAGTGTTTGCCCCCCCCCGTTAAAACATAACTTAATTGTGGTTTATCACACCTGAGTTCAATTTCTCCAGCCAGACCCAGGCCTGATTACTGCCACACCTGTTCACAATCAAGAACTCACTTAAATAGGACCTGCCGGACAAAGTGAAGTAGACCAAAAGATCCTCAAAAGCTAAACATCATGCCGAGATCCAAAGAAATTCAAAAACAAATGAGAAAGAAAGTAATTGAGATCTATTAGTCTGGAAAAGGTTATAAATCCATTTCTAAAGCTTTGGGACTGCCGCGAACCACAGTGAGAGCCATTATTTACAAATGGCGAAAACATGGAACAGTGGAGAACCTTCCCAGGAGTGGCTGGCCGACCAAAATTACCCCAAGAGCGCAGCGACAACTCATCCAGGAGGTCACAAAAGACCCCACAACAACATCCAAAGAACTGCAGGCCTCACTTGCCTCAGTTAAGGTGAATGTTCATGACTCCATCATAAGAAAGAGACTGGGCAAAAATGGTTTGCATGGCAGAGTTCCAAGACGAAAACCGCTGCTGAGCAAAAAGAACATAAAGGCTCGTCTCAGTTTTGCCAGAAAACATCTTGATGAACCCCAAGACTTTTTGGAAAAGACTCTGTGGACTGATGAGACACAAATCGAACTTTTTGGAAGGTCTGTGTCCCATTACATCTGCCGTAAAAGTAACACCGCATTTCAGAAAAAGAACATCATACCAACAGTAAAATATGGTGGTGGTAGTGTGATGGTCTGGGGCTGTTTTGCTGCTTCAGGACCTGGAAGACTTGCTGTGATAATTGGAACCATGAATTCTGCTGTCTACCAAAAAATCCTGAAGGAGAATGTCCGGCCATCTGTTTGTGACCTCAAGCTGAAGCGAACTTGGGTTCTGCAGCAGGACAATGATCCAAAACACACCAGCAATTCCACCTCTGAATGGCTGAAGAAAAACAAAATGAAGACTTTGGAGTGGCCTAGTGAAAGTCCTGACCTCAATCCAATTGAGATGCTGTGGCATGACCTTAAAAAGGTGGTTCATGCTCGAAAACCCTCCAATGTGGCTGAATTACAACAATTCTGTAAAGATGAGTGGGCCAAAATTCCTCCACAGCGCTGTAACAGAATCATTGCAAGTTATCAAAAACGCTTGATTGCAGTTGTTGCTGCTAAGGGTGGCCCAGCCAATTATGAGGCTTAGGGGGCAAACACTTTTTCACTCAGGGCCATGTAGTTTTGGATTTTGTTTTTCCTTAATAATAAAAACCTTAATTTAAAAACTGCATGATGTGTTTACTTGTGTTATCTTTGATTAATATTTAAATGTGTTTGATTATCTGAAACATTAAAGTGTGACAAACATGCAAAAAAATAAGAAATCAGGAAGGGGGCCAACACTTTTTCACACCACTGTAGTTTATTAGCATTTTTTTAATCAGGTACTTGATCATTCACATTTACATTTAATTATTTAGTAGATCAGTCATTCATTCATTCAGCAATCCATCCATCTATCCATTTATTCATTCATTCATTCATTCATTCATTCATCTTTGTTGGCCACCGATCAAGGTTGTTGTGTATCCATAGCCACAGAGTTCAAGGCAGGAATGGACCCTCAATGAATCCAGAGACACCAGTTCATCTACATACATGTTTTTGAGATGTGGAAGAGAAGCTGAGAAACCAAAGGAAATTAATTCAAACACATGTCAAAATTTCTCCTGTGCTACCATTTTCACAGCCATGCTTGTTAAATTGGCTCCTTTACCTAATGTGATCTCTACAGGCAGACACCATGGGTATGTTTAGAAAGTTAATAAAAACATTTCTATATGATTTTGGTGAAATATATTTACATTTTCTTAACCACACATATAAGAACTTTCATGGAAGATTGGGTATTATTTAACAGTCTCCTGCTTACTGCAAGTCAAGTGAGCTTAACTAATTGTAAGCAATATGCCAACAGTGTATGTGTTATGGGTAGCAGGGCTGAGGGTGAACCACTAAGGGGCCCTCAGTAGGGGTGTCATGTTGTCTGTTTATGTTTTGGCCATGTGTGTGTAGTTAAGCCCGCCCTAGGCCTAATGTGTGTTCCTGCCCCTGATCACCTGTTCCCAATGTTTCCCTGATTATGTTTCCTATTTATAGTCCTGTCTTTGTCTGTTTTAGTTGTTAGTCTTCGTTTGTATGTAGGCCAGTGTGGTGTCGCGGTTTTGTTATGTTCATGTCTCGTGGTTTATGTTTAATAAACCCCTTTTTGTTTACGGAAGCTTCGCGTTGGGTCTGTTATATCCAGCCGGAACCCCGGCCGTAACAGTATGGCTGCTTTCATTTTTAAATAAAATTTCTCATTGGATTCAGATCAGCAATAACAAGCGATAGTAATAGTGACAGTACACAAACACAAATGCATATTTCTTGTAACTATTTAAATTATATAATGAGAGGAGGGGGCGGCACATAACACATACAAGACACATAAGATTTCTAATAAAAAAACAATTAATCCAAGACACTTTAACATAACATTCAGTGATGTATAATGCTTTTAACAAAGCTAACAGACACTGTCGAATTCTAAATTGTACAAGGTTTGGTTTTATGAAGCCTGGATGTGAATGATGAACAAATTGAACACTAGCTTGATAAAGGGAAATATTTGGTTTGAACCAACCATTTAAATGGACTTCTTTATAGCTGTCAAAGCTGCCAATAAGATTTAAGAGTAAGTTAACAGTAATGTTAGAATCATCTCCTAATAAAAGCAGACCCAGACATAATGAAATATCTGCCATGAAAAGTTCAGAGAGATGTTCAACTAAATACATCCAAAAAGCTATAACACAAGGACATAAAAAGCCAAAATATATGAATATATTTACCTATAGAACCTATATTTACCTAAAGATAAACATCATTTATCCTTTATAACTTTATATCACTTAAACCATATGCACCAGTTTAAAATGTATAAGCTGATAGACAACATTTTTTGATGACATAAATATATTGTTCCAAATAATGTCCCAGTTTAGATTCATATTGAATGTATCAAGCCTCCTTTGCCCCACAGAGAGTGCACCAAAAGGTCAGACGTTTAAAAATGATAAATAAATCATACAGATAAGATAAGACTAAATGTCAAGTAGAATGAAGGCTCTGCAGATGTCCATGCAGAGGATGTCTCTCGAATCAGGTATCCCAGAGAACATTATAAGCTCATTATAAGCAACATTATACAGTTGAAAATCAAACCATGCAAATCAAAAATGTCATTCAGGGTATGGACAGTCCTATCTGACCAAGCATAAGAACATACAAGAGTTTTTCAATACCTCAAGAAAGCATTTCTTTAGGAACTTATTTAAGTTTGAGAATTCTGTTTTTGATGATGAGAAATGTAAATCCTGTAATCTAAAGGGAAAAATTAATTACTGCTCTTCACAGTGCCAGGAAAATTTACCATGATTTTAAAGATAAAATTTGAAAAGCCCAGGAATAAAATGTAAAATTCAGCAATGCAAACTCACCACATTTCTTTAGGAATTGTAGGACACCTAGATGCCTATTTTGACCTCTATTGATATAGACCCCTTTATTTCACATCAAGCTTATCTTAAAAATTTCCTTAAAAATTTATTGAAAATAGAACATTTCAAACTATTTCAAACAGTTTCAATGCTGAAATCCTACCAGAAAGAGAAACCTGCAATCCAAGTCTATCTGAAGTTCATCTAACATGTAATTAAAATTATGCTTACAAATAAGATTAAGAGAGGACAGTTTATGGTCATTGATGTACCTTTTTCACTTTATTTTTATTGTCCTGTTTATGGTTGTTGATGTTTAACAGATCATCTGTAGGCATAACCTTTGTCCAATCACAAATTCATTTCATGTGATCTCTATTCATACATTTTGTAACATGTTATTGAAAGATAGTAAGGACATGTTGCTAAGAATCATTTGATTCTCTGTTTTGTGGATGGTTTGTAGAGTGTCTAGGTTGAACTACCCAAATCAAGCATTAACTTTTGTTCTAATGTTCTAATTATATAACCTTTTTTTTTTTCATACAAAATTGTTTTGTTGGTATCAAGTTGCCCTTTCTAGGAAACATTCTGTGAATCCTTGAGTATTCACTATAAACCCAGTGTAGTCCTCAGGCTCATTAACTGGCCAGAGTTATTTATATATTTGCTACCCTATATCCTTTACTTTTGCTTTGACCTTTGTTCCATCAATGTGAAAGAAAGGTAAGAGTATGTCTCTAGGGATGTAACCAAGGGTGAAGCTTATGACTCCCCTTACCCTACAGTTCAAGGAAAATACTAAATTTAATATAATTGTATTTCTCTCTCCATTTTTAAATTCTTCTCCCTTTCTCCCTCTGGAAGTTTGTCATCTGGGTCAAGGGTACAGTTAGAAATGAAAGTTGCCTTGACAACTCTTTTGCTAAGTACTCTTTAACTAGTAGAAACAATAATCTTGGAAAAGTAGTGTGAAATATCATTGATTTCCTGTGAATTCCTGTAGCCTACTTTATTTCAGTTTTACCGAGGGCATTAGTATGGTCAACATCTCATACTGCTGTGTTTCTGCAGGGAAAGTATATAGACCAGGCATTCTGATGAGGCTCTCTTTAAAGCTGTCAGTGCAAAATATAGATAATGAAATGCCTGTTCTATTCACTGGACAAACCATGATGTTTTTAAATATCCTCCTATTGTCTCTCATCTTTTTGTGCCCTATAATGTTAATTAACTCATTTTCGTCATTCAGCACTCTATGCTTATTTTTATGTGAGACAATTCAAGCCTCCAGTCTTGTAAACAAGTAAAATCAGCATGCACTTGTAGATTCAGAGCATGAGTCAAGAGAGAGAGAGGGAGAAAGAGAGAGAGAGAGAGAGAGAGAGAGAGAGAGAGAGAGAGAGAGAGAGAGAGAAAGCAATAGAGAGAAAGAAGTAGGATGAAGAGATATATCCTTAATGGTCTGGTCTGCCAAGGTAGGCTGAGTTGGCTTTACATGAAAAAGGCTCCTTATCTGTATTCAGGATCACATCAAGCCTGTTTTTAAGGGTGGATTTTCAAGGTGTTTGTCAAATGCAGTTTAGAGTAATTGCAGTTGAGTCAGATGCTGCACTTGTTCTCAGCTTCTTTGTGCTTTTGAGTTTGGCTTTCAGCAGAACGTTCAGGCAAAATCAAGATGCCAATAAAAGGCCATCCAGGTTTATTTTCTGTGTTTGCATACATTATGTTTGTTTTCCTGTTCACTGAAGAGTAGTTAAATTGAGGGCCACTAAGTTGAGTTGGAACTAGACAGTCTAGCAGAGCCAGCTTAATGTTTTAACATTAACCACTGATGATCTGGGCATAATAATATTCATGGCAACTCCAAAATCTTCTGTGCTGTATTATTAAGACCATTTTTATTCATGATATCTCTCCAAATTGTCCTTGGGAGTGAAAGAAGATTACTGCAGACTACTGACCCGTAGCCTGTGAATAAACATGGGAAAAACAATCACAGTTCCATTTAAAGACGCAGAGCACAATGACGCGCAAAGCCTGAGGGGCCTCACACCAAGGAATGGACCTGTTAAAAATGAAGTGAAATAAAAAAGAAATTATACTTCTAAAGTTTTATTTATTTGTTTACCTGACATGCGTTTAAACTATTACAGACTTCGTAACACTGGCAATGTCAACAGTGTTACTCTGGTAACAGACCTTCATTCTCTATTTCTTTTTTTCCTTTGAACATCTTACTATCCGGATAAATACATTTGACCCTGAGTGTCAAGTTAGTGAAACACAACAGTATTCATCTAAGTGTAATTTTACATAAAAAGAATCAGTAAATTAAAAGGCTGTTGTGTTGAGTACTTAATGCAGTTCATGTGTATCCACTTAATTTGTGTTTCAAGTTCAACTGTAAGGAATGTTATGATCAAATAATAATCTAATTAATTATTCAGTAATCTTTACAAGAGATCAAATATTACAGCCAATAAGGGAGGTACAGCCTCAGGCATCATATTGCTTTAGATATTATTTGGCACTATATTATAGATACTATCTATGTGTGTTGCACACCATTTGGTCTTAAGAACAGCATGAACATGACATCTAATAACTGGTGCCTTCTGAAGCATTTTAGATGCCAGTGTTGAATGTTGAAACTCAGATGTGATTTCACTTGGTGTGACCTGACTGTTCACTTGCACAAACTTCAATATTGACCTCTCTAATCCCCTAGACACACCACATGCCTTGTGTGATAAATGAACAAGATAATAGTCTAGTCTGATCTTACAATATTAAATGCATCATGTATGTTTATCTGCCTAATTTGCAAAAAAAATTCTGTTAGCTGTATATATTAGCTGTTTAACTCATGTCATTGCAAATGGTTCAAATCGGGGGGGAGAGAGAGAGAGAGAGAGAGAGAGAGTAAGAGGGAGAGTAAGGCAGTTGGAGGAAGTAACACTGGCTGGCTACAGGTAATAATGTTCAGATTTTTACATGTGGTCGTAGGGATACATGACCTTACATTATCACAACTGTAATAAACCTGCATAAACATGTATTAAGATTTATTCCATCACACATCAGCTGCAAATGTGTTGTGACACAATTTTCATCTGTTTATAAGAGTTTTATGAATAATTTTGTAACTGCATGAGACTGGAATGGAATGTGTAATGTATATTATTTGGATGGGATAAGATTTCTGGATATATGATAAGTATTTTTCCTAGATATTGTCTATAATGAGATGAGCTATTTCTGTATAAAAACCAAAGATTAGATTTATCACAAAATAAATAAAACAGTGTATGCATAAATGTTGCATGTTTTATTTATTTATTTATTTATTGATTTATTGATTGATTGATTGATTTTTATTTGTATTACTTTTTTACTTAATTATAAGCACTTGCTGTAGAATGTGTGGCACTTGATCAGTAGGTTGCACGACTGTGTAGACTATGCTGTAACTATGCTTTGAGCTCATTTTTTTGACAAGTGTTTTTTATTTAGTTTGGTTCTGGTGAGAATTTATAGAAAAGATTGCTTCTTTCTGTGTCTTTATTTAGCATATACTCTATATTACTTTAAGTTATTTCTACTGGCCACATATAAAAGGTAAAATACAGTTTAATCTTTTAAGATGCGTTCCTGCAGTGGGTATAAAATTACTAATGGATTCAAGTGCTATTAAAATCACAGCAATACTCCAATAATAATTACACTACCCCACCTCCATGTAAAAACAGTCCAGTCCAAATAGGGGTTTAGTCTGGTTTTGATGTCATATCACATAACTCTGACGCACCAGTCATTAGTGCCACGCCCCGCCCTGGAGTTAACCGCGAGAGGGAGCTCTCGCCCGCCTTTTGAGATTACTTCCGGGTTGCGCCCCGGGCATAAAAGCGGGGTGCACATTTTGCATGACGCGAAGTATCTTTATGGAAAGTACTGAGCGTTTTCTTGTTGGATTACCTTTTGTGTATGACCTGGACTGTTTACCGTTTACCATTTTGGATTATCTGTGTTGTTGCTATAATTGGATTACTGACCTCGGACTGTTTATGGACTTTCGTTTCTGCCTTTCGATTTTGGATTATACGCTTGGGATTATTGTTTTCACGTTGCCGAACTCTGTGCCTGTCCCCGACTCCGTCTCTGCTCGTCCCCTATCGCCAGCTTGGCGAATGGATCCGAACACTTCCGCCTCCGGCGGAGCTCTGTCACAGAATACTTTGCCTATCATGGATCCAGCGGAACTTCGCGATATCATCGTGCGGCAAGGAGCGATCATACGCTCCTATCAGGATCAGGTGGAAGCGCTGCAAAACCAGCTACGCGGCACGAGCACCGCTGCACCACGGGATCCGCCCACAGCTCGCGGTGAGTCTCCACGTTTAGCTTTGCCCGATAAATTTGATGGCTCTGCTGATCGCTGTCGGGGTTTTTTGCGGCAATGTGAAGTGTTTTTCGCTCATCAGCCAGGCATGTATAGTAATGAAGAAACGCAGTGCGCATTCGTTATGTCATTACTCACAAACCGGGCATTAGAATGGGCTTCTGCGGTTTGGGATGCCGATCCTCAGATCAGGTCATCATTTTCCCACTTCGCGGGCTTAATCCGGGAGGTGTTTGAATACCCTGCGGGAGGCAAAGACATCTCCGTTCAGCTCATGGAGCTGCGTCAGGGAACGGACACCGCCGCGGACTACGCCATCACGTTTTGCACATTGGCGGCCCAATCGGGGTGGAATGACGCTTCACTTTGGGCGGTGTTTCGTGCTGGGTTGAATCCAGAGCTCCAGACGGAGCTAGCGTGTCGCACTGAGGCTACCAGCTTATCTCAGTTCGTCGCCACAGCCATTCGTCTGGACGATCTCCGGCACCAACACCAAGCAGGGGCTTCGCGAGCCGGCCCTGTTCGCCATCGCAGCCAAACAGACTACCCTAGCTTCAGGGAGGAGACACCCGAACCCATGCAACTGGGGAGATCCAGACTGACGGGCTTCGCTCACTCACAGCAAGGTCGTATGAGGCTGTGTTACCACTGCGGGGCCTCAGGACATCAGAGCTCTCGCTGCCCAGAAAGAGAGGCACCGGCTAAGGTGGGTGGCGGTTCTCAGTTCTTCAGTCTGTTGGTGCCAGTGTCCTTGAGTGTTTCTGACCATTGTATCTCTGTCTCAGCCCTAAAGGCTGGCTTCTTCTTCGTGGGTAAGAAAGATGGACGCCATCACCGTTCTGTACCCCTATCCTCTGCCCTTGGTACCTGCAGCACTGGAACAGCTGAGGGGGGCGAGGATCTTCACCAAGCTTGACCTCAGGAGCGCCTACAACCTAGTCCGGATTCACGAGGGCGACGAATGGAAGACCGCGTTCCACACCACTCAAGGTCACTACGAGTACCGAGTTATGCCGTTCGGCCTTACCAATGCTCCCGCAGTCTTCCAGGCACTGATTAATGGAGTATTTCAAGACCTGCTGGGCAAAGGGGTCATCGCATACATCGATGACATTCTTGTCTACTCCAAGTCTCTGGAGGAACATGTGTTACACGTTCGGGAGGTTCTTTCCCACCTGCAGCATCATCACCTTTACGTGAAGCTGGAGAATGGTAACTTTCTTGGGCTACGTGATATCTCAATGGGGCGTAGAGATGGACATGGTCAAGGTTCGGGCAGTCACAGACTGGCCCGCTCCCACCACAGTGCGGGAGTTGCAGCGATTCTTGGGCTTCGCGAACTTCTATAGGAGATTCATAAGGAACTACAGCTCTGTGGCAGGTCCATTGACATCCCTACTACGAGGTAAGCCCAAGAGACTGGCTTGGACAGACCAGGCCCGTGCAGCCTTCCAGCAGTTAAAGGAGAGCTTCACGTCAGCCCCCATCCTACGACACCCGGATCCAGACTTACCTTTCGTGGAGGAGGTGGATGCCTCCAGTAAGGGCCTCGGGGCCGTACTCTCCCAACGTCATGGCGAACCTGGTAAGCTCCACCCATGTGCGTATTACTCACGGAGGCTGACGGCCGCGGAGTGCAACTATGACGTAGGCAATAGGGAGCTACTGGCTATTAAGGCAGCGCGGGAGGAGTGGCGCCACTGGCTGGAGGGAGCACGCCACCCATTTCAAGTACTCACTGATCACCGTAACCTGGAGTATCTCCGTGCAGCCAAACGTCTGAATCCGCGGCAGGCCAGATGGGCCTTGTTCTTCACACGTTTTCAATTCACGGTGACATACCATCCTGGGTCCAAGAACGGGAAGGCTGACGCTCTTTCCAGGGGATTCGAGACCACCAGTGAGCCGACCCGAATCGAGCCCATCTTACCGGTTACTGCTATTCTGGCCCCGGTCCAGTGGAACCTCGTGGAGGAGATTCAGTGCGCCCACACCAATGAACCCCCTCCTGCCAGTTGTCCGCCGAATCGGATCTTCGTGCCGCCACAGTTCCAGCTTCAGGTGATGCAGTGGGTACACGAGGCTCCTAGCTCAGGACATCCTGGGATTCAACGATCCACCCAGCTCGTCCGCCATTGATTCTGGTGGCCCTCCCTAACCTCTGATGTGGGGGAACACGTACGGGCCTGCTCTACCTGCCCTCAGACACGCACCAGCCGCCAACTACCAGAGGGGCTGCTGGAGCCCCTTCCGATTCCTCAACGCCCCTGGTCCCACCTGTCAGTGGATTTTCTGACGGACTTACCTGACTCGGGAGGTCACACCGCAGTTCTGGTGGTGGTGGATCGCTTCTCCAAGGGGTGTAAGTTGATTCCCCTAAAGGGGTTGCCCTCTGCCATGCAGACTGCGGAAGCCCTGTTCCTGCACGTGTTCCGGAACTTCGGCCTTCCCGAGGACATCGTGTCGGACCGGGGGTCGCAATTCACTTCCCGGGTGTGGGGGTCGCTATGTGCTCGATTGGGTATCGGAGTTAGCCTGAGTTCCGGTTACCACCCCCAGTCGAATGGTCAGGCGGAGCGCCTCAACCAAGAGATCGGCCTGTTCCTCAGGTCTTACTGCAGCAGGGAGCAGCAGCGGTGGAGTGAGTTTCTGCCCTGGGCCGAATACGCCCAGAACTCCCTCACCCACGCCTCTACGGGTATAACTCCGTTCCAATGCGTACTGGGGTACCAACCGCCTCTATTCCCCTGGGCGGGGGAACCTTCTGACGTCCCTGCTGTGGAGGACTGGTATCAGCGGAGTCAAGAGGTCTGGGAGAGGGCGCATGTACGCCTCCAACGAGCTGTGAGAAGACAGAGGATACAGGCCGACCGGCGTCGGCATCCGCACCCTTCTTACCGGGTGGGACAGATGGTGTGGCTGTCCACGCGGAACCTCCGCCTCAAGCTGCCATGCCGCAAACTTAGCCCCAGGTTCGTCGGGCCATTCGAGATAATACGCCAGGTGAATCCGGTGGCGTATCGGCTGCGACTCCCTGCGACATATCGCATCTGTCCTACGTTCCACGTGTCTCTGCTGAAACCAGCTCACCCTTCGACGGAGAGGGCGCCGGCTGGCGAGGAGCCACCACCACCGCTGGACGTCGAGGGGTCTCCAGCTTATCGGGTGCGGGCCCTCCTGGATTCCAGGCGGGTTCGATCTCGCATTCAGTACCTCGTGGACTGGGAGGGTTACAGCGCCGAGGAGCGGTCGTGGGTGGACGCTCTCGACATCCTAGACCCTTCGCTGTCGGAGGACTTCCATCGCGACCACCCGAGTAGACCGGCACCGCGCCCAAGGGGGCATCCACGGCGTAGAACCCCGGGAGGTGTTCCTAGAGGGGGGGGCTCTGTCACGCCCCGCCCTGGAGTTAACCGCGAGAGGGAGCTCTCGCCCGCCTTTTGAGATTACTTCCGGGTTGCGCCCCGGGCATAAAAGCGGGGTGCACATTTTGCATGATGCGAAGTATCTTTATGGAAAGTACCGAGCGTTTTCTTGTTGGATTACCTTTTGTGTATGACCTGGACTGTTTACCGTTTACCCTTTTGGATTATCTGTGTTGTTGCTATAATTGGATTACTGACCTCAGACTGTTTATGGACTTTCGTTTCTGCCTTTCGATTTTGGATTATACACTTGGGATTATTGTTTTCACGTTGCCGAACTCTATGCCTGTCCTCGACTCCGTCTCTGCTCGTCCCCTATCGCCAGCTCGGCGAATGGATCCGAACACTTCCGCCTCCGGCGGAGCTCCGTCACAATTAGCTAGTTGCTATAAGCCAGCCCACAAGATGTAATAAAAAAAAAAATTGTTTTTTTCTAATAAGGCTTTAAAAATGTTTATGTAGGTGTATCAGGACTTATATAAGATTTATGCAGCTGCATAAATACTGCCTTTAATTAAAGTGTTACCTATTTTCCTATGATTTGCCATGATGTTAAAGGAATATCCTTGATTGGAATGATGATTGAAATTAATCATACTTAGGCAACATCATAAAAATCTATTGCAATAAGGTGGGTGAGTCTTTTGAATCCTCCTTTACTGACTGCCTCCCCGTTAATAAAATGTTCATAGCTTTCATCACAGATTTCAGTAAATATAGGTGTGTCATTTATTTTTTATTTTTTTTATTTATTCATTTTATTTTCATTTGTTGTTGTTGTTGTTTTTGTTGAATAATGCACTAATACAGGTGCATCTCAATAAATTAGAATATCGTGGAAAAGTTCATTTATTTCAGTAATTCAACTCAAATTGTGAAACTCGTGTATTAAATGAATTCAATGCACACAGACTGAAGTAGTTTAAGTCTTTGGTTCTTTTAATTGTGATGATTTTGGCTCACATTTAACAAAAACCCACCAATTCACTATCTCAACAAATTAGAATACTTCATAAGACCAATAAAAAAAACATTTTTAGTGAATTGTTGGCCTTCTGGAAAGTATGTTCATTTACTGTACATGTACTCAATACTTGGTAGGGGCTCCTTTTGCTTTAATTACTGCCTCAATTTGGCGTGGCATGGAGGTGATCAGTTTGTGGCACTGCTGAGGTGGTATGGAATCCCAGGTTTCTTTGACAGTGGCCTTCAGCTCATTTGCATTTTTTGGTCTCTTGTTTCTCATTTTCCTCTTGACAATACCCCATAGAGTTCAGGTCTGGTGAGTTTGCTGGCCAGTCAAGCACACCAACACCATGGTCATTTAACCAATTTTTGGTGCTTTTGGCAGTGTGGGCAGTGCCAAATCCTGCTGGAAAAAGAAATCAGCATCTTCAAAAAGCTGGTCAGCAGAAGGAAGCATGAAGTGCTCCAAAATTTCTTGGTAAATGGGTGCAGTGACTTTGGTTTTCAAAAAACACAACACCAACACCAGCAGATGACATTGCACCCCAAATCATCACAGACTGTGGAAACTTAACACTGGATTTCAAGCAACTTGGGCTATGAGCTTCTCCACCCTACCTCCAGACTCTAGGACCTTGGTTTCCAAATGAAATACAAAACTTGCTCTCATCTGAAAAGAGGACTTTGGACCACTGGGCAACAGTCCAGGTCTTCTTCTCCTTAGCCCAGGTAAGACGCCTCTGACATTGTCTGTGGTTCAGGAGTGGCTTAACAAGAGGAATATGACAACTGTAGCCAAATTTGACACGTCTGTGTGTGGTGGCTCTTGATGCCTTGACTCCAGCCTCAGTCCATTCCTTGTGAAGTTCACTCAAACTCTTGAATGGATTTTGCTTGACAATCCTCATAAGGCTGCGGTTCTCTCGGTTGGTTGTGCATCTTTTTCTTCCACACTTTTTCCTTCCACTCAACTTTCTGTTAACATGCTTGGATACAGCACTCTGTGAACAGCCAGCTTCTTTGGCAATGAATGTTTGTGGCTTACCCTCCTTGTGAAGGGTGTCAATGATTGCCTTCTGGACAACTGTCAGATCAGCAGTCTTCCCCATGATTGTGTAGCCTAGTGAACCAAACCGAGAAACCATTTTGAAGGCTCAGGAAACCTTTGCAGGGGTTTTGAGTTGATTAGCTGATTGGCATGTCACCATATTCTAATTTGTTGAGATAGTGAATTGGTGGGTTTTTGTTAAATGTGAGCCAAAATCATCACAATTAAAAGAACCAAAGACTTAAACTACTTCAGTCTGTGTGCACTGAATTTATTTAATACACGAGTTTCACAATTTGAGTTGAATTACTGAAATAAATGAACTTTTCTGTATGGAAATATCTTGTAAACTAGTCTCAAGAAAGAAATCAGGAATCTCAGATCCTGTACTACTAACAGTAGCATGAAAATGCTGTGCAGTTGGTTTTCTGGCTAAGCAAAGCTTGCCATTTTTTTTATTTTTTTTTCTACAGCACTTCTCTGGGTGTACTTGGTTATCTGTAAATAATTTCACAAAGGTGAGACAACAGGGTTCATTTGCTGACTGCCTCTATTAATTCATCATACCCTGACACATTTGCTGACACTTTGAGTGCGGACAACAGAACAGTCCTTGCAGGAAGAATACTTCAGATGATCAGATCATTAATTATCATCAGTAATCAACTATAGCTTAGACAGCTAACACAGAACATGATGACCTTGTTAGCCATGTAGAGATAAGCATGGACATGGGGGGAGGGTTGAGGGTGATTACAGACACTTTTGCCAAGAGTTGTTTCAATGCTACAGGAGGTCAAACGTGTTAGGACTTTTTGTAAAGGTCAAACCCTCCAGAAGACTTAAAGTAAAATTCCATTCAACATTGATGGAGGCTAAGCTTTTAAAATTTTGTTTAAATGCAAAACATGTTTTAGACTTTTGTTTCTAAAGAATAATTGCACAGAAAACTAATAATCTTTCTGACTCAAAAAACTACCTATAATAAGCGAGTGAAATACACATGCATGAACTTTCTTCTAATATTAATTAATTTAGGCCATTCAACCAGGCTGTGAATATTAGATGCTCTCTGTAAGGGCTTAATTTGTCATTTGTGAGGCCCTGGAAAACCAAAGGTGTAGCGATCCAGCAAGATGACAGGAAAGGAAACTGGACAACCTGGAGCTGCGAGGCAGCAACACTACAATCTCAGTAAAATTCTAACTAAATTATATCGTTCCTTGTCAATGGATTGGTACCTTTAGGGATTCATCTTTGGTACCTTTAGTGTACATATTAAATGATTATGTAAATGTAGATTACAATTTAAAATGATTGAAGAGCCATAATTGGACCATAAGGACCACTCTTATACATTTAATTAGCTTTTAGGGTGATATTTTTTAAAGATGCAAAAGATACCCTTGAAAATACCACCCTAGTGACAAAGTTCAGTGCCCTTTTTTTGAGAGTGTTCCAAGCTATAACTATCCACACTCCAAACAATATTATAACTGCAAAACAACACAAAAAAACATTTCAGAGGAGAGCAAATACCAACTGACTTTGTCTCATTATCCAGAATATTCCAGTTCATTTTAGCCTGCTTCTCTAAGAAATAGCATATGCCATCTATAAAATGACAAAAGCCATCTTTTATTATTATTTTTTGATATTACATTTTTGAATTGTGATGCCAAGGTAGGCGTCCATGAAAAATTGCCAAAACATAATTCATCTAAATTAATTTATTTATAAATATTCAGTAACAGATAAGGGTCATGGTGGATCTGGAGCCTATCCTGGAAACACTGGGCACAAAGCAGAAATGTTGGATGGGATGCAACCCATTGCAGGGTATTATGCACACACATATTCATATAAAGAGCATATGCAATCTTAAAAACTGCATGTTTTTAAGAGGTGGGAAGAAAATTGTGAATGCAAAGAAAATCAGCATGGACATAGAGAGAACATACAAAACTCCACATAGACAGTAACCTAAACTCTGAACCAGGAATCCTGGCACTTGCACTAGCAACACTATGAGCTATACCACTAAGGGCTCTAATTCTGGATTTACAGAAAATATTACTCTTTTTTTTGTTTTTGTAATTACTGGATAAAGATGGATTACCCACATGTCAAATGGACAGCATTGGTAGTGTGTGCAGCTGGGTGTGAACTGTTGGCATGTCTTACACTTCTTATAAAAAGACCTGTGGGTTTAAAGACGACCTATCAGTTGCCTAACAAAGACAGCAGAGGTAAATTGGATCTGTCGTCCTCGGTTTCTTACCTCCCATAGCGGTGATAAAATGGAACAAATGCAAAGGATATTACACCCATTCAAGAGCAGAGAGGCTGATGAGTGCTGACAGAGCCATGTTTAAAAGCATTTATGTCACTTGTGGTTAAAAAAGTTTTATATATGCACTTAACACTTGGAAAAGGCTTGCATTTAGAATTTACCACTGAAATGCAGCTTGTATGAAAATATGAATATTTTTCATGTTGAATACTAATTTGATCAAACTAATAAATAAATATATTTATATTGAATTTAGGAAAATACTTCCTTTAATAACATGTCAAACATAGCTGCAGCGTATCATTACTGTTTGAGGTAACAGGAAGTCGGTTGTTATTTGTCTGTGCATGGAATCGGTGATGTAAAATCATTATCATAATCTGTTTCAGATAAACATAACTGCACATTCATTTAAACCAGCAGCTGCTACCTTCTCTGTGTATTTTTGTATTGTGTGTTTGTGTGTGTGTGTGTGTGTGTGTGTGTGTGTGTGTGTGTGTGTGTGTGTGTGTGTGTGTGTTTCAGCTCATGGTCCAATTCACCTTTTTTCCATCTCCCTATTTCATTTGTCCCCTTCGGTAATGTGAGAAAAAACGACAGCTTGAGGGTCTGATCAAATTGACCTTGATGTTAATGAGCTTCTCTCAGATGGAGTATGTTCTCTTTCTCTCTCCCTTTCCTTCTGTCTCTCTCTGTCTCTCTCACACACACACACATACACACACACACACACACACACACACAATTTACCCACTGTAATTGACACTGCTGCCCTGTTAATGCAGTGTCACTTACCTCTCTGTCAATCTTGAGCAGACTTTTCAGCTGGCACTTGTCATAGCCATTTGACCAGTCTGGTGTACCTGCAGCCCTGGTTGTTTCTCTGAGCCCTTCTTTCATATTCTACCCATTTAGGTTGTCATACAGGTGACCAAATACAATTCAGGATGCATTACTTTTTTATAATAAGATATCTAGCAGGTTTTTTTTCTTCGTACATTGCAAAATATCATGCCTTTATATCAGAGCCTTTATGCTTTTAGACCACTTGTTTCCTAATTTGTTTTAATAAAAGGATTCAAAATGCACACGTGTGCTATTAAACAGCATTATTTTGACTGTTGATGTACATGTTGTTGATGTACATGACATTAGTGCTGTTACAGGGTTGTTAGATCTACATGACAAAAGCAGCCTAATTGCAAAGCAGTATTAAAATATTTCTTCCACTGAATAATTCTTTTAGCCTGGTTGTAAAATGGTCTTGCATCTTTACACATTTTTATTTATTCATAAATAAAATATCTATGATACTGAAGGAAAACAATGTACAGTACAGTAGCATTTTAAGAGTGGCCCAATTTTGAGGTCAAAATTTGAGGGCACACAACTGCCAGTTGCACTTTAAACAACTGAACAAATGCATTGCACTCATTTTCAGCAGATTTTTTTAAGCAGTGAACAAAATCATGCACTGCACCAAACTTGTTACTGCTAATTGCCCAGAATTATGTACTGAATATGAACTCAGCCTCACATACCAATTGCAATGCACTTATTTTAAACTGACATCCCATTTTTTATAGTAACCTTTTTTTACCTCAGTGGCCTAAATATGTCAGAAAATTCATACAAACAGCTTAGTAAATGTGGCCCTGAATGCTTCACATTAAAGTCTAATCAGATGAACTAAAACAATAAGTTTTACTGCTTACTGCTAAATACTTTTCTATCTTCTCGCTTGTGCTTGATATGATATAAACAGGTTATGAGTGTATTTGCTGTTAATGACCTACCAAAGCATGTATATTTTCATTACATAGTTTTTTATTAATTGTACATCTTGGTGCTTACACAATTGTGTCTAACAGGTAACACATTTACAAATATGTTCTTTACTGAAAAAATCTTTTTTTCTTACAGTGTACAAACCTGTTATCCAACTTATAGATTGAATGTAAGTATGCAAAAAAAAAATATGGCATTTTAAGTAAAACAATAGAGTGTGCTTAATGTCTGAATACCAATGTCTGCATAGCATGGATGCTAGTTAACCACATTTTTGTGTATTTGAAAATTCTATATGAACATTCAACCCTGTTACTCTCAATCGTGTAACTCGTTTAAGAGCACGATTCTCCTATTGTCAGCGACAGCAAAAAAAATTTTTTTTGATTGGTTAACAAATTTCATTTGTTCAGCTTTAAACAATGACACAAAAAAATAAAAGTTTCATTAGAGTTACAAGGGCTAATTAGGTTGCCCCAAATCATGGAATGTTTGGAAAACATGGAAACAGCAGCAGATTAAACAGTCAAATGAGTCTCATTGGAGCCTTGTACCCTCAGCTGAAAAAACGAGGTTGCTGTAGTATGATTTATGGGAGAGATGAAAGTTTTAGGGGGTCGGTGCTGGACACTAAAAAGATGAGAATCGCTGGAGTAAGGGATTTTGATCATGGAAAAAGAGTTAGAAGGTAATAGATCGTAATAAATGGTATTTCATGGGGAAAAAACAACAGTGAGGTAATAGTCTGATAACACACCATGACCCCATTTTATAAAATTCATAGCACATCCCTACCAGACAATCATAGCATTTTCATTGGCATAAAGTTAGGCACTAGAGAATGAGAGTACAAACAGGACAACAAAGTGTCCCAGCAACTATAACTTACACTTCATGGACAGAAGTAGTCAAGTGTGTAAAGTTCAGCAGAAACATCAGAAAAAATGAAGTGAATCCATGACATTCCAGTCTGAATGGTTCTCCCTGATGTAAAAATAGTGCTGTTGTTGACAGAGGCGTGTAATTGATTTTTCAGTCTTACACTACATACCCAAACCGCTCATTGTTCCAGAGAAGATAGATGAACATATGTTTGTACAAAGGAAGGTCAAAGAAAAGCATGTGTGGTAAAAGTCACACAGGGAAATGTCACTAGTGAGGGAGGCCTACTATATGATGTATTTAGCGTGCCCTTTCAGTATTGTAAATATGATTAGTTATTCTATATATGGACATGGTTGTAGCTCAGAAATAGTGTATACACTGATCAGAGATAACATTAAAACCACAACATATGACACTTTGAATATGAAGAGTTAAAGGTGTTGACTCCATATTCCCCAGATCTCAATCCGATCAAGCATCTGTGGGAAGTGCTGGACAAACAAGTCTGATCCCTAGAGGGGACCTCACTACTTGCAAGATTTAAAGGATCTGCTGCTAAATTTGTGGTGCCAAATAGTGCAATAAACCTTCAGAGGTCTTGGGGAGTCCATGCATTGACGGGTCAGAGCTTTTTTGGCAGCACAAGAGAGACCTACACAATATTAGGCAGGTGGATTTAATGTTATGGCTGATCGGTGTGTGGGGATGTATGGGGATGTGTGTGTGTGTGTGTGTGTGTGTGTATATACAGTATACATCCTATTTATAAACTACAACCATGTCCATGTTCTCAGGTTTTGTAATCCTCCCTCCCTCCTTCCTCCATCTCTCTCATCTGCCGTTCTCTGTTTCATGTGGACAGTCTGAGCAGATGACTCTGTAGACGTCAGGCAACTTGCCCACTTCTTGGCCCATGCTTTGAACATCAATCACTGGTTCTCAAAGGGGTTGCATGCCTGCACTTTCCATCATTCCTCTATCTCCCTAATGCCCATCCTGCTCAGTAGCAGGACATTTTAATGCACTCTCAATGTCAGACATTTCAAAACTGCAGAAAGTGAGCACAAGAGAGGGAAGGCAAGGTGGAGAGGGGAAAGGGACAGAGGAGAGATTATATATTAAAAATGTCATTTTCCAAGCTACACTGACAACACATTTTATAAAAGCATATGCTTTAAATAAAATTATCATTTTATTTGAATTTATACAACATGGATGTCCATAACTGAAATACAGAAGAAGGGAATTGCCTTGATACCAGGCTGATCCCCAACATTTAACACTAGATATGCTGAGAGAAAATGCTTGCCTTAATCCTGTGACTGTGACATGAGGAGATTCGGAGATAGGATTTTAAAGAACCAGTGTGCTTTTTAAAATGTTGCAGATGAATTTACCCAGAGTTAAAGTGATGTAAAATAAAAAGGTAATATTCAGTGATGGCTCCTTAAACTATGTAAATAGTCTTGGGAAAATGTATTTTTTTAAAAAGTATTATTAAAAGTTTATTAATAGAATGGCAAAATAGACCACACGTAGTCCCTTTCATTACAGTGAAAAATTATTCTGAAATCTACAAATAATCAATGCATGAGTACAATCAACAAATACACAACTGCATTCTATGAACACACATCAGAAAAGTCTAGTTATGTGTTCAAATGGTGATGCCCAGTTGATGTAATACAACAGCAATTCTGTTTCACACTTCTTTGACCATCCTGAAGATGGTGGTAACACATGAAAATTATTTTAAAATGAATTATACAGAAAGTGCTCTACTAATTTCTTAAATAAATGTAATAATTAATAACTAATTTTTAATGTAATAATTGGGTTTAATTTAATAATTAATAACTAATTTTTAAAAAAAGAAATATTCTGCTAATTCTTTCAAATATAGAAGGTACACGATTAGAATATACTACTACACTTATTTAACCTCTGAAAAGAATCAAATGGATGCTACAAATGGAGCAACAAATATCATTCCATGCACTTTTTCCAGCTGATGGAAAAACACTTCTTTTGTTCAGTCACAGCAAATTACTTTAGTTGGTCAATATTAATATGTCTTTTTGAGTGTTTGCTTCATAGGCTTACAATGTCCCCTTTTAAAGCCCTCTGAAATGATAGTTGTTGTTTGATGAAAACTGTTCACATTGTCAGACGTTGACAACATGTACTGTACGTAGTTCTCAGAACTGGCTTTTCTGAACAGAAATATGTTTCTTTTTGACAAATGTTTCATTCACAAATAATGGTATAACATGCTCAATTCTGGTTACCTCCAAAAATGAAAAAGGAGAAACCTGCATTTAAAGATTTCATTCCAGTTTGGCAAAAAGACTACATTATAAATAGTAAATATAAAGAATTACTGATTTTGAATTTGTTTATCAGCAACATTAGCCTCTGTCATGTTGAGATAAATATAACTCAAAAAAAGAAACTTCAAATTTGGATACTGGGTCTGGATTTTCCTCCAAAACACCAATCTGGATTAAGTATTAAAGCTGGGAAACATATCACATTTTGAGAATTGTTCAAGTCAAGTCATGATGCTTTTATTGTCACTTGCACTGTATATAGCTGATGCAGTACATAAAATGAAACCATTTTCCTCCAGCACCCTAGTGCTACATAAAAACACAGAGCTGCATAAAACAACACAAAACTATGGGCTAAAAAGTAAAAAATAAGCTATATACAGAAAGTAAATAGAAGAAACCCTGTGGAAATATTGCAAGACAATTAAAAATGTGTATCATATGTATCATCTATATTTCTCTAATTCTCTCTGTTATAAATTACTTTTCTCATAAACCTGAAACAATAAAAGTTTCTTATTTGAATTCCGTATTTCTTCTAATTTGGCAAAGCTTGATTAAGAATCAATGGGTGAAAAATGTATGAATTCTGTCCAGTGTCACAACACACACACACACACAGAGGGATGACTTACATTCTGAGTGATGGGACAGGTTGCGTGTGTGTGTGTGTGTGTGTGTGTGTGTGTGTGTGTGTGTGTGTGTGTGTCAGGAAATGGCAATTCCTGCAGTCTCACACCACTTTTGGCCCTGATTAGCTCAGGTAATGAATCTGTGCCATTATGGTGCTAATAAAAAGGAGGAGGGTGGCAAAGGTAACAGGGGTAATGGGGTCCCGACTCACTGTCTAAATAAACTCCACACTGACATGCTCTTGAGAGGAGCAGCATCAGTGAAAGCACCGCCTTGGGAACCTTTCTTCAATCTAGCTAAATGCAATAGTCTTTCAGGGTTATTTTATTGAGCTGGAGAGCCCATGGCAGGTTTAACTGTTTCACTACAGTGTAGAGGGATGCACAAAGCTTCCTTTAAACATTTATACATCAGAGTTCACGGTGCAGAATTAGAATTAGAAAAATCTTAGAAAAGCCCTTTACTTACATGATCTTCGGTGAGATCACGGATGGACTATATAGCCAAAATATCATTTTTGTTCTATTTCTTCTCCTCATCACAAATAAAAATAAAAGCAATGCTTTATTAGAAAAATAAATACATGCATAACCTTTTGATATTTTATAATGGAATTTTGGTTGGTAAATCCCATGAGGTAACATTAATGTTGCATGCTGTATTTGGTGCAGAAGAAAGAAGACCTAAATGATCATTATGGGTGTTCTGTGTACTGTGAAAGACATTTTAATCTGTATTTACACTCATGTCTACTCTGATAGGGACATGTGTAGCCCTGTTCAGTGATGCAATTGTCTAATCATTTGATTTCGTAAAAGAAACACAATAGATAAAGAGTTTCAGTTAATGTTTACAGCAGGCATCAGAATCAGGGAAATGGGATCTCAGTGTCTTTGATGGTGGCCTTATTGTGGGTGCCAGACAGGGTGGTATGGGTATTTCAGGAACTGCAGATTTCATTGGATTTTCCCACACACAAGAGTCTCTAGTGTTTACACAGATGTGTGTGAAAAAAACTAAAACATCCATTGATCTGTGGCTCTGTTGGTAGGTACCAATACTAGGAATGGCCTTTTTCCAATCTTTAGAAGTCCAGTGTCACACCTAAGTATTTCAGATTTTCAGAGAAATTATAATGTAAGTTTAAAACAAATTGATAATTTATTGAAGTTGTCCAACATCATTTGGCACTGTCTGAAAAAAAACCCTAATTGCCCATATAGTTGCATAATCAAATTAGTTAAACAAATTTAATTGATATTTGGGTTCAGTTATTATTCTGCTGTCCATTTGACATGTTGAATCAAAACATCACCTAAATAGAACAATTCCATTAATGTAAAATAGGCTTGCAAGGTCTCAGCACACACAACAGCACAATACACCATGATCAAAAGAAATTCTATAAGAGATAGGAAAGAAAATTGTGAAAATTATGTCAGTCTGGAAAGTGTTACAAATCCATTTCTAATGCTCGGATACTCCAAGGAACCAGAATGGGAGTCATTATCTCCAAATGAAGAAAGCTTTCAACAGTGGTGAATCTTCCCAGTAATGGCCTATCAAAATTTCTCCAAGAGTGCACAGATAACTCATCCATAAAGCTATTGAAGAACCCAGGCAAACCTCTAAGAAACTGCAGTCCTCATTCACCTGAGATCAGGTCAGTGTTCATGATTCCACTAGTAAAAAGAGTCTTCATGACCCCTTGATGACCCTCTAGCTCTTTGTGATTATTTTCTCTAGATGGATGAGTCAAAATGTAATCTAGCCATGGGGGTCACAGTCCAGTGACTTCTGTGCCGGTCCCAAGCCCGGATAAATAGAGAGGGTTGCATCAGGAAGGGCATCCGGCATAAAACATTGCCAAATTTAACCATGCGAATCGTCAGTACGAATTTCATACCAGATCGGTCGAGGCCCGGGTTAACAACGACCGCCATCGGCGCCGTTGACCTACAGGGCGCCGGTGGAAATTGGGCTACTGTTGGTCGAAGAAGTAGAGGAGGGAGGAGAGTGCACAGACAGAGAGAGAAGAGGAAAGGTAAGAGTGTAGGACTGAGAATAGGAACTCTGAATGTTGGTACTATGACAGGGAAAGGTAGAGAGCTGGCTGATATGATGGAGAGAAGGAAGGTGGATATACTGTGTGTACAGGAGACCAGGTGGAAGGGTAGCAAAGCTCGTAGTATAGGAGCAGGATTCAAGCTGTTTTATTATGGTGTGGATAGTAAGAGAAATGGGGTAGGTGTGGTCCTGAAGGAGGAGTTTGTGAGGAATGTTCTGGAGGTGAAGAGAGTGTCAGACAGGGTGATGAGTCTGAAGTTCAAGATTGAAGGGGTGATGTTGAATGTTGTTAGTGGTTATGCCCCACAGGTAGGTTGTGAGTTAGAGGAGAAAGAGAGATTCTGGAGTGAATTAGATGAGGTGATGGAGAGTATTTCCATGGGTGAGAGAGTGGTGATAGGAGCGGATTTTAATGGACATGTTGGTGAGGGGAACACAGGTGATGAGGAGGTGATGGGCAAGTTTGGAGTTAAGGAAAGGAACCTAGAAGGACAGATGGTAGTGAAATTTGCTAAGAGGATGGACATGGCTGTGGTTAACACTTATTTTCAGAAGAGGGAGGAGCATAGAGTGACTTACAAGAGTGGAGGTAGGAGAACACAGGTAGACTACATCCTATGTAGAAGAGGCAATCTGAAAGAGATTAGTGACTGTAAAGTGGTAGTGGGAGAGAGTGTCGCCAGACAGCATAGGATGATGGTGTGTAGGATGACTTTGATGGTCTGTAAGAAGAAGAGGTCAGAGATAGAGAAGAAAACCAAGTGGTGGAAGCTGAAAAAGGAAGAAGGTTGTGAGGAATTTAGACAGAAGTTGAGGCAGGCTCTGGGTGGTCAGGTAGTGCTGCCAGATGACTGGGAAACTACAGCAGAAGTGATCAGGGAGACAGGGAGAAAGGTGCTGGGTGTGTCATCTGGAAGGAGGAAAGAAGATAAGGAGACTTGGTGGTGGAATGAGGAAGTTCAGGATAGTGTCCAGAGGAAGAGGTTAGCCAAGAGGAAGTGGGACATGGACAGGACTGAAGAGAATAAACAGGAATACAAGGAGTTACAGCATAGAGTGAAGAGGGAGGTGTCTAAAGCCAAGCAGAAGGCATATGATGAGTTGTACACTAGGTTAGACACTAGAGAAGGAGAAAAGGACTTGTACAGGTTAGCTAGGCAGAGGGATCGAGATGGGAAGGATGTGCAGCAAGTTAGAGTTATTAAGGATAGAGATAGAAGGGTTCTCACAAGTGAGGAGAGTGCTCACTTGAGATGGAAGGAGTACTTTGAGGAGCTGATGAATGAGGAAAATGAGAGGGAAAAAAGAGTAGAAGGGGTGAACTCTGTGGAACAGAAAGTAGATAAGATTAGAAAGGATGAAGTCAGGAAGGCTTTGAAGAGGATGAAAAGTGGAAAGGCAGTTGGTCCTGACGATATCCTGGTGGAGGTCTGGAAGTGTCTAGGAGAGGCAGCAGTGGAATTTTTAACTAGTTTGTTCAACAGGGTTTTAGAGAGTGAGAAGATGCCTGAGGAATGGAGAAGAAGTGTGTTAGTGCCGATCTTTAAGAATAAGGGTGACGTGCAGAGTTGCAGCAACTATAGGGGATAAAGTTGATGAGCCATACAATGAAGCTATGGGAAAGAGTAGTGGAAGCTAGGTTAAGGAAGGTAGAGAAAGCGTATGACAGGGTGCCAAGAGAAGAGCTGTGGTACTGTATGAGGAAGTCAGGAGTAGCAGAGAAGTATGTCAGAGTGGTGCAGGACATGTATGAGAGGAGCAGGACAGTGGTGAGGTGTGCTGTAGGTCAGACAGAGGAGTTCAAAGTGGAGGTGGGACTGCATCAGGGATCGGCTCTGAGCCCCTTCCTGTTTGCTATAGTGATGGACCAGTTGTCAGAGGAGGTCAGACAGGAGTCTCCTTGGACAATGATGTTTGCAGATGACATTGTGATCTGTAGTGAGAGCAGGGAGCAGGTGGAGGAAAACCTGGAGAGGTGGAGGTTTGCGCTGGAGAGAAGAGGCATGAAAGTCAGTCGTAGTAAGACTGAGTACATGTGTGTGAATGAAAGGGAGGGAAGTGGAACAGTAAGGTTACAGGGTGAAGAGGTGAAGAAGGTACAGGAGTGTAAGTACTTGGGGTCAACAGTCCAGAGTAATGGAGAGTGTAGGAAAGAGGTGAAGAAGCGAGTGCAGGCAGGTTGGAATGGGTGGAGAAAGGTGTCGGGAGTTCTGTGTGATAGGAAAATATCAGCGAGACTCAAGGGGAAGGTGTACAGGACAGTGGTGAGACCAGCCATGCTGTATGGTTTAGAGACAGTGTCACTGAGGAAGAGACAGGAGTCAGAGCTAGAGGTAGCAGAGCTGAAGATGTTGAGGTTCTCTTTGGGAGTGACAAGATTGGATAGGATTAGGAACGAGTACATCAGAGGGACAGCTCATGTTGGACGTTTGGGGGACAAAGTTAGGGAGGCCAGATTAAGATGGTTTGGACATGTTCAGAGGAGGAAGAGTGAGTATATTGGTAGGAGAATGTTAGACATGGAGCTGCCAGGCAGGAGGCAAAGAGGAAGGCCAAAGAGGAGGTATATGGATGGAATTAATGAGGATATGAAGCTAGTGGGTGCAAGTGTTGAGGATGCAGAAGATAGGGATAGGTGGAGAGAGATGATTCGCTGTGGCAACCCCTGAAGGGAAAAGCCGAAAGAAGAAGAAGAAGAAGAGGATGAGTCAAAATGTGTGACATTTTGGAAGACATGGTAATGTTATATATTGGCATAAAGCTAAAAAAATATTTCATAAGAAAAATATGTATACTAACAGGCAATCATGGTGGCATGATGGTGTGCAGATGCTTTGCTGCTCGAGGGCTTTCTTGACTTGCCATAATTGATGGAACTGTGAATTCTGCTCTCTAGCAGAAAATCCATCAATCATTTAATGACCTGAACATTAAGCAAAACTGGGTTATGCAGTGAGACAGTATTCCAAATCACAAGAATAAGTCCACCTCTGAGTGGTTTGATAAAAAAAAATTTTGAAGTTTGGATTTGGCTTAAAATCTTTTGAGATGCTTTGCTGGTTTAGGGAATTCATATTTGAATGCCTTCAAATGCGGCTGAATCGAAGTAATTTTGTAAATATGAGTGACCCGAAATTCATCCACAGTGATGGGAAAAACTCTTCTCCAGCTATTGGAAGCACATAGTTTCAGCTGTTGCTGCTAAAGTGTAGCAAAATCCAGTTATTGTCTTATAAGACAAATACCTATTCAGGACAAGGTTCCATTTAACAAAATATATATACAGTAATACAGTGCCCATTTTAACACTATGCTTTTTGTTAAACTTTTAAAGCACAGAATTAAAGGTCTGAGTTCCTGAGGGTCTGAGTGAGGTTAAAGTTGCGGTGATAGGTTTATGACTCTACTATGCCTGGGCCAGTTGTATTTAGGTATCATTCTCCAATATTTTTTGTTGGTGTTATATGACTTTTATATGGCTTTACATTAATGGCCCTGGGCTTAGGTATTGTTACAGGCGCTTGAAACATCAATATCAGAGCATTTACAGCTGTATTTTAGGCCATTCCCATATAGTCTAATGTAGCATGAAATGTTACAGAATGTCACCACACAGCATAAGGTGAAAAATGAGCATTTGATCAAGAGGTCATTGTTTCCATCTAACTGAACAGTGAAGCTGTAAAGAGAGAGTGTTTTTGTAGACTGGCAAATTCCTGGCTTTAATTAAAGCAGGCAAAGGCAAGGGCTCTTGATGCCGCTTGAACTCTGAAGTGTTTTGATGACAACACCAATTACACCACCCTTCCCAGCACTGCACGAATGTCATTTTGATTGGAGAGCAAAACCTCTGAAGTAGTGACAACATTACATTTCTGAGATGCCTGCCATTTTCTTAAACATCAGGCTTTTTTCCCTTTATTCAAATAATAGTGAAAAGAGAGGTGTGTGTCAGGGTGAAACTAACAAAAGAGACAGTCAGATGGTTATGTCCAACCCCTTTTATGCCTGTCCTTCATTTTGTTTATGTATCACACCTAATTTTAATCTCAGAGAGCCATAACAAAGGAAAGAGTAATTTTTCTCTGCTCTAACACACCTATTTGTATATCAGTGTCATACCAACTCTGCAATCAATGTCCAACTACACTATCCAGAGTACAGTGTAGCCTACAAACATGACCTTGTCAGACTACAAAACCCGGCACAAACAGAGACTGTCATGTTCAAGTACACCATCATACTAATCATACACAGCTGTCCACAATCACAGCACACAGTATATAAGCACTCTCAACACACACTAACCTTGTGAAGTATGTGCTCTGTGATTCTCTCCACTTTTTTTGAAGCTTTTTGTTATAGAATCCTTGTTATAGACTTCCCCATATTTTGTTTAGTGTTTCACATTTTGCCTTAATTTTCACTAGTTTACACTGTTTGCTCATCTTTGCCTAGTTAGATATTATGCTCCTGCCTTTTGGTATTTGGTATTTGTTTTGGTCTTGTCTGCCTGTGTCAATAAAGCTGCAGTTTACAGGAACTTTCATCCTCATCTGCCTTTGTCTAAATCATTTAATGTATCGACATTCAAATTGAATTTTAACAAATATAGAAACAAAATGTAACTACATGCAAGTTTTTCTGTATTAAATTTTACATTAATAACTTTGTTTCTTTTCTCTTGGGTGAAAACATGTATTTAAGCAGTATGTCATGTAATATACATGTATACATGCATACGTTTATTCATATTCAGCCATAAATAATTCAGCACAGATTGCTTTATGACAAAATCAAAAGGTTGTAACTGATAA
Source organism: Hemibagrus guttatus (assembly GCA_033459395.1). Taxonomy (NCBI): domain Eukaryota; kingdom Metazoa; phylum Chordata; class Actinopteri; order Siluriformes; family Bagridae; genus Hemibagrus; species Hemibagrus guttatus. The sequence goes on along the minus strand of JAUCMX010000013.1, from coordinate 11,948,364 downwards.
ACATGGGTCTGTTTATTTATTTATTGTTACTTATTGTACTTCTGACATGAAAATCATACAATTTAAAAATCTTTAAATTGTCTGTAGTGTGTGTGATTGCAGGAGTGAATGAGTGTGTGTACCCTGCGATGGGTTGGCACTCCATCCAGGGTGTATCCTGCCTTGATGCCCAATGATGCCCGAGATCCCCGTGACCCGAGAATAGATCGGATAAGCGGTACAGACAATGGTAAAAAAAAAAAAATATATATATATATATATATATATATATATATATATATATATATATCACACATAAACATTTGCTTATGATGAAGGGATGCAGCTATGGATGTCTTTGACAAGATACAATTTAAAGTGAGTCTCCACATGACATAATTTCTAAATTATTAAGCATGATGTATAACATGATCAACATCACAGGCTTTTAAAGGTTGATGCAGCTGCTTTTCCTTGTGCCTAAAATGGTAGGTTTTTGTGATTGAAAAAAAATGAAAGCAATATAAATCATATCAGAACTTTTTCCACCATCAATGTGAAATTACAATGTATAAAAATTAAGGTTTTTTGTAAGAGAAAAAATAAAATAATATTGTAGTTGCAAAAGTGTACACACTCTTAAACTAATAGATTGCTAAAGCCCTTTTGATTTAATTACACTCATAATTACAGACTCAACTCTGTCTGTTTAGGTAGAGTCTATCACATTTTGGCACATTTTGTTTTGGCAATATTTCTCCACTCTTTCTTGCAAAAACATTTTACATCCATCAAATTATATTAATTATAGGGCATCGTGCACAGGAGATGGTCACCCTACAAATTTCTAGCTGGATTCAGGTCTGGGCTTTGGCTAGGTCATTTAGAAATGAAAAGTTTTGAACTAAAGTCCTAGTTTTGGCTGAAGAATGTAGCTCTAAACATGCTGCACAGTGGGTATTGTGTTATTTTGTGGATGTGCCTCTTGTGCACCAAGCATACCTTTAGGAAATATGCAATTATTATACCCTTTGGAATTGGTCTCTTTGAGCATAACACATCTTGCCACATGTTTTGGGGTAAACTTAGTTGAGCTTGGATGTTTTTTGTGAGAAAGTTTCAGTCTAGCTCTTGGCGATCTGTTCTTGATGATGTCATGGTGGTACTCCATTTTTGTGGAGTGTTTGCTGTCATCTGTTTGCTGATAATGGCCCTCACAGTGTTCCGTGGTACATCTCATGTCTGGGAAATTCTTTTGAACTCCTCTGCTGATCGATACCTTTCAACAATAAGACACCATACATGCTTTTTAAGCTGTTTATGGACCATTTCTTCAGAAAGAAGTACAGAAGAAAATTGTTGTCACATCACCTCCAAGATCTGGACAGGAGGGAGTCCTCACCCAAGTTTTGGACCGCTTCCTGTTTCCGCACGGACATAAAAGTGGAACGCACACCTAGTACTATGCAAAGTATCGTCACCTGTGGAATAAGCGTTGCCTCATGCTACCTGGATTACTTATTGTAGACTTACCTCAGATTGCTTTCTCGTTTATGCCTGTTTGCCTCACCTGTGATATTCCTGTTTTTGTGCTCTGATCTCGGACTGTTTGTCTTTGCCCTTTGGATTATTTTGCCTGATTGTTTGTCTTCTCGGTTACGAACTTTCTGCCTGCCCCCGACTACGTCTCTTTCCTCGCCCCTACTGCTAGCTCTGCTCATGGATCTGGGCTCATCCGCCACCGGCGTCTCAACGCAACAGAATACTCCGCCTCCCACGGACCCAGTGGAGTTGCACGCCATCATTATCCGGCAAGGAGCGCTCATCCGCTCTTTCCAGGATCAAATCGATTAGCTACGAAGCCAGCTACAGGGAGCTAGCCAAGCTAATTGTATTCCCTGTCACGCCACCCCCACTGCGTGGTGATTCTCCGAGAATGGTGCTTCTGGAGAAATATAACGGTTCGGTAGATCGCTGCCGTGGCTTCTTGCGACAATGTGAGATTTTCTTTTCTCATCAGCCTGACATGTATCGCGAGGAGGGAACTAAATGTGCCTTCATGTTTTTGCTCCTCACCGGGAGGGCATTGGACTGGGCCTCCACGGTGTGGGACATGGATCCCCAGATTCGCACTTGCTTCATGTGTTTCACGGGGATGGTGTGTGAAGTTTTCGAAAATCCAGCTGGAGGTAAGGACATTTCACTCCAATTGATGGAATTACATCATGGCTCAGATACTGCTGCTAACTACGCTATCAAGTTCCAAACCCTGGCTACCCAATCTGGTTGGAATGACACAGTGCTGTGGGCTGTCTTTCGGGAGGGGCTGAACCCCCTTCTTCAAGCTGAAATTTGTGTGCCGAGAGGTACAATCCTCCCTTTCCCAATACGTTTCCACAGCCATCCGCCTAGACAATCTCCACCACCAACATCGAGCGAGCACCCGTCCCTCTCTCCCAGCACACGCTCTAGCAGAGTCCTAAAAGCCCCAGAGAGGAGTACCCCAAATCAATGCAGCTCGGGAGATCGCGTGTGTCCGAACAGGAGTGCCAAAGCTGGACACACATGCGGCTGTGTTTCTACTGCAGAATATCCGGACATCAGATTCACCAATGCCCTGACCGGCCATCCTCTTCTCAGGTGGGAGGGAGTTCACTCCTCTTTAGCTTTACATTGCCTGTGTCCTTGTGCTATGCTAATCAGATTTTCTCTGTCTCAGCCATGATAGATTCTGGCGCGGCTGTTAATCTTATCGATAAGACTCTGGTATAGGAGCTTAATATTGCCACCCTCCTGTGTACTCCACCTCTAAAGATTACGGCCATCGACAGTCAACTTGTTGGGGGGGGTAATCTCACTTATCAAACAGAGCTCCTGGAGTTACTATTGGGATTATTTCATAGCAAAACTTTGGCGTTTTATATCACTTCTTCACCTGCTAACCCTATAAATATTGAGCTTCTCATGGCTATGTCAGCATGACCCTCAACTTTCATGGACTCAAAAGAAGCTACTCCGGTGGTCCCCCCAGTGCGTGAGCAGGTGTTTCTGCAACCACATTTCTCGTCCATGCCTAACCACGTAGGTGGAAAGCCCGGATATTGATACTCCAGCTCATGTTCCTTGGGACTACAGGGACCTGCGTGAGGTGTTTAGTAAAGAGAAAGCCACCAGCCTTCCCGAACACCGGCCCTGGGACTGTGCCATCGATCTGTTTCCTAACACCACGCCACCCAATAGCCGAGTCTATCCTCTCTCCCTCCTGGAGACTAATGCTATGGATGAGTATATTGAAGAGGCCCTCGCCATGGGTCACATTCGACCATCGACGTCTCCAGTAGTGGCAGTCTTTCTTCATGGGGAAAAAGGAAAAAGGATGAGGGTCAACGTCCCCGCACTGATTACCGAGGACTCAAAGCCATCACCATCCATTACCCCTATCCGCTCCCGCTGGTACCGGCAGCATTAGAACAGCTACAGGGGGCCAAGTTCTTCACCAAACTGGATTTGTGCAGTGCCTATAATTTAATCAGAATTCGGAAGGGAGATGAGTGGAAGACTGCCTTTCATACCACTCATGGTCACTATGAGTATTTAGTAATGCCCTTTTTTAGTATTTAGAAACATGCCAGCAGTGTTTCAATCCCTTATCAACTAGGTATTTAAGGACATTCTTAACAAGTATGTCATCGCATATATCGATGGCATTCTGGTTTTTTGTTCATCGTTCGATGAAAGCCATGTCTGGGTCATGCTCCCCTGCCTGCAGCGCAATCACCTGTATTTGAAGTTGGAAAAATGCGAGTTCCATTGTACTGACATAACATTTCTTAATTATGTGATTTTGCAGCAGGGGGTCCATATGGATCAGTCCAAGGTTCGTGCTGTCACCAAGTGGCCAGAACCATAGTGGCTTGTATGGAACTACAGCTCCATAGCCAGTCCGCTAAACATCCCTGCTAAGAGGCAAACCCAAGAGGCTAGTTTGGAACAAGGGAGGCCTTCACCAGGCTAAAAACCAGCTTCACCACGGTCCCCATTTTGTGGCACCCTGATCCTGACCTGCCGTTCATCTTGGAGGTCGACGCCTCCAGTTGTGGCATTGGAGCCATACTTTTCCAGCGGCACAGGGCCCCCGGGAAACTCCACCCCTGTGCTACTCCAGGAAACTCACCACAGCTGAGACCAACTATGACGTGGGCAATAGAGAACTCTTATCCATCAAAGCCACACTGGAGGGATGGCAACATTGGCTCGAGGGAGCCCGCCACCCTTTCCTGGTACATAAGGTACCACCGTAACCTGGAGTACCTTAGGAATGCTAAATGATTGAACTCACACCAAGCCAGGTGGGCGTTATTCTTCACTAGGTTTGAGCTCTCTGTTACCTATCGCCCCGGGTCCAAGAACAGCAAGGCAGACGCTCTCTTTAGACAGTTTGAAACCGCTAAACCTCTACCACACCCAGAACCTATTCTCACTCATACCGCCATCCTAGCTCAGGTTCTGTGGAATCTATTGGAGGCAAGCACATGCCAACAAGCCTCCACAAATGAACTGTCCTCCCAATTAACTATATGTCCCAGATACCTTTCGTCAGCAGGTCATGCAGTGGGTCCATGAATCCCCGAGCTCAGGGCATCCTGGTATAAACTGTTCCATACAACTTCTTTGCCACAGGTTTTGGTGGCCCTCATTGAGACAGGACACAGAGGAGTACGTCAAATCATGCCCTATGTGTGCCCAGACTCGCGTCGGCCATCGGCTTTTGGAGTGTCTGCTCAAACCGTTACCTACCTCTCAACGTCCCTGGTCACACCTCTCTATAGATTTCCTTACTGACCTGCCTCTGGAGGTTTTACTATGGTTATGGTAATCATTGACCGATTCTCTAAGGCTTGTAAGCTTGTGCCTATGAAGGGGCTCCCTATGGCTATGCAGACGGCCGAGACTCTTCTCCAGCATGTGTTCCGCAACTTTAGTTTCCCCAATCCCCAGTCCAATGGCCTATCCGAGCGTTTGAATCAGGAGATCGGGAGGTTTCTCCGGTCCTATTGCAGTAGGGAACAACATCGCTGGAGTGAATTCTTACCTTGGTCTAAGTATGCACAGAACTCCTTAACTCACTCCTCCACGGGTCTAACCCCTTTTCAGTGTGTTTTAGGGTATCAACCCCGCTGTTTCCCTGGTCCGGAGAGCCCTCTGACGTTCCGGTGGTGGTGGAGTCAGGAAGTGTGGGAACGGGCACACGTCCACCTACAGAGGGCGATCAGGAGAAAAAAGGTACAGGCTGACCGACGTAGGTGCCCTCACCCTTCCTATACAGTGGGCCAAAGTGTGTGGCTATCTACCCACAATCTGAAGCTCAAACTGCTGTGTCACAAGCTTGCTCCTAAATTCATTGGGCCTTTTAAAATAATCCGCTAGGTCAACGCTGCGTGCTACCGCCTCCAGCTCCCCGCTTCCTACCATATCTGTCCCACCTTTCATGTGTCACTCCTCAAACCTGTCCATCCTCGCCAGGGAGACTCCCTGGTCTGTGAACCTCCTCCTCCGCTGAACATCGATGGGGCCCCGGCATACAAAGTGAGTGCCCTCTTAACAATTGTACAGAAACAGCTGATTTTTATTTGAGGTTATAGAGAATAATTTTACTGGTGGCAGCTATATGATCACATTAAATGTGATTGGTTCATTCTAAACAGCCACAATTATAGAAGGTGTACAAAATAATGCAACCAAGTTTTAGTTTTTTGTTTTTATGCATTTTAATCATGGGCAGTTTTTTGTTTTTTGTTTTTTTAGGGGGCTGGAGGACGGGGGGGCAACAGAGACAAGTCACAGAACCCTACCCCTTTGACCCTAACCCTAATCCTTTGAAAAACTGAAAAAATGTTAATTGCTTCAAAGTAAGATTACAGGTCAGGAGATGTTGTTGCTTGTATGCTTGTAACAGTTTGCTTGCACTAATGCTGCCTAGACTAAGCTAATACATTTCATCTTGGTTTAGTTGTGAAATGTAAACACAAAGGCTTCATAAATTAAAGAGAAAATGGGACATTTTGTCTTTGTTTGCCCCCCAAAATAAAAATAATGAGGAGACAGTGATTGATGTTCCAGATGTCCGGAAGGAAGTAGCATAAAAGGAAGAGAAAGAGCAGAAAGTTTAGGGAAAGCCAGAGGATTTGTTAGTTGACGGTTATCATAGGGAGGGCACAGAACAGAAGAAGAGTCAGAAGCAGCTGACAGTGAGGCTAAGGAGGACACTTAGACAGAGTGTGAGAGACAGACAGACTGGACATTCACAAGCAATGGACCATCAGGTTTGCCTGCTTGTAAAACAGTGCTTGTAATTACTGTTCATATGGGAGAAGTGGTTAGTCTTATGATTTATATTACACCTCTATCAAACTAGATATACCTTTAATGTTTCTTGCTTGCTATATGTGCCTTATATTGGTTTGTCTTTATCCACAGTTATCAGCAAATGTAAAGGAGGCCCAACAGTTAAAATCAATCTCATGTTTTCAAGATACTTGATGGGGGAGAGGTAAAGAAGCTCCATGGCAGCCTGGCATGCATCACCCCTGGCTTGAGTATACTTCATTCTTTCAGCCTTGTAATTAAATGAACAATTACCATTTACTGAACACAGTTTTTGTCTTTTTCATTCTGGGTTGAATGTGCCCTTCTGATAAAACACCCAGCCTCAGCATGTGCCCCAAATAAAATTGGTCTAGAACCACCACTGGTTGAAATTTCACACTGCGGGTGAAAATCTACATTTAAAAAAAAACAGTTTAACAGGAGTGTGTAGACTTTTTATTTTATATCCTTTGTAGGTTAAAAACCAGGATTTCGAAAATAAAGCTTGTACTGTTGACAGAGAATTCAGTTGTAAAATGTTAAGTGTACATTGTAAATAAAACAGGGTTAATGCAAGTGATATCAATGCATGAAGCCCAAAGTTACAGTTTAAACAAATCAATTATCTAGCAGTAGTAATTACAATGCCTTTATAAGTAAATCTACCTTTTTGGTTGGTAGATGTTGGTAAAGTTGTGTATTTAATTAATTCTTCAATTCTCTCACTAGTGATAGCAGATTGTTTGGGGTTCCTCTTTTTAATTAGCTACTCTCAAGCACCAGGACATCATGTTTCAATTATACACTTAATGAAATTCAATAATCATAAAACAATTGCCACTTTGGTGCAGCTCTTAACTGAAACCAGTTACGCTCATGGCAACAGTGAGGAGCAGTCTTGTTATTCTAGACTGCAGACAGTCAAAGGAGAAGACCTAACACTTCAGTAATTTCGCTAGCTGGATTAGCATCTCCTACTCGCTGCATGAGAATGAGCCTTGCTTCTCACTGGGCTCATTGGAGATTTGCAATTACAGGTGTTTGTTGATATATGTGCAAGATAATTAAATGTGCATGAGGATGCTTGGATTTTCCTGTGAGACTTCAAGAAGACTTTAGCAATCAGGCAAATTAGCATGTGCATGTAAATGGGCACCAATGTGTTCCTTGTATGAGCAATTTGATCTAACAAACTGTACTTTTTATACATGTGTTTATTGTTGTGCATGTCATTTAAAGCTCCTCATGTGTACAGTTCAACTTATAAAATAGACTTTTTGTAAAGATTAACCATGTAAAAAAAATCATCTAAAATCTCACATGTAAGCAACTGAAATTTTCTGTAAATATATTTCTGTAATATAAGCATTCAAAATGAACACTCAACACATGCAGGGATTTCAGTCTGACGCTGACCGACTGCCATAGAAAATTGGCCAGGGCCCCCTGAGACAGGTCAGTCCCAATTCACAGCTAGCAAATTGTGTGGAAGCCATTGATTAATGGGGAAGACACAACTCATTATAGCCTGCAGTGTCATCTAGGCTTCATCTAGATCCCAAACTTGCCTCTGTTCTCCCTATCAGCACAATCAGGCGAGCAGATAAAACAACAATCCAACAATTCATCCCACCCCAGCAATTAATCACCTCCTTTCCAGTGTAATTTGTCAAGGCAAAATAACACTAGTGCTGCTGCAGCCCAGCAAATGGAAACAAGAAGGGGAAAGAATATTGTTTATCACCTCTGGAGTGCATGAATAATTTAAACTGATAGTTAATCAAAACTAATTGAGGGTTTTATACACAGTGGCACTAAATATGGAGTAATATACTAAAGAATTTATGACTTTAAAAGGTTGCACAAAAAGAAATGACTGTCCGTTTTCAATAAACTTCAAATTCTGTAATACAATCCACACAGTTGATCTGCACAACTTGAAACACTCATATAACTGGTTCATAAATGTAATCACTTGACAAATATAGACTGTTTGTCTGTGCAACATCTTTCCTTGCAGTTCCTTAATCATAGCAAAGATCTTCAGTGATATTACATTTATTAGTTTCACTTAAAACTGTTCATGAGTAGGTTGTGGGGTAGTGTAACAACATTACATTTTCTTTGGTGAAAATGCACCCTGCATGGGTTACAGGTCCATTGCAGTGCATTATGCATTCATTCACACTTACATTTCTGGCATTTGGCAGACACCCTTATCCAGACCAACTTACAATTTATCTCATTTTATACAACTGAGCAATTGAGGGTTAAGAACTTGGTGAACCTGTGATTTGAACTCACAACCTTCCGATCAGTTGTCCAATGCCTTAATCACTAAGCTTCCACATCCCTCAAACACCTATTCATACCTATGCCATGTTTTTGGGAGGTGGGAAAAAACTGGAGAACACATAGAACACCCAGGGGAAGATAATGCAAAACTCCTTATAGACACTAACCTAAGCTTAGAATCAGATTGGTGACCCTGGAGCTGTGACACTAATGTGGCACCGCTGTCTAAACCTTTGTGAAAGTCTTGGAAAATAAGGAAGAAAATGAGTGTCTTTGATATAAACAACATTATTATATATTCATATCAAATAATTGACAAAACAGTCTGGAAATATTGGTGAGGTACTGGAAGGTAAAACGAGCTTGGAACATGAACATGGAGAGCTTGGTAAGCATGATTATGAACAACAGGTGCAATTAACCTAAAAGCTTAAAACGTAATCTGTAGATATGCACTATATCAAACACAGCATACAAAAGAATCTGAACTAAGGGAATATCAAACTGATTGCTTGAACAGATCATACAAAAGACATAACTAGACATACAGGTTATACATTTAAAAAGGACAAGAAAATAGTGTGAGCACATGTAACACTGAATAATTACTGATTTGTTCTTATAAGGAGACTTAGCTAGTTCTTGTAAAGCAGGATGTTTGTTAGGGCACGCTAGGATTTGTAATTCATTACAAATATATCAGTACACTGGATAATATTAACAAACAATATGCTTCATTTAGCAAATAAAATTCAAAGAATATTTTATGTGGGTATAGATACTGATGGCCCATTTCAGTATCTATTCCTAGTCTACATATTTTACATTGAAAGTTGTAATAGATGATGAATATATTGGAGCAACTGGTAAAAAAGATTACATTAACGCATGACAACTTCTAGAGGTAATCCACTGTGTAGAGTTACACATTTAGACCTGTATAAAATGCACTTACCTTAAGGCATACGTATTGGCAAGCTTATGTAGCATCATTAACAAATTTGCTTTCTTGTGTCTATGTGGGTCCAGAGTGATATTTCATACAGCAAGAAGAAAAAAAAACTGTATGTGTCAGCAGACAGTTATGTCAAGAGATATGGCATTCTCAATGTGAAATATGTTATATGAGTTTAAGCAATTTGCCATTTTAAAATAAATTATAAAAAAAGAAATAGTTCATTTCCATTGTGAATCACACCACTAAAATACAATACTTAATAACAAAAATTAAAAAATTTAAAATTGTGTCTTAAAGTCATCTAGTGTTAGCCTTCTCCATATTCCACATATGAAACATAATTATTAAAAGAATACCAATAATAATAATCTTCTTCTTCTTCTTTCGGCTTTTCCCTTCAGGGGTCTCCACAGTGAATCATCTCTCTCCACCTATCCCTATCTTCTGCATCCTCAACACTTGCACCCACTAGCTTCATATCCTCATTTATTCCATCCATATACCTCCTCTTTGGCCTTCCTCTTTGCCTCCTGCCTGGCAGCTCCATGTCCAACATTCTCCTACCAATATACTCACTCTCCCTCCTCTGAACATGTCCAAACCATCTTAATCCGGCCTCTCTAACTTTGTCCCCCAAACATCCAACATGAGCTGTCCCTCTGATGTACTCATTCCTAATCCTGTCCAATCTTGTCACTCCCAAAGAGAACCTCAACATCTTCAGCTCTGCTACCTCTAGCTCTGACTCCTGTCTCTTCCTCAGTGTCACTGTCTCTAAACCATACAGCATGGCCGCTCTCACCACTGTCCTGTACACCTTCCCCTGGATTCTCGCTGATATTTTCCTATCACACAGAACTCCCGACACCTTTCTCCACCCATTCCAACCTGCCTGCACTCGCTTCTTTACCTCTTTCCCACACTCTCCATTACTCTGGACTGTTGACCCCAAGTACTTACACTCCTGTACCTTCTTCACCTCTTCACCTTGTAACCTTACTGTTCCACTTCCCTCCCTTTCATTCACACACGTGTCCTCAGTCTTACTACGACTGACTTTCATTCCTCTTCTCTCCAGCGCAAACCTCCACCTCTCCAGGTTTTCCTCCACCTGCTCCCTGCTCTCACTACAGATCATGTAGTCATCTGTCACAATGTCATCTGCAAACATCATTGTCCAAGGAGACTCCTGTCTGACCTCCTCTGACAACTGGTCCATCACTATAACAAACAGGAAGGGGCTCAGAGCCGATCCCTGATGCAGTCCCATCCTCTGTCTGACCTACAGCACACCTCACCACTGTCCTGCTCCTCTCATACATGTCCTGCACCACTCTGACATACTTCTCTGCTACTCCTGACTTCCTCATACAGTACCACAGATCTTCTCTTGGCACCCTGTCATACGCTTTCTCCAAATCTACAAACAAACAGTGCAACTCCCTCTGACCATCCTTATACTTCTCCATCAAAATTCTCTGAGCAAAAATTGCATCTGTTGTGCTCTTTCTGGGCATGAAGCCATACTGCTGCTCACAGATTTTCACTACCTTCCTTAACCTAGCTTCCACTACTCTTTCCCATAGCTTCATTGTATGGCTCATCAACTTTATCCTCCAATAGTTACTGCAACTCTGCACGTCACCCTTATTCTTAAAGATCGGCACTAACACACTTCTTCTCCATTCCTCAGGCATCTTCTCACTCTCTAAAACCCTGTTGAACAAACTAGTTAAAAATTCGACTGCTGCCTCTCCTAGACACTTCCAGACCTCCACCGGGATGTCGTCAGGACCAATTGCCTTTCCACTTTTCATCCTCTTCAAAGCCTTCCTGACTTCATCCTTTCTAATCTTATCTACTTTCTGTTCCACAGAGTTCACCTCTTCTACTCTTTTTTTCCCTCTCATTTTCCTCATTCATCAGCTCCTCAAAGTACTCCTTCCATCTCCTCTGTACACTCTCCTCACTTGTGAGCACCCTTCCATCTCTATCCTTAATAACTCTAACTTGCTGCACATCCTTCCCATCTCGATCCCTCTGCCTAGCTAACCTGTACAAGTCCTTCTCTCCTTCTCTAGTGTCTAACCTAGTGCACAACTCGTCATATGCCTTTTGCTTGACCTTAGACACCTCCCTCTTCTCTCTGCGCTGTGACTCCTTGTATTCCTGTCTATTCTCTTCAGTCCTGTCCATGTCCCACTTCTTCTTGGCTAACCTCTTCCTCTGGATACTATCCTGAACTTCCTCATCCCACTACCAAGTCTCTTTATCTTCTTTCCTCCTTCCAGATGACACACCCAACACCTTTCTCCCTGTCTCCCTGATCATTTCTGCTGTAGTTTCCCAGTCATCTGGCAGCACTACCTGACCACCCAGAGCCTGCCTCAACTTCTGTCTAAATTCCTCACTACATTCCTCCTTTTTCAGCATCCACCACTTGGTTTTCTTCTTTATCTCTATCTTTGACTTCTTCTTCTTACAGACCATCAAAGTCATCCTACACACCACCATCCTATGCTGTCTGGCTACACTCTCTCCCACTACCACTTTACAGTCACTAATCTCTTTCAGACTGCCTCTTCTACATAGGATGTAGTCTACCTGTGTTCTCCTACCTCCACTCTTGTAAGTCACTCTATGCTTCCCCTCTTCTGAAAATAAGTGTTAACCACAGCCATGTCCATCCTCTTAGCAAAGTCCACTACCATCTGTCCTTCAAGGTTCCTTTCCTTAACTCCAAACTTGCCCATCACCTCCTCATCACCTGTGTTCCCCTCACCAACATGTCCATTAAAGTCCGCTCCTATCACCACTCTCTCACCCATGGGAATACTCTCCATCACCTCATCTAATTCTCTCTTTCTCCTCTAACTCACAACCTACCTGTGGGGCATAACCACTAACAACATTCAACATCACACCTTCAATCTCTAACTTCAGACTCATCACCCTGTCTGACACTCTCTTCACCTCCGGGAAACATTCCTCACAAACTCCTCCTTCAGGACCACACCTACCCCATTTCTCTTACTATCCACACCATAATAAAACAGCTTGAATCCTGCTCCTACACTACAAGGCTTGCTACCCTTCCAACTGGTCTCCTGTACACACAGTATATCCACCTTCCTTCTCTTCATCATACCAGCCAGCTCTCTACCTTTCCCTGTCATAGTACCAACATTCAGAGTTCCTATTCTCAGTCCTACACTCTTACCTTTCCTCTTCTCTCTCTGTCTGTGCACTCTCCTCCCTCCTCTACTTCTTCGACCAACAGTAGCCCAATTTCCACCGGCGCCCTGTAGGTCAACGGCGCCGATGGCGGTCGTTGTTAACCCGGGCCTTGACCGATCCGGTATGAAATTCATACTGACGATTCACATGGTTAAATTTGGCAGTGTTTTATGCTGGATACCCTTCCTGACGCAACCCTCTCTATTTATCCGGGCTTGGAACCGGCACAGAAGTCACTGGACTGTGACCCCCATGGCTAGATTACCAATAATAATAATAATAACAATTATTATTATTATTATTATTGATTTATTCATGTATTTTTATATATATATATATTGCCCTTTGTTTATTGTATTTTATTTCACATTGTACAGTGTAGAAGCACAGTGAGGTTCTGCATAAATAAAGTTTATTATTATTAATGATCTGCTATCTGTTCTGATCATATAATTAGGTCTATTAAATATTTTCTGTGAATCAGCCCATAAATACATGAAAATATTTTATATGTTTAAAAATGATGGGCCTTTAGTACATCAATTATCATCCCTTCAACCATAGCTAATGATGATTTAAATCTCTGCCAATATAACGTCAGGCTGTCCAATCTCCAAGAGCAGTTCAGAAACCAATGAGCTTTGCAGTTTTTAAAAACACAAAAGAATTTACAGAGACATTTGTAGCCCTTAACAGGCTTATTATTTAATAGGATTAAATGTCACGTTGTTCTTATATCATTTTAACACACTCCATTTCATTTATCATATTCTACATGGTTATTTACTGCTATTTGGCTTTCATGAAATATATAGTTCTATTACCACATTAAACAATAGTAAATGCACACAAATTATAGTGTACCCACCAGCACCTGTGTGTAGTTGCCTGAAACTGCATAATTAGCTATTATTATAGTATTGAGGTAAGAGTGGACAGAGATCAGCAAAGGTAAGAGTGAAAAATGTTTGTAAAATGCTATGACGGACATATATAATACCTGATGATTAGTAGGAGCTGACAGCTGCATTTTTCCATATGTTCCATTGAAGCAGAAACAGAAGATTTTGGCACCAGACTTATAATTTTTGTCATTGCTGCTGTTGAAAAAGCTGTGAACTGATTCAGATTACTGAACTCACACAAAAACATGATAGCTTTGCGGTTGTAATTGTCAGCATGTTACATACCGTATGTACAGAATTTTATCACTATTGAAACATGTACCTGTCAGAATGCCATCTGCCATGTACTGTTTATATTCAGCCTTCAATGAAGCATATAATACGCATAAGCACCATTTTTTCCTCATTCCAAAATATCACTTTCATAATAAAATAGTCAAATTTTAAAGATGATTGCTGAAGCTACATCACTTCGGTAATGCCCCTTTTAGTCTTTAAGCTTATGATTTTGTTAAAGTGTTGACTGTATTATAGATGGCCTTATCCACTACTGTCCAGGAGAGCGGTGACCAAAGAGACATATTCAAAGAGAAATATGACAGGCAACAAATTACAGCCTCATCCATCATACAGATGCACTGGCTGGAAGCTTAGACATCCTGGAGTCTTCTGTAAATTGAAATAGACAGCATGCATAGGCACTAAAAATGGTCTAGCCTGTGCAATGTGAATGAAAATACACAGGAGTATTATTTTTATTACACACAGTCTTTATATCTATTAGCTGTATAAACCTTTTACAGCAGATAGCATGAAGATTAAGTAGTTTTTTAAGTAGTGAATTGTCTGGAATATGTGATGGATTACACATGCCACAAGAGCATATTCTGTTCTTTATATTTTTGTTGTTTATGAAATTGCACAAATATATGAGTGTAATACTCAAAGTCTCTTTTGAAATTCGTTCCATGCCTCACTTCCTGCATCTTGCCTGCTTGATCGCTCAACCGCACATTTGCATGAGCTATTTACTTTCCTGCTGTGATAATTTTCAGCCTCCTGGAAGCCCACCTGCATGTTCAAAACACCACCTTTTATTTAGCATCCTGCTGACAACTCCCCCAACAAGTCCTAACCTTCCTGCACTCAATTTCCTGAAACATTCTACAGTATATTTACATTTACAGCATGTAGCAGATGACTTTATTCAATGCTTTGTAGTCTGCGTAAAAAAAGTTCTCATTCATATAATTATCTAATCATGCAGTAATGTTGCAACAGCATTTATGGCAATGCACAAAATAATATAGATACAGGTCAAGAGCTGTAGTTAATGTTCAGATTAAACATCAGTATGGAGAAAAATATGATCTTAGCGACTGACTCTGGCATTGATTTTTGGTTTCACATGGTATTTCAGAGATGACTCATCTCCTGGAAGATACATGCACAATAGTGTCTATAGTTCACACAGAATTAAAAAAAATAGTGCCAGATCTGATGGAAATATCCTGCTGATTAGCGAGGTCACATGAGAATGGCCACACTGGTTTGAACTAGCAAGCAGGCTGCAGAAAATCATATAAGCACTCTGTATAACCGTGGTTAGTGAATCCAAAAAATTAGTGATCATTTCACTAATTTCACTCTTCAGGATGAAGAGGTGGGTCTTCAGTCTCTGTTTGAAGACAGCTAGTGACTCAGTTGTATAAATTGCATGGGAATTTCATTCTACCACCTTTGCAAATATAGAAGAGTTGATTCTTCCTTCTACCTTATGAAGTGGTGGATCAATAGGTATGTAAAGGCTAACCCATTTATGTCAGTAAATGGAGAGAGATTGAAAACAAGTCTTTCAGCGGTGTTCTGGATCAGTTGTAAGGGTCATATGGCATTCATTAGAAGGCCTGCCAGGAGCAAGTTGCAGTAGTACGGTTTCAAGATGATAACAGAGTGAAGAAACTGGACTTATCCCAGGACTGCCCTTGAATCTCTCCCCTTACGGGCTCTTTACCCTGTGCTGTTTAGCTTCAGGCTTGATTGGATTCTGTCTCTCACTTATGTTGCTTTAAATAAAACAGTCTTCCAAAACAATAAACATGTACATGAAATTTGCATTGCACTTTTTCAAATGAACTTTCTATCAAAATGAACTGGTCTTAAGGTTCCTTGTTACCATGCAACTGTCATGTTCAGTTTTACTCACAACAGGTCTTCTTAGGACTTCTGTAACATATGACAGCTACCAACCATGAAACTTGAAGCCAGACAAGTTCATCTTCTAACTGCTGTTCATGCCGTGTCACAGGGGACAGAAAAAAGCACGAGCTCACAGATGCCAGCAGAAGTGATCAACAGGGGAAGAGAGAGAGTATGCCACTTCCTACTTTGAGAGCACAGCAAATTTTGCTCTCTTGAACTCCCAACCATGGATGGCTGTGGCCTCGTCAGGATTCGAAAAGCTAGATCAAACACTTTTCTGTTGTTAACTGTGTACAGGAATATAAGTATTATTAGTTTACTAACATGAACCTATGTAAGCAGTATGTACCACAATCATGGACTACATTATTCTATCATTAAGCTATCATTCTCATTTAATACACTAAACTTGGCTCCTAATGTGATTAAAGTCTTATACACAGGACTTGGCAAACATGAGGCCATAGTGTTGATTTTGTGATACTATAGGGGCTTGTGTATTGTAACATGAGCAGAGTAAGCTGACTTCTCCAGAACCTGTTATCACTGGCATGGGGGTGTTGTGATTGGACTATCCATAATCCACTTAGGATGACAAGAAATTGCACTCTGCGCAGCACACTGCTTTCACACTAGCCATTTTCTCTCAACAGCCAGTGCACATTTTTACATGTAATCCTATGAGAACACCCACCTACAGACAAGTGCAGCCAACAGCACCTTTTTTTTTCACAGCAGAGCTCTTCCAGGAGATCAAAAAGCTGAAACTGTATGAAACGTGTAGAGTGACATCTGTCACCTTTTTTTAATCTCCTGACCTACCAGGTTTCAGCTCAAGGGAAAAGTGAAAAAACAACATGGAAGACAAGTGTTGTTTCAGTTAGTAAGTAAATATAAGAAGCTTAATGATTTGCTAAGATTTTTAAATGGCAATATGTCCATCTTTTAAAGTAACTAAAGACAAAATATGTCACTGGTGTCCAATGTCACACACTGTTCTCACTTTAACCACACTGTTTAAAAATTAGTTACTTGCACAAGCACTATTCTTCTCTTAATATTCTTTTACAATGCCAAAGTTGACATGCCTCCTTCTTACAATAGTTAGGGTACAAGCTGAAAACAAAAACATTATCATTACTTCATTCATTCAGTGGTTGTATTGTATTGGTGACTATGTACTGTTCTTCACCAAAATAAAAATAAAATTAAAAAATAAATAAAAATTAAAAAATGTATTAAATTAATTAAATTAAATAAAAAATCTTGTGAAAACAGCCAGAGTTTTAAACCTGGCAACCCTGTGCATGAGTTTCAGCATCATCCTCCTCACTTCTGAAGCATGTATTCATGAACTTACACTTTTTTTTTCTTACAGTCTACACACTGTAGATCAAGTTTCAATATAAAACAGAAAAAAAACAGTGCACTTCCCATCATATCCGTATTTGTATTCATTCAGAACACATCACATGTTCAATTGGAGTAATGTATTCATATTTGGTTACATCCCTAGTGTACACAGCTCACTTCATTTTCAAACTCATTTTAACTGCATTGTGTTCTCTGATGATTAACATGTATATTTGCTCAAGTCTTATAAAAAATGGTATAAGCATTGTTGCAGATTCAAATGCATCATCTCAGTAGGTCTGTAAAATGTCATTTATCTGTTATTGTATAAGCTAGGAGCTTTGATATACGAGAAATGAATTAGTATGGTGAGCTAGGCTTCCAGTGCCTAGCAGAGGTAATGCACAATATTTCAGTATGCATTTAGATTAGCTCTTGTGCTTTTGAACATGCCATAAACCTCATGGATTTTTATATTTGCCGAAAGCTAGAGGAAAGCATGGTACTGCTCCAGGTTTATGAAATTGTTAAGCCCCAAATCTACTCTATGCAATAAACTATGTTGAAATAAATATTCAAGTAAACCTGAAAATGTAGCTTCCGGTGCTTGGCCTTGGCCACCATAAGGAAGGTGGTAAAAAAAAAGGGAAAAAAATATTGGCTCCAGATTGTAAACTGAACTCATATTGCAGTATGCCCCTAGTGTCAAATCCATTTCATCACTGTTTAAAAGTTGGATGGGGATGGACTGGAGAAAGAATAAATCCTCTTCATCTGCTGGAGAGAGCCTGGAATTCATGGTGTCATGGAGAGAGTGAGCCAGGAACCATATCCTGTCAACAGCATGGGGTTCAAGACGACTGTGCTTCATAGCATAGAAACTTCCATCAGTCTTATATTTAGTGTTGAAGAATTTTATCTTCTAATTGTGTGTGTGTGTGTGTGTGTGTGTGTGTGTGTGTGTGTGTGTGTGTGTGTGTTTGACCTAGCCTGTGTCCTTTGTTGTCTGTGTATTCACTTTCATTTAATCTTCCGCCCATAATGTCTATCTTCTTATAATGCAGAGGTCTATGAGGGGGGAAAAAAGAGCACAGTGGGGAACATCATCTCAAAATTAAACTGCATGATGACTCCATTACAGTGTGAATTGAAGCAGCAATATGACACCTCTATATCTTATGAAAATCACACTGAACAGACACACTGCTTGCTATGCACTTTTTAATTTGCATCTCAACATCATGCACAGGAGAGAAGTTTGCAGCTCTGTCAACTTCCACCAGTGACATTAGATCTTTTCTGAAATTAACTCCACAGTGTTTACTTTCCATCAGTATTACCCTAGGAGAAGAAACTAGGCAATATTGCTAACCCATTCCTCATGCTGTGCAATTATGGATCTTAGCCAAAAAAATTAAATATTCATCACCTGGTGTTAACTTTGAATCTGAGTGAAAATTAAAATAAACATTAATCATATGCAATGATATTATTAATAATGAAGGCCAGGGTTGAGTCACAAAGAACCTGACTAAAATATTGCTGAGATTTTCTTTCTCTGTTTGTGTTTATCCTTACATATTTATAATGCCAGGAAATTCATAATTCCCTTTTCCATTAATTGGACAACTAAACATTATCCTCCTGTCCTCATATTATCCTTTCTGGATGTGAGGGATTTTAGTGTGATAATGAAGCTATTCAATAGTCTACTCTGTTTAGAATGAAAGGCAGGAACACCAAATGTGACTAAATGCAATGTAGTATATGTGTTACATATACTACCTAGACCTGTAGTTTATATACTGTATAATTGTAACCAAACATTCCCACAAGGATAAGGATATCTACTTTATTCGACATTTTATTTTGTATTTCACATTCATATAATGTATGCTACCTTTCAACTTATTGTCATATTTACAATTACATTCCTGTCATTTAGCAGACGCCCTTATCCAGACCAATTTACATTTTATCTCATTTTACACAACTGAGCAATTGAGGGTTAAGAGCCTTGCTCAGGGGCCCAGTGGTGGCAGGTTAGTGGACCTGGGATTAAAACTCGCAACCTTTAGATCAGTAGTGCAACACCTTCACCACTAAGCTACCACATAGTAAAATATGTGCCATATGTACTGTATATTTTTAAGTTATTTTTTCTATCTTGTGCCACTGTAACACTTACATTTTACAGAAAGGGATTAGTAAAAGTTTAAATAGATAATTATTTGACAGTATTTAACTGCAACTTTAATCCCATTTGGTTACTGTGGTTAAGATTTAGGCTTTGATTTAGGGGTAGGCATAGCATTGTGTGTGTGTGTGTGTGTGTGTGTGTGTGTGTGTTTAAGATATAGATGAATATGAGTTTTAATTAGTTTATTCATTTACCTTACTTTACCTTAGTTGGGCAGGATTTTGAGTTGATTTTGAGTCAACAAATGTAATTAACACTGCCATTCTTTTTGCCGTGTTAAAAGTTAAACAGCTGTGCGGTTGTGCTGGTCTGAGCTATGCAGGTGGGAACAGGCATCCAGTGCAGGAATATATCTGTCTGCATACACTCCTTACACCTCAGGAGAAATTGTGTAGCATCTGCTGAACAGTTTAATATTGGATTGTTCAGTCTATCCAGAGATTTTCTCTATTTCTTAGTGTGCGTCAGTAAATAGTTTGACTTAATGGTGTGAATGCTATTTGAAAGCACATGATCAGCTTTACTGTGGATGACAGATTCAGCAACTAATACGTTTTACTTCTGCCAGATATGCTAACACAAAATGCAAATTGAGAATGCGAGAACTGTCAGTAAATAAGAAGACAAAATGGAAAAGATGGAATAGATCAAGCGAAACGATTAAATGCTAACAAAGAACAGAATGGCCACCAGTAATAACATATAGCTAATTTACATGTCTGTCAGAGGACTAGCAGGTCTATTATATTAAACCCGGCTCCCTCTCTGCAGGCAACAGTGTATTGATTTCCCCATTTTTTTTTTAAATAATCCTCTGTGATTTCATCCTCTCTTGCTTGGATTCCCCAACAATCTGTTTTTCGCTATGCCTTGCATGCCTCACTGGTCCAGCAAGACTCAAGGCTCTTGGCAAAAAGCATGACCCAAGAGAATCAGTGTCTTGGTTATAAATTTGTCTTTGTCTTTGTTGTTGTTTTTGTCTGATGCTCTTGCACATTCTCCCTGCTTGCAGATATGGATTTGGATAAAATAGAGGAGGGACAGACTGCTGGGCCCTGAAGAGGCTCAGTTAAGCTTTACTCTTACAGTTGTGTCAAAAGCAATTACCTCGCAGAGCTTTTCCTGTGCCACTGTGGCACATGACTCTAACAGCTTCAGTATTTGCTGTGGTACATCGTTGGTACATACATGAATTCCTTCAGATTTCAGAAGTGAAAATATATATAAAAAAATCCAGAGCCAGTTACATCCCCACTGGCTCTGATTTTATATGGGCAGAAGTTTGACCTCACTGAACAGTGGTAGAAATGATTTAATGTTCCAGTCCTGATACAAGAATCAAAGATATTTAAATACACCCAACTGAGCTGTTGTCAGCAGCCATAGTCAGAAATGTAGAGGCAAAAGAATGGGCTGAGCTGCAGAAGAAACTCAATCTGTTCATGTCAGCACCGTCAGGAATAATAGTGGTTATAGTCTGTATAATTACAGAAACACACTTTGACTACTGGCACCTCCATGGGAACTGCAGATCAATATTCTCAAACCTGTGTATTAGTAGCACAGCTACATTCATCAGCTAGCTTCTGCGCCTAAACTTCACCAATAATTAATCTCCAAATCAAAATAACAGAAACATTTAAAATGCTAATTTAGAAATTATCCAGTTGAATGGATTTTTTCTCTCAATTTCGCTGACAGACACCACATTTAAAATATGTTACACTAATCATTTACACTTCATGCGTCTTGTATGTGCATTGTGTCCTGATAAGATTTTAACCAAAATTACAATTGTAGGCAAATGCATCTGCAGTCAAACTGAAATCTGGTCAGCGTTTTGTGCATTAATATGCAAATTAGCTAATTTTATTTGAATACTGCTACTCCACTGTTTTTTCTCTCTTTTAAAATAACTTCAGCCATCCACAGAACATGTGTGTCACATATTTGAAGGGACTTTATCAAACGTTGCTTGCAGAGACCTACTTTGTGTTTGGGCTCATACATAACTTGTGGCTCAAATACATTTTAGACCATCTCCCGAATATACTTGGAGCAATCGGATTTACATCTGCTTCTGAGTGTATTTACAATAAAAAATTTTATGTGAATAATCACAAGGCACATGACACATCCAAGTGTAAATAGAATCTGTGTGTGGGCTGTTAATCATCTCCATTGATGTCCAGTTTGTCCTCTGGAAAATGTTCAGAATTACTAGATAATAAAATTGGGGAAGTGCCAGAATCTTACTAATTGTTTTGAAAGTAAATGCAGCTAGACTCCTGAGGCCCTGGATTTGGATCAGTAGTTATAATAAAGAGGGGTGGATTTAAAGCTAATGTTTCAGAAGTACAATTAAAGAAAATTTGTAAGAAGGTATTAGGGGAAAAAATCTCCACTCTGCTCTGTCTGCTTTGTTTCATTTTGAAATGAGGAATAGGAATAGTTATTTTTTCTTGTCACACACTAAAATATAAAAATTAATTCTCTTTTATCCATGAAATAATTTTTAAAAAATAAAATAATGACTAGCTGTTTCTTTTCACACAGTCTGGGAAAGAAATACTCATGAATTCATACATGACAAAATGCCTACTGTCATTGAAGATCATTTATTCATTCAAAACGTGTTTATTTATTTTTATTTATTAATGAGAATTAATGAACATGATCGTGTTCCTATCCAGTAATAATTTAATTTCCATATAATCTCAATTATGGCTTCTGCAATATTTTGTCTATTTATTTTCCAAGTTGCTTGCTTTGCTTGGTTACTCTCCCTCTCTCTCTCTGTCCCTCTCTCTCTCTCTCTCTCTGTCTCTCTCTCTCTCTCTCTCTCTCTCTCTCTCTCTCTCTCTCTCTCTCTCTCTCTCTCTCTCTCTCTCTCTCTCTCTCTCTCTCTTACACACACACACACACACACACACACTTTCTGTCCTCTTGTCCCTGGAAGTAGTCCGATGCGTGAAGCATGAGGCAATAAGCCTGATATGATGGGTGAGCATGAACAGAACATGAAGGGACTGATTACCATCCAACTCAATAACCTCTATCTTAGCAGCCAGCATTGTGAAACTGATGAGCTATGTCCATAATCACTCATATGATTGGCCTAAAGTGGGTTGAGCTTGGGCAGGCCAGTGAAAACAGTTGGTGCTCTAATGCCTGTTTTCTTAGGGGAGTGGGGGTAGGGGTTAGAATAGGATGCTCATACTGCTTCAAAACTCATTATAATGCTCATTTCCTCATTTGCATTTTACTTCACATCTAGAGACAAAGTCATTTGTGTGTGTGTGTGTGTGTATGTGTGTGTGGAGTTGTTGTTGCCTTCCTTATGCTCCTGCTGTGATTTTACATGCAATAGCTTGCTTCCTCTGATGATCATCTCTTCATCTGCAATGAAATCCATTTTTATTAGGTATCTTTTGCATCACCCCAGTCAAATATTCAGGTATTTTATTTTCATGGTTTTTCCAAATGTAATGTCCGCCACACATAAAACCATGACCTCAACCTACAATCACCTCACCAGATTGCGATCATTATTGCTATTATTATTTGCACCTGGGACATCTTAACTCCATATCAGTTGGTCCTGAGTCTAATACAACCAGGGGGCATTGAAGGGGAAAAGCCATTAGAAGCTTAAAATGGAATAAAATGTAGTTTATTATTATTATTTATTTATGTTTAATTTATTTTTTCATTTATATATATATATATATATATATAACATATATATATATATATATATATATATATATATATATATATATATATATATATATATATATATATATATATATATATATATAAATGAAAAAATAAATTAAAAATAAATATATATATATATATATATATATATATATATATATATAAATGAAAAAATAAATTAAAAATAAATAAATAATAATAATAAACTACATTTATTCACTGTTCATTATTGAAAAGATCAACTGACTTGCACTTTGCTTAATGTTGGGCCTTATTTAATTAGTTAATTATTATTTAATCATTTATTATCTTTTTTTTTATCATTATTAAAGCTGTGTGTAAATGTTTTTGTAGGTCAAATCAAACTAAAATTTCTCTTTAGATTTACAAATTTCAGCTATGTTCATAAATGGCAAACACATTCATATGCAGGTGATTTACATATAGTATATTTTCACAATTCCACAAAGTTTTCAGAGCAATTATTTGCAGTGTCTTAATTGTGATAAATCTAATAATTCAGCTCAGTTATTATA
The DNA here is from genome assembly GCA_033459395.1 of Hemibagrus guttatus. Lineage (NCBI taxonomy): Eukaryota > Metazoa > Chordata > Actinopteri > Siluriformes > Bagridae > Hemibagrus > Hemibagrus guttatus. The sequence goes on along the minus strand of JAUCMX010000013.1, from coordinate 11,924,613 downwards.
ACCCATTTCAGCTACTAAACGCACACACTTTCTTCCCACTGATATGAAATGACGACATTTCACAAACATTTAGTTAAATTCATGTGTCCCTTTGAAACAGATTAATGTAATCTGTATATAAATTTGCAGTAACTTGTTGACAGTTATACAATATGAAGCCTGTCGCTCATGGTTTACATTAGTGAGTCTATTTGTACATACATACGTACATAAATTCAGCAGCTCTCATAGGACATTTTCTTTTACTAAATAGATTTTTACTAATACCACATTTCATGTGTAAATGCTTCTCTGAACAATTTACACATAAATTCCTTCATATTGCAGCTTGATAAATGAGGCCCATTCTTTGCCTTGATATAAAGAAATATGGCTTTGGCAGCATGTGAATTTCCTATGACTGTCTCTCAAGGTCAAGTACAAAACACATTTGCAACTTTGCATTCTGCAAGTGTAGATCTAAAAAGTGTAGTGATGCTGCAGGCTCTCTTGTGTGTAGTAGATTTTTTTTCACTGCCAAAGGTAATATTCCATAAAATGTTTCTTTGTATTTGTTTGTGTAAACATAAATGGAATTTGTGGTAGTGTGGGAACAGTTTTTTGATGTTCTGTCTGTCTGGTTATTATTATAAATATTCTGTAGATATTAATCATAATTCTGCAACAATTAATATGTTTCTGCATCAGTCAAAATGCTGATTTTAGTTTCAAAATATGATACTGGGGTGAAATCCAAATGGATGATCAGAATTCATAAACAGTGAATGAATTGTCCTTGCCGGTCCAGTAGTCTCGGAGTGGGCTGTATATAATCAAACTCATTCTATGCAAAGTACCAAGCCTTTGTATCATTTTTTTTCCTGTTTGTTAATTGCCTGACCTTGACCAAATGTTTTTGTCAACTTAAAGCTTTTAATAAAAGCTGTACCCTCCGCTGCAGCTATCTTTACCACAAATATTACCAAATATGTTTTAGCTTTAGAGAAAGCAATAGCAAACTAGTGGATAACTAATTATGTTTGGTGTATATTTATCTATCTATGTATCTATCTATCTATCTATCTATCTATCTATCTATCTATCTATCTATCTATCTATCTATTATATGTACTGTATATAACATAATTTTACACAACTTTAATTTCCTAACTGAAGGTTAGCAAGTGGTTACTACTATTAAGAAACTAAGATACCTTTGCGTGAATGTCTTGGCATTGAGATGATATAAACTGTATGATGAATCATCCTATAGTATATAGTTTCTTTTGCAGAAGCTAAGTAAAAAATCTAGCACAATATGGTTTGTCTATTATAAAATATCAAATACAAATCCCTGCATATTGACCAAGAAAATCATTTGTGGGAAGGATGCTGGAAGACCCCAAAAGACCTTTAAATAGATACTACATATATGGTTTAGTTTATTGCAACAATAGAATGTACGTGTCATATAATTGAAAAAGTTTAAGGTGCACAACTAAGCTGAAACTTAAGCACACGGAGTCTCTGTATTCATGAAAATAAATACGCTCTGAGCAGCACAAGGACTAACCTTTTCTCTGGAGAATGCATGTAAAAGGATAAAAGTAAAAAAGCTGCATTTATTTATGGAGTGGCCTCGACACTGCTGAGCTATTAAAGCAAGAGTAAATAGTTTGGTAAAGATGAATAGTAGGGATAGGCCATTTCTCCTTACAGATCTCTTGAGAAATGCACCACAGGGTTTGGGAAAAATGCCAGAGCTGGGATTTAATCCATTATTTTTCTAGGGTGCATTGTTTTTTTGTTGCTGTCGTTGGATTAGTTTTGTGTATTTAGAACATCCGCTTTGTGATCAAGCACAGCAGAGCTCATAGAGAGAACACTGCAATCACCAGTTCTGCTTAACATCACAATATCATCTCCCAGATCACTGACATGCTTGACTTTTCATTTTTATTGACACATTCAGAGAGGAGATATTACCTTCATAATATTATGAAACATATTGTAGCTACACAGTCTAGGCATGCTATTATACTCAGACAGATGGCAAGGTAAGACACGTGTGCTATGCCAGTGCAAAGACTGGGCTAATTGTCATTCCACTAAAGAAGCAATTTATAATGGAGAGCATGGTCAGTACAAGGGTCTACCATTTTGGCTCAGTCATCATGGCCCCATAATTCCTCAACTCATCTCTGTAGTCAGAATATCCATCATCTGGAATCATGGCCTCTGCACTGAAAAGTCTTTAATTAAGCCTTGATCATCCTGTCCTCCTGTTCTGACATTAGTGTGTTTAATTTCCTGCCTTCCTATCTGGAACCCTCTCAGATATATTATTAATCAGGTTTTGTCTCACAGCTATGTTAAAAAAGGCTGTGCTTTTGTTCTATCTTTATGAAAGAAATGGATAGCAACAAAATTTCAGCCACTGATCTGGTCATTTAGCACAGCTTTAGGTGATGTAACTCAAAGAACACACAGGATCAAATAGTAATACCTAGATAGGGTATTATGGCAGATTTATTTGGCTTTAAAGCCAAATATAGCACTAGTGATAAATGGGCCTACATAATCAGTGTGCTTGAGGGATTTCAATGGGAATAGTTCCCTTGAATATTGAATAGTCTGATGATTTATGCATTATGGTTAGCAATGATGGATTGTGATATTAGCCTTAGTGGGTCATATACTTTATAACTAATTAGCGCAACCCTCTGCTCGGGGATTTTGCATTTTCTCTAATTCTCATTAAGTTTTATTGACACTGTGGGGAAAATAGACACCATTATTTCTGCAGCACAAAATGAATTGTTTAGGAGGATTCCATTTGACAAGCAGGAGGAGAGGAAGCCAGGAAGGTAAGGTGCCCTATGTCGGATTATTGGTACTGAAGATGTCACAATACTTTGCATATTGTTTTTTGAGTGGTAGCATACTGTCTGTCAAATCCTGCACTCAGTCACACACTACTCTGTGTGAGAAAGGGACCAGGCAAAGCTTCATGCAAAACCTGAACAGATTGTTTAAGGTGGTCTTTCAAACCAAGTTTGTTGTCTGCCAATGGTGAAAAACACCCTGTACTGATAACTGAATTCAGGACAGTGTGAACGATGGCAGCTCTCTGGTTAGTGTGTCATTCCAATTTCACAGCTGAGCTGTCCTCTGTGACGTCCCTCCCGCTGCTCCCTTGATTTGCTGACTTGCTGTTTGACTGACACTGAAAAGCCATGGGCCAGGCAGCAATTCCATGGATGCATATTCATTTGTTTATGTATTTTCTCTGACATTTTGTGTCTTACTTGTCTGTGCTCCTCTGCAATTTTCATTATCTCTGAGACAACCTCATCCATCTTTTCAAAATGACAAGACATAATATAGTGTGTGCCATCCATTGGAGATGGATATTTTAAAATAATAATAATAATAATAATAATAATAATAATAATAATAATAATAATAATAATAATAATAATAATAATGAATAGGTATAGAAATAAGTAACACAATTTGAGATTGATACGTACTTCAGATGAAACACCTAAGCACTTACACTGGAAAGCAGAGCCTTGGGCATATTAATATACCAGTTCACGATATGAGATGAAGTTGTTGGAGGAGATTGAAAACCCATATTGTTTATACACATGGGAAGTGGGAGGTATCAATTCCCTTCATATTCTCTCCATTTTCTTTATATAATATGGGATTATTGATGTTATCTTCTTACTATGTATTCATTTGTGATTTGTAAATATTAAATACTTTCTTTAGTGCATCACTGTAGTATGATGTATGGAGCAGATCACAGCAGGAAAATTATGCTATGTTTCATTTTTCTGTTGTGTTGTTGTTTTTCCAGTCCTTAAACCAGTAAAAACAATACAGATTAACAGTTAGCTTTTCTATCATGTTCGTGTTGTTTTGTGTTCTAATAGTCTATGAAAGCGTTATCTGTTATATAAGTAAAAGTATGCCAGCTATAAAAGTATGCCAGCTATAAATAGCAAATAAAAAAAACAAAATTGAACAAAAAGTTTTTATTATTTTATTTTATTTCTTCTTACAATGAATCACATCCTTTTGAAATGTGTATGGCATAGCAGTGATCCCCAGACAGTATTCTTTGTTTCAGTTGTTGTAGTGAAATATTGGCGCTATTACTGGTATAATTATGACACCAATGACAATACAGATGGATATACTTTTTCACTAAAGTTCATTGCTTTAAATTCTTACCTTACTCTTGTAATTGTGCGAAAAGCAATGCCTTTTTTTTCCCCTCCTTGAACCGCCACCTTATTGTGGTGGAGGGGTTTGAGTACCCGAATGAACCTAGGAGCCATGTTGTCAGGGGCCTAGTGCTCCTGTTAGGGTCTCCCAAGGCAAACGGGTTCTAGGTGACGGGTCAGACTTAGAGCGGTTCAAGACCTTTATGGAAATAACAACAAGGACCATTACGTCGTAATGCCCCACCCTGGAGCCAGGCCTGGGGTCGGGGCACACAGGCGAGTGCCTGGTGGCCGAGTCTTTGCCTGCGGGACTCTGCTGGGCACAGCCCGAAGAAAAGACGTAGGCCCACCTTCCCATAGGCCCACCACCTGCAGGAAGGAGCATAAGGGTCCGGTGCAACGTGTTTTGGGTAGCAGTCATGGGCGGGGGCCCCGACGACCCAAACCTTGGACAAAGAATCTGGCTTTTGGGACATGGAATGTCACCTCACTGGGGGGGAAGGAGCCCGAGCTGGTGAGGGAAGTTGAGCAGTACCAGCTAGATATAGTCAGGCTTGCCTCCACGCACAGCCTGGGCTCTGGAACCCAACTCCTTGAGAGAGGTTGGACCCTCTTCTCCTCTGGAGTGCCCCATGGTGAGAGGTGTCGGGCTGGGGTGGGCTTGCTTATAGCCCCCCAGCTCAGCCGCCATGTGCTGGAGTTTTCCTCGGTAAACGAGAGGGTTGTTTCCCTGTGCCTTCGGGCCGGGGATAGGTGTCTGTTGTGTCGGCTTATGGGCCAAACGGCAGTGTGGACTACCCAACCTTCTTGGAGACCCTCCGAGGGGTTCTGGAAGGTGCTCCAGCTGGGGACTCCATAGTTTTGCCGTGGGACTTCAATGCCCATGTGGGCACCGACAGTGATACCTGGAGGGGCGTGATTGGGAAGAATGGCCCCCCTGATCTGAACTCGAGTGGTGTCCTGTTGCTGGACTTCTGTGCTAGTCACAGTCTGTCCATAACAAACACCATGTTCAAGCATAAGGGTGCCCATCAGTACACGTGGTACCAGGACACCCTAGGCCGGAGATCAATGATCGACTTTGTGGTCGTGTCATCTGACCTTCGGCCACATGTCTTGGACACTCGGGTGAAGACAGGGGCGGAGCTGTCAACTGATCACCACCTGGTGGTGAGTTGGATCCGCTTACGGAGGAGGATGCCGGACAGACTTGGCAGGCCCAAACGTATTGTGAGGGTCTGTTGGGAACGACTTGCTGATCCCTCTGTTAGGGGGGTCTTCAACTCCCACCTCCGGGAGAGTTTCAACCAGATCCCGAGGGAGGTTGGGGACATTGAGTCTGAGTGGACCATGTTCTCCTCCTCCATTGTTGACGCAGCCATCCAGAGCTGTGGCCGTAAGGTCTCTGGTGCCAGTCGTGGCAGCAATCCCCGAACACAGTGGTGGACACTGGAAGTAAGGGATGCCGTCAAGCTGAAGAAGGAGTCCTATCAAGCCTGGTTGGCTTGGGGGACTCCGGAGGCAGCTGAGGCATACCGGCAGGCCAAGCAAACTACAGCCGTGGTGGTCTCGGAAGCAAAAACTCGGGTCTGGGAGGAGTTCGGTGAGGCCATGGAGAAGGACTATCAGACGGCCTCGGGGAAATTCTGGCAGACCGTTCGACGCCTCAGAAGGGGTAAGCAGCTCTCTGCCAACACTGTTTACAGTGGAGGTGGAGAGTTGCTGGCCTCGACTGGGGATATTGTTGGACGGTGGAAGGAATACTTCGAGGATCTCCTCAACCCCATTGACACGCCTTCCGTAGAGGAACCAGAGGCCGAGGCCTCAGAGGTAGATTCATTCATCACCCAAGCTGAGGTCACTGAGGTAGTTCAGCAGCTCCTTGGTGGCAAGGCACCAGGGGTGGATGAGATTCGCCCTGAGTACCTTAAGTCTCTGGATGTTGTGGGGCTGTCTTGGCTAACACGTCTCTGCAACATAGTGTGGTGGTCAGGGACAGTGCCTCTGGACTGGGCGACCGGGGTGGTGGTCCCTCTTTTTAAGAAGGGGGACCGGAGGGTGTGTTCCAACTACAGGGGGATCACACTCCTCAGCCTCCCAGGGACAGTCTATTCCAGAGTACTGGAGAGGAGAGTCCGACCGTTAGTCGAACCTCGGATACAGGAGGAGCAATGCGGTTTTCGACCTAGTTGTGGAACACTGGACCAGCTCTGTACCCTCCACAGGGTGCTCGAGGGTTCGTGGGAGTTTGCCCAAGTAGTCCACATGTGTTTTGTGGACTTGGAGAAGGCTTTCGACCGTGTCCCCCGTGGCATTCTGTGGGAGGTGCTCTGGGAGTACGGGGTCCATGGCCCTCTGTTAAATGCTGTTCGGTCGCTGTATAACCGGAGCAGGAGCTTGGTTCGCATTGCCAGCTGTAAGTCAGATCTGTTCCCAGTGCATGTTGGACTCCGACAGGGCTGTCCTTTGTCACCAGTTCTGTTCATTGTTTTTATGGACAGAATTTCTAGGTGCAGCCAGAGGCTGGAGGGAATCCAGTTTGGGGACCACAGGATTTCATCGCTGATTTTTGCAGATGATGTTGTCCTGTTGGCTCCCTCAAGCCTGGACTTACAGCATGCACTGGGGCGTTTTGCAGCTGAGTGTGAAGCAGCTGGAATGAGGGTCAGCACCTCCATATCGGAGGCCATGGTACTCGAACGGAAAAAGGTGGCTTGCACCCTCCAGTTTGGAGAGTGACAGACGGATCGGTGCAGCGGCAGCAGTAATGCAGTCTATGTACCGGTCTGTTGTGGTGAAGAAGGAGCTGAGCCAGAAGGCGAAGCTCTCGTTTTACCAGTCAATCTACGTTCCTACTCTCACCTATGGTCATGAGCTCTGTGTCATGACCAAAAAGGTATGATCCCGGATACAAGCGGCCGAAATGAGCTTCCTCCGTAGGGTGGCGGGGAGCTCCCTTAGAGATAGGGTAAGGAGCTCTGTCACCCGGGAGGAGCTTGGAGTAGAGCCGCTGCTCCTCCACATCGAAAGGGGGCAGTTGAGGTGGCTCGGGCATCTGTTTCGGATGCCTCTGGGACGTCTCCTTGGAGAGGTGTTCCGGGCATGCCCCACCGGGAAGAGGCCCTGGGGAAGACCCAGGACATGCTGGAGAGACTATGTCTCTTGGCTGGTCTGGGAACGCCTCAGGGTCCCTCCGGAAGAGCTGGAGGAAGTGTCTGGGGAGGAGGGGTCTGGGCATCCCTGCTTAGACTGCTGCCCCCGCGACCGTGCTCCGGACAAGCGGAAGACAATGAATGAATATATGTTTTTTGGCAGTTTATTTTATTGGTATAAAACTTTTCATAGTTTTCAAGTAGAAATAGGACAATAGCTCAAATGCAAACAAGTATATATAATGAATGTGTGAAAAAAAACTGCCTGACTATAAGTTCTGATCCATATCATAGCTGAGGTATGGTCTAATAAAGGTTGAGTTGTGACTGTTTTCTGTCTGCCAAATTCAGAGGCAATGATGGGCATTATTTCACCCCAGTGTGTGCTGGGTGAAAGTGTGTGTCTGCACTGGGCAATCCATCACTTGCTATCAGAGTGAATGCAGGTGTGCTCTTCCCCCACATTTGAGGATGCTCAGTCATCTGGGCCTGTATTGTTTTCAAGCCTTTCTTTTTTGGTTGATGTTTTATGTCTTCATCTGATCATCCACGGGTCATCTAATACTGTTGTTGCAATTCAAGCTGTTGAAGAGGTGTCAATGTCACTGATTAAGCAGTTGCTAACTGTTGTTTTTAGCCAACAGCTTAAAGCTATTTTTCATTCTTTATTTTTCCTGTTACATTGCAATTGAACTGTAATTGTTCATTAGTTTAGTCTTGGATATGGAATACATTATGGGTATAAATTGCTTCTGAATTTCCCTAATTGCCATTGTCTTATTAAGGAGCTGCAAATTCTAAGTAATTGCACAGAAATTGCAAGAGCACATATGTCAGGTAATGTCTTATATATTGTAATCATCTTGAGAATTAATTTAACTGTTCACAAATGCTAAATTATTATTCTGATGTAACTGAATGTAAAATATTTCGAAAAGGGAACTTTGCACACTAACCCTAAATATCAGATTAAGATGAAATTCGGTCTGTAAGCTGATTAATGCTGGACCAGAAACTACAGTGTAATGTCTCGAAACTAACTCCAATACTGATTTACCCCACATATGAAATATATTATATACTACAAAGTATGAAAAGTATCAAAATGATTTCCAGAGACATGGCCCCAGATTAGTTCAAATAGTCATTACCTCTTTTTTCTAGTTTTGAAATCAACTGAAAGAATATTAAATTTAACCTAGTAAAGTAATTAAAATACACACTTTAGCTATGTTTTGCCTGCATGTAGCAATGAATGTACTTTAATAAATTTAGTACAGAACTTACAGAAAATAAATAATTATAATAATTTTCTTTTTTGTGTAAAAATAACTGAGTTTTTGTCGTATTTTGCTTCACGGCTGAATAATCAGTGTATGTCCTCTAAAGTTTTGGCTAACATGCACACCAGACCATGCCAGAATCCTCACAATGTTTCACAGAAACATACAAACGACCATCTGCATACTTCTCACCACTTTTTTCTCTGATGTACTGATGACTTTGTAAAAAAAAATATATATATCAAATTTGTATTCATCTCTCCATAACAGGGGTTTCTGAGCTGCTACACATGGCAACAAGCCCATTTCTCATTAGACATCTTCTCACAGGTTCTGCATTTTGCAAGTATTAGACTGGATTTCTGTCCCTAAAGGGAATGACAGTTAGCATTTTGTGTGGTTAATCATATGCAGAGAGTTTGGGGCTCTTCCACTGCATATTCAGTATCACTAACAAAGTTTCTGCCAATGTCTTTTCAACATCACATCTTGAAAATACAGTTTATCGAGCTGACAAAATACTTGTTGATTTGAAACTATAATTATATGTGTGCTGAAATGAGATTTTCAGCATTCCACTGTATTTAACATCCAAAGTGCTATGTTCAAAGAAGTTCAATATGCAATGCAAAAGCAAAGTTAAAACCCAGGCAAGGGTCAGGCAATCAAAGAACAACATGAACTAGGGTAGGCAAGAAGAAAAGCAGAAACTAGACCATAAACCAGACAGACAATCTCTAAACAAACAGCTTAGCATAGACTGGAGTGACTGAAAGTCCTTATACACTGTGGCTGTGAGAATGAGTGTGTAAAATCCTTAGCAGCCATTTTTGTAGGCCATGTTGTTCTCTGGGACATATGGTTTGAAGACAGTTCCCGTGTTGACATGACAGTGTATGTATATGCTGTCCAAATGTATAAATCATACAGAAAGCTCATTAAATGGAACAGCAAACCATAAGCAAAATGGCTAATATTAATGACTATCCTCTATTTAGCAAGAACTAATTGCTGAACTAAATGTAGTAGTTTCATTATAGTATGTTGCTGATCCTAGACCTTGTTGCTTGTCCATCATGGATCTTTGAAGCAAACAGCTATCTTAACTACTTTCTTATCTTATGCTGACGGTCGCAAAGCGACTATGTCTGTTTCCATATTTCTATGTTACCGCTGTTCTCCATTCACTTCTCTGTTTTGACAGCTTTGCCCAGGATTCCAACTTGATGTTTCTCTGCTTCAGGTTTCTCTTGATGGTATCCTTATATCGCAATCGAGGTCTACCTCTCTTCCTATGGCCAACATGCAGCTGTGAGAATAGGATCTGTTTTGGGAGTCTGTCTTGTGGCATCCTCATAAGGTGTCCAGTCCACCGAAGATTTTTTCTGATCAGAAGATCCTCCATGGATGGCAGTCCTGTTCTGTCCAATATTTCCTTATTGGTCATCTTGTCTATCCATGTTATCTTCAAGATGGATCGAAGATGCCGCATCATGAAGGCATGAAGTTTCTTCACATGGCGTCTGTACACTGTCCAGGATTCAGCTCCATACAAGAGGGTAGATATAATTACTGCTCTGTAGATCTTGCCTTTCACCTTCATGGACACATGGTGGTTGTTCCAGAGTCTCTGGTGCAGCCTGCCAAAGGATGCACTAGCCTTGGCCATTCTTCTCTGTATCTCAGCATCAATTTGTCCGTCTTTTGTAACTGTGCTTCCAAGGTAGGTGAATTCTGGGACTGAGTTAAGAATGTTTCCATCTACCCTAACATCCACCTCCTGGGTTCTTGAAGAGTTTGGTTGGTACAGCACTTCTGTTTTCTTGATATTAATCTTTAGGTCGAACTTCTTTGATGCATCAGAAAAAGCATTTATGATTCGTTGGATTTCTTGTGGAGAATGGGCAAGTAGAGCACTGTCATCCGCAAACAGTAGTTCCCTAATCAGTACGAGTGTACTCTTGGTCCTCGCTTTGAAGTGTGTGGTATTGAAGAGGTCAGCATCTGGTCTTGACTGGATATAAACACCCTCTTTCATGCCCTGAAAGGCCTCTTCCAGCATTGCTGATAAGAGTATGGAAAAGAGTGTTGGGGCCAGCACGCAACCTTGTTTGACACCATTGGTAACATCAAAAGTCTCAGAGGTTTCTCCTCCAACACTGACATTTGCCTTCATCCCTGTGTGAAGAGATTCAATCATGGATGTAAACTTTTCAGGGCATCCATATTGCGGTTGTTCATGTCTTGGAAACTGCTTGCAAGAAGTGTTAAAGTGTTGTTAGCTTTTGCAAGTTACTAGCAGCACTCTCTGGGGGAGTTAATAGTGGACCTTTGCCGGCAAGAGCATGTCAAGACAGGCGCAGACTAATATTCCCTGCAGCGGATGGCCAGAAGATTACGGGAATTCCGTCTATCAACCGCCCTCAATGCCTCCACATTTGCATGTTTTCTGTTGGGGTTGCCTCCCTTAGCCTTTGGTTCTGACAAGGACCTATCCCACAAGGCAGCGGAAGACTATGCAAGGCAGGGGCGTCTATCTCCCTGGGGTATATATTTGCATACCCGCATACCCACAACTTACTACTTACCCACTTAACTACTATGTCACTAATTTAAGATCAGCTGACTGTTGAGACTATAGATTAGGTGATGTGTAATTGATGTGGATTACATATTATGGAATTATAGGCAGAACAGTTAAGTGCATTATCTGATCATCTCCAGTTTAGATGTGGATGACTGATACAGTGGGTAAAATAAGTATTGGACATGTCACCAAGACTCCATTGCCGAAGAAAAAGCATATTAAAACTCGTTTAAAGTTTGCTGCACAACATCTGGACAAGCCTGTGAAATACTGGGAGAATATAGTCTGGTCAGATGATACCAAAATTGAACTCTTTGGATGCTATAAAACACACCATATTTGGAGGGCAAATGGCACTGCACATCACCCCAAAAACACCATACCAATAGTGAAGTTTGGAGGTGGGATCATCATGGGACTGTTTTCAGCATACAGTACTTGCAAACGTCATAAACTTGAAGGAAGGTTGAATAGAAAAATGTACCGAGACATTCTTGATAAAAAATCTGCTGCCATCTACCAGAATGATGGAGATGAAACGAGGGTGGACATTTTAGCAAGACAATGATCCCGAACACAGAGCCAAGGAAACTCTCAATTGATTTCAGAAAACGAAAATAAAGCTGCTAGAATGGCCAAGCCAATCACCTGACTTGAAGCCAATTGAAAATCTATGGAAAGAACTAAAGATCAGAGGTAATAGAAGAGGCCCGTGGAAAAAAGATTTAAAGACTTTTTGTGTGGAAGAATGGGCCAAAATCACACCTGAGCAATGCATGCAACTAGTTTCTCCATACAGGAGGCATCTTGAAGCTGTCATTACCAACAAAGGATTTTGTAAGTATTAAAATAAATTTCGGGGGGCATGGTGGCTTGGTGGTTAGCACGTTTTGACTCACACCTCCAGGGTTGGGGGTTCGATTCCCGCCTCCGCTGTGTGTGTGGAGTTTGCATGTTCTCCCCGTGCCTCGGGGGTTTCCTCCAGTTACTCCAGTTTCCTCCCCCAGTCCAAAGACATGCATTGTAGGTTGATTGTCATCTCTAAATTGTCCGTAGTGTGTGATTGCGTGAGTGAATGAGAGTGTGTGTGTGCCCTGCGATGGGTTGGCACTCCGTCCATGGTGTATCCTGCCTTGATGCCCGATGACGCCTGAGATAGGCACAGGCTCCCCGTGACCCGAGAATAGACCGGATAAGTGGTAGACAATGAATGAATGAATGAAATTAATTTCAGTAAGTGTGTTCAATACTTTATTACACATAACTTAATTATGGATATCTATGGTTTGATTTCTTTGCATGTGTGGATTGTATGGGTTGTAATCAACATCTGGTAAAAATTACATGTTAATAGTACCTTTAGAAATACATTTACTGAGAAAAATGTTGAGATGTTCAATACTTATTTTGAAGGGGGGGATTTATTATCACCACACATACACTACAGAACAGTGGAATTTTTTTCTTCGCATATCCCAGCTGAGGAAGTTGTGGTGCTGGGGTTTGAACCCAGATCCTCCGATTGGTGAGCTACCACTTCCCCTATTTTAGCCACTGGATCAGCTATTTGGGCTTATGAAGACCACCACTGGCTGTAAATACCAGCATTCTTCACTGGAAATTAACACTGCACAATACACAGAATGTTCTGTATGTATAGCAGTTTATTTTCTCCTTGTTTCTTTCATAATCTATGCAAGCAAAATGTTCTTGGATCTGTAGGATGTGAACTACAGCTTTTGTGACCTATGGAGTCAACTATGGTAGTGGTCTCGTTGTACTTGTTTTTCCCATTATCCTTTGTATTATATTATCAGAAAGACAGTTGACTTTTTACAATGGCCAGGTCTCTTCTATCAATCCACACCCCTGAGGTTTGCTGACAGGAGCCTTGCCACAGTCTGCGGTTATTTTTTTGCAGAACCTTTGGTACTACCCGGACTCTCTGCAATCCTTCATATAGCAGCTGCTTTGACACCTTCATATATATAGGCAATGCATCATGGGCAGGAAAGGGCTGAGTTAAAAGGGCTGGAGTAAAAGAGAATGTGGGTAATGAGTCAGAATAAGAGAAAGCTCTGTAGACATTAGGGCAGCTACAAACTGTGCAGCAGTGCATTGTAATGGGAAGAAATTATAAATCATTTAGACATATCTTTGTGTAGGAATAAGCTGAGGCAAAAGTAATTTTACGTCACTGATCTGTCCCCTGTAGCACAAGCCCATTGCTCCACCTCGCAGTTTTCTGATGCTTACACCACATGATCACCCACATTTAGCACTGTTTAAATAACCTTCACACCTTCTTTACATTTCCACCGTTCTTATGATTTCAATTATATTCTGATCAAGTTCTTGTTGTGTAATGCCTTTTATGTATAAAATATGTTTAACTATGTTTCTAGACATATGTATGAGTGATAATCTTGAATTTTACTATTCCTGTTCACATCAAGGCCTTTTAATATCAAGATTTATCCAGTTTTCATATCATATCAGATAAACTGCCTGGCCAAAAGAAAAATGCTTCCTGCTTTTAGCTTTGATTATGACGCACATTCATCATGGTATTGTTTTGGCAAACCTTATGCAGTGTCACAACATTTATTTCCAGACAGATTGCATTCATTTTTGCCTGAGATCTTGTATTGACTCTGTAAAGTCTTCTTCAGAACATCCCAAAGACGGTCAATGGAGTTAAGGTCAGGACTCTGTTGTGGCCAATTCATGTGTGAAAATGAATCCTTGTGCTCCCTGAACCACTCTTTCACAATTTGAGCCCTATGAATCTTGGCATTGTCATCCTGGAATATGCCTGTGCTGTCAGGGAAGAAGAAAAAAATCGATTGATGGGGTAACCTGGTCATTCAGTACATTCAGGTACTCAGATGACTTCATTTTATTGCTGTATAATGTTGCTGAGCCTAGACAAGACCAACTGAAGCAACCATCATAACACTGCCTCCAAAGGCTTGTACAATAGGCACTATGCATGACGGCTGCTTTGCTTCATGTGCTTCCCATCTCGCCCTGATGCCCCCAGGGCTTTGGAACAGGGTAAATACGGACTCATCCAACCACATAACCTTTTTCCATTGCTCCACAGTTCAATCTTTATGCTTGCTAGCAAATTTAAGTCACTTTTTCTGATTAGCCTCACAAGCAGATAGGGTTCTTTTGGCCACACAACTGCTTAGTTCCAATCCTGCAAGTTCTGATCACATTGCACATGTGGAAATGCCTTTTTAATATTGAACATTGCCATGAGTTCTACTATCGATTTTTGATGAAACCAGTTGAAATTAGATCAATTAAAAGACTGATCACAATCATTCAAGATTTTTTTCCAGTAACATTTTTAATGGCTTTAATAATGCATTAGATGGCTATTAACCCAATTACACTGATTTCATAAATCTCACTTTTCTTTGCTTGCTTTACATGGCAACAGTTTGCCTCTTTTGTAACACACTAACGTCATGAAGCAAACTCACCTAGGTTGGATGCAGATGCAGGGCATAAGATTATTAACACAAAGGATACAAGAAAGAAAAAAACTAAACAGTAGGTAATTACGGGAAAAAAAAAAAAAACAAGACATACAAAAATAGATAACAAAAAAAAAATAACAAAACAAAAGTAGGAAACAAAGTTTGGAAAAGAGACAAAAATATCAGAATATGTTATAGTGTAGGAATACATACACAAGCACAGTGACAGTCTAAATTGTCTTCTAAAAAACAGGTCAATCAAGGGTAAAACAGCTATATCCAACATTCACATGTTCAAAAAATGAAAAAAAAAAAATTCATTAAAAGTCCTGTGATTGAGAATGTATGAGTGCTGTTGCTTGCTAGGAATTGGAGTCCATGACAGCCATGTTTGTCACTTCATTGAAACTGGATCCATCACCTTCAACACTGTGACAGCTAGTGTGTTTTCCAAGACTTCTGGATACATCTTCTGACATAGTTGTTTAAGAAATGAGAAGCTATACGTTGCAGGAGTTGGGTTTAAAAGAATTGTTTCCAGCTGAAATATATTATTATTGCTGCAATAATGATCTAATTGCAGGCTTTTAAGTATTTGATTATTTAAATCAAACCAGAGAGCTTTTTGGCCAGGCAGTGCTGGTAAACTGCAGTTATTTTACATACAACATGTGTGATGTTTTTTAATTGAACTCAATATGTCTCTGAAAACAGAGGTATACATTCCAGCACTGCCAGCATGGAATAGTGAGCCTCCTATTCATATTTGCATTTTAACGGTTTCATCTGTTCAATCCAAGTAATGTCTTCATATTATGTTAGATTCCTATTGTAAATTAAAGCAATTTTTACTGTTAGATGTAACTGTTTTAAGAATAATTCTCTAATCTATCCCAACCACTGAGGCACAACTATGGGACTATTATCATATGACTTGTCAAACACTTACCTCTCTCCAAAATTACTACCTGCACCCAAACTGCTGCAGCCACTTGTGGCGAACTTGGAAACGGCAGCACCATGGTGGATTGGTTTACACGCCACATTTGGTAATTTGCACACCCACCTGCACTTCAGAGCAGCACAATTACAGGATGTCTCTGGGGCCAGTGGCAGCTTCACTCCTTACTGGCAGACTGACACGCTGTTCTTCAGCCCATCCAGTCTCGGCAGCCAGGCCATGAAATGGATGTTAATTCTCACGACTATCTGTCTCGTGCAGACTGTTCTAAAATCTCTCTCTGTCTCTCTTTCTCTCTCTCACACACACACACACACACACACACACACACACACACACACACAAACACACATACACACACACACTGATATACATATATGCATGTTGGCCAAAAAAGAGAAGAGAAGAAAAATAAGGGAAACATAAAAACATCAAACAACTCTGTGAAATGCAGAGTAGCAAGAGAGATTTCAGGCTTCATCAATGTGACTTCATGAGAATTCCTCATTCCAGATTAAAGTGAAAAGAAATATTGAAGTTGAGATCTCTATAATATATAAAACAGCATGCATTATGTTTTTATGATGGACATTAATAGTACTAAAAATTCAGAAATCATAAAAGGTGTAGTTAATCACTCGAGATATAGCGATTTCACTACTCTCAGTCTACTTTGTAAGCATCTAGCTGAGACTTGAGGTATACATGAGAACTGAGTTCCCATAAAATCTAATGAAAAAGAGGAAAAAAATCATGCAAGCAGGAGCTTTAATGCAGGCATGAGCAACTGCTCAGATATGAAACAAACAATGGGCCAAACAAAGACCACATCTTGTGCATTAATTGTATATTTTTATGCCACACTCTCAGTGCTGGAATTTCTACCCTTAGGTATTTCCTGTGTTCCAGTGTTTCTATGGGCATAACATTAGCATTCAAATTCAATAATAAAAAACAATACAAATACAGATAATGGCATTTTGTTACACAGATTAAATGTTTTGTACTACAACATATTTTTTTTTTTTTTTTTTTGGACCCAAGGTCATTTGCGCTGACAG
Organism: Hemibagrus guttatus; assembly: GCA_033459395.1. Classification (NCBI taxonomy): domain Eukaryota; kingdom Metazoa; phylum Chordata; class Actinopteri; order Siluriformes; family Bagridae; genus Hemibagrus; species Hemibagrus guttatus. The sequence goes on along the minus strand of JAUCMX010000013.1, from coordinate 11,907,861 downwards.
TCTTGTACATTTGGTGGAGAGTAATAGCCATTTTTGAATCAAATTTCTACTCTAACTAAAAATGATGGTCTGGAGTTCACCTGAAGTGAACTTGTGTGCAGGCCACATCATATTTGAAAGCTATTTGATCCCACAGCTGGCCATGGAATGCTACAGTCTGCAGACAGAACGCTTTCTATATCAGAGGTTCTCAAAATTTCACAGACTCATGGATATTTTATAATCCATAATCAATAATCCAACTATTCATCAAGCAGGTTTGGAGAGAATCTCCCTCTTTGTGAAAATAAACTTTCAATAAAACATGTTATCATTGGCCCCAGATATTGTGCCATTTATATATATATATATACATATATATATATATATATATATATAGATAGATAGATAGATAGATAGATAGATAGAAAGATATATATATGATATATATATATATATATATATATATATATATATATATATATATATATATATATATATAACAATACACACACACTCCCACTGTACTTGTGTTTATTATTACTTTCAGTAGTTGCTGCTAAGAATGAAATCTGTTGTTTGTGTTTCCTATCCCATTTCCCTACCCATATTATAATTCGTAGCTTGTTGCTTGTCCAAGTGGGTGGCTGTGTGAAAGGCCAAGGAAATGACATGTTAGTTCACAGCAGAACCATGCATATACCGATGCTGATATGATGGCGATTGGCATCTGTTTTAACATGTTAGCCAACTCAAGATGGTGACCAGGCTCACTTCCAAGCAGGTCTTCAGGAGTATTTAAGTATAAAACAGCATGACAGTGCCTGGAAAGCTGATAAGAATTGTCTCTTTCCTACACACTCATACGCACACATGCACACACACACACACACACACATGCACGCACACACACACGCACACACACACACACAAATTCTGTTACTGCCAGATGGGACTCTCTTCCAGCTGCATGGCAGGCACATCAGCGTGTAATAGTTTGTAAGTACTCCCTTGTCACACAGAGCACTGGTGCATATTCAATGTAAATGTGCAAGAATGAGGTGTGCTGTGGCAGAGAAGGAAATGGCAAAGCCCTGCTGCTACTCAAGAAGGATGATACAGCACAGACTTTGACAGCGAGTCTGGGAATTATGATCTCATGGGTATGATTATATACAATTTCCTTTGTGAATCACATTGTCTCCTGTGATGAAAATGACTCCACTGACCTTTCTGTCCCCAACTAATCTAGTTTCATCTTCGCATCCACCTCACCTACATATCTTAAAAACATATTTAAAAACCAGACAGTAATAGCAAGAACCAAGTAGACTGGGTTGGGGGATTACATGCATGTACATATACTTTACTGATTTAACTTGCTTTTTACATGTAAGGTGAGGTTTTTCATCCGGTTCCACTGGTTCTTGAACAATGACGCTCTGTTTCCTGGTTTATAAATATACTGTCTTGGTGTGAAACAAATCAGGTATCTTGTGACAAAGCCTAGGGGTAATTTAAGAAAAGAAAGATCATTCTTTCTTCAGGAGACTCATCATTCGATGTCTCATCAACTCACAGTCACACATAAAGACATGCACTTATATGGTTACAAAAGCAAGAAAATTTCACAAACTCACAGACACATATACAGACACAGGTTTTGTGCTTTAGCAGTCACTTAAGCATCATATTCAAAGGAGATTTAAATGATTATATTGTCAAAGTTATGTGGCTTATTTAACATCACATTCCAAAACCACATACATTAATGATGAGTTGTTTTCCCTTTCTGGTATGTCAGCCTTCACTCTTCTGAAAAGACATTTTACTAGATTTTGGAAGAATTGTGGAAGAATTTGTGTTCATTCAGCCACAACATTGCAAGAGTTTGAGCACTGATGTCAAGCAAGAGGGTCTGCTGCACAGCCATCATTCCAGTTCATTTCAGTTGAGGTCAGGGGTCAGTGCAGGTCACTCAAGTTTCTCCATACCCAAGCTTTTCACAGAGCTTTCTTTGTGATGCTGAAACAGGTTTAGGCTCATAAGTTTACAGTGTAAGAAAAAAATACATTTGCAGCACCCAAAGACATTCTAGACAACTGTGTTTTTCAACTGTGGCAGCACTTCGGGGAAGAACCACATATGGGTGTGAGGGTCAGGTTTTGACATACTTATGTACATACAATCAGAGACTCTAGCAGTTCTCCAGTTTTCCATGCTGAGACATTTTCCAGCTGTTGAAAAAAAGAAAAACTAAATCTAGACAGCATTCTCTTTATTCTCATCTTTCTACCTCACTCCCTCTCTCTTCCTGCCTAAAGAATGAGATATGACGACAGCTTTGAACATGTGCACTGTGCTCCAGAGTGCTAGTGCTACATATAATGTAATCTTAATTGATCAGCTGACAGAGACAGAAAGAGTACATAACCTCACTGAGCAGAGAGAGAACTGAACATCACTCTTCTTCCTCCCACTCCATGTCACAGTAATGTTCTGACACTCCACCAACATGTAATTTCTCCTTAGCTGTCTTTTAACATTGGTTAAGTGCTACCATTTGACATGCCTGAACTTCTAATTGTACATGTTTGCTGCACAAATTCCCCCTCTCAATTCACTGCTAGTGCTTGTTTTTCTTTCTACCTCTGCTTATATTGTTCCTGACTCCACTCAACGGCCAAATCGTTGCTCTGTTATCCATTTGTGTTCACCTCTTTTAGTGTCTCCATTTTAACCCTGCTGTTTCTGCATTTCATTTATGTCTAAACCATGCTTTTCTTAGTGCCTCGCTTCTTATTTTCATGTTTCCTTTTTCTGTCTCACTTGATCTTTGGTTCATGAGTATGGATTTTTCTAGTATATTGCATTCTACTTGTCTGTTGACCCACTGCTTCGATGCAGTCTAAAATAAGACATATGGTGAATTTACATAATTGCATCCTCCTCTCACTCACCCCAGATCACTGTTTGAGTTTTGTTTGTTTTTCCAGCAGACAGATGATATGGCTATATGTTGGTGTTTACAGCACAGCAGAGGGGGGTGGGAGGTGGGGGGTTGAAGCTGGTTTTCCAGGTTCAGGGAGAAATATGTTTATGTGTGAACCTCTTAACTGTGGATTATTTCATGGACACCGATTTCAGCTCTGTGACTGGATCTATAACCCCACTGGTGATGCTTGAACTGTATCCCTCTGTAGGGGAAAAAAGGTCAGCCAGTTTGCCACCTTGATCTTCCACACTCCAGTGCCAGTGAGAGCCTGGCTGCTAAAAGCTGTAACTCTGTTTCTGGCTTCATGTTACACCTTTTATGTTGACTGCAAACATTTCTTCCATTCCATTTGCAAAGTTCACTAATAGAAGCCCTTCTCCATCACTGAACACAGACCAGTGAATAAATATGATTTATTTTAACACTCCTGACACTCACAGTAATGTCAGCAGTCACGTGTTAGTCTCTAATGCAACCCTTTAATTAATTTAATTACATTTTTTGGTTACTCCCGAAGACAGATGGAGGAAGGCATAATAGCAGAACAAATGCAGGTTTTTTGAACCTTTACATTTCATGTGTTAGTAAGAAATTAGATTTAAAGCATTAAACTCTTGAACTTTTTGTGTGGTACATTTTCAATGAAGCTGTCACCAATACTTACAGCAACAACACCACTGAGGTTCTGTATTTCTTAAGAATAGGTGCTTGCTGGAGTATCGAGAGCTCTACATAGACATTAATGAGATAATAGAGGGATGAAAAGTGAGCACAGACTAGCACTCACAAGGATTTGAATTATTGTTTGCTGATAAACTCCTCAGTGTTTTCTCTTTTTTGCCTCCCATTTGCTCTCTTCTGAAAAACTTGGAGTGTACTATTAAAGGTCATGATGGAACAATGCTTGTAAAAAGAGTACAGTGAAGAAAGATAAGGAACAATCTCTATTGTTTCCTCAATAGAGATATTACCAGATATTATTAAATAATCATAATTTAAGATAACATTGGCAATGGAAATCTGATCAGAGTTTAATGTCCTGTAGCTAAGAATCAAGCAGCTCTTATTTATATAAAAAGGAGAGAGGATGGCAGTATAAAGTGATGAAGGCTGTTAGAGCTGTGGAATGGTACAAAACTTGTCCCAGAATCACTATATAAGATGAACACTGTAAGTTCACAGGAGGCAACAATGTGTTTCCTAAAGCTGCCAGAGTCAGTAACTTTCCTGTTAACTCTCTTTACCAGAGGCCAAAAATGGAATTTGTGCTTGTTTTGATGGTGCCCAACATCATCATTAAATGTCTTTGTCATGTCACACTAAAAAAGTGATTAATGACTTGTATAAAATTAGACACCCATGTATTTAAAACATTTTTACTTTTTCATAATTATTTCTGTTTTTACCGGGCCTACTAGCGGCCGTATATTCATAGAAAAGTTAGTTTTTTCAACACAAATCTTTGTATCTTCCAGGTAAAATGTAAATGGTCATAGCAAACCCATTTTGCTTCCTGAGATGCCCTAATTGTTCAGAATTGTTATCCAGACAAAGGTAAAGCACTTCACACCAACTAATTTTATATCAGACTTTCAGTGATAAAATAATTCATTTGTTTATACTGAATGGAAATGTCTGATAAGTCAATTTTCATCCTGCTGGCTGAATGGAACGCCAGTGAACTGGTAAAAAGTGTTAAAAAGTGCAGTCGTAATAACTTGGAATCAGTTTAGTGAAAGGCAGGGGTTCCCAAACCTCTTCATCCCAGCAGCCACCCAGACAGGTATAAAATACTTCAGAACCCACCAAAGTACTTGTAATGTGAATCATTTTATTAATGTTTTTTTATGACAGCAGTTTTTTTTATTCATTGTCATATTATCAATGAAATATGAGTTTGACTGCAATACCAAAAGACGTCATCATCATCATCATCATTGTCTTCCGCTTATCCAGAGCCAGGTCACGGGGGCAGCAGCCTAAGCAGGGATGCCCAGACTTCCCTCTCCTCATACACTTCCTCCAGCTTTTCTGGAGGGATCCCGAGGCGTTCCCAGGTCAGTCATGAGACATAGTCTCTCCAGCGTGTCCTGGGGCATGCCCGGAATACCTCCCCAGGGAGACGTCCCGGAGTAATCCGAAACAGATGCCCGAGCCACCTCAACTGTCCCCTTTCGATGTGGAGGAGCAGCGGCTCTACTCCGAGCTCCTCCCGGGTGACAGAGCTCCTTACCCTATCTCTAAGGGAGCACCCCGCCACCCTACGGAAGAAGGTCATTTCGGCCGCTTGTATCCTCTGGCTACCAAAAGACGCTTGTACCCTCTGGCTACCAAAAGACGTATGGTAAGATATCATAGTATGAAGATAACCATGAAAATGTCAAAACAACAGCTTACTGGCTATGTTGAAATAATGAGAAAAATAACTGAGTAGATTCAACTTGTTTTCTTAACTGATTTACACAGAAACGCCAGAACAAATTTCAAGAAGGGCAGCCCCCTTGACTCAGAGCAACAAGGACTCCTTTTCTTGCAGCCGCTCCGAAAATGGCTAGTTTCATCAGCCGAAAAGCCCACACAGTTTTCCCACTGGGAGCTCTCAGCCATTATGTATCCATTGAAACAGCCACAAATACCTGCTTCTGTCATTTTCTCTTTCAGTTCTTCACAAAACAAGATGTCAGTGAAGTCAACATACCTGACATAAGTCAGTAACCCTGCACTCTTCACAAAACCTGTGTTTTCATCAAGTTGTAGGGCAAATGCAACACTACTCCGGATTTTCTCTTCTATTTGTCAACATGTATAAAAAGATATTTCCTCAATATGCTGTTGCACCATGTTATCAAAAATTGAAACTTTAGTTATCTTTTCTGTAGCTTCTTCCCAGCATTTTCTCAACAATGTCCATACAGTTTTAAAGCAGAAGTTCCTCACCTATCATGTGTCACTACATGGATCTCACAATTTGATATGCACCTAAAAATAAGGCTTGCTGTGCTTTCTCTAATATGCTGGTTGTACCTTTGATCACTTTTTGCTGATGAAGATATTCTTTTAGTTTTAAAAGCATTCCCATTTTAACTACCATACACTGACTGATTCTACCCTTGTACTCACGGAATGCTCTCAGACTCACTTAAATGAGTCAGACAAATGATTCAGTGAGTCACTCAGTGAACTGTAAGAGTCATCTCTTTAGAGTCATTTTGTCATGAATCAGACTACATTGGTTTTTGGCTCATTCACTGCAATGCACAGTTTGAAAACCCCTGATGTAAGGCATGGAGAAAACCAATACAATTAGAATAATAATTAGTGTATATAATTGTTTTTGCTTGGTTTCTATAGCAATGTACATTTTATAAATGATGCAGCCAGTGGGTAAAAAACAGAGCATGCATAACAAACCCATGCTTAAAACAGTACAGAAATAGATATTTAGATGTATAGTAATAGGTTTTTTATAGTATTATGTATGACCAAGTAGAAAATGTATTCTTTTTGAACACCCTGCTATGCCAAACAGTTTTACTTAGGATCTTCAGTGATTGAAAGTTCAAGTTCTAAGCTTTAATTTCCTTTAAGCTTTAATCTTTAAATTAAGATATTAAATTCTACGTGAAGAATTTACACTATAGATGGGCATCAGGCACAGTATGAAATACTACAACGAGGTACTAAGAACACAGTATGAAAATCACCATGTGCAAAGACTGTGGAAAGATTAGCACTAGTTATGAGGGCAACAGCTGTGAGATCAATATGGCCAACCCTAACCACCTAGTGAGCTGAAGAGATTATGTATTTGCTTTGATTCTCTTGGTATGAGCTCAGCTAACAAAACACAGTGTGAATGAGGCTGAGGCTCCCAGAAAAGGAGGTTTACATGTTAATCAGCTACATAAGTACAAATCCAAACAGGAACACCTCCCTCACCAACACCATCAGGATCAGAAAGTCAGCTAGGCCATTAAATTTCTCAAAGTGTTGTATTCAGAGGTTCATGGATTTTCTGTTATGTTTTATAAAAAATTATGTTTTGATACAATTAATGATCATGAAGTTGCTTTGCATGGAACCTTAACTACTGAGATACCATGTTCTCCCATGTTCAACTCAAAACTAACAAGTAATGCCTTATTGGACTTTAAAAAGATTGAAAGAGTTGAAAACTGTTGAAGGGTTTGATGATTATCATCTATTTCTGCAGTTTATGGTTACCCCTGTAATAAATATCCCTGTAGCAAATATTAGCTATGTAGTATATAATTTCTATTAGAAGTCTGTAATTTCTATCTGAGGTTTATTGATTATCTAGAAAAAATAAAAAAGCATAAAGTTCTCTAACCCTGGGAACAAGTGTATAGATCTCTTAAACATCAACAATCACCTGGACCATCTGAATAAAGTAAAAGAAAAAAATGCTGATTTATGGACTTATGGATATAGTCTGTTTAGAAAATATGCTACACACCCACAACCATAAACAGCTTTGTTTAAAACATATTGATTAAATGTTACATATTGACATCTTCTTCTTCTTCTTCTTTTTCTTTTGGCTTTTCCCTTCAGAGGTCGCCACAGCGAATCATATCTCTCCACCTATCCCTATCTTCTGCATCCTCAACACTTGCACCCACTAGCTTCATATCCTCATTTATTCCATCCATATACTTCCTCTTTGGCCTTCCTCTTTGCCTCCTGCCTGGCAGCTCCATGTCCAACATTCTCCTACCAATATACTCACTCTCCCTCCTCTGAACATGTCCAAACCATCTTAATCTGGCCTCCCTAACTTTGTTCCCCAAACGTCCAACATGGGCTGTCCCGCTGTACTCGTTCCTAATCCTGTCCAATCTTGTCACTCCCAAAGAGAACCTCAACATCTTCAGCTCTGCTACCTCCAGCTCTGACTCCTGTCTCTTCCTCAGTGACACTGTCTCTAAACCATACAGTATGGCCGGTCTCACCACTGTCCTGTACACCTTCCCCTTGATTCTCGCTGATATTTTCCTATCACACAGAACTCCCGACACCTTTCTCCACCCATTCCAACCTGCCTACACTCGCTTCTTTACACACTCTCCATTACTCTGGACTCTTGACCCCAAGTACTTAAACTCCTGTACCTTCTTCACCTCTTCAACCTGTAACCTTACTGTTCCACTTCCCTCCCTTTCATTCACACACATGTTCTCAGTCTTACTACAACTGACTTTCATTCCTCTTCTCTCCAGCGCAAACCTCCACCTCTCCAGGTTTTCCTCCACCTGCTCCCTGCTCTCACCACAGATCACAATGTCATCTGCAAACAACATTGTCCAAGGAGACTCCTGTCTGACCTTCTCTGACAACTGGCCCATCACCATAGCAAACAGGAAGGGGCTCAGAGCCGATCCCTTATGCAGTCCCACCTCCACTTTGAACTCCTCTGTCTGACCTACAGCACACCTCACCACTGTCCTGCTCCTCTCATAGCACCCTGTCATATGCTTTCTCCATGTCTACAAACACACAGTGCAACTCTCTCTGACCATCCCTATACTTCTCCATCAAAATTCTCAGAGCAAAAATTGCATCTGTTGTGCTCTTTCTGGGCATGAAGCCATACTGCTGCTCACAAATTTCCACTACCTTCCTTAACCTAGCTTCCACTACTCTTTCCCATAGCTTCATTGTATGGCTCATCAACTTTATCCCCCTATAGTTGCTGCAACTCTGCATGTCACCCTTATTCTTAAAGATTGGCACTAACACACTTCTTCTCCATTCCTCAGGCATCTTCTCACTTTCTAGAACCTTGTTAAACTTGTTAAAAATTCGACTGCTGCCTCTCCCAGACACTTCCAGACCTCCACCGGGATATCGTCAGGACCAACTGCCTTTCCACTTTTCATCCTCTTCAAAGCCTTCCTGACTTCATCCTTTCTAATCTTATCTACTTTCTGTTCCACAGAGTTCACCCCTTCTACTCTTTTTTCCCTTTCATTTTCCTCATTCATCAGCTCCTCAAAGTACTCCTTCCATCTCCTCTGTACACTCTCCTCACTTGTGAGCATCCTTCCATCTCTATCCTTAATAACTCTAACTTGCTGCACATCCTCCCCATCTTGATCCCTCTGCCTAGCTCACCTGTACAAGTCCTTCTGTCTTTCTCTAGTGTCTAACCTAGTGTACAACTCGTCATATGCCTTCTGCTTGACCTTAGACACCTCACTCTTCACTCTGCAGTGTAACTGCCTGTATTTCTGTCTATTCTCTTCAGTCCTGTCCATGTCCCACTTCTTCTTGGCTAACCTCTTCCTCTGGATACTATCCTGAACTTCCTCATTCCACCACCAAGTCTCCTTATCTTCTTTCCTCCTTCCAGATGACACACCCAACACCTTTCTTCCTGTCTCCCTGATTACTTCTGCTGTAGTTTCCCAGTCATCTGGAAGTACCTGACCATCCAGAGCTTTCCTCAATTTCTGTCTAAATTCCTCACAACATTCCTCCTTTTTCAGCTTCCACCACTTGGTTTTCTTCTCTATCTCTATCTTTGACCTCTTTGTCTTACAGACCATCAAAGTCATCCTACACACCACCATCCTATGCTGTCTGGCTACACTCTCTCCCACTGCCACTTTACAGTCACTAATCTCTTTCAGATCCTCGTATACATAGGATGTAGTCTACCTGTGTGCTCCTACCTCCACTCTTGTAAGTCACTCTATGCTCCTCCCTCTTCTGAAAATAATTGTTAACCACAGCCATGTCCATCTTCTTAGCAAAGTCCACTACCATCTGTCCTTCAAGTTTCCTTTCCTTAACTCCAAACTTGCCCATCACCTCCTCATCACCTGTGTTCCCCTCACCAACATGTCCATTAAAATCCGCTCCTATCACCACTCTCTCACCCGTGGGAATACTCTCCATCACCTCATCTAATTCACTCCAGAATCTCTCTTTCTCCTCTAACTCACAACCTATCTGTGGGGCATAACCACTAACAACATTCAACATCACCCCTTCAATTTCTAACTTCAGACTCATCACCCTGTCTGACACTCTCTTCACCTCCAGAACATTCCTCACAAACTCCTCCTTCAGGACCACACCTACCCCATTTCTCTTACTATCCACACCATAATAAAACAGCTTGAATCCTGCTCCTATACTATGAGCCTTGCTACCCTTCCACCTGGTCTCCTGTACACACAGTATATCCACCTTCCTTCTCTTCATCATACCAGCCAGCTCTCTACCTTTCCCTGTCATAGTACCAATATTCAGAGTTCCTATTCTCAGTCCCACACTCTTAACTTTCCTCTTCTCTCTCTGTCTACGTACTCTCCTCCCTCCTCTACTTCTTCGACCAACAGTATCCTAATTTCCACCAGCTCTCTGTAGGTCAATGGCGCCGATGGCGGTCGTTGTTAACCCGGGCCTCGACCGATCCGGTTTGAAATTCGTACTGACAATTCGCATGATCAAATTTGGCAATGTTTTACGCCGGATGCCCTTCCTGACGCAACCCTCTCTATTTATCCGGGCTTGGGACCGGCACAGAAGACACTGGACTGTGACCCCCATGGCTAGATTAATGTTACATATTGACATAATGTTTAAAATTAGTTGATATGCTGATACTCTTGGCTAATAGGCTGATAGTATTGCTCTTGTTTTTGGATCACAGAATTAGGTTCTACACTGTTAGACTAAAGGAAAAAGTTTCAAAAGAAAAACAATGTTCTCACAAGTTGACAAAGTCACTGAATTTTCACACAGCATTTCCAGGTCATGTTATTGACTGATTTGTTGGGGGAAAAAAGGGTTCTGAAATGAAATTGAGGAGTAAGATCTCTCTCTTTCTCTAGCTTTCTTATCTTTTTTCTCACTTGGTATCTCTCACTTTGCCACTCCCCATTTATTCACATTGCAATGAAATATTAACTTGTCACATATGGAGTTCTGGTAAATTACATATGCCACACGCACAAAAGGCAGGGTAACTGTCATTACCTCAACTGCACCATTTCCTCTGATGCTGCTCTGATCTCTCTTTGACGAAAGTGAGCCCCTTACTTATTCACAAAGCACCAAATCAGGGAACATCTGAAATGAAAATTCGTGGGGCACAGCATAAGGATAATGACTAAAATTCTGAGCCTTTTATATCCACCATCATCAAACCTACACTGATGAGGCCGTCAGATGCTTCTGGTCAAATGGACATCAAGCTGGAGAGCTGCATGAGAGAAATGTACATTTTGCACTTTGAGTTAATAGCAGGCTGTACTTGCTTATACACACAGCTTATACAAGAACATGTGGAACTGCTTCTTGATTGTGAATGTCTGATAAGTATGCAGACAATACTTATGCTGTTCAGATAATGTTTCTTTCATGACACTGTACAATGACAATCTAATAAAAGGTTTTGCTCTTATTTATGTAAAGCCCAGTACAGCAGTAGCTGAACCAATCTCTAAAACAAGAAAAAAAACAAAAAAAAAAACAAATAGATGTCTAATTTTTGCATTGAATTTGATATTTGTTTGAATATGACAAATATCATATCTTTCCATATCTTGATAGCAAGGGGTTTTCAATCTTTTACGCAAAAGACATGTGTGGCATCGGAAATTCATTCCTACTTTGCAGAAGCCACACTTGATTCTACATGTTTAGTAAGTTCTTCTTAGTCTCTAATCAACTGTCAAGTGTGCCCCCAATTTGGCAAGACTGAAAGATTGTATTCACACAGGTTTTTCGTGAATAAGACTGAAAATGCATTATCTTTAAACTCTTCCCTAACATAATTTCATATTCAGTTCTTGTGAGATTCTCTTGAGTGGTGCAACAGAAAAGGATTTTCTTTAACATCAGGAGATGACAGTTTGAATCGTGACCATGCCACAGGCATCCATGGCCAAAGAAACCAAAATTTGTCATGCTCTCTAGGATTTATTGCATGCTCTCTTTCCTCTGTGAATCACAGGAACACTAGACAATCATAGGCTCTGTGAGCTCATCACACACTTCCCAAATGGTAGTTGTTGTATGATAGGGGACAGTTAGCTAGTGGAAAATAGAAAATTCACAGGTCATTGGTCATAAGCTAATAAGTTTCTGTTACATAATTGTACTTTTTGACAATATAGTAAACTTACATTATAGAAGGTAAATTATTTAGAATTTCAGTATTAAACTCAGATGAGGGTGTATTCCTTCTTAGTCTGGTTCCTCTCAAGGTTTTTTCCTCATATCGTCTCAGTGAGTCTTTCCTTGCTACCATCACCTTTGTCTCACATATTAGTGCTACACAAATACAGTTGAACTGGATTAAATTTCATGACAGTCTTTTTGGCTTCAATTTGGCTGGAATGAAAGTCATATAAGGTATGTAGGTTGTCCACTTTGGAATATTTAAATACATTTTTGAATAGACAAATAGGCAGTTTTCATAGATTCAACGAATTATATTTCACCCTAATGCTGTGAAAACGTTAAATGAATTGTAATACTAGCATCAGCCATAATATAATTAGTGGAATAGAGCTGACCTGTGTGCAATTAAAGTGTCACATGATATAAAATAAAAACACCTGTTACTGGAAAGCCCCAAAGCACCATTAAATAAATAATTAGGAACAGTAGGAGCACACCCATGACTGGCCAGAGGAGGCTAGCCACAAAATGTCAGTGATCCAGTAAGCAGGGCATGAGTTATAGAAGCAAAAATATGCCAAGGATAACTCTGAACGATCTGGAAAGGTCCACAGATTTGATGAGAAAAACTGTTGACAGGACATCCCTGGTCTAGACACTGGTCCAAATTGAACTTTAAGGAAGACCGGGCAGCCTGTTTGGAGCTTGTTGAAAAGCATGTAGAGACAAAAGAGTGTGGGAAAAGATATGCTGGTCTGATCAAAAAAAAATGCCTGGTTTGGCACAAAGCAATACATTTGGCAGACACCCAGTACTGGTCAGACTGAGAACACTATCCACACATGGTGGTGGTAGCCTCATGTTCAGCTACCCTTAGTTTCTTGGTTCCATCTCTCACTAATGTCCTCCTTCATGCCATATAATATCAAGTCAATTTCAGGTTGCGTCTGTGACAATACAAAATGTGGAAAGGTTTAAAGGGTAAAAACTCATGCATTGTATATCCTGCAACAAATGTATGTGTTCACTCATCATATTAAGGTCAATGATAGCTAGAAGTTGGGTGAAGTATTCTATTTGTTTTCTTATTATAAAGCTGCACTTATAAGGCAGAAAATGTCTGTGCTAAGAGGGTTCCCGAGTGGCAGTAATATTAGCTCAAAGTAAACCTTTCTCTAGCCCTTACCTCTATCGCCTCTCTCTATTCTCCAGTTTCAGCAGCCAGCCCATCAGTGCCAGCACCAGACAACTTTTCGGGTGACGCTTCCCTCTGCACAGGCTTCCTACTCTGATGCTCACTGTATTCCACCAGTATTTCTAGAGGATGTCAGAGCTGTAAAAAAAAATTTCACTTCATGAATCCTCCTACTGGCAAAGTGGTCTATGGTTGTGTGGGAACAAAGGGAGGTTGTCCAACCTGTATTTGATCACTTTCCTTAGGGCAAAGAGGTTACTGATCAAGGTCTTCTTTGTGTAGGAGAATCTGCTCTTACTAGAGTTCTGTACAACTGCGGAGGGCAGATGATCAAATTATATAGGCTTGAAAGCCAATGCTCTACCAGGGTCTAAATTTAGGAGAGTCAAGAGACCAGGACCTATGACACACCTGAAAAAAAACAGAGTGAAGCATCCTTTCAGTATTCATATCATCAATGGAGGGCCTGCCGGTGGAGGCACCATCACCTTCTACATTCAGTTCCTCCTATTGCATGTCAGAATGCTCCATAAGGAGCAGATCTCACTCGTTTTCACAGTCACATCCAAGCACCCCATGATCCTGGGATTCCTGTGGCTACTGCACCACAATCCACAATTCTCTTGTGCAAATAAACAAATCACATTCTGGTCTTCCTTCAAATCACCATGGGCTCCAAGTCTGTAGAAAGTCTTGTTTCTGTTTTCTCTAAGTACTCTGATCTGAAGGAAGTCTTCAGTAAGACCATGGTCAATCTCCATTGAGCTGCTGCCCGGGGCCACGTCTCTTTGCAACCATATTTACCCCTTGTCCATGGCAATACTGCAGGCCATGGAGGAATACATCCAGGAGGCTCTCCAACAGGGGTACATGCAGCCATCTATATCATCTGTTGTTGTTGTTCATCATGGGTTGTTTGTCTTTTCTTTTCTTATAGAACCAAAATTGGGTGGCCACCTACCATGCTGAGACCTAAATCTAGTCACTGTTAAGTACTGGTCCATTCGGCCCCTTGTGCGTGTGTGTGTGTGTGTGTGTGTGTGTGTGTGTGTGTGTGTGTGTGTGTGTGTGTGTGTGTGTGTGTGTGTGTGTGTGTGTGTGTGTGTCCAGTGGGTATAGGGCAGTGCAGTCTATGAGATCAGTGAAGATATCAGAGGATTCTTCAGAGATTTTTTATGATAAAGGCACCATTGTGGAAGACATTTGCAATTCCTCTTGTAGCAGTGAAATCTCTGGGCAGAAATGTGATTTATTGTACTGGTTCTTGCTCCGTGTAGATATCAGAGCATGAAGTGTGAAGAGTATGAAGCAGAAGTGTGAAGCATGGCATGTGATGCTGAGTTTGAATGTCATTTTACATTTTACTGCTCCCTGGCCCTATCAAAGCTCTCAACAGTGTACAGCCTCAAACCATCGTGAAATGCAGGGAAACATGCATCTCATAAATTCCATCTCAAAGCAAGGCACAATGGGATGTGTTAGGATGTCAAAGAAAAGTGTGTGGCTTTGTGCTTCTTTCTAGACAGTCTCTTGTGTTCTTATGGTTGTTTCAAAATCTATTAAAGTGCAGAGAGCCAGAGAGAAAGACAATAAGAAGGAATGGAGAAGACTACATAAACATTAAGCATGGCAGACTGGTGCACTCAGTGTGTGTGTGTGTGTGTGTGTGTGTGTGTGTGTGTGTGTGTGTGTGTGTGTGTGTGTGTGTGTGTGTGTGTGTGTGTGTGTGTGTTTGACTGTAAGAAGGAAGCTTTGGGACACATGCAGATGGCACATGGTGACTGCAGAGAGAGGATGAAAGAACGAGATTATGGATAGCTTCAGAGATCCTGCTGGGTGCTGGGAGGTCTCACTCCTACTCTTTCTCTTTCCTTCCTCTCTCTATTTCTGTCTCTCCTTCTCTCTGTCTACCTCCCCTTCCCCAGAAAATGTAGCAGTGGGTAAAGAAAAAGGCTCCAGTTCCCATCTCTCAAACTAATTTGCTGGCATTCTACACCTCATTTGGGTTTGGGCATACAGCACACCAGCACAAACTCTCAGCTTCCTCTGACCCACTTTGTGCAGCAGTGGCCCAGCACTGTTTGACCAGATATGCCAGCAGAACAAACACATTTTGGACTTCACCGCTGTTTGACATGATACCCTCCATTGGGCAAAAAAGCCATCAAGATGCAAGCACTATCTGAAATGCACACATTTGCTCCCACCGGTGCATAAAAAAGAATGTCCCAACTGGGTCGCCTTGTTATCCTGGCCTTACATGCTGTGTATCTGGATATTTTTACACCAAATAAGTGGTGCATTGCACAGCCAAGCATAACCAAAACCAAATCGTACATCCTCTCTCTCTCTCTCTCTCTCTCTCTCTCTCTCTCTCTCTCTCTCTCTCTCTCTCTCTCTCTCTCTCTCTCTGTCCATCGCTTGATATTTTTTTCTCTCCTATTTGTGTCATGTTGTTCTGTCAGTGGGCCTCGCAATGCTGTTATTTTCCCAAACAGAGACAATATTTCTTTTGCATCTTCTCTGCTCTTCCTCTGCTACACAACACATGCCCTCAAGCCTCTGTTGCACTTCATAGTCTGACTGAAGGGGATTCTCAGTGATAGAAAAAAATGAAATAATTTTCTGTCTTCCTTCTCTGCTCCTTTCTTTCCTTTTCTGATGGGTTCTCCTGCTGTTCGGTGGACATGGATGGATGTGATTGGAATGTGGAGAGTCAAATGTTTATTAGAATTTTTGCTTTTAATTGTGTATTTAATTATTCTTTCTTTTTGTTGGTTTAAGTTATTGGCCACATTATAAAGGATTTAGGAGTTGCAATTCCTCTTCTCCTTCTTTTTCTTCTTCTTCTTATTATTACTACTACTACTACTACTATTACTATTTAAAGCAGATGTTGAATATCATGCTGAAATGCCATAAGCAAAGTTTCAAACCATTACTTGGTGCAACTGGTATTTTCCTATTTTTCTTCTTTGGAAAAAAAGGATTTTAGCCTCCACTCAGTGCTTAGCAACAGCTTAGCAAAAATCAGTATATTTATAGTATATATTATATCTTTATATCAGTATATTATGTGTGTTGATGTTTGTCTGATATATTTTATATTTGAAGCTCCAGATGTGGTCTGAAAACATGGTGGCCCAATTTAATAGCCCATATTTTTTTCAATCCATTTCCAAAACCAAACAAAATTATATAGAAAATGTCTTGAATGGATATTGATTTTTCTCTGAGTTTGTTATATGAATTCCAAATTTTAGTTATCTTGTCTTCACTCAAGCATCAAAATCAATTTACAAAAGTTCGCGTTATGCCAGTGATATGTGAATAATTTTAATCATTTTTAAACTTAATTTCTTTACATTTGATGAGCAGTAGCTTCATCAGGTAGATAAATGTAGTAGGTCAAGGCTTAGTGCTGATGCTCTTTGTATGAGCAATCAATAACGACATCTTGCTTATTTTCCCACTAGGCCTAATTTATTAATCTTTTAGTAAAAATGATTAAACTGAACTGAGCATTCCCACCAGATTTACAAAGTTTTGGCAACCCTGAATTTGTTTGCACTCTTGTGTGTATGCTAATAAATAATAATCACTTTAAATTATCAACCCTGTTCATTGTACAGGTAGTGATTATTAAAATGACATTTAGTGATGCTTACCAAACTCCAGAAAAAGGCAAAAACTGACATTTATGGATTTGTTTTGGATTGCTGTTTTGCTGTCTATGAAATAACAGAAATTGCACAAGTGTCATTACATTTGTGCATAAAATTAAAATACTTAATCCATATATAAAATAACTCATGCAAACTCATGAAAATTATATTATTTAAAGTCTATCAAATGTAAGATTTACATTACTAAGTCTATTTAGTTTTTCCGAACTAAAATTTTCATGAACATTATACTGTTTGTGTAAATGCTTATGCCAAAACATATGAATAATTGAATTTGTGTTCAGTTTGTAATCAAAGCCCAATATTAGTACTAAAAGTACATAAAGTATGACTTCCTCCTTCACTTTTCAGAAGCGTGACCTATATTGTAACAGAACCAGTAAGCTTGGGATTGGGCAGTTGTGGTATTTATCTGTGTGAAGCCTCTGTTTGGCTACGTTTTCATGCCAGATTTTCAGTAGGTATGAGAGGCAACTCAGTGTGAGGTTTAACATCTGTGTGTGCAAGGAACAGCAGGTGGTTGAAGCAGAGTGCAGGTCATTCGAAGTCCCAGCACGAAAGCTGTTACACAGTAGGATCTATTGCATCCTCATTATCACGCATGTACACACAGGTGCAATGCGACTTGATTTCATGGCACATGCACACACTGAAGCAAAATAATACAAGCAGCTGAGGATGAAATATCTAGATGAGAATTTATGGGGTGACATGCAATAGCATCCCCAATTACAGTTTCATTTCAATGACTCACTCCCTCATCATTCCATCCTGATTGTAAATTTCTGACACCAGACTGTGAGTGAACTACACACACACACCTTCAAAATATGTCTGCTCTCAAATGAGCACTGCTCTGGGAGGATGTTTTGTTTTTATTTCCTTTTTTAGACACACACACACACACACACACACACACACACACACACGTCCATAGTTAGCTCCTCTCATTATTCTTTGTTGAGGACGTATTAAAAATTCATCCATACGGCTGGAGCTCAAAGACGAGCTGCGACCCCAGCAAACACTGCTGAATAATGGAGGCTACTAATAAAGGTGGTCTTTGATCTGATTCTGAATCTGTTTCTCTTTCCACTCCCTCACCATAAAACTGCCTTTTCTGTCTCATGCCTCGTGTGCTTATGCATGTATTTAGCTCTGTTTGGGGACCAGATGTCCATGATATGCCCTTAGGAAAATAATCTTAGAAATGCTTTTTTCTTTTTCTTTTTTTTTAATATTTAAGGTCTTTAGCTGGTTCCACTCAATATTTCTTTCTTATATCATATCAGAGTTTTTCCCTGGCCTTATCACTTCTAGTTCACACGTTAGTGATCTGAATTCTGTTTTGTGACAATGTCTGCTGTTAAATGCACTATACAAATAAAATTAGATTGAATACCTCTCTAAACTGGTTCTAGTTGGAATACTCTTTGATATACAGAACCTGACAAGACTGGGTTTCCTGTTTAAGTATAGAAAGTTACATCGAGGGTGTAATGATACAGATTACCGTTTTATTCAATATAATGCTTGAGTAGTTCTGTGTGTTCAACAATACATTCAACAGACAGCAATAAAGCAGCTATTCATCATAAATACCAAATATATTAGGTGAGCTGCAATAAACATTTGAATGTACTCGAGTCCATGCCCCCTCCTCTGATACAACAGTGATGTCCGTGCACCTGTGCTGACATCAGTTTTACATGACATGCTTACAGACACACACACACACACACACACAGAGGTGTCTGCATTCTGGGAGCCTTTTGAAGCTTCAACCCAGGATAAATTATCAAGATTGGGATGTTCACAGCTGCAGATATGAGACTACAGGGTGGAATAAGCAGGATTCAGAAACACATCTAGGGCTACAGAGAGCAATGAGACTTTAACAGCACCACTAGTTAACAGCAGAAGCATGGTGGGAGGTGGTGGAGAAGACTAAAGCTAATGTGTAGCTATATTGAATTTTGTGTCAGGCAGCAAATATAAATGGAGTTGTTTATGTATTCTGTTCGAAGCAGACAGGCAAATAAATCCAAATCATGACGCAAAAACAGTCAAAAACAGGCGCAGCATCAGGTGATCAATAAACTGAGTAAACAGAGCAAAACCAGAATCAAGAAACCTAGAAAATCTAAAAAAGAAAAAAAAAAAAAAAAAAAAGGAAGAATTGTCACGGATGTTAGGGAATTTTGCCTGCCAGACCAACAGGAGGCAACCTCACACAATTAAGTTGATCTCTTCTTTGGTTGTACAATTCATTTCCTGTTCAGTTTGTTCACCTATTTTGTGTTTTGTAATTAGTTTCTCATGTAATAAAGTAAGCCCCTTTGTCTTTGTATTTAAATGTATTGTTTGATAACTTTGCTTTGCCACAGTTTCTGTTTGGGCTGTTTGGGCTGTCCTGAAGCAGTTCACTGCCAAGCTTGTGGGCAACATCCTGCTTGGAGGCTTCCCTTGTGATAGGCGTACCTACCTTGATGAGAGCTGCTAACCATCCTCCTTACTCTACCTGGGGTATTCCTGCTCTGTGCTGGATGCTGCTCCACTTTCTGACTCTGTGAAGGATGCCTCTCTGTTTCCTGGTTCCATAGGGGAGGTTGATCCACTTCCTGGTCTCATGGAGGACTGGTGCACTGACACGCCACAGCCACCACCACCACCACCACCAACCCCCGAATCCCCCACCAGAGCTTTGCAGAGGATGATGCCGACCCCATGCTGCCCCATCAAAGTAGTTGCTCTGCCCCCGGTTTGGCTTTGGTTGTGATCCTAGCTCAACCCAGAGTTCCAGGCCTATGCTTTTAAATTTTCACAATTCTAAACCAAAAAATTCTTCCCTCAAGCTATCAAACTCCTTAATACCAAGGGACTGGACTGACACAGACACACACACAAACACACACATTCAACAATACATCTTTGTATTCAATCTGCAGTTTTTGAACATCATATTTTAAATGCTGCTATAACCTGCTGCTTTAATATGTCTGCATATGTTTACAAAACAAAGCATCATTATTTGCACTCAGAACCACACAGACTGTATACTGGTTGATGCTGTTTTACATATCTGTCTTGTAGTGTATTGTATTGTGTGTCTGTTTGCACAAGGTTGCACCCATGTACTTTATGTGGATAGGTTAATTTTACTTTTCAGCACTTAGTTCTGTGTTGTCTTTATTTAGCACCAGGGTCCTGGAGGAATTTCACTATGTAGTGCATCATATATGGTTGAAATGATAACTTTGACTTGATCTTGATTATTTTTATTCTGTTATTATTATTATTTCAATAATAATATTTCATCATTATAATAATTTCAGTTTGATACAATCTGTGATATTGATCAGGTTAGCTTCTTTGTACAAAAGGTCTTATCTCTTCCATGGAAGCATGTCTTGACATCCCAACTGAATTGATCTAACATGGATCATCAGATTTTATACAAGCTTGTGTCTGCTTCCCTGAAAGGAACATACCGTTTCTGAAATTCAATTTCAGTTTGTAGCTGATATCATTTTTAAAGAATTTGTCTGTTAAACTGAAAAAGCAGTAGATGCCATAAGCGTCATGTTTTCAGACTTTTGGACCCCACTGTATTTATTTCATTATTTAGTTTTGTAATTAAAAAAAAAAGAGGTTATGTTGGTG
This sequence comes from Hemibagrus guttatus, assembly GCA_033459395.1. Lineage (NCBI taxonomy): Eukaryota > Metazoa > Chordata > Actinopteri > Siluriformes > Bagridae > Hemibagrus > Hemibagrus guttatus. Next base: position 11,887,187 of record JAUCMX010000013.1, on the reverse strand, counting down.
TGTTTTTCAGAGATTTGTTCCTCTAAAAGTTTAAAATCTATGGGTTTTTTAAGAAGAACCCTCTTTGTAGAGCTAGAACTGTGTGTGTGTGCGTGTGTGTGTGTGTGTTCAGACACTTAACACTGTTCTCTTTTGTTGTCACTTTCTTTAAGCTATCCCAGAGCATGTCGAGAGGGACATTTTTAGTGTTTTAGTTTAATGCTTGTGGTGTGAAATGTGCCACTGGAAAATAGTCCTAATTTGTCAGACATTAATAATGCCTGTGTCTGTCTCACCACTCTTTCGCTATCTTTTATTTGTTTTGGTCCTGTTCCTTTTCACCCAGCCTCTGTGGCCTCAATTGCCTTTACACTATAAAGCCTTCCTGACTTAATCCGCATACAGGTGAGTAACAGCTTACAGAACCTAATCACTTGTACATTTTATCCTTATCCTATTAGACATAAACAGATATTTTTAAAAAGGCAAGAGATTTTATAGATGCTAGCAGAAGGCAATTAGGAGTCAAGGTTCAGAGATGTGTGTGTTCAGCACTCTTTGAACATCAAGAAGTATGTAACACAATTGAGTGACCTATTTTGAAGTTGTGAGATCTGTGCTTATCATTGTTACTGTTGACCTGTAGTGTGTGCTTCTCTTAAATAACAGAAAACACTGGTCAATGTCTGACCTCCCCCCTTTAGATTTCCTTTAAAAAAAAAAACAACGGGTTTGCATAGTCTTTGTGCATGTGTTTGAGTGTCACGGCATTACTGTAAAGAAAATTCCATGCAATGAATAGAAATATGTTCTAAGGTCAGGCATTTCAGGTCTCTAGGACAGAAAAAGGACAGTTTGCGCACACACACACACACACACACACACACACACACACACACACACACACACACACACACACACACACGATACCTCTTTCTATATAACAGAACCAAAATCTTTGACCTCCAGAACCTGTGCCTTTTTCTTAATTAATGTAGAAAGTATGAAACATAAGCAGGGTAGGTGGACAAGCAACAAAAATATTTCACTTTATTTTATTATTTTTTTTGCACCGACAGTTCATTGTGCACACAATTTTATGTGGGTATAACAAGATACTTAACTTAAGGTCATGAACTCATAATGAGTACAAAGTATGTAGTTTATTTTTTTTCATGCATTTAATTTACTATTTAGTTGTTGAATTAATAAAATATAACTAAATATGTACTATGAAAGGTAAGCTGACCAAGAACCAATCTACAGTTATATTTACTCATTTTAATTTAGGATAATAATTTTAGAAATATAAGCAATTGGGATCCTGTCTCTTTAGATCTCCTATAAAAAGACTGTAGATGTTTTATAGGGATGATGTGATTCATTATTTAATTAATAGCATTGTATTTCTGAATTTAATATTGCACTCAAATTTGACTGAACTGACTTCAGTTCAAGGTAGGATTTGTGCATTGCTAAGTCATGCCTCTATTTTCTGTCAAAAGTATCAAGTCTGATATTGTGAAACTGCTCTTTACCTCGATGCCACCTGATAATATTATGGCCACAATTTTTCAGTAAATTCCCTGTACCCATATATTACAGCATATATAAAATATACAGTGTTTAACATATGATACATGCATTTAACATGATGTTTACTAGGCTGGCTAGCACTGATTATTTCTTCGATTGGCTATCAGTTTGCTTATGCATGTTGTAAAGCGAGGAGTGAACAGACAGCACCTAATGTAATTGAAGTGAAGGCAGAAGTGCAGATAAATAGCTGACAGGAAGGTGGATGCATGCTTTATGTTAGTAATAAATAAACACACCTCTCTTCTCTGCTTTATAAGAAATCATGGCTCTATGAACTGATGGTGCTACATTTACTGTAGGGCGTGGCAGTGTGAGAAATAATTGCTATGGATGCTGAAATCCTTAATGCAAATTTTTATTGAAGGTCATTTCTGGGATTCACACATGACATGAAAGAGAAAAATTTAATTTGGCGGATCGTGTATGATCAGTTAAACAAGTTCATACAGCCAGTTAACTTGCTCCATTTAGAAGATCTGGTTAACAATGTGAGCATGTCTAACCAAGGTTTAGAGGATTGATTGTGAGACCTGGTCAGGTTGCATGACTTGTTTGCCTTTGGCCGTGATTCTATCTGTGCCACTCTCTCACTCTTGCTCTCTAACTGTCCATTCATTTGAAGTCTAATCTCTCTGAGCCACAAAGTGCATATTGTTCATTAGATTACTGGAGCCACTAAGAGAGATGGGTGCCTAAGATAGCGCCATAGCCAGGGCGATAGCATCATCCTCCATAACAATGGCACCATCTCCACGCTAAACCAATGGATCTGCTCTAGTCAGTACTGGAGGGGAAGTTGAGAAATCTGCAGAACTAAAATGTCTGCCTCATGCACAAAAAAGCAGCTGAAATGCAGTTTGAGCCAATATGTTCATGGAAACAGGACACTAAATATGTTAACACTCACATCTATATTCAGACTGAGGTCAGAGCACAGTCGTAGTGTACCAGCCCAAGGGCACTAGCTGCAGGCTGTTGGGACCCATGAGTCTTTCTGGATGGGTACTGGCCTGCAGCCTGGCTCGAATCACTGTGCTGCTGCCCCAGTTAGCACAGCTCAGTCAAATCATGTTATAAATATGATTCTGCTAGCAGTCTGACTTGGATGGAGTTGCATAATTCATGCCAAGCCTATGACATCTGCACCATTAACTGATGAGCCCATTTGGCTGTTAAACACTGCAAACCCTATAACTTTGATAAGATTCTGGATAATTCTGCTCCTTAGGATATAATAAAAGGGTTGCAGCATTTAGGGGGCCTACAGGGATACTCAGCTTTGCCCTTTAGCCGCTGCCTATTACACTAATAACACAGCTTTCCCCAATTATATTTATATTCCTCTCCCTAACGAGCTAACCTTTCCAGATAGCCACTAATAATATTACCTTTCCTCTTTCTGGGCCTCAAGAGTGGCTTCAGAGAGCCGGAAGGCTGAACTGCGACTGGCACTGGAACTCTTTATATGAGTTAGGATCACACACACACACACACACACACACACACACACACACACACAAAATACTACCCAGCTAACAGTTTGAGGTTAACAAAATGTTTTCTAATGTTTTTTAAAGTACTTTTGGATTTCTGGGGGTTCTCTACAACATTACTGCAGAATTTTCAATTATATTAAAGTTAACATAACTTGTTCATAAAAATATTTTTTTCATGATGATAGCTTTTGGGTGTATTGTTTCATCAGAAATGTGTGAAGCAACTATTTTTATACATTTTTGAAATTCAACTCCTTATTTTAGTGTACCACCATATTGCGCTTGGTGTCCTCTGATTCTGGAGCCTTGATCAGTAGTTTTGAAAGGTAAAGCTAGAAAATGTTAATGACAATAATAATAATAATAATGCCCTTCCTCCTCAAAAATGTTAAAACATTTAATATACATTTAAATTATTTTTTTCTGAAAAAGCTCTATTGGCTTTTCTAGTGACAAGATTTATATTAGTGTGCTTGCTCTATGTTATTGTTTCTACAGTAGCAATTATAGTCACTTGTACAAGCTCTACATTTCTAGAAGGAGTCTCCAGTGTCTGAGCTAAAGCTGAGGTAAACACAGGAAAGTCGTCGGACTGGTTTTGCAGTTTCTTAGTAACATGATAATTTTTGTCTTAGGTTGGGGGGGGGGGGGGGTGTTAACTAGGATCTAAACTGTTTCTGCAACATGAAATATAAAATTAAATGGATTGTAATAGTTGGCTAAGTGGTGTAGTATTGGATGAGTAAAATCCTTTCGACATTGAAATAATTTCAGGGTGGAACTTCAGGGTGGTGCAGCTGCACACCATCCTGTCATTTATAAAGCAAGTCATGATGCAAGTCAGTTCATATTAGCAAGTCAAATGACTCATAGACTTAATGTGTGTGTGTGTGTGTGTGTGTTAATAGGTTTTATAATATAATATTTATTTTCTTAAAACTCACTGGATTACTCAAAAATCTGTTCTCGAGCTAAAATTTGCCTCAGATGCCATCAGTTTTCATAGCAACAGTCGTAACACAATTTTCAAATCACAGCAAGTACAGATTTGCACCTACATTTTACAACCTCCTTGATGTGGCAGTCCTCAATGCCCTTAGTACTAGGAAGGTATACACATGCACAACAGACACAAAGACAATCTTGTCATACCGCAGGTCCAGTATCACCTTCAAAATCCTTAATATCATAGCCATGTCATTGAGGCAAAGAAATAGACCACAGGTAAAGAGAGCACAGTGGCAAAGAATAGGTCCAATCTCTGCCTAACATTTCTATACAAAAAGTTGCAAACCTTTTGTGAGAAATATTTTGTCCCTGTCTGCAAAGATCATTCTGACATTATCTGTGAGACATGAAAGTTCTAGCTACAACAAACATTACAGTAGTTACAGAAAGGAAGGTGTTAACTTTTCACATCAGTTGTTCAGTTGTTGATGTTCTATGCCTGTCTGTAAAGATTATTAACTGCGAAACATGTGAGAAGTAAAGTTTTGACTACAACATACATTACAGTAATACAAAATTTGCTCAGAAAGCTATACTGCATTTAAACTGCAGCTTTTCCTCTGCGTATGTATTAATATTGTTTTATTTTTCATGCATCTAATACACTACATGGTGAAAAGTGATGCACGTTCACCCAGCTGTCTGCATGATGTACAATAAAAGAAAATGTATTTCATCAGACTAGGCCACCTTCTTCCACTGTCCCATGATCCAGTTCTAATGCTCATGTGCACACTGTAGATGCTTTCGGTGGTGGACAGGGGTCAGCATTGACACTCTGGCCTGTCTGCAGCTACACAGCCCCATACACAGCAAGTTGTGCATGCACTTTCTATCATAATCAGCATTAACGTTTTCAGCAATTTGTGTTATAGTGGCTTCTCTGTGTGGTTGGACCAGATGTACTAGCCTCCGCTCCTTACACACATCAGTGAGCCTGGTCAAAGCCGCTCAGATCCTTATGCTTGCTTCAAACTTCAAACACATCAACTACAAAAACTGATTAATATATGAATAATAAAATATGCTTAATATATCCTAGCTCTTAAAAGGAGCCACTGTAACAAGATAATCGATGATAGATAATCACTGAAGATAATCACTTCATCTGTCAGTGATTTTAATATTATGGCTGATCAGTGTATCACAACTACTTTTTTCCCTTGATCAGTCCTGCACTTTGACTTGAAGGAATTTTAGCCCATTCCTCAATACAGAGCAGCTTCAGCTCTGGGATATTGATTTCCTAATATGAACTGGTAGATTGTATGTAGGTAGGTTTCCTAATATGAACTGCTTGCTTCAGTCCTTCCAGATTTCTATTGGATTAGAATGTTCTGAGAAGTTGTTGGTATAATTAGAATTCATTGTTCCATTAATGATGGCAAGCTGTCTTGGCCCAGATGCAGCATACAGGCCCAAACCATGAAACTACCACCACCATGTTTTACAAATGGGATAAGGTTTCTGTGCTGGAATCCATTTTTTCTGTTCTTCAAACAAAAACGCTTTTAATTTAAATCTAATTAAAAGCATTAATTTAAGTTCTATTTTGGTTTTATCCATCCATAAAACATTTATTTTCTCAGTTGCCATGCACACTAGTGTTGTTCAGTGTTTTCCTGTGTGTGTGTGTGTGTGTGTGTGTGTGTGTGTGTGTGTGTGTGTGTGTGTGTGTGTGTGTGTGTGTGTGTGTTTTCTGTTAGTGGGGAAGGTCATTTAAATAAAACACAACACACACATGCCCATTGGAGAGTTGGAGAGTGTAAACAAACACTGTTACACAAAACACACCTACACAAGTCGAGAAGCACAAAGCATAAAGCACACACCTCCACATAAAAGGGAAGTGAATAAAACACATATGCAATATTAAACATAAGGAAAAGTACACACACATGCAACTATACAAAGTGCATTGTAAACACATAAGAAACAAACAACACACACACACACAGTTACACACACTCACACTGGCTGTTCTATTTGGAACCCTCACAGTAAAGCAAGCGCACAGGAATAAAGCCTTCCAAACATGGAGGCCAGATTAGGGGGGAAATGGAGGAATGGTGCAAATTCATGAGTAGTCTGCAACCTGCTATTTACGAATACACACAGAGGAATTATTCATCTGTGGAGCGTTGTGCCAAGAAGTGTATAGCTCAGTGCAGCCTAGTTTGAGCTTTCTGTTTGTTGGTCTGCCTTGCTTGTGCACATTTTATGACTGCTGCGCAATTGGAAAGAAACGGCATAGAAAGCTTGCTGCCGACAGCGCTTTCATTTTTAATGTGTATAGCTCAATTTTCCTCTTCTACCTCTGGGAGATGCAGTGAATTAACACAAGCGAAACCTCAGCAATAAGCACAACCTAAATAATCTCCGGCTTAGGCGCGAGTACCTGGATCGTACATGCTGGGATGGTACAAGGCTGATAGCACAGCTTTGCGTGAGCTCAGCTCCTATGATACGCAGAGGCACAATGAGGAAGCTTTTATCGACATGCTTGAATAGACTCATAGCTGGCTTTCAAGGAGACAGATTAACCAGGCAGCCAAGCTGAAAAGATACACTACAGATGAGCACTTCTTTATAAATCTACGCTTGTGTGTGTACTCAGAATACATTGAGTACACTCTCACATATACACACAAGACTGCCTCAAAACAGTTCACAATGCAATGCAGCATCGATGGTCTCATTTTACACAGACGTCCTTTTCCAAAGGGTTTCGTATGTTTTACTGTGTGGTTTTAACAAACATTTGCTGCTATTTCTGTGGACAATTTGGGAAATAACAGCCCATAAAAGCTGTCGGCGAAGTTAATGGGAAGATGGAAATTGTTCAAACAGCAGTGTATGACAAAAGTGAATAAAAGTCATGCTGCTCCGAGACATACCGCCATTTCTGTCAAATTTCCACTAAGCCATACTTCAAAGATCTAGATTCCACATTTTTCTTTCTCTCCCATTGTTTCACTCTCTTTCTTCCTGATCCATCTCCTTCTTTCCTTTTGGCCATAACCATTACCTAACCCTATGTTTAACCTTGCAAGCAACAAGTCAGTGATCTTGCTTATACTCTGTCTTTTATATACGTGTAGCAACTGCTACTTTTTAGCTTATCAGTTATATGCTGATTTAGTTCTAGCTTCATTTCTGCTACAATTTCTGCTACATTTTTCCAAGGCTTTGTGATCTTTCTATACAAATTTAACAAGAGATCTTATTTAAAAGAGTAAGGTGATCTCATTGTTTTATCTTCTATTTTTTGCATGTCAGTAAATGGGAACTAATTGCGGGTAGGAAGTAAAGTTGTGAGTGGGGAACTGAGGAAATGTCAGACCACAGACACCTTAGGAAAAGACTTGGAATTTCACACTTGGAAGCTGCAGTAATTCTGAACTGTATTTGCAGATATTTATCACTAACTCACTGGAATGTTTCTGCTTTGTAAACACAAAGGCGGGAAAAAATTCCATGGTAATTTAGAGGAATCGTTCAAGATAAACATTTGGATTTGTCTCTGTACTGTATGTTAATTGACTTTTAATAAAATTAAGAGAATCTCATTTCAGTTGCAAAGCAAGCTCTTGTTGCTTTTGTTAAAATTGTAGCTCTGCTTCCTGCACATCCAAAGAAAATGAATGGTTGTTTTTTTTTTTTTTTGCTTGCTAGTGTGAAAGTAATGTTAGTTACAGATCAGCTATGTGGCTATAGACCATACACTATATGGATATTTAAGTAACATCGCACTTACAAGTGGCTTGATATACAGATGACTTCCTTTAGTGTGATATAATCTTATTATCGATTTTTGTCTTTTAAGAGGCTCATCATCACACGTAAACAGGAAATGGAGGCTTAAGTGTTTGAATCTGAGAATAGATTCTCTGTGGATCAGAATTAAGGGAGGAGAGCTGGGAGCTTAGACACTCAGCAAGCCCCGTTTTCAATTAAACCCACCTGTTGCTGGGTCTGATTTTAAGTGCTTTGTGTGACGACGGCATCTCCCTGGGCACCACTCTGCAGCATGGCACTAATCTGATGGATGAAGTGGGTTTAAAGAAATATCGCTGTCTCTCTCCTGCTCTTCTACTCTCTTAATCTTTCTCACTCTCTCTCTCTCTGTCTCTCTCTCTCTTTACTATTTTATGAACTAAACTCTGCAAATGATTAAGTAAACATCATTATCTCCACTTGTTCCTCTCTCTTCCTCTCATCTCCCAGCCCTTCTGTTCACCCCAGGCAGACTAAATCTACCCCCCCTTCCCTCAATAGTTTAGAATAAATAGGCAGTTGCTGAAGACTTATGAATATACCTCCCATACTGGATTATAAACAGATTACTTGAGTTTACATCTTTCACACTCACACATGGTCTGAAGATGATGCAACACATGCTAAGGGTGATTCAAGCGCCAACTGAGGTATGTGTTGATCTGAATATCGCATCAGGAACATTGAGTCCTTCAGGTCTGAGCAACATGTTTAGCACTTTTAGACCTTAATTAAGGCCTTGTGACTTATGTACTGTATAATAGCATATTTTCATGTGCCAAAAATGACTAGCCAACTTTTCAATAAATTGCTGCTTATTAAATATTAAGTCATGCAACACCTAATGCACACAACAAATGCAGGCCTCCCTGACAGATATAACATAGTTTCATAACCAGCCAGCTTTACCCCCACTCATCCATATTCTCATACATTACATTAAATTCATTCTACAGCACTGAGCATGCTGCCCTTTATTACTTAGCTCAGGTGTGCTGTTGTAACAAGCATGCATGAGAAGGTGAAGGTATCCACTAAGAAAGGACAATTTATGATGGAAAAAAAACAAGAAACGGGTGAGGGTCAAGGGTCAGGAGAAGAAGAACAGGATACACAATCTAGGACAGTAGGATGTAGGGCTCAGTAACGCATGTAAACATAGAATGAGACTTCAATCTAACAGAAACACATGAGGGCTTAAATACACAGATTAATCATTAACTAAACAGATAACAGGTGGCTAGAATATGAATGGCAAAACAAGGGGAAAGACCAGGAAGTGAAATCTAATAATGTCTCAGTAAGAGCATGTGCACATAGTGCAGATAAACACAGAGTGGATTCATGACAGCTGTCACTAGAACTGAACAGTGATATGGATATGGACAGTCAATGGCTGTGACTTCCAGGGCAAGAATCTCTGTGGGCTCTTGTCTAATGTGGTCTCAAATAAAAGGATAATGAACCATTTCAACTTTCTACATTCTTTCAGCTGAGCGGCACTGTGTCACATCTAATGCATAATGACAGGAAGAGAAGTGATCTGCTGAAAAGAGAAAGAAGAGACATTGCCAGGCCGTTGATCAGCTTTGAAACTGACAGATGTTAAAAAGGTCACATTGCTGTGTGGGTCTGTGTGTGTGATCCAGGAAACGAGTTAGTGAGGATAAACAGCCTCTTCGGTGCATCGTGCTATTGTCACACATCATTTTAACTAAAAAAGGCATCACTATGTTTCTTAATCAAGGAAAGTTAGTGTGTTTCACTAAAGATTTTGTTCCACTGACACTGAGTGTGCAATCTTGATATATTAAAGCTTGATATATATCAGTGTGTGTGTGTGTGTGTGTGTGTGTGTGTGTGTGTGTGTGTGTGTGTGTGTGTGTGCGTGTGTGTGGTTCATAGGCTGATCATTTTATATGTTTATCTGATCTCAGGTTAGACCCTGCTTCTCTTCATCTGTCACAAATACCCCTGATGTGTTACCCAGAGCACTGAGTGCTGCTTTTGAGTTGTTTTGTTCTAAGCTAACTCCATGTGCTTTTGTTTAGGTTATGCCATGCACATTTCTTTCTGTCCTAATCCTGTTTCCACCACTGCTCTGACACTGATAGATTACAATGCCTTAATTAGTTTCTGTATGTATACCTTGTTCTTTCTGTTGCAAAGTCTTATCACACATTTCTAGCATTTCTCAGTACATTGTTTCCTAGTATCCTGACTTTCCCGTTTTGACTCGTCCCTATTTCACAGACTTTGGCTCTGACCCTCGCTGCTTTTGGTGAATTACCAAAAATATAAACACAAACTTATTCATACTTTTTCATGCTTCATTCTGATTTTTATACATCATTGACATACTTTGCAATACTTTTAGAAAAATTCCAGATATTAGAAGGTTTCCTTATTAGAGATGGTTCAAATATCCAAATAACCCTTAAGGAGCTATTTTTTTTTAAAGTGTATGCAAAAAAACAAGGTGGTACTGGTATTTGTATGACTGCATGGTAATGGCTAATCATTCTGACTGTTTAAAACGCATATATGGATATGATGGTCAGGTGTCCACAATCCTTCGGCCATATAGTGTAAATGAAAACATTTAATATACAATCATATATTGACTATAAGGTACGGTATAAACTGAAATCAAATTGATATTTGCTATAGGCAGGTTTTGCTTTTAAATTTGCAGTAGTATTAGGTAGTTTTATCAATTTTAAAGAAATCAGGTGGTAGGTTATTTCAAGCATCTTGGCATTCTTGCCACATTTTGACATCTCCAGATTTTTCATCTCATTTCAATTATAAACTAAAAAAGTTTTTATTATTATTTAATATATTCATTAATAAATTAAATGTTTTCCTGCATGATTATGTTTTTTTTAATAAATGTGAACTCAATAACATTAATGAATAAATCACAAACATCTAATTAATTCATTCAGTAAAACTCAAATAAAAAAATAAATTAACTAAAAAAGAAGAGAAAGTTTGGCTAATACTTTTACACTGCACACAGTTAAGTACTAGTGATTTAAAATAAAATTTAAAAAAAAGTAAACTCAGGTACTATACAGACTATATTCTTTGGAATTGTGATAAAGCAGTCAGCTGCATAGCACTTTATCTTCTGGCAGGGTTAAAAGCATGTTTTCCTAAGTGCTGTCCTCTGCTACAGCAATACAAGTCATAGTCACATTGTTGGCAGCTTGGCAGGTCCAAATTGCCCATACCAAATAGCCAAACACAGCATGGCACATATCCAGGGAACAATAAAAAAAAAAAAAAAAGTGGCACAACCAACCTTCAGATCACAGATTTGAAAGCTGAAGTGTACACCAGAGAAAGAGAGTGGGGGGGGGAGAGAGAGAGAGAGAGAGAGAGAGAGAGAGAGAGAGAGAGAGACTGAGACAGAGGTGGGTGACTCCAATCCTTTATCCTCAAAGCCTCAGCTTTAATCCTCATGGGCTGGACTCCAGCAGGACCAGTATATAACGAGCCCCTTGTGGTCAGCCACTAGCTCTGTGGAGCTGAGTGCTGAGGCTGCTGTCCCTCTAGCTTCCACATGCTGACTATGATCAAGACCAATAAAGTCCTTTGATCAAAGAATAAGAGAAATAAAATCAAATGCAATGTTCTCATTCAGCTTTCACAGAGGAAAGGTTCTCAGGATCAAAGACCAGTAATTTTTTAAGTAAATATTTGGAAAGTCTAGAGTTTTGTTTTGTTTTGGGGTTTTTGCTGCTTCTCTCTATCTCTTACACACACACACACACACACACACACACACACACACACACAAGCACTCATGGACATGTACACACACATTGTCCACTGCCTCAGTTTTTCCTATCCAAGGTTTACGTGGCTTCTAGCACCTCCACATTGTGTGATGTCCAAATGCAGAGGGAGGAGGAGGGATCAGAGGTGGTCATTTCAGTCGTCTCACCTCACTGCCTTTCTTCATTTTGCCTTGATTAGCTCCAATAATGCAGAGTACTCATCACCACCACTAATGGAGAAAAACAGTGAACATAGGAAATAAAGAGAAGTAGTGTGGGTGAATGAAGGAGAGATGGCAGAATGACCTGTTACCCCTTATTCCAAATTTTATAGTAGCTACTTAGCAGTCCCCAAATGTCATTCTTTCACAAAGATTTTGTACTGAGCTTTGTACTAAGGGCTATATTTAGCAGTCGGATGTTTTATCTGGGGGTGTGTGTGTGTGTGTGTGTGTGTGTGTGTGTGTGTGTGTGTGTGTGTGTGTGTGTGTGTGGAGATGTTTTCTGTTTCATGCAGCTGTGGCCTACTGATAGTCTTGAGACACTTCTGTGCCATCTGCAACTGTTTGGGTCCCAGCTGTCGGAAGGAGAAAGCATTAGGTCAGTATTCCAATTTTGATTAATAATATTAAATTTACCAAAAAATAAAAATACAAACTAGTAGCTTAATTTAAATACCTCAACCCTTCCTATTCTGCTCTACATGTATCACATATGTTCTTGTGTACCCGTATCCTTAATATCCCACCGCCCTTTTGCTCCTATGTGATATTAAAAAACAATTTGTTGCATCCCATGGGATCCAAGTCCCACTTCACACCTGTATACTTAAACCAAACAGACCAAAGAACTTTTGTGGGAATTTTTAAAACACAAAGTAAATGAATTATACACATTATCCATACTAGTATTTCCCTATGGTCTTAACACATTCTGTTCATTCTACATAATGTATTCATATTGGATTACATCTCTAGTTTGCATATATGGCAAATGTATCTTGGCTTTCAGAAAGAAAAGAATGCAGAAACACGTTTTTGGTCTGCCATTTATGTCCTGCAGTGTTGGTCAGTGTTGATTCAGGGTCAGTTGCCTAGGTAATATGACACAGAATCATCATTAATTCAATTCAATTCAATCCATTTTTATTTGTATAGTGCTGCATTTTTAATGGACATTGTCTCAAAGTAGCTTTACAGAAAAAATTCAGAAAAGAAATTACAAAATTTTACAAAAACTTCATGTCATGAGGAAGAAACCTTGAGAGGAACCAGATATTAAAAAATCATTACAATCACAACCTAAAGTTTCCCTGAAACATTTACAATCAAACAGCTCTTGATATGGTGGAGTGGATAAGTGGTGACCAATAAAAAAATGAAATAAAACACTGATTTTAGTAATTTTTCAGAAGATTTATTATCTGGCCTTTGCTGATCTGTCTAGCATCATCATCTGCTACATGCTTTCCAGCTGTTCAGTCAGAATCGGGACTTTTATTTCAAGCATGACGCCAAGCTGACATGCAAAACGTTTTAGTCCTACACTACTGCAGGAAGCTATTGTTAGTGATTTTGTGGATGACCTAGATGTTGTAAAGCACTGAGAGTCACAGTTGTGCTATTAGTCTGCCATGACCAGCCTTCCACAGCACACTCTTAATTGATGCAGCCTGACATTTTCCCAAGTTACTGGACCTGAATGAGAACTTCTGGCAGCTTGAGAGTGTCCTTGTCAAGAGAGAACATCACCATCAGCTAGAGATGAAGTTCTGAACTGTGGCAGAGAACATTACGCATGTGCCAGGGTGCATATTTTAATCAACATAAACCTGGTTGTAACACCAGGCATGGAGATTTCCTGCTCCTAGGCATGCTGTGTAGAAAAGCATCAGAAACAGAAGCTTCTTGTGACAGGAAGGAAATAATTATCATAATTCATCATTACTATAAACACATATCATAAGTGATGAACTGTATGAGCAGATGGCCTAGGGGAATATTACAGAATGGCCGTAAAATGAAAAATCCTTTGAAAATTCTTTCTACGCACTGCAAGAGTGCAGAGTGTGTGAGATTTTCCATTTATCATTCAGACTTCTAAATACACAATGCTCTCAGGATCATTCACTCGTATTCTGCATAGGAAAGAGGCACGCTAATGGGCAAAGTCTTATATTATTATCATAACATTAAATTGAACATAGCATTCATTTATTTCAGAGTGTCCTATGCAGTTATGATGAAATGCTTTCAAAATGAAAATCCTGAAAGGTGACAAGCATACGATCACAGAGCTGCTGAATCCTCCAGTCTGATTGTTGCCTATAACATTTCATTTCTGATAGTACTGCTGGCTGTAATTCACATTAGAGATTTATATTAATGAGCTTGTTCTAATAAAATTTTATCGTTTCTATAGTAACATCTAATTCATTGGGAATTGGATGGAAGATGCTCCACATATACGGCTAATAATCAATGGATAAACAAAAGAGTTCTGTTATCTAATAAAAAATGCAGACAGTGAAGCTTCCTGTGAGGAAATATATATTTTATATTTATGTCGTGTTGGCTAGAGCACTTTGCATTCATTGGGAACATGACAAGCTGCAATTTTAAGATCAGATAAAGTGAGGCTGGTGAGGGAACAACTATTTATAGCTGATATAAGGTAAGTAATAACAAGAATAACTTGTCTTTTGGATGACTCAAAATTAAATGTAACTATAAATTGTTCAAAAGCGTGTGTCATTCATTAACACATCTGTAATAACTGGTAAATTGTTTTGGTGTAAGAGGAATGAAACATTTCGGGATTTTTGCTTAAATAATCAATGTTGTAAAATAATCAGTGTTGTGGTGGTAACGGTAACAGTGTTATTTATAGCCTGTATTTAATTATATAAAATAATATACACACCGTGATTGATTCTTTACTTATGTTGACCTTTGTAGTCATATAATGTAGTGACATTTTCAGAATCTTTATACAGATAAAGAGAAGAGAAAATATTGCAATTTGTTATTACATTATAGCTGCTCTACTAAAAAAATCTACAAAATCCAAAACAAAAGATTAAATATTTCATGCAAGTACTTTCTCAATCAGCAGTTCACTTTATAAATAGCTTACATCTGCAGTTGATGCACATTTCCTTATTCAGGACACACAAATCCACCCACCACACACACATGCTCATTCACGCACATGCTCAACTGGCAGTCTGGTGGTCATCACAAAAGACTGTGACATGTTCATTAAGCAGCAGGGATCCCATTACAGCACTCACCAGCCTCTCTGTCATATCCCTCACACATAATTAGTCAACAGAAAGCTAATTGCCCTCCTACTCATGCTCTCAAGCCATTTCTCTCAATACACACGTACACACAGATACAGACATCCCATGATTTAAATTTTGCTTGCGGTTGTCCTCATGTACAGGGCTCCATGTCCTTGTGTATAATGTAGTTATTATGTATTATGTTCCATGTGTGTGTGAAGGAGACTCACTGTGTCGCTGGATGAAGTTCTGAACCACCAAGGATGCCACATGTGTCTGTACTCAGCAGCTTCAAAAGTAGTGCTGCATTACAATGACACAAACACATGCGCCTTGCAAGCTCCCTGCAGGTCTGTGCAGAAAGCCCTCCTGAGGAGAGGTAAGAATGGGAGGATTTTGAAAGACTTCAGAGGTAACACATGAATAAAGATACTGAGAGTGGCCTTCAGGACACACTACTGTACTGCAGCCTTGCAGACCTTATACAGTTTATTATAAAAAAAAAAAGACAAAATGGCCTGAAGAGGGATAGAAATATTCACTGGGTATTTATCTCTTTTTTCCAGAGACATTGAGATTGTGGAGTGCATGCAGCCAGAATTTCCACCACATGTATACTTTTGACAGCACAGTTGACTGATTTATCTCATTTGTTTGCCTGTTTAAATTTGTCTCTGTTTCCCCGTCATTTCCTCAGCCTTCCGGACAAAGTGTATGCCGGAAGCACGTTTTCTAACTGAGCAGTGTTGCGTTCTCTACCACTGAGGCTTTCAGAATTATTCCATCCCACCCCCTAGACAGGAATGGGAGTGAGAATTATTTGACTACCCTGGCAACATATTTTCTTTTGAAATAAAGTCTATAAATTCTCTTTTCGTGGTGTCTCATGAACATGTGCTAGTACCTCTATCTACATCATAAGCCTGTAATACTCACAGTAAGATTTAAGGCCAGGTTAAGACTGAATGGGGGGGGGGGAAATGACTGTTATTATACTTCTCTTCCTCAGCAGCGAGGCTGTCTGGTACACATGCAGAGCAGTGTGATGGTGCTACTGGTAGACACGAGGGCTCGAGAGATTGGTTCGAAATGGCGCCTGAGGGCTGCTGGACTACTAGCAGTGAAAGACTTATTGCTCTGTAGAGAGCTGTGTTCATTTAAACACACGGGGATGAGGCAGCTGCGAAGTGCCCAACCTCATAAAACTGCATTCACAGTCCATTGAGGCTGTGGCCTCGCTTTAATTAGGAGTCTTTAGCTCCTGTCTAGTGCCTCTTACACTCCTTCTTTCTTTCTTATGTTTATTCCTTTGGTTCTGCCTTTCCATCTGTGTACTCTCTTGTATCTCAGTCTTCTCTTATCTCTATGCTTTCTTTCTCTCCACCCACACCTGTGTCTGTTCCCCTTTTACAACCTTATACAACATCTTTTGTTGGTTATCATGATCCTGATCAATTTATCAGATAATTCACACTTCTCACTCACACTTACTCCAATATTCACATATATAAACCATGGTTAAAAAAAAAACAAAAAAACATAACTCTCTCTAAAGCAGTTGCTTAGTTTGGGGTTCGGCGCTTTCTTGTAAGTTTAGTGGGACAACAGTGCCACCAAGAGGCCTCAACTAGACTGCAATGTTCAGTGTGTGTGTGTGTGTGTGTGTGTGTGTATGTGTGTGTGGTAGCAGTAGTAGACATGACCAGGGGGAGACGAAGCAGGAAATCAGGCACAGAGAGTCATAACACACTGTAGCATATGACCTCCCAGTTCGACTCTTGTAATTAGATATTATCATGTAATTACACAGAACTGTCGCATGCAATATTCAACAAGTGGACAGCCATAGCATACACACTCACTCACACATGTGCACACACACCCACAGAGAGAAAGAGAAAGAGAGAGTTCCTCACTTGGCATAAAAAATTCCTACACTGCTGTGCTCATTAGAATAATTGCATACCCATTGTTCCTTGTGAAAACAAATGTATAATTGGAATTTAGCCAAAGAAATGGTCATTTGTAGCTGTATGTCATGCTAATAAAGTTGCACTTCCTCCTTCTGATTCTCTGATTCTGATTCTGACAGCTCTTCTTTACAATCTTAGTTGACTTTCTTCCAATGAGTGTGTACAATGTTCATGCTGATAGTCTCAAGAATGAGAAGGTGAATGTTATCCAGACTCCTGGTGTGTGGTGATGTATTGAGGCAGCTAGTGTCTATATGAAGAGTGTGTGGTGATGTTGTGATAGTATGGACAATTTTGATTAGGGTTACACGCATTGCATCATTTCAATGTAAATAGGCGTTTCAATGTAAATTATACATTGTATTCCCAGAGCACTTGAGGGGTAAGGGTTGTAATTTAAAGGCTCAGTAGGAGCAATCGTGGGACTGTCCTCACAACCATCTGCTTATCAGCACAGTGTATCAGTGTAATGCTTTAGAGAAAAATGTACTCAATTCTCTCCTTATCCAAATGCTGTTGATCACTTATCCCAGATGTTTACTATCTGATGGTCAAAACCCTTACTGGATATGCAAAGCCACGCTCGTAGTAATATATATATACAACATTAGTAATATTATATTTGTTTCAGTGCAGAGATAAAGAAACTAATATTGAGTAGAAAACAATGTCATAGCTGTTTTGTTACAGTAAGGGAAGTTGGGTAAAATTGTGAACACTTAGTTTAGTAATTGTTTTTTGTTGTTGTTGTTGTTGTTGTTGTTGTTTGTTTGCTGCCAATCACCCAATACACCAAAATACACTAATTATAAATAAGGGGGGGGGAGTGTTTTGATTGCATAAACTTCCATCCTGAACCCATCCACACACACACCAAAAAAAACCAAAAAAAAACCTCTTATATTCATTCCCTAAATCCTGAACAAATTGACACATCTAAATACTAAATCACTTTGCAAATAAGAAAATGAACATGGAAGTTATTTTATTTGCGGAACAATGAGCTATTAACATTCTCAGAGCAAGTTCTAGAGAGGTTCTCAATTCAAGTTTGGTTAGCTAAAAACTAAATAAAAATTATTATTATTATTATTATTATTATTATTATTATTATTATTATTATTATTATTATTATTATTATTATTTATTTATTTATTTATTTATTTATTTATTTTATTTATTTTTTTTTTATTTTTTTTTTTTTCAAATAGTATTGAGTTTCCCCCTCATTTCAATTATGGGCCATTTTTTTTTTATAGCTACATGAAATCCTCATTAAGTCCATTTCACTTCCAGGTTCTAACACTACAAAATGTGAAAAAATTCAAGGGGGCTGAAGGAAGGTAGTGTAATTCTTGCATGTTTTTATCTAAATATTAAAACAGCTGATTAAACCCAAAGAATCACATTTGCATTAAATATAGAGGTCAAGAGGGGAAAAAAAGTCAAGAACACTTCATAAAAGTGTGTTTGATTATAGAAAGATAACAAGGTCGGGGCATAGACACTGGCAGCCGTGTCATTTAGCAGTATATAATTTCTTTAAGTGTTCAAATTATATTCCTCATGATATTAGGAGCATGTAGCTCACTGTCACTCATTAACTACTTGGAACTGACCCATGTCTTTTAGATAAGTGACACTGTGGTTTTCTTCACTGATCCAGCAAAGAGGAAAAGCAGAAAGACCTCAGTGTGTAATTATACATGACAAGTGATGCAAATGATGAGGGACTTTACTAGAGCGACCCCAGCTCTCCTCCTCTTTGCCTGTGCTGCTCTTTTTTTTCTAATTAGATAACTACTTAATAGAGCCACTTCAGTCAACAACATAACACCATTACCAGCTCTCTGAAGCACTACTGAACTCTCACAGTCTCGCTGTGAAGAGCATGAAGATACACTACATTAAGCAAGTCATGTATTTGTCATCAGGTTAATAGGAAAAGGCTAAAACAGGTATGGCAATTTTTTGTTATTTTTATTATTTAATTATTTAGAAGGATTTGTTGTGTGCAGAAGGCTTGTTGATGGTCTGCTGATCACCATCATCCCTTTCTCTTTGGAAGAAAAATCGCTGTCGTTTGATTTCACATACAAATATTTTTTGAAAACCTTTTAGAATGTTCAATACAACCCAAACATATATTACTAATAAATTGTCTATAAAAATGATAATAAGTTTAAAGAATTATTGTTACAAATTCTATTACAACTCAGAAGAAATCTATGACAAATTAACCACCACAAATATTTAACTATAAATAATTCATTTAAATAAATGATCCTGAAAAATGTCCTGCTGCATAGAACAAGATCAACATTATTAAACAGAGAGTGACAGACACACACAGAGAGAGAGAGAGAGAGAGAGAGAGAGAGAGAGAGAGAGAGAGAGAGAGAGTACAGCAACAGGTATACTTTCTCTTCCTGCTTTCCTTCTTATTATGCAAATTCTTACCTGTCACAAAAATAGACCAATCCAAGAAACAGGAAGCAGACAGGCTAAAATTCTCATTGGTGAACAAGAACTCACATTCTCCATTATAGTGTGAGCCAAAGTCATAGCTAAACAGTGACAAGGACACCTTACAAGTCTGCACTGTGCAGTGGACATTATTCAACATCTCTGGTGAGCAATAACTTTCTGATTTCCTTCAAGACACTGGCAAATATGTGTATGAAATTCTATTGTATTCCACTTGATTGTCTAAAATAACTATTCCAGACATCTCAGGGCTTAGTAGAGGATTTCTATGCTACAGTTTTATTTTCTGAACCCCTTTCAGTGTGTGTGTGTGTGTGTGAGTGGGTGTGAGTGGGTGTGTATCAGTGTGTGTGGGTGGGTGAATAGGTGTTTGTCCCATAGCTTTCCCCGTTTTGAAACACACAGTGTTGTCTATAGAGTGCAGCTCTCCTATTAGATAAAAAAAAAACAAAGAAGAAAAGAAAAGAAAAGAAAAGAAAAGAAAAGAAAAGAAAAGAAAAGAAAAGAAAAGAAAAGAAAAGAAAAGAAAAGAACTATTACTATTTTTAAAAGAGTTATTATTTATTGATGTGTTTACAACAGGACAAGATAATATTCTTCTTATTATTAAATAATGTTATAGCACTAGTTCTTGCTAGAATCTGATCCTCATTTCACCTTCCAAAC
The DNA here is from genome assembly GCA_033459395.1 of Hemibagrus guttatus. NCBI lineage: Eukaryota > Metazoa > Chordata > Actinopteri > Siluriformes > Bagridae > Hemibagrus > Hemibagrus guttatus. Next base: position 11,867,131 of record JAUCMX010000013.1, on the reverse strand, counting down.
AGGTTTTCTGTGTGACATGAAACTTATGTTAGCAGAAATGTAGAATGCTGATAGTGCAATCACAATACTTCAGTGGCATCGAGACCTCCAGCTGAGATCCGCTACTCATTCAGTATTATTAGCGCTGTATGAATGTGATGTGGAAAAGTTCACATGAACTCAAAATGAAATAAGATCCTGCTTTGAGATAGTGCTTTCCAAATATTTTCAGATGTTAAACAGTGTATTCAAGTGCATTTTTAAAGATTTGGAACAGTAATTAATTCTTAGTAACATAACAAATGATTAAAAATAAACAGTATCACTGAAATTCACAGTAAGTTAACAGTAGTAACAAGGCAGTATACACACTCACTAATCATCTAATTATTCCTGATTAAAACTTATTTTCTCCATTAACCATACCATTGCTATAAAATGTCTCCAGAATGTTGGACACACAAGTAGAAATAGTGGGTACACTGCAAATATATGACAAATTGAAAAGGATCTATGAGTATTCATTATATATAAGATTACAATAAATCAAATATAAGATTATTAGACCTAATTCTAGGCATATTTAACTATTTCTAAGTTTTAACTATTTAAAACGGTTTAACTAAGTTTTCTTGTTTTATTGGCAGATTTTTTAAGCTAATTTAAAGTATTAATTTCTAGAAAGAAGCAAATTTATCTGCAAATAGAATAATCAAAAAATAGTATATAAATATATATAATGTAAAGCTTAAAAAAAATAGTAAATATGTCTAGGACTAGGCTGAATGATCTTACAGTTGGTTTACAGAAATCCTATAATAGGAAATTACATATCATATGACAGCATGTAAGATATTTTCACTTGCTAAGATGTTAATTTTTGCTGTTTATTTAGTAATATAACAGTAATTTAGAAGATTTTTTTTTACTAAAACAGATCTAATCCATAGAGGCTTTCATTTCAGTGCTGTCACTCAGATGACCAGTCATTACCAGAACACAATGAATAGCAGAGATGTAATGACTAAGAAACAAACATTTCTTATTTGATACAAACCTGGACTATGCCAAATTTTGGCATGATGGACTATGTCATGTGGCAGATTCTTATACAGTGATTACAGAAAGAGCAAAACGTACAAAGTAATGTAAAAACTGAAAAAAACTAGAGAACAGTTTTTAAATATAATGTTAAATATAATTCAGGGCTTAAATGAGGGCAAGATCACAAAAGAAAGTTATTGAAAGAAGATAACATAATAAGAAAGTGTAAAGAAAAATAAGACGCTATCCTAGATATTGTTTGAAGAAGTTATCTCCTTGTACAAGGAAGGGATGGATGCAAACTATCAATGCAAACGATAAAAGATTGTGCCTTATGAGTATGGTTATGTAATGATGTTAAAGCAAGCCCACAATGCATAATTCTCAGAAAAAGTTTTTGACCATATTTCTGATATATTTTGATAGAAAATGCAAATTCCATTGGATTCTATGAGCCCAGGATAGCTTCCCTTATTATACCAACTCTAAAAATAAGACACTGTTTGACAGAGAGACTGGCAGCTAGAAATATATATATGTATGGTCACTGCCCAAAGAGCCATGACTAAGGCATTGATTGTACTGTTAACTGAAGAAGAGCAGGTGAACCTTTATTTATGCAAAGCAGACAGTGTCATTCCTGTGCAAATGCAGTTTTGTTTGTGTGGTTAAGCAATGCACGAAACACACCCACACACCTGATGATATGCTTTCTGGACAGGTTACAGGTAATTTTATCTCTGCTAGGAAATGAATATTTGATCAGTATTTAAAATATAGCTGTTTGACTGTGTACGATATATGTTCTCTCGTATCAAACACTTTCTTTATTTTTCATGCCTGTAGTTCTGGACCATGGTCCTTCATAGTGGCTGCAGTATGAGCATACCTGCTAGTGTGAATGTTGAGAGCCAGCTGCCCACCTCCTGGAGCCCCCACTACAACAGCCCAGATGGTACTGTCTGCATTCATTACAATAAACATTCCTCATGCTCATTGCAGCATACTTTCACATACAGCTTTAATAATCAACAATGCAAATGAAGCTTTTATATAAGTCTGAAATGATAAAGTGAAATCATTCTCTCTTTCTGTGTATAACAAGACATGTAAGGTTATTATTATTATTATTATTATTATTATTATTATTATTATTATTATTATTATAAGATTATATCACACTTGTGAAAATGTATATCTCAAAATTACAGAAATGTCAGATTGAATGTTAGCATTCCATCATCTCAATACAGCAAAATCCACACACAACTGACCAGAAGTCATTAAACCTCAAATGTGATCATTCAACAGTGCAGACTTTATTGTGTATATTAACCAACTTAATCATTTCTGAATTCTGAATAGTATTACTCAATGTAAATAAGAATGAAATGAAATAAAAAGATATTAAATGAAATGAAATTAAAATTTTATGGCCTTTTAAGACACTATTCAGTAGTAATATGTGATTACTAAATGTACAAGATACAATCATACAAATCAGTATGCTTTTTCTAAACCTGCATTATGACCCAATTAAACTTTCAAAACTCAACTTTGTTACCTTTTGTTTTAAAGTGTCCATGGTGTCGTCGGGTTATGCTAGCCGTCTGTGGTCCCAGGACCTCCACCCACAGTATTGGTCCAAATATCAGGTCTGGGAGTGGCTTCAGCAGACCCTGGATGTGCACCAGATTGATGCCATGTCAATCCCATTCAATAACTTTGACCTAGATGGAAGGCAGCTGTGTAACATGAGCTATCAGGACTTCACTCATTTGGCTGGATCTGTCGGTCTGGTCCTCTACCAGAGTCTGACTGATCTCAAGTGGAGCAGTAAGTTTTAGCTCGGGTGCAAATTTGCTTATCTGAAACAAGTTTTGAGGCTTACTTTATATTTAATCATAAAATAAACTAAGCAATGACAGTTGGCATCATGCAAATGAGTAAATAATGACTGGTTCATTCAGCTTTATAGTATCAGGAAATGTTAGTGTCTTAAACAGAACCACTACTTCAACTTAAAAGTGCATCCATTACAAATATTTGTTTAGTTTAGGCACATATACTGTATGTGGAAGATACCTGGATGTTTAAATCAAGTTCCAAAACTTCCTCCATGTGAAATGTGTTTGAGCTAGTTGTAGTGCATCTGATGTGTAACCAGACATGACCACAAAGCTGCTTTTACAATAGCATGGTGTTGTAGAACATAGTATTGCCACCTCGCAGCCTCAGGATCCTCCAGTTGATCCTGAGCTCAGGTTACTCGCATATTCTCTTAGTGTTTGCTTTGGGTTCTCTTGTGTCTTCCAACATCCCAACATGACTTTAAACTTCCTGGAGGTGTGACTGAGTATGTGAATGTGTGGCTAACCTTGAGATGAAATGAATGATGGAATGAATAAATGAACGAATGCTTCTATTTCTTTCAAAGTGTGATCTTTTTTTTTCATTTAAAGTTAAGTTGAAGTGTGAGAACAAGAAAAACATGCTTTACTGGTTTGAATTAGGAAAATAAACAAAATCAACACTGTACAATACAGCCTTCAGTGTACTGTACAGTGACTGCTTTAGAGGAACAGAAAGAAAAATCGACTTTTCACAATCTGAAGTCGTTTGTAATGTCTTCTCTACAGATCAGTATGGCCCCTCAGTGGATATGTTTTCACCAGGGGATATTAAAACAGAATTAGATGGTAAGTATGTTTGGACCAACTCATGAAACCCTTAATGTTTTGTAAACTGTTTTAATTATTTATTATGATGACTGTAAAAACCAGCATGTGTGTTTAACAGATCTTCCATGTTCAATGTTACCTTACAAAGAGGACCCCAGCTTCTACGCCACCTCAGGTAGAGCAGCTCTTTCAGTTTGATTGTACATGTCATCAGGATATTCAAAACATCATGCACTAATCAACTGCACAATTATCCTTTAACAGAGCATTTTGACAATAAAACCCCATTTCAGCCAGCAACAGTGATGACTTCACCAGCTGCGTGTAGTCCAGGTATGAAGCATAACTCTGCCCAAACCAATCAAAACACATCTACATAATGATAATAATGGTGAACGTGAGCTAATCATGTACTACACGAGAGACGTTCTTACCACCATGTGGATGTGACAGCAACATTACTGAACTGTTGCTCTTTTTCCTATTACTCCCAGAGTCGTTATTTAATGCAGTGTTAATGAAAGATGAAGGATGAGCAGTGCTGACACTAGCCCACATTATGTTCATTTATAAACCAATTCCCTGCCTAGGGCCATTAAATTTAACCTTTGAAGTATGGAGTGCTGTTCAATTATAGGCCATGTCAAAACCCCTTTAAGTCATTTAGTTATACTTAAGGATTTTCCTTGTGCTATATTTTTTCCCTATTAACCTATTTTGTGCATTTGATTCTACAAGTAAACTGGACATGGAACACTTTACATTAAGATTCCCTGTACTGACATTATTTAACACATTTCATGATTTTGAGATCACGGATATTAACACAAAATCAAGCAAACTCTGTGATATTCAGAGGAGCTTACAATTGTTAAAAAGGACCACAGATTTTCTGTGGACTTGCGCCAAGACACGCCATGTATTCAGCCAAAGCCCTCTTTGATTCACATGCTTCAAACATGAGTACAGCTATTAAAAAAGGGATTACTTATGTGTCTTTACTGCTCATAGTTTAAAAGAAGAATTCTATGTTTGCAATTTCACCAATTCAAGTAATAGTAATTATAGAAGCACTGTCATTTGGCTGATCCTTATATCCAAAGCCGGGGGGCACGGTGGCTTGGTGGTTAGCATGTTTGCCTCACACCTCCAGGGTTGGGGGTTCGATTCCTGCCTCTGCCATGTGTGTGTGGAGTTTGCATGTTCTCCCCGTGCCTTGGGGGTTTCCTTCAGGTACTCCGGTTTCCTCCCCCGGTCCAAAGACATGCATTGTAGGTTGATTGGCATCACTAAATTGTCCATAGTGTGTGAGTGAATGAGAGATTGTGTGTGCCCTGTGATGGGTTGGTACTCCATCCAGGGTGTATCCTGCCTTGATGCCCAATGACACCTGAGATAGGCACAGGCTCCCCGTGACCCGAGAATAGATCAAATAAGCGGTAGACAATGAATGAATGAAGTTATATCCAAAGCAACTTACAATATAGACAGGATGCAACAAAGTAATTTGGAAATCAACAGTAACAACCTTCTGATCAGCAGCCTTAGGTTATAATCAATAACCTGAGCATGAATATTGTAAAATTGCAAAATTCTGGGAAACTGGTAGCTCAGTGGTTAAGACCTTGGACTACTAATTGGAAGGTTGTGAGTTTTAATTAAAATATTTTAAAAAACACACAAAAAAGACCACAATATGGAACAACTCATGATGTTTACTGCTAATCTTATTCATTTATTTATTTTCATTTTGTAACCATTACCTGTTTTTGACTGCACAGACCCTAAAAGACCCCACAGCCACTCACACCAAGTGAAAAAACACAGTGAGTAACTTCTAACATCTTTTACAATTCTTTCCTTCACCCACTGTGTAAACTTCATACATTTATATCTTAACTCTTAGAGCAAAGTTTTTGCACGCTAGCTGTATAGATCTTTGCCCTATAGAAGTTCCTCTCAGCACACCTCTGTTTTGGCTTGTTTAGATCCTCGTGGGACCCATCTGTGGGAGTTCATACGGGATATTTTGCTGAACCCAGAAAGGAACCCAGGCCTGATTAAATGGGAGAACAGATCAGAGGGTGTATTTCGCTTCTTGAAGTCTGAGGCTGTAGCACAGCTATGGGGCAAGAAGAAGAACAACAGCAGCATGACCTATGAGAAGCTCAGTCGAGCGATGAGGTAATGGATATCTTATCATTTGCTGACGCATCCATCTATCCCACATTAACAAAACTGTTAACCAGAATTTTTTTCACTGGTTTGCCTCTGGCTCTTTCTTAATGAAGGTATTACTACAAACGAGAAATTTTGGAGCGTGTGGATGGACGCAGGCTGGTCTACAAGTTTGGTAGGAATGCACGTGGATGGAGAGAAACAGAGAAATGAAGGAGTTGGCCATGTTTATTTTCCTCTTATCCTTTCAATAGGAAATGTGAAGTCTCTAATTTATAATCTTATGACTTTTACTTTATGTTGTTTTACTGTAAGAAGTAGTATGACGTCTTTTTTTATGTTGCTTTTATTTATACCAGTTTTTTTTGCTTGTTTAAAACTGAAAAAAAAATGTTTCGATGCACCAATTTGTGAACCAATAGTGCTTAGCTGAACACAGGCAAAGTTTCTACTGTACTTTTTTATAAATCCTTTTTTTATATATATATATATATATATATATATATATATATATGTATATTTATGAACTCCAATATTCAGATACTTTTCTATCACTGCCTGGCTGAGCGCATGCAGTGTATTTTAGTGGAAAATCCAGAGTACATTCAATCGTCTGTTAGGTTGCGCAATGATCTTAGTCTCAGAGACACTTTTATACAACACACTTATTCATCTATCATGAAGGTGTATAATAATACACCCACACTATTAATTCCACATAACCTGAAAATCTACAGTGTTTGAGAAGTTGATGAAACACAATGTTATGTTTGTCATCTGTTTTCCAACAGTTTGTGACCGGTTTCGATGTTTATCTAACTACAGTCTTACTGACTAAAATTAAGCTTCGATTTTATACTGCCTTTCTCTATAGCACTTTTTTTTCTACAGATTTTTTTTTTATTGTGAACCACAAAGGCTGGAAAATTTACTGTATGGTCAATACAGTGTTTCAACTGTCTTTGAGGAGCAAACATGTATACTGTATGTACAGTACATTTGTAATCTGTATGCTTCAATAAAAAAAAGTCTTATTGTTAAACTCACTTATCTTTCATATTTTTTACACTTTACTTGAAATACAAAAGAGAAGCATTACTAACGCTATTGCTAAATAACTAGCAGCTAGATATCACGGCAAATCCATCAGCACTGACTTGCCACTGAATCTTTAACAGGCCAATCACAGATTAATCTCTCAGAAAACCAAATGCCAGGGTGTTAACTGTTCTGTGATGTGTGCCATGGCCAGCATGTCTGTACCTCCAAGGCAATAGGCAGCTGCTGGCCCTCAGATCCTCTCCGAGATTAGCCTCTCATCGCTTTATGGCCACATCTCTCTGTTCACGTCTAATACTCCACAAGCAAATCCAGCATGTATATTTTTTTTTCCAGCCTCTAGACTATTAATGCTTTATCACCATTCTATAACAGTCATAATGACATACTGGAATTTATTTAACCATCACTAAAGCCCATAAAATTTGCCCAAGAATGGCACTATTACTGCTGCTCTCTAAACAAAGAGAAATCTAGTGAAAATGTCACATACATTTATATTACAATATTGCAAACATAAAATAATAATAGAATTTTTTTTTTGGTTGAATTTTTTTCTAGAATGGCTCAACATTATAAAATGTAACTTTAGTTTATGATTTATTACGTCTATGCTAAATATATTTCCACTCCAAATATGTTTATGGTGTAGAGTCAAGCAGAACAGAAAGACAAAAGAAAATGAAAGTAAAATGTTAAGACATATGAAACTACAACACTGTAACAATGTAGTGGAAAACTGCCATTATTACACAAGGAGAATAAGGTTACTTATTATGGGCTGTAAAAAAAAGATTACTATACTATAGTATAACAGTTCTATAACGAACGAAAACTGCAAAAAAAAAAAGTATACTTGATGCTTGTTGCTGTAATATTTGGCATATACATATAATGTCCTTCAATGCACTGTTGTATAATTATTCATTATATGATACAATATACTGTATATTACGCTAAGGGGGCATTTTTCTTGTTAGACATTCCTCTCCATTATTACCCCATCATCAAAACACCAACTGAGGGAATATCTTTCAGATGAATGGTATTTATCACTCCTGATAATGTGCCATGGCACACTAAAGCTGATTTATTGTTTTGTGGTGGTAAGGCATTTTCTGTTACCGGCCGTTTGTTAGGAACACTGGTACACCTCATTCATGCAATTATCCGGGTCACAGCACAGTGCATAAAATCATCACATACAAGAGCTTCTAGCTTCTAGAAAATTGTGCAAAAACAAAGAAACAAAAAAAAACCCCAACATTCTGCAGGCAGGAATGCATTGAGAGGTCAGGGGAGAATGGTCAAGCTTGTTCACGCTGATAGGAAGATCACAATGACCTAAATAACCCACTTACTTCAATTTTACTTTTAAATTCCATTTTGTGTCCTGTACTTATTATTTTGTTTCTATTCTATTTTTATTCCCTTTGACTCAATATATAACCCAGACAGTCATAAAAACATTTCACTGGATGTTGTACTGTGTATGATTGTGTATGTGTCTAATAAAATTTGAATTTGTAATTTGAACCTGTTCTTTACAACAGTCTTAAAATGCCCAAAATACCAACCCCTGAGGCAAATGGGCTTCAAACAGCAGAAGACCATGCTGACTTTAACTGCTGTTAGCCAAAAACAGTATCTAAGGCTATAGTGGGCACAGGTTCACCCAACCTGGACAGCTGAAGATAAAAAATATCACTTGGTCTGATTAATCTTGATTTCTGCTGTGACATGCAGATGGTAGGGTCAAAATTTGGTGTCATCAGCATGAATCCTTGGACTAAACCTTCTACTGTGAGCAGTCCAGCCTGGTGGAAGATTCACAGCATAAATGTGCATGTCAACATGGACAAGATTTCAAAGAAATGTTGTGAAATCTATAAAGGCCCAAGACCTATCTGAGAGCAAAACATGGAGTGATAATATGGTGTTCTGTTAGGTCTTCCTAGTAAGGTGATAAGTGAGTGTTGGCATAATGGCAATGAGATGATACAGGAAGAGGCCTTTATTACTTTATTGTTACAATAATAAAGAAATGATTATTATTTAATTAGAATATAATCTTATCGATAGATAGATAGATAGATAGATAGATAGATAGATAGATAGATAGATAGATAGATAGATAGATAGATAGATAGATAGATAGATAGATAGATAGAAACAGTAAAGAATTACTGTAAGTAATAGGTTTAATATGTTGAACAGGTGTTATCAGATTATACGCCATACTTGTTAATGCTTAATTCACCCAATGTTGTAATATAATAAAACTTTGTAGGGAGAGGTCTAACATTACCAGTTAGGCAAATAGTTAGGTACAACAGTGATACAACAGACTCTGACGTTTTCTTGTTTTTTTTTTTCACAGAAGCATCCATCTCATTTCCCTAACGCTCCACTGCAGCAAGAACATGCAAAGGAGAGGCGTCAGGTCTGATAGCAATGCAAAGGTTATGTTCTGATGAAGTTGTGCAGCTCATAAGCAGAGATTTCTTAACACAATCATTCCTTTACCAGCTTAGTACTAGAAATGCACAACTAATTCCTAATGGGAATGAGGGTGTAGTAGGCAAAATGTGTTCAGCAGATTTGTATGTAACAAAACCGGTTGTAATTTAGCCTCACCCCCCTTTTTCTAAAGAGAAACACAAAACGATTAAATAACTAGCCAATCCTGTTGCCAACATAGGAGGAACATCTGAGGTCTGGCATTTCCACCACACAGAATAATTTGCTTTGTTTACTGTTAGTTTGATCATCTGGAACTGCACAATATATATATATATATATATATATTTATCTGTCTCTTTTAATCTCATCAGCAAAAGAAACACTGGGAGCTGTATTACTCTGTATGATTTGATTATATACAGCCACATACACACACACACACACACACACCACACACACACAGACACAAGCACAGAGTGTGTCATCTTAGCATGTCATCTCAACCGATGCCTCCCTTCGGAGATCTCAAAGGGTTTTTTGAATGTGGGGTTCAGTGATAAGAGCCTGTGATTCAGTATCTGCAGAAAGAACACAATGGCTCCTGTGAACTCCTCAGAGCAGTGCCATCTGCACTGTTGTCTTTCCCCTTATCTGCCATAACTTCCCTGTTCTTGCCACAGCATCTGATTGCCTACACTCATAAAAGATCGTGTTGCAAGAACTATAATGTGGCATATTCAAACTGAAACACAATGTGGCCCAATTAAGCCTCAATTAAGTGTAACATTATATAATGCAAAGCACAAGCAGGACTGGAACCAGGATCAGCATGCATAATAATGTCCACATTGCAGAAATGTGACACACTCCATATTTAATTTCTTATTTCTGTTATGGTGTACACCCAGCATTTCATAAACTGATCTCCAGACTCTAGACTCTAGACTGTTTCATTTTTGGAGTTAAATATCTTGATTAACAATTCAATGCTCTCTCTCTCTTCTCTCTTTTTCCTATTTTTTCTTTTTCTTTTTATGTGTGTGTGTGTGTGTGTGTGTGTGTGTGTGTGTGTGTGTGTGTGTGTGTGTGTGTGTGTGTTAAGAGGTGGAGATAATTCGGAGCCTGGTTCCCCAGCAGCAATGGCAATAAGTTTCTATGTTGCTCAAACAAATTTTCTTTGCAAAGTTTGTCCACTGCTAACTGTTGCCATGTTTATAAAATAAAAAAGGTGGTTAGTTTTGCTGAATTTGGCATCTGTCTCTAATGCCTTGTTATATCAAACTTGATGTTCAAATGTTTCCAGGGATGGTAGCTCATGAAAGAGCTGAAAGTACTCTTTCATAAGCTACTAGAGGATGAGGATGGTAGCTCATGAAAGAGCTTGATTGAATAGCAATTCAATGTTCAATTCTAAGTTAATCTACTTGAATCTTCAGAGTCTTTATTGTTCATTTTAGTCTTAACCTGCTAGCTAGCTATAGTGCACCCTGCTGTGATGTAAAACATTTTGCAAAACATGCAAAACATCAACCTTGCATTTAGACTTCTAATTCTAAATAAGGTAGGAATTTACTTTTCCAATTTTATCTTCAGTAATAAGTAATCATTTGTGTATTGTACCTTGAGTTATTTTGTGTGTAGAATATATTTATCTGCAATTTCAGTGGGTTAAATATTCAAAAATTACAAACAAATTTTTTTTTTTTTTTTTTTTTTTACTACAGTGTTGGCCAACCAGATAGCACTGTGGTTACCCTCTCAGATTAAATTAGGTTAGTTAAACAAGGTTATTTGTGTACGTGTCTCTACTTCCATGCGTTATTTAACAAGGTATTCTTAGATACTTTATCTTGGTGGGTTGTTGTATAGTTTAATGACACTTTATATTGCCACTTTAGATTCTCTTCTGTTCTATGATACACTCTACAGTCACTGGATAGTAAAAAACTATAAAATCTATGGGGAAGTCAATGAGCTAAGCAGAAGTATCTTCCTGAGCTGCTCTAGGTCAAAGAAACAGTCATCACTGCTGAATGAGAAACATTACATGATCAAGCTGTAGCTGTTTTCATATTAAATATTAAATTTGATCAGTGGATAAACTGAATACAGGCAATGTGAGCCATGAAGACAGGTTTAAAACAATAGGCTCTTCTGACAAAGTAAGTCAAATAGAAGAAACATCAGTCGAGTTCCTTCTCTTAGAAGGAAACAAACTAACAAAATAAGAGAATACAACAGCACTGTCATGTAGACATTATTAACAATTTCTTTATTAACTTACTGTTGTTCATATAAGCTGTTATTATTTACTAATTCTACTTGTTAACTTATATTTTAACATACTGTCCAATCTGTCTGTAATTTCAAAAAACATAAGGAACTTGGTGCTGGTATAAAATTCCCTTCCTGTGTCTTACACATTCATTAAATTTTTTTTATCTCCTGTTAGGGACACATACCTCTGTGTGGGGTTTCCCCCAAGTGGGCTAACTCCCTATGCAAATATCTTCAAACTCACTTATTTCCTGGAGCATACAGAAAAGGTTGCTCAATAAGCTGAATATTTCAAATGACGATTCAGGTTGATATATGCATATATACAGGTATATGCATCTGAGTTAGTTCAGTTAATTGCAGATAATAGCTTTAGAGATAATTAAAACTTTCAACGTTTTAAAAGTGCCAACTGCATAATGGCAGTTGATTAATATACATCAGTGTCTCAGCATTTCCTCATTTGCACAACACATTTCTTTCAGTTCATCTAGCTGTTGATATGCACTGAAGGTGGTATGCTTGCAGTAGATCAGGTTTATTACTCTCTAATTGCAAAAAATATATAGAACATTATGTGATAATGTAATGTATTTTATTTCATGCTGTCATTTTTCTCCGTCATGGATCGTGTTGCCTGTTCTCGCCGACGTACCGACATGTTGAAACTATTATAGTCTACATGCAAGGAAATTAATAAACAAGCTTTAAGACGAAGAAAAAAGAAAGGAAGAGAAGATTTCATGAGTTTGTCAGTATATTCTAGGGAATTAATTCTAATTGAAAGTTTATTTTTCTGTGATATTTTGTGTTTTATAGTGATACTCCCATTATTACTCCCATAACAGTAGAGGCATTGGTAGCTCAGTGGTAGGTTGCTCGCCTATCATGCGGAAGGCCTGGGTTCGATCCCCAGCCACTGGATACAGTGCCGGTCCCAAGCCCGGAAAAAATGGGAGGGTTGCGGCAGGAAGGGCATCCGGCGTAAAACCTGTGCTAAGTTGTTGTGCAGACCAGTTGGTCCGCTGTGGTGACCCTGAACAGGGAGCAGCTGAAAGCAACTTCTTCTACTCCCATGAATAACAGTGGAGTTAAAGTGTGTTTACATTTACGGCATTTGGAAGACACCCTTATCCAAAGTGAATTACAATTTATCTCATTTTTTATACAACTGAGAAATTGAAGTTTAACGGCCTTGCTCAGGGGCCCAACAGTGGCAGCTTAGTGGACCTGAGATTCAAACTCACTTTCCGATCAGTAGTCCAGCACCTTAACCACTAGGCTACCACATCCAATGGAATTTTCTTCACAATTAAAGTGGATTCTTGACTGCAAAAAGTTTTGAAGGCCCAGCTTTTACATAAATATTACACCTTCACCTTGATATGCTGTACAAGGGTGTTAGAATATCTATTATTAAGACTCTATGACACTTTGTTGAAATGTTGAAACAGCTACATCCATTGGTGTTCATCAGCTACCTGCATCAAATGTTAAAAAAAAAAAAACTGATGTTTGTCTAAAAGTTGCTTTCGGCTGCTCCCTGTTCGGGGTCGCCACAGCGGACCAACTGGTCCGCACAACAACTTGGCAAATGTTTTATGCCGGATGCCCTTCCTGACGCAACCCTCCCATTTTTCCGGGCTTGGGACCGGCACTGCATCTAGTGGCTGGGGTTGAGGCATTGGCTGAGAATCGAACCCGGGCCGATGTTTGTCTAAAGAAGCTTAAAAGAGGCCAGACCACACCTACTTGAAGTCAATTATCAGCCTACGCTCTGCATCACATTCCCTTATCTCTCAGTGTACAAGGAAAAAAACATACATCGAATATTCACTGTTCACTGGCACTGAGAATGCATTTCAACTGTCTGATAAACTGTCACTAGGGCAAAAAACAAAACAAAAAAACAAGCACAGTCAGTCAAAGACCACCAAACTTTTAGGTAGAATTTTTTAATCAAACAAATACTTTGATTTAGTGGGGTTTTTGGAACTAACTTCTCACTTCTCTCCAACAAGGTTTTTGTTTGATTCTATTTTTAGACCCTGGCCTATTTGCATTAGCATGAGGATGTGTTTTTGATGCAGGCAAAATGTAAACGCAGGGAGATACAGGAAATATGCTTTAGTACATGGTTTAAAAACTCATATCCCTGTTACTAGGAATCAACCTAGGAGACTTTCAATGAAAAACAAACTTTTGAGTTTCCTCCCTTCCTCCCTTCACCATGCTAATGCTACTACACTGTATAGCGCTGTTCACTAGAGCTACAGTAGATGGCTCTGTTGAAATTTTAACTCGCTTTGTCGCCAAGGACACTAAAGAATGATATTTCTATAGACCTGCGTATGTCAGGGAGAAAATACAAGCAAAATGAATATATTTTGTTATATTTAACCTCATTTATGTTTACGTGTAGTTCGGTCTTATTAAAAAAAAAAAAAAAAAAAAAAACTATCACTGGTTTTAGGTTTTTGAACAGGCTTGTTTTGGGCAGGCTTACGGACGCAAACATGGCGGCCTCCTTACGACTAGGACATCGAGCTGGTTTAACTGGTTTGAGGTTTATTCCGTTTCAAAAATGTCCTCACATAAGTCAGAGTTCGTCCAGGCAACTGTTTCAGTCTGCATATTTATTAGGTAAGCTTGTTTATCCTATTCTGAACTTTTCACTCTCTTGTTTGTCTCCTGTAATTTAATGCTAAGTGTGTCTGCTAGCTAGCAGGCTTGTTACCTGTAAATATAGTTGGCTAATAAGTCAGTGCAGATACGCATTGTTATTGTTTGTTTGTTTGTTTGTTTGTTTTCCGGAAGATTTTGGAGTTTGTGTTTGTGTGTGTGTGTTTTGGTGCCAAGGACAGACGGCTGGAGAGCAATTTTTGTAATGTAGCTGTGCACACACCCGTCTTAATCACTAAAAGTCTATAAGTTAGCAAGTTGCTTTAATGCCATTCGTACAGTTGTCAAATCCTGTTAGTCAGGTTAGTTATCAGGTACAGAATCGTTTAATCTGATGCATTTTCGTAACTGCGGTGACGCTTAAATCCAGTAGTACAGTATTTCATGTTTTCTGTACTTGAACACCTATTTCAGCTAAAGCATTCATTTTACTGGTTGACAGAAGGCAGGACTGTGTCTGTGTGATGTTTCAGACTGAATTTGATCCACAACTCCTGATGCTGGTTAAAATGTTTGCAAATTAGTGGTATGTAAAGAGCTAAAAGAGCTAAATCTAACCAAGACAGCTTATCCTGGAAGTGGTGAGGTAGAGCCTTCATTGCCTAGCTCACACTGCCTCCACCGGCTTGCCTTCTTCTCATCCTGGTTCCATCTCATGCACACGCCCAGATTAGGCTTTTATCTTTCATTGCATCATGATCCAGTTCTAATACTCGTGCTTATTGTATGGGTGCTTTCGGCAGTGGACAGGGGTTAGCATGGGCACATTGACCAGTCTGCACATATATACATAAATGCATACACAGCAAGCTGCAATGCACTGTGTTTTTTGCCACCTTTCTATAATTATCTTTTTTAGCAATCTGTGCCTCATCTTCTGTGGGATTGGACCAGACAGGCTAGTCTTCACTCCCCACATGCATTAATGAGCCTTGGGTGTCCATGACCCTGTCACCAGTTCACCAGTTGTGTTTCCTTGAACTTAAATTTTTTAGTTACCAACCACTGCATATCAGGAATACTCCACAAGATCTGCTGTTTTGGAGATGCTCTGACCCAGTTGTCTAGCCGTCACAATTTCACCTTGTCATAGTTGCTCAGATCCTTGCGCTTGCAAATTTATAAACTTCTCCTCTCTGTGGTTTTAATGTTATTTTCCTTCACATTACATACCTCGTTTTCAGCCATTCCTTGGTTGAGGTTTTTTTTTCGTTTTGAAGCGGGTGGATGTAGTGCAAGTTTAGTTATGTGACAACCTCTGCATTTTTGTAAGAAGGTGTTTTCCTGACTTGGGGCATTTCAAAGCCAGCATGTGTTTCAACACCATCAGAGCTACAGTATTATCATTTTCACAAGTACCTTAACCCTTTAGCTACAAGTCCTTCAGCTATAATCCACCTTTAGTGACGTAATATTCAGAAAATAAATACATTTGCAAAATCAGTCCAGAGTGACACTGATCTGCCTTTAAATACTCAGAAAAGGCCAAATTATTAAATGCTAAAATTATTAAATATTAAAACATTTTTAATCTTTAAAGCCAATCATTCAATTATTCAGCTTGATGCATATGACTTTTTCCAGTTATTCAGTATCTAAAGGGACAGTAATAGAAGGCATGTAGTTATAGTAGGAAGGAATGTACATCTGGACTTTATGGGGTGTATCAATTCAGCAAAAGGTCACATGCAAATGATCACTATCACAAATCACAGAACATCATATTATATGGGACTGCAGACTGATTTACGGATGTTACGGTAAATCGTGTCCGATCTTTTATTTGAGTCAGAGTGTACTTCAGATTATTTGAAAGGAATTTAAGTAGCAGAAAAACCAGCACTGTAAGACGTAAGAAAATGCACTGTGTTCCATTTCCTCAAAAAACCGAGCTCTCACCAAACCTGTCTTAAACCCGGAGTTCTTGATATACAAAAAGATACCCCCCCCCCCCCCCCCCCCCCTCTCTCTCTCTCTCTCTCTCTCTCTCTCTCTCTCTCTCTCTCTCTCTCTCTCACTCTCTCACTCTCTCTGGGTTTGTGTGAGATGCTAAGTTGCCACATTCAAGTTAAGCAGGCTGCAGTCATGTTCTCATTTGCTTTGTTTAGTCTGCACTAAACTACTTCACTAGCTCAGTGGTCATTAGCCACCACTTTTCATGTAGAAACCCAAACAAGCCTGGGCAGCACTTGACCTTCCTCTTTCCTGCTGGGCTACTTAATCATTTTTTATATTTTCTCCCCATTTTCTGATATTAGGGATATAACAGGGATAAAATAGTTACTTAACTTATATATATATATATATATATATATATATATATATATATATATATATATATTACACACACATTATTTATATATATATATGTGTATGTATGTGTATATGTGTGTGTGTATATATATATATATATATATATATATATATATATATATATATATATATATATATATATATATATATATATATATGTATACATATATGTGTATATATGTTTTTTCTTCTCTGCTTTTATACTTCTGTAAAGCTGCTATGAGACAATGTCCATTGTTAAAAGCGCTATACAAATAAATTGAATTGAAAATATTTAACACTTTGGTTTTGGCTTTTGGTATTTTAATATTGTAATACACACACAAAAAAAGTTGACACCAAGTTTGTATGTTTTTTACACTTTAAAGAGACAGAACAATCTGGCCTTTTTAATAATCCTGTGTTTGTCAGACAGTAAGTAGATCATATATAACAAACCATACATCTTCAGAACTTGCTTGTGTTCTAGGCTAGTTTTATGGAATTTGTGATATTTTTTATTTGATGACTCATTAGAGTTTTCTCCAAACTGAGAGAACAGAAAATATTTTGTTCAGGTGGCTTTACTGACATAATTCACCTTATCACTGTGAGTTTGAATCCCAGGTCCACTACAGTGCTACTGCTGGGCCCCTGAGCAAAGCCCTTAACCCTCAGTTGTATAAATTGTTGGTTTGGATAAGGGCATCTGCCAAATGTCAGAAATGTACATGTAATCAATTGAACACTTCATATTTTTAGCTGAAAGAAAGTGTAAAGAAACAGACTATATTAGTTTGCCCCCTAGAGGGCAGCAGTAGACTCATATGCAGTGTAAGAGCAATTATTGACCATAAGCCTCTTCAAGTGTAGTTTTTTTTTTAGCTGCCTGAAAACTGCTCACTTACTCAGCACTATCATCACTGAGGTGCTTTTAAATGCATCACCTTTAATTACTATATATACTTGAATTTTTGGTGTCTCCTAGTCTCCATTTTCTTCTTTAAAACTAATCAGACTGGTTCATAGAGATTATAAGCCAGTCATCCTGGCATCTCTTTCTTGGTTAAGAAATGTGCAAGAAAATCTCCAACTCAAGTTTCATCTCTTCACAATGAATCCATTTAATGAAGGAGAAAGAAGAAGCGTGCATGTCTAGACAATAAGCTGTGTCAGACATATTGTTATGCTTAAGTCAGGTGTGTGTGTGAGTGTAGGGGTGTGTGTTAAGGACAGTTTTTGACAGCGTAGAGATGAGTATGAAACCTGTGGTTCTTGGGAGTTTAATGAGAATGAAACTCTGACTACGAGTTATGACTTCCAACATTACATTTCTACAGATTATAATACAAATGAGTAGATCTAGTATAGATCCACTGTTGCATCTCTCTAAATTGGTTGGCATTGCTGTTCAATTTGTGTTATAGGAAAACAAAATGTGTTGCTATTACATCACTAATGCAGCACTTCATAATATTCAGTATGTGTGTGTGTGTGTGTGAGTCCAGCACCTGGAATTAATTACACACAGATGTCCTCTGTGTGTCTCAAGCTCAACAGTGGTGTGCCTGCTTCTGCAAGGTTTGTTTTGAGATTTTACAACAGCTTGGTGTCACTGCTGCTCAGGCTTTACCACCCACTCATCCACACACAATGTCTGAAGTGGTCTGCTGTCCTTGGTTATGGTGTGTGTGTGTGTGTGTGTGTGTGTGTGTGTGTGTGTGTGTGTGTGTGTGTGTGTGTTGGTTGTGTGTGTGTAGTTGCTGTACATTTCACAACCTGCAGTCACTGACCTGTTCCTTCATGCTGTTAGTGATATTTATAAACATCACCCAGCAGAAAACAAGATAATCTTACAGATAATGTTGCACATGTTGCTGATTTTCCCTAGAATAACATTTTTTTCCCCCCAGCAAAATTAAAATTTGAAGTTAAATTCAATTTCTGCTTATGGTGCATTTTTATGTATGTCCTGCAGGGGTCGCCCCTCTCAAAGTGCAGATGCCTGCCCTCTCACCCACCATGGAACAGGGCAACATTGTGAAATGGCTGAAGAAGGAAGGTGAGCAGGATTCAGCTTATTATAATAGTGTTATAATTCTCCATGTTTTTGATTTTAGCTGATTTGAACTAGCCTCTCACCAAACACATTTATACACTTTTTACACATTCAGCATAAGAATAGGACGAATTTAGTATTTTCGGCTATCTCTCTGTTTGTATCTATCATATCAGACGGCTTAGTCCTGGACTGAAGCTGTGGTGCAGTTGCAGTGAGTGTACATGTTATACACTGACCAGGCATAACAGCCAAATATTGTTACTCCCCCTTTTTCTGCCAAAACAGCCCTGACCCGAAATGCATTGTGTATTCTGACAGCTTTCTATCAAAACCAGCATTAACTTCTTCAGCAAACTGAGCAACAGTAGCTTGTCTGTTGGATCGAACCACACGGGCCAGCCTTTGCTCCCTACGTGCATCAGTGAACCTTGGCTGCCCATGACCCTGTCTCTGGTTCACCACTGTTCCTTCCTTGGACCACTTTTGATAGATACAGGCCACTGCAGCCCGGCAACACCCCACAAGAGCTGCAGTTTTGGAGATGCTCTTATCCAGTCGTCTAGCCATCACAATTTAGCCCTTGTCAAACTCACTCAAATCCTTACGCTTGTCCATTTTTCCTGCTTCTAACACATCAACTTGAGGACAAAATGTTTACTTGCTGTCAAATATATCCCACACACTAACAGGTGCCATGATGAGGAGATTATCAGTGTTCTTCACTTCACCTGGCACTGCTCATAATGTTATATCTGATCGGTGTATGACCCAACAGAGTTATTTTTTTCAGTAAATGATTAATATGTGAAAAGTATCAGTGGTGTCAATGCCTTAAGAAAGGTGAGAAATTGCTGGATTTATAAAGGATGTACTGTATATGTCTGTGAAACCACCTTTTCCCATGTTTAACGTCTTTGAGACACTTCCAGAATGAAAGAAGAGGAGATGGAGGAGATTCTAACACAGACAGGATGTAACTGAGCAGCTTTCTGAACTCACAGCCTCGTGCTCAGTAGCTCGTTTTAACCACTGATAAATGGTTTAAATTTCATCAACATTTATCAAATCCACAAAGACTTGTGCTAGATTCATTCGCACTGCCTCCTCACAAAATATTCATTACTCGCATATTAATAGTTTGCTTTAAGTTTTTAATATTTTTATTCAGAGTTAATGGGGTGATACTCAACAGAGACTTTCATATGATTTGTATTCTACTGCTGTTCTTTGTTAATTATTAAAATGAAATTCCTGATTTTTTTTCTTGTAGAATACTTAAATATGTGAATAATTGAGGAAGAATATTTGAGGAAAATGAAAAAATATATACGTGCAACCTTGTTAAACAACAAACCATTAGTGAATGAATTCAAGCTGATATTAAGAAGCTACCAATTTGCACGAAAGTTAAACAGATATCAATAGTTATAGATTAACTAGACTTCTCTGATTTAAGTTAAGTTGTCTTTGTCACATATACATTACCGCACAACAAAATTCTTTCTTCACATATCCCATCCTTGGGGGTTGGGGTCAGAGCACAGGGTCAGCCATGATGCGGCTGGCATCGACCCAGAGCCTTAACCACTTCAGCTACCACCACCCCACGATGATCTCTTTTCAACAAGGTGTAAAAGTAAATAAGTGGCTCCCAAGTAATGCAGCTTTCTAATTTTACCAAGAGAATATACTCTAATAAATGCAAATCACTTCCTTGTTGTCATTTTCTGTTTATTTGGTTTTTATTAGGTTCCAGTATAGAAATGTCAATCATTTTTCCGCATCCTTCACTCTTTCTCCTGAACAAAAAGCACAGGGAAATATGACTATTCTCTATCACTCAGGAGTGACAGAAAGCAGGGCTGGGCAATATGGACCAAATTACATATGACAACATGGACAATTTCATATCATGAAACAATATAAGTCATGATGCATAATGTTTTCTCTAAAAGTGGTGAAAAAATGATCTGTGGAAAATAACTGCGGGCATTCATGACTGCACTTCAAGAATTCAGTGAACTAAACCCCAGCACATTTTCTTTCCTTCTTTCATTTGTGACATTTGAAAAGAACTACCACAAGTGAGAATAAGAAACGCAATACTGTCAAAACAGGAACAATATGAGTATAAAATATAAAAAGTAAATATTAAAACAGTAGTCAACGTTAGGTTTCAGGAAGCCAGTGACAGAAGTACCTCTTTTTTTAGGCACAAGCACCTCATCTTTTAGACATGCTGATGCCCGTTCTGTGTTGCGGGATGATTTGCTCTGTCGTGTTCTTCCATGCTCGTTTTTGTTTTGTTACAGCGCACCGCTAGTATAGCGCCAAGCTCCAACCATAGTGACGTAAATCAGCTGCTGAGACGTGGGTTTTGCAGTGTTGGTGATCGAGGAAAATATCGATCAGCCAAACAAAGCAAAGTGAAAGCACATGCACAGACGCCGTCCTCCTGTAGAACATTATTCTGTTTAATCAGTGCTGAGTCATTGATCGGCTAACTTTTTCCCCTTGGTTCTGTAGATTAGTTTAGATTCATGGCAGTTATATTCATGACTCAGATGCAGTAGTTTAGTTCAAATAATTTAAAGTTACTTACAATTCATTCAAATCCTTTATTATTGTCCTCTTGTGCAATAATAACAGAACATGCTGTGTAACTGTCGACATAGTTATCATTTTTGTGGCTATTGTTCGCAGACTCGGTTAGATACTCGGATTTATCTTGTATTACTTTCTTGAGAACTCGGCTTTATTACCTTCCCAGGAACATAAGAGCACATTTACAACATACCTGTTCACTTTTTTTTGGCAAAGTGTCTTTTTATTCTGCATTCTGAAGTTTTCCAGTCTGACCGTGCAATATTCATAACATCTTCTTTTTCCCCCGTTGTTCATTATGGGAATTGATGTTCCTTGTTCGCCTTGTGCTTTCCAAAAATAAATGTGTGATTGGTAAAAAGCAGGTGTTTGTGAGCAGATGTATTTTGTGCCATAAAAAGTTATAGCCATATTAGTTTATGGGAGCAGGTTATAAAAATACATGAGTGCACCCATTTTTCTCTGTGTATCTTAATTTTTACATCTGGATATAAAAGTAAATAAATGTTAAGGAGTCTGTTGGTTAGGGTAGAGTAGCTTGTCTTGCTTTTACTTATGATGGCTGTGAATAAGGGAAAAAATATAACAAGCGTTGCTTGACCACACAGGAGTAGAGGGAGAGTGAATGTGTAGATTTTTAAGATTAGACATCAGTTTTGACATCGTAAAGGCATTAATAATGGTGCAAGATTAAACTACAGCACCTATACACACGCATATATGCATGCATATGTGTGTGTCTATAGATAGATGGATCGATAGACAATAGGCTGCCCATCTCATGAAAAAAAATATTTTTTTCATGAGATGCTCCTGTTCAATAATAAGAGGCATGCAGAAGCACTAATGCACACTGGATTCAGATTTGTCTCTTCTATTTTGCTCGTTTTTTCATTTATGTCTTTGTCTTTTACTGACTGTTAACTGTAACTAATGGATTCTATCTATTCACGATTATCTTCCTAAGGATTCTCCACAAGGGGGAGATATAAACAATCAAGTAGCTTTTGTATCCAGACATGAACTCTGCCCGACTTTTGCATGGATAGTTTCATTTGCATATAGGCTACATGTACATTTCCATATAGGCTACAGAGCATGGGGGTGGAGTGAGGGATTGAGACTGTGTGTGTGTGTGTGTGTGTGTCTATTATACAGTTTACTGTCCCAGAACTGGGGTTTGATTTTGCCAAGGTTGTTGATGCCAAATGAGCTGGTTTTAGTATTTAAGAAGCTGTTGATCTCCTGGGATTTTCACACACAACTGGGATTTTCACACGCAACAGCATCTAGAGTTTACACTGAATGGCATGAGGAACAAAAAAGCTCTATGTGAGTGAGAGTTTTGAGGGTGGAAATTCTTAATTGATGAGAGAGATCAGAGGAAAATGGCCAGATTGGTTCAAGCTGATCACGCTTTTCACTCTTTATGACCATGTTGAGGAGAAAGTTCACAAGAAAGCACAAAACATCATTTCTTAAATGGATGTGCTTCTACAGCAGAAGACCACACCATGTTTCACATCAGTTAAGAACATAAATAATGGGCACAGACTCCCTGAAACTACTCGGTCGACAGACCCTACAATAACAATGGACTGCCATAACAAAAAAAGACCCAAAAAAAACAGTAGCAATTAAGGGGTGGGATACATTAGGCAGCAAGTGAACAGTCAGTTCTTGAAGTTGATTTGTTGGAAGCAGGAAAAAGGGATGAGAGTAAGGATCTGAGAGACTTTTAATTGTGATGGTTGGACATCTGGGTCAGAGCCAGTAGGTTCCCAGTACATAGTGATTAGTGGTTCTCGGAAGAACAACCAGTGAACCAGTGACAGGATCATGGTCACCCAAAGCTCACTGATCCCAAAAGAAGAGCCACTGTCTCACACATCACTGGAAACGTTAATACTGGTTAAGATAGAAAGGTGTCAAAAGACGCACTGCATCACAGCATGTTGCGTATGGGGCTGCATAGAAGACCTTTGGGAAATTTTAAAGAGAAATGTAGAGCAACACAACTCCTCTAACAAAAAGCAGGTGTACATCTCTCCTGAAATTCGTGCAACACTGGAGATTGAGTCCGTCATCTGTCAAAAAAAAAAGAACTGAATCTCAGTAATGAAATGTGTACTGACGTTTGTTGCATTAAGATTTCACTATGGAGACTGTATTTTTAATATTGTACATTCAAAATGTTTTCTAATTACCTGCTGTTTACATTTTGAATCTTTTGACATTTAATTAGGTATACTTAGTTCTGTCGTATACTGTATGTGTGTGACAGAGTTGAGATCCTGAGATCCAGCTGTCATGCTCTGATTATTCACATTCTTATACCTCCTGCTTTACTTTTATTTTTTTTCCCCCTGACCCTCACCCTGAGCTTTATTATTAACTATCATGGTTTGGTCATATGATCCATGTCTGACAGAGTCTGGCAGTAATGACAGTTTTGTGGATGAATGATATTAGAAATGTTAGGGAATGGTGTCTATAATATGAATGTTAGTCCCTCTGGGCCATGAGTTTCTGGATCCTCTTTATTTCATATACTTTTTTAATTCTTCTTTTTGATACATGGTATACTTACCATATATAGATTTATGTCATATTTCCCTTTATAGCTGTGTGTGTGTGAGAGAGAGAGAGAGAGAGAGAGAAACACGTTGTCTTTTAATTGCAATAATTGTTCATGGATAATTAAATGGAAATGTATTCATGAGCACTCCTATGTCTGCAATGCAAGTGGAGATGATGGTACATTATCATGTGCTGCTATGTTCAATGGCCTGCTGTGCAGCACAGATGAACTACGATCATGAAACTCACTGGAAAGCATCGTTAGTTTGCTGTTGACTATTTAGCAGTGAATATCTTCAGCAAGTAGCAACCATGGTTTATTATTAATATGCACTCTTATGTTAAATTGCACATACTACTATATAATCTTTTTATATAAATTTTCATTTCACCTGACAAACAAAGTGGATCATTTTAGGTTTAGATAGTTATTTATTGTGTAAATAAGACATTTTCTGCATGTGTCAACGAAAAAAAAGTTTAAAAATAGCAAAGAGAAATTGCTTGTTATTTATTAATTGTTTGTACGTGTGCGTGTGTGTGAGCAGGTGAGGCGGTGGCAGCTGGTGATGCTCTCTGCGAAATTGAGACAGACAAGGCTGTGGTTACCATGGAATCCAGTGATGACGGAGTACTAGCTAAAATCCTGGTGAGTGTGTGTGTGTCTGTCTTTGTGTCTGTGTGTGTGTATGTCTCTGTCTGTCTGTGTGTGTGGTGGGATGCTAGCAGAAATGAAATGGGTATTGAGTGAAAATGAAACTGATTTCACTATATTAACTTCAATCCCCTGAGTCCTCTCACCACAAGCTTTCTACCTAATCTCATTTACAAGGGGTGTGTGTGTGTGTGGGCATTGTTTCCTTCAGGCAGAGCTCCTCATTAAGCTTGCTGTGGACTGGAGGAGCAGAACTGGTCCCTAATAAGCCGCTGCCTCCTTTTCCTGGTTCCGTCTCTGTATTTAGCGCAGTTGCAGGACAGTTTTCCTATCACATTTAATGTATTGAGGAGAGTATTGGGATTTCTTTAACAGAAGATGTGAGGTGAATACCTCCTTTTGCCTCATTATTGTAAAAAGCCTTCTCATCAGTAGATAAAGGAACTGTCAATCATGGACTGATTTCCATAATCCAGTGATCTCTCTATAGCTTAAGCAGCTTCCCACGGTTAAACCGTCTTAGTGTCCATGTTGACATGCAGTGGTTTTGGCAGCCCTAATGAATTTGCGTGTTCGTTCCAAATAATCTGAACCAAACTTAAGCGTATGAGAATGTTATCATAGCAACATTTTTCATAACAACTACAAGCACATGATGGGTGCCACTACATTTAGTAGCTAAATTTGTTTCTGTTGAACTCTTTTCACTCAGCCTACACAAGCTTGTAAAATATCTAGTATCTAGCGTAATAAAATATCTATTCCACATTGTGCTTGTTCCTTCTGTGCCATAGATGCAACAATGCACTTAATTATTACACAAATGAAACATCCTCATGTTTCACAGGCTTGAAACAGGGACAGCCAACATTTGACCAGCTGTATTTACAGTACAGGTCACTTAAAATGTGCTGTATGACAGTGGATCAGTGAGTAAACTGCATGTTTGTAGTAATTTTAATTAGCCATAAAGTGCCATTATCATACACACTTTGCACCTACAAGCTGGACTACCAAACGTCATCATATATCCTAATGAGCTCACATGGTGTATTAAGTGTACGCTTCAGTGTGTCTATGGACTTAAATAGTGTAAAAGAATCAAACAGATGCAACAGGACTTGTGAATTTTTTTCATCTGTCTTGTGCAGCTGTTGTGGATTGAAACACTGGTCAAAACGGACACATATCTGCTACAGATGTGTCTGATAATTCCACATAGTGTAGGAAGTGTGTTTCATTGTGCTTATGGACTTAAATAGTGTAAAATAATGGAACAGATGCAAGATGTGTGGGCTCATGTAGCCGGTACAAATTGAAACACTGGTCAAAATAGATTCATATCTGTTACAAATGCATCTGTGTGTAACCTGTTAATAAATAGGTTGTGTTCATGTCATTATTATGAATTAAGAATGAATACATATATATATTATATATATATATATATATATATATATATATATATATATATATATATATATATA
The DNA here is from genome assembly GCA_033459395.1 of Hemibagrus guttatus. Classification (NCBI taxonomy): domain Eukaryota; kingdom Metazoa; phylum Chordata; class Actinopteri; order Siluriformes; family Bagridae; genus Hemibagrus; species Hemibagrus guttatus. Next base: position 11,841,088 of record JAUCMX010000013.1, on the reverse strand, counting down.
TATATATATATATATATATATACCAAGCTGGAAATTGAGTTACTTTAATATGATTTAGTTATTAGTTCCACATTAGTTCAGGATTTTAATCACCTGACTTGTGTTAAAAATGTTGCTACTGTGGTAGCTTAGTGGTCAAGGTGTTGGACTACTGATGGGAGTTCAAATCCCAGGTCCACCAAGCTGACACTGCTGGGCCCCTGTGCAAGGCACTTAACCCTCAATTGCTCAGTTATATAAAATGAGATAAATCGTAAGTCGCTCTGGATAAAGGCGTCTGCCGAGTCCCAGAAATGTAAGTGTAAATGTATTAATGTCCATCTCAACACAGGATCCCCTGTGTACATATTGGACAGAAACGGAGAAATAATTTTTCATTTAAAAATATTAATTTGACCCATCTCATGTGTCTCGTCCACCATGTCTGTTCTTTAAACGTTTACATTAGACTAGGTGAGCGTTTCTGCACTAGATGAAGATTTTTGAACACGGCATTTAGGTTGTGTTGTGTTGTGTTGTGTTCCATGCATACACTCTGTGCAGGATCTGTGCACAGAATTCCATTGTGAACGTAATGAAGTGAATATTTTTCATTTGACATCAAAGAGATGATTATTATACAGATTATCAGACTTGCAGTTGTTCGATTGGAGAGTAGGTGAATTACAATTTACAAATTTTGTGTATTCTGTTGGGACTATTATATTTTAATTCAAACTGATTTACTAATCAGACTAAAAAGGACATTAGTGAATTATCAGATCGTTGGGCTGCATGTAAACATTGCTAATGAAGGTTTTGTTATTTCCACATTTTCTCATTTTCTGTCTGGAATCCAGCTGAGAGTGATACTGGGTAGTGGGGGTGGTGTGTCTGTCTGGTGGGTTGGAGCTCATCCTGATGTGTTTTACCTGCTTGGTGGGCCTGGTCTGAAATCTAGAATATAAAACTGCTTAGTTAGAGAAGCAAGGTAAGCATTGAGTATTAAATTTAGTTAGTTAGTTAGTTAATTAGTTTTTGCTTCAGGGGGACACGAATCCCAGCCTTTATCTGTTACAAACTCATATAGATTGAGGTTTTTGGAGTAAAATCATCTCACAGTCTATAGATGTGTGCACAAAATGACTAGTCTGTAATAGTCACATTAAAATATTGCAATAAAAAGCTGACCTTTAGACATACACATAGAGATACACTCCTCAGCTTCCTTTGCAAGGGAGTTTCCATGGAAACAGCCCATGGAAATGGGGGGTTGGGGGTTTAAAGTAGAAGCAGAAGGAAAATGTCCTGAATTAGTTAACCACCTCCATCCTGCACAGCACCTGCTCCCTAAACACACAGCTTCCTGTTTATTGCTATGCGATGGTAAATAAAATAAGCATGCTTTTGGACGTCTCTCTCTCTCTCTCTCTCTCTCTCTCTCTCTCTCTCTCTCTCTCTGTCTCTCTGTCTGTGTGTCTCTCTCTCTCTCTGGAATAGTTGTTTATGCATGAGGTATGGTGGTATATAGCCATAATTAGCTATTCTCAGCACTTATACGTTTAGAAATGTCCTGCAATGCTGTAGTATAGACTTGCCTTCCACATCAAACACACCTGTGTCATTGCCCCAAATCCATTATATGAAGTCACTGTAATAACATCAATATGGAGAGAGTAGCTGTACAGTACAGCATTAAGCAGAGAGAAGGGATCTTGGGAGAGAGATATGGATGTGCTGGAGACTCTAGAGATCGGTTTAAGATTCTGTACTGGCGTCGTTTTCTCTGCAAGAGGATGCTCATACAGAATTCCGTACATTAACTCTTCTTTCAAGGTTTTGCTTCATTTCCATGAGCTGAAAGCCTGAATGGTGTTACTGATTTTTCAGTAATTGCCTCAATTGTGTGTCTGCATGACATCTTTAACATCTTAATGTTTCATGATGAGATCTCTTTGAATGCTGTGTGTAAAAAATGTGTTAGGATGACCTTGAAGGTAACCTGACATCGAATCTGACCTTTTATCTTGTTAGTTCATGTCTCTGGTCGTATTGTGCACAAATCATTAATATTGATCTCTCTCTCTCTCTCTCTCTCTCTCTTTTTTTAAAAAAAAAGGAAGGAATATATCAGATTGTAGGTTAGTATGTGTCTATGAATACCACTAATAATTAAAGAGTAAGGACCTGCTCACTTTAGGTCAGTGCTGCTGCACATTGCTGCTTTTGTTTTATTAGCTCAGCACGACTCAGCTCCCTTCCACTACACCCGGTTTGGTGCTTCCTGTCTTCACTACAAGTGCCAGCTGCATACACCGTGGCCCCATACCATCCGCCATCTGCAGCTTCATTTAAGTTGGATGTCACCTTTGCTATTTTAACCCCATTTTTTATCAATAACATGAGAGTTACTAGAGCACAATAACTGTTCAGTTTTGTAATAAATTCTCTTATGTAAACATTCAATTTTAACTAAATACCTGGAAATGTGTTGATTTTTATATTTGGTATATAATCACTAAAACTGTATCTACATTTGAGTTCAAAATATGATAATGACCATAACTTTCTCTTAGACTGCACATTTACAGAGTTGGATGTCGCATCTAGCCTGTTAGCTCTAGCTAGCGAAAATGTAGTGTATAGAGCAAAAACAGACAATCCCTGAATTTTTATTTATTTATTTTTTTGTTTTGTTTTTGGTATCAGGAAAACAGATACGAGCTGTGTACAAATTTGCTGTGAAATGACATTTGCCTCCCACCTCCAGGGTTGGGGGTTCGATTCCCGCCTCCACAATGTGTGTATGGAGTTTGCATGTTTTCCCTGTGCCTTGGGGGTTTCCTCCAGGTACTCCAGTTTCCTCCCCCAGTCCAAAGCCATGCATTGTAGCTTGATTTGACATCTCTATATTGTCCGTGGCGTGTGATGTGTGTGTGATTGGGCCCTGCGATAGACTGGAATCCTGTCCAGGGTGTACCCCACCTTGTGCTCGTAGTCTCCTGGGATAGGCTCCAGGTTCCCTGTGACCCTGTAGTAGGATATGCAGGGATGGATGACTGGATGGATGACAGTGAAATACAAGTATTTTATAACCCCCAAGATTTATTTCAGTTTTAACAAAAACAGTCCTACACTTTAGTTTTAGGGCATTGTTGTTGTTGTTGTTTTTTTTTTTTCAAAAAAAAAAAAAATTGTAAGTCTCCTGTGATTAACTAATGCATTATAAACTGCTATTATGAGCTGTGTGTCAAGTATACTATGCACTTTAAAAAAAAATCTGTATCTATTTAAACAAATCTGCTTTTCCCCAAAGTAACAAAAATGCTCTTTAATCTCATAAAACCTGAAAATAATAAAGAATTGAAGAATATCTATTTTCTTTATTAATGGTAGCCCTGAGGTGCTTGGCACATCCCTCACATTATTTGTTTTTGGATTATTTACCAAAATCAAAGGCAGTGCTGTAAAACTCGCTGCTACTCTGCCTAGTAACAAGCACCAGGGTGTTAGGTTTGATCAAGGAAATCTTTGACACTCCTTTGACCCGATCAATGTGCTTGTTGTATTTTTTATGAAGTAAGGAAGCCAGCCCACCTCCCCCATATTCTCATATGTGATCTCAGTGTGTAGATGATGGTCATGGGCTATGAATACACATCTCACAGATCTTGGTTCATTGTAGCAGAAACTTCTCATTTTGACATTACATTTAACTGGTGCTACTGAAAAAATACCTTTTTCTATTACTGCCTCAAAACAAGTAAATCTAACAATCTAGAGAAACTGAAACAAAAGCAAAAAAGGCAAGTGCTTGTGTGTAGTTTTCCAGTCCATCCAAGTGATGGCAGTGTCGAGCTCTTCATTTCAGCCACAGTCCAATTCAGCCTAGCCATCTGTGACGAGAGGAAGAACGGTGGAATGTGAGCACTGGCTGATCTACCAAACACAATTTTAATCATTATAAATAATCTATAGAGAATAATAAATCGTTCCATGTTATTTGTAATGCCTGAGAAACTACAAAAATGCTTTAGGGACTGTCTTGACACATTTATCCTCATGATCTATGAATATACACAGATTACATGCACAATTTGCAAATGCCGCAATTTGTAAATGTTTTACGGCCACCCTAATCATCCAGCTAGTTACCTAATCTAAGATATTTTAAAATAGGATTGCTCATGTGTTCTCTGGATGGTTCATTGTTCTGGTTGAAAAGGGTTTTTCTTCTAAAAGCGAAACCCTCTGTTGGATTTTTTTAATAGAACCTTTTAAAGGTTTGTTCTTCAAGATGGATTACGAACGCTTAAGGAGTGTAGCTGCAAACAATACTTCAGAAAGTATAATAAATAAGCATGTCACATTTTCAGTATCGGAGACTCAATTTGTGTCATTGCATTTTTGCTTTCACTAGAGTGGTCACCGTACCATTTTTCTTTTCCGATACTGATACTGATTTCCGCTCAACTTTCTATACTCTTTCTTGCTTTTTTTTAATAACAGAAGCACTTCACACTTTGTTGCATTCACACATAAATATCTAATGTTTAAATATAATTTTTATATAAATTTTAATTTTCTAGGTTTAATAATACATCTCTTACATTATGTGATATTTATTTACTTTTTCTCCAGTATTCAGTATCCACTATTTATTTATTTAATTATTTTGCTAATAGTGAGTATTTGGGGTGATGCTGTCTCTAATTGAAATTAAAGTTTTTTAGGTTTAAGACTTAAAAAAATTTATTACAGTCACTAGTTTATCACCAAAGTATTAGCTAGCTAGCTAATTTGTTAAATGTTTCGAAAATATATCTTTTCCACGATACCCCATAGGATCACGTTCCTCATCCACATAGTATATAATGTGCTTCCAAGCCCATCTCCAATGTATACGATGCAGGACAAGATAGTCACCTGCCTGCCCATTGTGTTTCAGTTAACATATTCTAAGCAGCTGTTCAGTGGCACTAGGGAAGGGACGCTACCTGAAAGCCATTACAGAAGCCATCAGCACACCAGTCACACTGGCCAAGAGATCCCATCCCACCCAGAGCATGATCATGTTCATCAGAGCTTGTGAGCGATATTGTCTCCCAGTGAAAACATCTGCAGAAATTTTTAGCTCTGCAAGTGACCGAGAGCTATTGGTAGACCTCAAGCAACAGCTGAAGTTTCATGATAGCAAACACTGCCCTACTGTTTAAGTCAACCAGTTGTCTTGCTGACGATTACAGTCTCTTGGGAAGAGTGGGTTTGGAGTAGGCCTTTGGCAGGAACCTGGCCAAATATGAGAGTATGCTCAGCAAATGCCAGCAGGGCAGCTGGAGGGAAGGGTGTTTGCCAATAGTGGTTGGAAGCCAGTGTTTTGCCACTAGGTTTTGTCCAAAGCCCATGGCTTCCTGGTTTTGGAGAAACAAAGAGTCGTCCATAATATCTGAAAATGAAATGGCAGAGCGAGCCACACGATGGCTGTGGCTCAAGACATAACAGCCATGGGGACACTAGTGAGCTAACCATCTAGATGCAAGCTGGGGTCTGATCAGCTTCAGCTGGCTTATCTGGAAGAGGGTGATGTTGAAAGAGCTGAAACACCAGATTTCAGGAACGTCACTAATGATGGGTCAGTAGATAAACAGATGTATTTGGCCAAAAGTTTGCGGACACCTCACCAATTGCATCAATATGTGCCTCCACTGTTCTAGGAAGGCTTTCCATTAGCTTTTGGAACGTGGCTATGGAGATGTGCCAAATCAGCCACAAGAGCATTAGTGAGGTCAGTCGCTCATATCAGATGAGGGATTGTTCCAATTTACTCCAAAGGTCATGTCTCTGTGCGGTCCTTACTGCATACAAATCTTGGTAAATTATGTCTTTTGGCCCTTGCTTTGTGTGCAGTGACATTATGTCAAAATATGTATATGCCCCTTGGCAGCAGATTGGAGAAGGCACACATCTGGATGTGATGGTCAGGTGTGCACATACTTTTGGCCATATTGTTTCTATTTAAAGCTATATCCACTATATGTTTCCACGAAACTTTTTCATGTACGTAGTGTCCCAAAACAGTTTTGTTTTACCAAATTTGACCAAACCATTGATTTATGTATAGAAATCAGCCACCCAAGTTATCCATGTGAATGTCACATTTTTTTCAAGTTCATGTGCTTACCAGTACTAAGTGCTGCAGATGAAAAGCTCTGTTAATGCTTTTGGGCAATTGTTGTTTATTGATGTTTATTTTATGTGGGTGGTATTTATTTGTTTATTTGGTATTTAACCTCCCAGAAATCTGTGGAATTTCTACTTATGTGGCAGTTTTTTCCCCACTGTTTGCACAGTTTCCAATTGTAAGTGCTTGCATGATTCCTAGAGCACATGGCTAGAAATGAACAAAAGCGAATCATGGCAAAATGGGGCTTTTATTATTAAGCTTTTCCATTGTCAGTTTCTAAGCAAATCCTCAGCACTCTTAACTAACAATAGAATTCCTCCAAAATCGTACGTGAAGTGTGTTAAGTATTGTCTGAGCACTCTTGGCCCATCCTCCACATCTTCAAAGCATGTGTATAATCCAGGACATATAACTGACATGTATTCATGCTCTGTGGTACGGCAGTGACAGCATAACAAGTGCCTTTATATGTTCCAGGCGAATGTTTCAGCACAAGTTGATTTGGGTAAAAGACTTTACTTTAGAATTTCCCTAGTGTTTTGCATGATTTCATGTATCCCATGAATGTGAATTTGAGTTCTCTTTGATTGATGGTTGGAGTACAAGGAAATATGAAATGGTCCATAGATGATTTTGTTCAAATTTAATTCCTGTGTTTTTGATTTAAGCAGCTTTATGTTGACACTGTGACCTAATATTAATTTAACTGTTCATTCTTCCTATGTGTAATATTTTAGTTTGCATGATACTAAACTGTTTACTAGCTAAAGTTAGCTGCTGTACTAAAACTAAAGAAGCACCAACAAAGTCACCAAGTTGCTAGACTTAGTTTAGATAAAAATGCCTTTTTTTTTTTTTTTTTTGCTAAACTGCACCTTAGCATTGTGATTTAATCAAGAATTATGCCCATCTGTTCTTAGCCATGACTTGTTTTTACTTCGGTAGAACTGCGCCCTGTGGAGGAATGATGACTCAGTTGCCATTCAGCCCTTCTTACATTGATCTCGCTTATTCTTTCTTTTATTGCCTTTTTCCTACTTTCACTGGATTCATCACAAATAGTTGAATAGACAGCACAGGATGCTAGAGCATCATTGAAAAATATTTGTTCTCATTTATGTACAGGGTGTGTCAGAAATGCTACTAAAATAATAGTGAACGTGAGGTCTGTGTTGAATGAAAAATATAGACCCCATTAATGCCAATGCATTTTCTGTCTTGGAGTGTGTACTGATAAAATCGTTAAGCATACACATTTATATTTGTGTAGTTATACTGAAAGAGTTTCCAGTAAGTCACATTGAAATTATGGCCTTGAATGGTCTCATAACTCTCAACAACCAGCTTCCTGCATTTCCAGAAGTTCTATGCAAAATATTTCAATATTGAGATTCTCAGGTTTGCATAGCTTAATTTACCTAAATTCAGAGGAAGTCTGTCCACAGGTCAGTTTGGGCTTAGTTTGCTGCTTGCTTACACCTGTGACATTTTCCCCCCTATGATTACTGACTGCTTGTTGGGAATGACCATGTGTGATATTATATAATTTACCTGTTTAGGGTGTTTGTTGTCAAATGGCTTGTCATGTGAGGGATGTAGCTACACTTGTATAAATATTCATCGGTTTCTAAATGAGTACGTTTCTGTACTTCTCTTTAATGGCATTAACAGTGGACTCGCACTGAGTAGTTAACTTTGTTTCACTGGCCTTACGTTCTACAGTATATTACTGGGGTAATATTTTCTCATACATTATACCTAGCCCATTGTTCTCTCTCTCTCTCTCTCTCTCTCTCTCTCTCTCTCTCTCTCTCTCTCTCTCTCTCAGATAGAGGAAGGCAGTAAGGATGTGCGTTTAGGGACACTCATTGCTTTGATGGTTGAAGAAGGTCAAGACTGGAAAGATGTGGATATCCCACCGCTTGTCTCCTCCCAGCCTGCTGCAGCTCCTCCCCCACCTGCAGCTGCACCTTCCCTAGCACCTGTAGCCCCACCCTCCAGAGCTGCACCTGCTGTTGGACCGTATGTAAAACTCAGAATGCTGCTCTTAACAATCCTAACAAATGCTGGAAATCTGAGAGTGATCATTAGTTGTACAGAAGAATCACGAATCAGAACAATTCAGTGCTACTCATTTTGGCTGTGGGTCTGTCACTCATTACATCAAGACTGAGATTTCCAGAAAAGCACATCAGCCTCATATAAGTGGCTTGAATATCCTCTAGTGTGGACAAAACATAAAATCCTTTGTATCCAACCTTATATAAAGAGGAGGGTACAGCAAGTGGGCTGCAGAATAACATTCTATAATGGAGTGCAAAAAAGCTTTTTTACAATTTGTGACATTGCAGCTCTCTTTTTATAGTGACTTTGTCCTGAGAACAGGACAGGTGTAGCAAATCTGTCTATGGAATTCAATTCTAGCTATAGTTCCAGCTGAAGCCTAGCGTTACTACTTTACTGCTAACTGTTGTATCCTCACTGAACATGTGGAGTGAGCTGTATGTCACTGAGGATGGTAATGAGAAGAGAATGGCAGCTTCACTGGGGATAAAGGAGCATCATTTCTCACACAGACAGCTGCACTCTGTGGTTTTTGTGGCAGGTTTATTCAGTGGGTTTGTTATATTAGGGCTTTAACCAGAAACAAGGAGACTTTCAGAGTCTGTTATTTTTTTTAGATGCTTATTAATGCAATAGAATTATTATTATTATTATTATTATTATTATTATTATTATTAATGCATCTCGAGTAAGTATACTTTGATTCAGTGTGAGCTTTATACAGAAGGATGAAAATGTCCTAACTGTAATAAATGTTTTAACTGTAATGACAGAGAACCAGCTCATGTAACTCCTTAATACTGCCAGCTATGAGAAACTACTATCACACTCAACTAAACACATAATTGTGTAGGCTGTGTAATGACTTTCAGAGATGAATACCTTATACATACACATGACATTACAACACAAATCTATTCCACTGATAAAATGTAATTAAATTCAAGTGAATAATCTAGTAACCACTGCAGCAACAGTGATGGCTCATACTTTTATCATCTTAATCCAGATCAATATGCATTTCCCATATCCCATTTATGTGTTGATTGATTTTGTGTGTGGGCGTGTGTGTTTGTTTTTCGTCTCAGGTTGCGGTTGAGTCCTGCTGCCAGACACATTTTAGACACACATGGTTTGGATCCTCACTTGGCTACTGCCACAGGACCACGAGGGCTCATCACTAAAGAGTGAGTGTGAAAATACACACGCACACACTCACACACACATACACGCTCACACTCGAGCTCTCACACAAGAGAGGTTAGGCTTGTGTGTTAATTCTGGGGTCTGCATTAATCCTGTTGTTGTAATGGGTTTCGTCTCAAAGGAGTTTCCTTTAACTAGCGGAACATCTGAAAAGAAAAAAGGAGAGGGACAGAGAGAGATTGACAGAGATTTATGCTTTGGGATCTCTGCATGTGTTTCTAATGCACACACACTGCCACTGGAGGCAAAAAAGAACGCCTGCTACATTGACCAGCCTCCTCATTAGCAACATGGGTTACCATGGCAACCCTATCTTCCTTGCTTCCTTACAGAAACAGTGACCATGGGGTGTTTGCTTGTGTGTTCAAGTACAAAAGAGGCTAGGCAATCTTGCACACACTGTATAACATGAAGTCTGTTTTGGGGAAGTAGCTAATAGCTGGCAAGAACAAAAAACACACACTGTGACAGCCTTTTAGTGAAAATCACAATTCCTGACACATTTTTTTGTTGTGCTCATTGTCATAATTTGCTAGTTGTTGTGTAATGCTTTCGCTTGCTGCTGTTTAAAGGAGCTTAATGACATTTTTTTTTATTTAAAAAAAAAAAAAGGCTGTGCTAATATTTAAATGTGTATTGAGAACATTACTGGGCTTGGTATGCCAGCTATGGGGTATATTATTTTTGCTTCTAAGATATTGGAGAAATTGTGTATTTGCATGATCCATACCAGATTTGAATATTTTCATTATCTCATGTTCCCTACCTTTTATTAATTCTCAAGGTCCAATCAATAGAAAACAATTTCTTTTCTTTTTTCCCCCCTTCTCTGTCCATAGTATTACAAATTACACTCCCTGTTTCTCATCATTTGAATAGAGATCATATCTGCACAAGGCCATGCAATTGCTTATTATTTTCACACAAATAGTATTTTCCTGCCTCCACCTTCGTGACCCACCATTTAAGGCTTAATTGGTTCTTCTACTTCATTGTGCAAGTTTATTTGATAATATTCCTATACAGCCTTCCTGCTGAGTCTGTGGCATGGCAACATGGTACAATGCATTTGGATGAGGTCACCCACGATTATGTAATCTTCTAAAAGAAAGGGGAGGAGCACTGACTGCATTCATCTTTTCAACCAAAAATTAATTGCATTTCAATATGCAACCTGTTTTGCTTTATATAGAAAATAGCTCAATATTCATTTGGAATTGTACCAGTTCATGTAAAAGCTGATGGTACTGTTTGTACAAATTGTAGCATACATAATGCACTTGTCCACAGTAACTCACTGTGATTTCCCAGAAACTTTGAGAAATTGATCTAATAAAAATTAGGTCTTCAAAGAATCCCCCAGAAGTGTGAGCAGGATATGACACACAGATGAGTACGACTCTGAAATGTCTACTGGTAGGCTTGTTGCATGGAAGTAATACAGAAAGTGACATAACATTTGAAGGTATTTTAAAATAGTTTAAAACTATGACAATTGGCGTAATATTAAATTACATAAATAGTTTATGGTTGCTTGTTGGTTAAGCATTAAATAATTGAATAAGTAAGACACAAAGTTAATATTGTACCAAAATGATACTGAGCTAACTCGAGCCAAACGCCACTATATAATTTTCACATTTACGATGACCGCAGATTTTTCTTTGCAACCGTGGCAGCTTGCCCACCGGAGCAAGTAAGATAGAGCCCCACTGTTTGTATCAGAAATACAAATAGTTTTTGTACTCATTCACAACCGAGTGGTCAGCGTGGATGAGAAATGAGGAAGGAAGAACAAGAGGAAGGATGATTTCAGCATATCTACGTAATTTATTTATGAAAATGTTTTAGTAAGACGACAGAAAAAAAAGTTTATACAGAAAAAAGAGTGTCACACAAACAGTTTTGTGTTTTATGCTTTTAAAGCCATTCATAATCAATAAACTGTTATTCCTCACCATCTTTTAATCACTTTCTGCCCAAAGGTGAAAGTGGAAAATAAGCCTTGTTTTGGTTGTCCAGCCCTTTCGTATTGTGTTATAACCTTTCTCACGCTCGATCACTTGTGTTTGAGGTGGTGAAGCTAGTTCGTCTGTGCGCAGTCATGTGTTCTACGTCAGTCGCTCATTTGCTCTCAGTGCAGGTTCACACGTTTGTTTAATATGATTCTGTGTACGTTTTGAAGCAGTCACCTATCAGACTGAGTGAAGGTGACAGCTGCCTTGTTGAGCAGTTCTTATGCAGATCTCTCACGCACACATCCAAGCACGCAACTCCTGCTGGTGAGACTGGAGTTACAGCCCAGTGATTTGCCATTCAATGCAATTTGTTCTTTGGCTCATACATTTTTGCAGTTCATAGTTACTTTTATTGTCTTGCAACATCCGCAAAACAAATCGTCACTTGCATTATAACAGCAGCGAACGGTCCTTCCGTCATCAGCTTCTCTTTTTTCCCCCTCTCTTGACGTGCAGAAAAAAGTGTCACACAAACAGTAACCCAAGCTTCGTGTCATTCATTTATGATTAACATTTATAAAGCTTCTAAGTGAGCTGTGTGGGTGTTGCATCAGAGCTTTCACATACGGTTCAGGTCAATTATTAGGAACAGATCATGCTTAAGCATGTCTGTGTGTGTGATCTGATGTTTTGTGTCCTGACAGAGCCATTAGGTGTGGTGCACAGGAACTCGCATTATATGATAATTCTCTCTTTACATTTAATCATTAAGATAAAGTATGGCTAATTTTCACACTTTTTTTTTCACTTGCTTTGAGTTTTGTTGACAGATTTTTAGGTATTTGGATTATATTTGTGTGACTACTCATTGCAAAAGCCGCTTTTGGGAGTGTGTGTACTGTCTGATTGCTCTCTCTGTGAGCTGGGGGATTCCCACCATCTCCAAACATAGACGGACAATTATATCAACAAAGAACAAGCAAGGAGAGGGAATAGAGGGAATGTGTGTGTGTGTGTGTGTGTGTGTGTGTGTGTGTGTGTGTGTGTGTGTGTGAATTGAGAATATGAGGCCAGCTGGCTGACACTGAAAGGCCTAATGTTTGTAGAAAGAGCAAAGTTTGCAGTGCACTGGGCTGTAACAAGAGCACTAAGAGGTAGCAGCACACCTGATTCCTGTCCACCATGGCCCTCTAAAACCATGTGCTCACGCTCCCACTGCATGTCCTTCTCACACCTTCTCATCTGAAGTGACTTGAATACTACTCTGCTCTACTCGATATGCCGACCTCTACACTAGTCTAAGTCAGGAAAGTTTGCTTTTTTAAAAAAATGATGTCATTTTTTTTCTATGCTGTGAAAATCCAATGGATAGCATGTTGTACTTCAGAAGTAATATCTTCTGGAAATCTTCCTTCAAGTGAAACGACCCTGTTTAATTAACTTTGCAGAGATTGCAAACATGTTGGCCTGAGGAGTAAACTGTACAGCTTGGGTATTAAGTGTTTCAGATGGATGTCAGAAGCAATGGTTTGGTAAGAATAAATGATGAATCCTTGCAGTACAGCTCTTTCCCATTAAGACCGATAGAATACAATAGGAGAAATGATCGGTTGCTTTAATTTTCATAGTCAATTGTTCTTAATCAGACTTTTTTCCACTGGTTTATGTATAATGTTTTAATGAATTGTATTAAATGTTTCCAGTTAGGGGAAAAAATTAAATCTGGAAATCTGTTTAGTCTTTCAGTGTTGATCATGATGATATAAAATGAGTAATAAATGGTCATACTGGAAAAACCCATAATGCATTCTAGAGAAGTTAAAGATGAATCAAGTTATGACAAATTATATCATCTTGGCATATAATTGGTAGGTCTTTACAGATTTGCCCCTTTTACATTACAAACATATTAATTGGAATTCTTTATTTATATACCATAGAGACAGAAAAATGTTGGTGAACAAACATGCCTTGAAATGCCAGCATGTTCTTAGATACACATGCTTTTAAACCCATTCATAATCAATAAACTGTTATTCGTCACCATCTTTTAATCACTTTCTGCCCAAAGGTGAAAGTGGAAAATAAGCCTTGTTTTGGTTGTCCAGCCCTTTCGTATTGTTATAACCTTTCTCACGCTCGATCACTCACTTGTGTTTGAGGTGGTGAAGCTAGTTCGTCTGTGCGCAGTCATGTGTTCTACGTCAGTCGCTCATTTGCTCTCAGTGCAGGTTCACACGTTTGTTTAATATGATTCTGTGTACGTTTTGAAGCAGTCACCTATCAGACTGAGTGAAGGTGACAGCTGCCTTGTTGAGCAGTTCTTATGCAGATCTCTCACGCACACATCCAAGCACGCAACTCCTGCTGGTGAGACTGGAGTTACAGCCCAGTGATTTGCCATTAAAGTGCAATTTGTTCTTTGGCTCATACATTTTTGCAGTTCATAGTTACTTTTATTGTCTTGCAACATCCGCAAAACAAATCATCACTTGCGTTATAACAGCAGCGAACGGTCCTTCCGTCATCAGCTTCTCTTTTTTCCCCCTCTCTTGACGTTAATAAAATTTAAAAAAAGCGTAGCTCGTCTTATTACCCAGACAACAGAAAAGAGGAAAAACCCTCTGTACTGAAACCTCTCCCATGCTGGAAAGTGTACTGACTGTTTCAGTGTGCTGACACTGGAAACTTGGTTATTTGTTCTCATTTGTTAAATAACAACATGTTTTAAAAAAAATCTGGTTTTCATTAAGCTTAGATTAAGTCTCTTGGTATAAGTTGTTACTCACAATGTATTAGAACCAGCACATTAATATAAACCTGTGATTTAGATTACAGCTGAAACTACTGGTCAGAGCTGCTGTTGTAGAAAATTTAATTAACACCTTCTGAGCAATGAGGATCGAGAATTGAACAGCTCTATGGTGTGTTAGTATTTTCATTCATGTACAACGTTTAATAGATGCTTGACAGGATGCTGATATTAATACCCATTTTGGGTTATAGCTTGATGTTTGCTCTGGCACAAATTATGGATGTGTGCGTGTGTAGGAAGGAAACCACTGAAACAGTTCTTTGCTTAGGTAACAGCTAAAGACTTCACATACCTCACAGGCTTATGTTTATATAAGAATAATAATAAAAAAAAAAGGCACTTCCTTTAATCTTAGATTAACATACAAGCCAAAGCTTTACTTAAGCCATTCATCTTTTCTAAATGCTCTTATTATACATTTCTGTATTAATAGCTCCCTGATCAGTAATGTTATTCTGTGATCAGTGATTATCACAGATAAATGTTGGAATAATATAACTGTAAATTCTCAGAGTATAGTAATGGCATTACTAAAATGTTCTTTTTCTTGATCAGTCTATTGACTTCTGTTTATTTAAGTCTTTACAGTGTGTTTAATTATGGTTTGAACTTGTTTTTAAGGTTCTTTCCTCATGCTGATATTCTTCAACTCTAACACCAGTTCCTACAATGATCGTATCCACTGGTTTATTTCACAGCTATCCATTTCTGAAAGGGCTGTAAATTACCTTAGTAATGCAGAAGTGTTTACCCTGCATCATACCAACAAAGATTATCTAAATGGTTCATTAGTCTCATGGCTGTAGATACCATCTATACCAAAAATTAAAAAATTAAAAACCACAAGCATGCAAGTATAAAGAAAAAGATGCAAAAACGGAAGTATAGTTAATGTTGTTCACAAAGTTTGCTGCTCCTAAGTAACCATGGATTATGCAGATATATTATGTTTATACTTTCTATGATTAGATGCAGTAAAATCCAATAAATGATGTACCATTCTGCAATGTTGCCGTGCTTTTGCTATCAAGGAGTCCTTATTAAACCTGATTTAGTGTTAGAAGAAAAGATCAGAGTTAAGAAGCTGCAAGCCTGAAATATTGTATTCAGAAGTGTCATTTGTCATTTTTCTCCCTTTCCTCATGTTTCTCTGCTCCTGTGTGCAGAGATGTTTTAAACCTGCTGAAGAAAGGAGATGCAGGCCGCCAAGCAGCTCCAGTGACCGTGTCTCCTCCTGCTTCTACACCTCCTGCTTCACCTCCTTCCTCACCTCCTTCCTCCTCGCACGTTACTGCACCAGCTCCAGGCTTAGGACGGCCTCTTCACCCAGCCATCTCAGTCCCAGGAAAACCTGGAGCTCCAGTGAGTGCCTTGATCTGAATGCTTAAGTCTAACATGAAATGGGTGTGTGTGGGTGTGGGTATGGGTGTGTGCGGGTATGGGTGTGTGCGGGTATGGGTGTGTGCTTATGTGAGTATGGGTGGGTGTGCTGGTGTGTGTGTGTGAGAGAGAGAGAGAGAGAGCGAGAATCCACATGAGTTCTCTTTAGTGGTGCTTAAAATTGACACTTGCATGGAAAGGTAGAATTCTGCCTTTCACTCTGTTCACATTTTGGTCAAAAACATGCCCTGTTTTTGTGGTTAATCTCGGTTCAGATATACCTCTCCCAAAATACCAAGTACTATTTTGCTAGAAGCAGAAATATATTTTCCATTATCAGGTTGCAATCTTTTGACTTCTTCTTCTTTTTTATTTATTTATTTATTTTATTTTTTAAATTTTTTTTAAATGATTCACTCCAGAGTCCTTTCACTTCTAGCAAAATGTGTTTGGATGACTGCTTGTGACAGGACATAACATGCTGCATAGTGAAAGAGTGGAGAGAAAGTACAGTATTCTATTCTCTGAACTGAAAATTGGCCCTTATTCTGTTAATAACCTTTCACTAGTATGGTCAGTGGAATAAAAATAGTATACAATATTATTGTCAGTATGAAATTTTCACTCTTTCTACTGCATCATTACTCCTCTCTTAATTTAATTCAATTTTAATAATACAGCCTGCACACCAAATGATGCAGCAGTAGACAACAAAGTGATCAATGCATTTTAAATCTGTGGCATCATCCAAAAAAAGACATCACCAAGCTATTTCATTTCATTTCATTTCCAACAGGCTAATAATTGCAACAAGTCAGTCCCTAGCTCACTGTAGAACACATGGGTATTTAAGGTTTCCCTGGAATGGCTCTATTGTTTTGGGGCTCTGTTGACCAAGCTTTGTGATTTTTAGGGCACCTTCACAGAGATCCCAGCCACTAATGTGAGGAGAGTGATCGCACAGAGACTAACACAGTCCAAAACCACCATACCTCATGCATATGCCTCAGTGGACTGTGATCTGGGTGCCGTGATGCAGCTTCGCAAAGAGTTAGCCCAAGGTAAGAGCCGTACAGTACAGCCAGAACAAAGTCAGAGAGAAAATTCATTCACTTCGCTGAACCCTGTTTTAAGGGAAAATGAGTAAAACTAATAAGGCAATAACAACATTTTACCTTCCGTTTCAAGAATTTCATTAGTTCTAATCTATTTGGTTATACCTCTCATCTACTTCTCTCATACTACTCTTATCGAAAATACTCCTTGATTTTTGGGATTATATTTCTGCTTTAATCCGATTGCTACCAGGCCTCCATGTCACTCTCAGTTGGTTTACTTTCCACTTGCAGGTTTTAAACAGTTCCAAAGTGCCATGAATTTCTTGTGTGCCATAACTAATCACAGTGATTTTTTTGTGGAAAAAGTGGAAAGCATTCTTGAAAATCTAGTTTCACCAGAACAGATGCTGAGAAAGATACTCGGGTACTCTCTGTGTTCACGCTCAGACGCATTTACATTAGAAAATTATGGCAAATTAACGTAATAGAACAAAATGGCACTGTATGTATCCGTTTAGTTCTCCAAATATCCATATTTTTAAATCAGAAGTGCATATAGTCTAAACTATGCCTCTCACATGCCAGAGAACACTTGGGGAATGACAGAAATAGGTTTCATAAATAATCTCAACGTAACATGCGCACGGGACCGCTTTTTAATCCCACTTGAGTGCTCCTTGTTTTTGTTTGTACCTTTATAACTGGTTTTGCTACTAAATTTATGATTCCTTCGTTCATCTTCAGTAGTAGCACTGTGTCCTGGTCAGGAATGTGGTGGGCTCACAGCTGATCTCTGAAACACAGGGCACAAGGGGGGAGAATTCAACTCAAATGGGGAATTCAACCCCAGAGCATTGCGCACACACACATTCATACTCTTATTCAGACCTAGGGGTAGTTTATGGTATCCAATCCACCTACTTTATTGTCTTTTGGAGGCATGCAGAAACTAGAGAACAAGTAGGAAACATGCATGAACATGGTGAGAGCATGTTTCACAAGCTTCACACCAGCAGTAACATGAGCTCTGGATCAAACCCAGGACCTAGAGCTGTGAGGTAGAAATGTTCTATGAAATTTAGTTGGATCTGCTTCCTAAACGGACTATTTAAACTTCCATGACCCTGACCAGGCAGTTACTAAGGACAAGTCTTTGTTCTTTGAGGTTCATACCTTTCTTCTCGTTAAGCCTGCACGAAAGTAAAAGCCTCCAATGCCCAGAGTTCTGTTAGGTGCCTACAGAAACCCATTCCCCATGCACTCTAGTCTTGACCCTTGGCCCTTTCTGGCAAGCTTTATGTATTCCTATTCGGCTACAAACCTCAGGCATTTGTATATATTTTAAGAAAGTGTACAAATGTGCACCTAAAGCAATGAGCATGATTATTTATAATGTCAGCTGAGTTATGTGAAAATATTCCAGGCTGATAACAAGCATGGAGACTGTCATATTTCATTTCTCTCTCTCTCTCTCTCTCTCTCTCTCTCTCTCTCTCTCTCTCTCTCTCTCTCAGAGGAGATCAAGGTGTCTGTCAATGATTTCATTATCAAAGCCGCTGCTGTTACACTCAAAGTAAGTGTATATTTTCACAGCCTTGTGACATCTGAAATCACTTGGCATCTAAAATGACAGGTTAAATGTCAATATAGAGGCAGATATACAGTATATGCAGTGAAAGTTGCTGATCTGTTGCATGGAGTAACACTGCAACTTTTAAAGAGAAGCCAGTCAGAAATAAACTTTCCAGTTTCCAAGTTACAGCCTGCTCTTGGTTTTACCCTACAGCTTCTATTGTAGATCCATTAGGCCTCTTCTGCGTTGTGATGACAAGCCTTAAAATAGAACCTGTTAAGGTCTCTTCCGCTTTTTCTCCGTGTGTTAGTGGGAATAAAACGGAAATTAGCCAGATGTAGGCAATCATTAACAGACAGGCTTTTGAAAATGGAAAGAAAGAGAGGAAAGATGGGGGGGGGGAATCACTATTAACGCCTGATTGTCACACCATTGTTTGGAGCTCCCTCTCATCCTGCCTCTTCCAGCACACTCGCTGATGTCTGTCACAACACCAAACGTGCCGCTCAGTGGAGTGATATTTTTTCCTGCACAATAGCTCGCCGGCTGCTTCATCTGAGCTGGCAGACATGCAACTCCGGGTTGGTGGAAGTGGAAAAGGAGTCTGTAGCCCTTGAAATGTGAAACGTAATATTTTGTTTCTTGACCTGTGGCATGGAGACATGCCATAGAAATCGCAAAATGTTTAGAAGCTAACAAAATCCACTGGATGTTGATGGAAGATTATTGATTAAGTGATGGATAGCAATTAATGACTGAGAGATTGACCAGATATTAACTTATTATCAGACACATGCAGGATAGTATCAGCTGAATGCGTTTTAGAATTTCTGTCTTGTGTATGTCTTGTAGTTTGTACTCTGTACTAGGCGAAAAAAGCAAGTGCCTTGTTGCTGACATTATGGTTAGAAAGCACTCAGTCAGTCAGCCAGATAACTTACAGGGTAAAAGAAAGTCTGCTTTAAATTCAGCTTGGCATTAAAGATGCATTAGTTAAGATTTGTGGAAAAATAGCTTTCTAACTGTTGGAGGTGAATAAGATTTTAAGGCAGACTTATTTCCCCTTACACCTCATCAATTTCCCTTGTTCAATTTGTTAATAAAGAATAAATTATACTTTATAGTTATACTTAATCTTGTGAAACATCAGCAAGACAAATTGCATCCTATTATTATGTTATAGCAGGTATAATATCAGTGGTTCTCCCACTAGCTTTTTTTTCCTCTCTTAAAGTGAGGAACAAAAAAAAAAGGAAAAGGAAAGTCCTCTGCGTTGAAGACTCTTCTCTAAGACTCTAATCTGTGATTTGGCTTACAGACAACACGTCTATCTGAGTCGTACTGTTTATATAAAAATTAATCAACACCTTGTGACCAGTCAGAAGTCAGCAGCGCTGTAGTATAATACTCTTTGTTAGCCTCAAAAAATCCATTCAAATCTAAAACAGGTGAACTGCTGTGCTTTTGCTCAGAAAATTGAAATACATCCATTTCATCCACCATCCCCACAGACCTACTCCTCATAGTGAGTTTGAGCTTTCTCCGCAGTGCTTTATGCCTGACCTTTGACCCTCTCAAACAGGAAATGCCAGAAGTCAATGTGACCTGGTCAGGTGAGGGACCACAAGCACTGGACTCCATCCATATTTCCATCGCCGTGGCAACCGAACGTGGCCTCATCACCCCCATCATCAAAGATGCAGCATACAAAGGCGTGCAGGAGATCGCCGCCAACGCCAAGGTAACGGTCACCATGGCAGCAGTGCAATTTCTAACATTAATGAGGCAAAGTGAAAGGGCAGGTCTGACTGCACACTGATGTTTAAAACACCTGAGAGAAAACCTTCCGGCTGCTGGGGCAAATGACTTGCTGTGTTCGCTGACTAATGTGACTCATTTAACTTTGATAAAGCCTCAGGGTCCTTGTCTCTCTTATGTGGTACCACCGGGTCATTATGTACTGTACATGTTCTGAGAGATCTTTGAAGCTTGCAACATCATTTAGAGTGATTGTTGTTTTTCAACAATAGGCAAAGAATACAGAATCAATTTCCTTAGCTGTTCTGCATATTTCAGCTCTTTCTTTTTTTCTTGCTGGCACAGGCAAAAAATTATCTTTTGGTATCATGTCTGCAAATGAAATAACCATTATTTTTGCACCCTGATTGTATCACTGGTTGACAAATGAGGATGAATGGTTCTTTTAAATATTGACTTGGGAAAGATCAAGTCTTTTCAAGGTAAAAGGATTAGGTCCAAGCAAAGTCATAAGTCATCCATGATTACAGTACGTTCAAGTCAAATCTTAGTCATGTGACTCTATACGAGTCATGTAAAATCTGTGCATTACTCCGAAGAAATAAAAATGAATTAAAAGCATTCAAGTTCATGATAAATACTTGTGATTATATGTGTGTAAGAAAATATAAAGACATTTTAACCTTCTGTGGTTTATGTGATCCAGATGTATAGTGTAGCGCTTTGGCTGATGTTCTGTCTGTGGCCATGGAAAATTATAGGCTAGTTATTTAAATGCATTTGATTATTAAACCTTTATAGTAATTACCATGTCAAACATAGTTGTAAAGGGATTTGACATCTCTAGCACACACTCATGTGATCAGTGGAGTCAGATTTATTTGCAAGTCACTTTCTATGCTTGAATTTGCTGTCATGGTAACAAAAGGGCATGAGTTTGCTGTGCTTCATACTGAGCCTGCATGTGTTTGTTGGCTGACCTGTCAGACTTATTATTTAGACGCACTCCACTGAAGCACTGTGGTGTTTTCATGCGCATTATGAGTAATGCAGTTCTGTTAAATGCTAGACATTGCTGTGTTACTAAGGGACAAAAGGATGTGAGCCATGGTGATGTTCTTTTCCCCTTTGCCTGAGTTTGTTCTGGATAACAGGCAAATTTTTTTTTTGATTTCAATGATAAGAAGCAAATTGTTGTGTGATAAGAAAGGAGCACGCAAAGCTGCTGAGAGAAGTGAAACAGGGTTGAGAGTGAAGTGTGGTGGATGAAACAGCAGGGGCTTGTGGTCAGTAGGTTATTAGCATAAGGCATATATATGTCTCTTGTGTAATGCTGTTGTTACACACAGTGTTTATCACAGTTCTCTTCCTCTTTTTCCCCCTCTGCCAGGCACTGGCTCAGAAAGCAAGAGCAGGGAAACTGTTACCAGAAGAATATCAGGGAGGATCCTTCAGGTAAACAGCTTTAAAAGAATTTAACAGGTTTAAGTTGCCCAGTGCTTGTAGTTTTCTTTGTTTTGTTTTTTAAGAATGATGAGAACTGCATTTATTCACCACAAATCATAGCCATCCATCCTCCTCTCTTTACTTCCTGTCTGAAACCTCCCTTATGAAAAGCCATTAAACACCCCTGTTAAGCTCATGAAGTTGAAGCACTGCCCTGGCTGAGAAGACCTCTAAAAAAAGCCTAAGCACCTGCATATTTTATTCCTCCCCTTTTATGACTGTGAATGCTGTGTGTAAAAATCAACCAGGATAATAAATTATGGTCATCAATTTACTCATTTCCACCCAAAGGCTCAGACTGCCACTTTTTTTTTTTATATATCATTTGAGACTTAATGGGGTCGATTAGAAATAAATGGGCTCTCTGTGGTAAAATTAGAACAGAAATCCCAATAGTAAGACATCACTCATAGTCTTGTTACTGAGATTTTGCATCTCATGCTTTGTTCTGACTCTCGTAGTGAGCCAGTTGTATTGTATCACATTTCACACTGCTCAGATTTTATCCAGGGTTAACAATTCACTTTGGTTATTCATAGTTTCAAGTTTTACACGGTACATTCTTAAACTTTAGGTTACGATTTGTATTTACATACAGTGGGGCAGAAAAGTATTTAGTCAGCCCCCTAATTGTGCAAGTTCTCCCACTTAAAAAGATGAGAGAGGCCTGTAATTTTCATCATAGGTACATTTAAATCTATGAGAGACAGAATGGGGAAAAAAAAATCCAGAAAATCACATTGTCTGATTTTTAAAGAATTTATTTGCAAGTTATGGTGGAAAATAAGTATTTGGTCAATAACAAAAGTTCATCTCAATACTTTGTTATATACCCTTTGTTGGCAATGACAGAGGTCAAACGTTTTCTGTAAGTCGCCACAAGGTTTTTACACACTGTTGCTGGTAGTTTGGCCCATTCCTCCATGCAGATCTCCTCTAGAGCAGTGATGTTTTGGGGCTGTCGCTGGGCAACACGGATTTTCAACTCCCTCCAAAGATTTTCTATGGGGTTGAGATCTGGAGACTGGCTAGGCCACTCCAGGACCTTGAAATGCTTCTTACGAAGCCACTCCTTCGTTGCCCGGGTGGTGTGTTTGGGATCATTGTCATGCTGAAAGACCCAGCCACGTTTCATCTTCAATGCCCTTGCTGATGGAAGGAGGTTTTTACTCAAAATCTCACGATACATGGCCCCATTCATTCTTTCCTTTACACGGATCAGTCGTCCTGGTCCCTTTGCAGAAAAACAGCCCCAAAGCATGATGTTTCCACCCCCATGCTTCACAGTAGGTATGGTGTTCTTTGGATGCAACTCAGCATTCTTTCTCTGCCAAACACAAGTTGAGTTTTTACCAAAAAGTTCTATTTTGGTTTCATTTTGACATTCTCCCAATCCTCTTCTGGATCATCCAAATGCTCTCTAGCAAACTTCAGACGGGCCCGGACATGTACTGGCTTAAGCAGGGGGACACGTCTGGCACTGCAGGATTTGAGTCCCTGGCGGCGTAGTGTGTTACTGATGGTAGCCTTTGTTACTTTGGTCCCAGCTCTCTGCAGGTCATTCACTGGGTTTCCCCCCCGTGTGGTTCTGGGATTTTTGCTCATCGTTCTTGTGATCATTTTGACCCCACGGGGTGAGATCTTGCGTGGAGCCCCAGATCAAGGGAGATTATCAGTGGTCTTGTATGTCTTCCATTTTCTAATAATTGCTCCCACAGTTGATTTCTTCACACCAAGCTGCTTACCTATTGCAGATTCAGTCTTCCCAGCCTGGTGCAGGTCTACAATTTTGTTTCTGGTGTCCTTTGACAGCTCTTTGGTCTTGGCCATAGTGGAGTTTGGAGTCTGACTGTTTGAGGTCGTGGACAGGTGTCTTTTATACTGATAACGAGTTCAAACAGGTGCCATTAATACAGGTAATGAGTGGAGGACAGAGGAGCCTCTTAAAGAAGAAGTTACAGGTCTGTGAGAGCCAGAAATCTTGCTTTTTTGTAGGTGACCAAATACTTATTTTCCACCATAATTTGCAAATAAATTCTTTAAAAATCAGACAATGTGATTTTCTGGATTTTTTTTTCTTATTCTGTCTCTCATAGATGAAGTGTACCTATGATGAAAATTACAGGCCTCTCTCATTTTTTTTAAGTGGGAGAACTTGCACAATTGGTGGCTGACTAAATACTTTTTTGCCCCACTGTATTTGTGGTGTACAGCTTTGTAAAAAATTTTTCTTTTTAAGTTTGTTGCGTAGTTAACCAGGCCTTCATTGATGTCCAACTTCCAGTAATTTGTCAGCGTCAGGTATTAACCCTTCCCCACCCTTGCTGACTGATGCTACCTATTGAGCTTTTTTATTTTTTGGCTATGTTCTGGTTTTTACATGTACAAGACAGTGGGGAAACCGGCGATGCTGTATGTTTTAGAGACAGTGTCACTGAGGAAGAGACAGGAGTCAGAGCTAGAGGTAGCACAGTTGAAGATGTTGAGGTTTTCTTTGGGAGTGACAAGGTTGGACAGGATTAGGAATGAGTACATCAGAGACAGCTCATGTTGGACATTTGGGGAACAAAGTTAGGGAGGCCAGATTAAGATGGTCTGGAACAAAAATATATTGGTAGGAGAATGTTGGACATGGCGCTGCCAGGCAGGAGGTAAAGAGGAAGGCCAAAGAGGAGGTATATGGATGGAATTAATGAGGATATGAAGCTAGTGGGTAAAAGTGTTGAAGATGCAGAATATAGGGATAGGTGGAGAGAGATGATTCGCTGTGGCGACCCCTGAAGGGAAAAGCCGAAAGAAGTAGTAGTAGTTCTGGTTGCTTCAATTTCTGAGTGTGTCTGTTGCTAAGCATCTAACCGTAATGTTCTAAAAACACAACAAACAGAGCAGGGTTTCATAACCTCAGGCAAAAATTGGTGCTAACCTGCTTCTAAATTACAAGTGTGAAATGTTCCTCTACCCTGCAGTTAAATGCCGGTTTAGAACGCAGATATCCTGGGGTTAAGTGCAGTTTAAAAAGTCCTTATGCAATCATCTGATTTGTGAGAACTTCATCTAAATCGTTGGCGTTGCTGTAACAGTAGAATTAGAGGGGAAGTGATGCTTTAGATGAAGCTCCCCTCACCCTTATGGTTTTTATAGTTTGTGCTGATTTTGTGTTTGCATCAGCATTCTCTCTGTGATAAATGCATTACTGGTGGAAAAACAGTTCCTACTGTATGCAGTTATAATATAGGGAATATATGAACTGAAATTTTTTTCTCTTTTTGCATGCATCTCAACCACAAATAAATGTTATAGCCCATTTACCCCCAAAAAGTAAAAAGTCTTTACCAGTTCTACAGAAACACACTCGGTCTGGTCTACATATGGAAAAAACAATATTGCCATATTTTAAAGAATTCTACATTTTCAGCTGAATGAGTTATCACAGTAGTATCCATCATTTTGAGTATCCACATTAGTGTCTGTCTCAGTACTTGAACTAAGCCGCTTGCAGATGATCCTCCTTCAACATCAGTGTTGAACTATTCGATGGTTGAATTAGTGAGTTCTGTACTACTAAATTTTCTATTCATATTTGTATAAGGTGTTTGAAATTTTAAAATGTCTCCTATATAGAGTGTGAATGCAGGCTTCTCGGTTTTGATAGATAGAAAGACAGACAGACTTTATTGATCCCATGAGGGAAATTGTTGTTACAGCAGATATACCACAGATACACCACACACAAATATAAAATGTTAAATTACATTTTAAAATTTAGATTGATAATGATAGTATTGAACAGGAGCAGACATGTTTACAGCTACTATCTGTTTACCAGCTGAATTGATTAGGCATATGTTCACTGGAATAACTGATAAAAATGTAGTATTTACTATGGTTAGGTAGGCTGAGTGTTTTTATTGTTGCACTGTTCGACTCCTAAAACTTGAGTTTTCATACATACTGTTCATACTTTCTTAAGAAAAACAGAAAAAAACTCATTTTTGGTCAAAACCTAATTTTTCTGAAGTTAAAATCTGACTTGTTTTCTTTTTAAAATCAATTTTTCCATAATTCACAGGATTGCAGTTGCTGCCCTGCTTGACATTGCTTCTTCTCTTCCCCCTCAGTATCTCCAACTTGGGGATGTTCGGCATCAGTGGCTTCAGCGCAGTGATTAATCCTCCTCAGGCGTGTATTCTGGCAGTGGGGAGCTCCAGGGCTGAGCTGACACCGACAGCAGAGGGCCTCTGCACACAACACCTGATGACCGTCACTCTGTCCAGCGATGGACGTCTAGTAGACGATGAGCTTGCCTCACGCTTCCTTGAAAAGTTCCGCAGCAATTTGGAGAAGCCCCAGCGCATGGCCCTTGCTTAGAAAAGAGGACAAAGAGAAGGAGAGCGAGGTTTTATAGCACACTGAATGTTACCAGTGATCTACAATAGTATAGCAGGGTTAGTACGTTTACTAAAGAAAGCTATTTAAAAAGAAATACACACAGTTAAAATGAATCATGTTACCCAAGACCCTTCTTTAAGTTGCTGTAAATGTAAAGGCAAGATTTTGTTGTGGTACATTTGGATTTATTCTGAGTATTTAAATATTTCACTAATATTATATTAGACAGATGGATCAGTGTAAAAATATGGCACTTTAATTTATTTAGGTCTTCGGTTCTGGCCACCATTTTTCAAACATGTATTCTTTTTACATTTCTTCTGAAGAAATATGGTGAAATCTCAAATAATAAGTGGCTGCCAGCTCACTTTCACAGATGTGGGCAGTCACGCAGACCTCTCCATATTCCTTTAGCTGCCCTGTGACATTAGATGAGCAGCAGTGATAAACACAGTTGCTGCCTTCACATATCTTGTTGGAAGAACATTCTTACCCCTTGTTGCATGGTGATATATGATGGAGAGGCAAGAGGTTAATTAGCAACTACCAACACTTCAAATAAAAAAAAACAAAAAAGATAACTCTGTGGTGTCATACACCAAACAGTAACACAAAATAAAATTGTAGTCTGAACCAAGATTTTTGTGTGTAATATTTCTTTGTAATATAAAAATTTTGATGCTAAAGAAGTCAATAATACAAAATAATTGTTGTTAAAGTGAGCTTTGGCAGCCATGCACACTGCATGGAGCAAGAACATTCTGTGCTGCTTTTCAACTCTGTACTATTGCATCGCTTTCAAAGAGGTGTGTGTGTGTGTTTTCTAAGATGAGGGTGCACAAAATAGGCATGGGAGTGTGAGAGAAACACTGAGGAGAATGTGTGTGTGTGTGTGTGTGTGTGTGTGTGTGTATACACTCCTCACAGCTGCCTGCTTCAGTGTACCAGTGTACCCACTGTTCCTCTATTCCCCCATGCACCCCTTCACTGTCTCCTAGTAACCACAGGGATGGAAGGTGCACAGCAGAAGAAAAGCAAAGCACAAATCCCTGTCTTGACAAAAGGACTGGTTTTATAATCACAGATTGACAATGGACAGCATTGATGGTGTTGTCATTGTTGTCACTCACCTTCTCATGCCCAACATTCACCCATTTTCCCTTTAGAATACAGCCAAGCCATAAAAAAGCAGCACGATGTTGCTTTCAGGTCCCTTCTTGCCCAATTTGAAAGCTCTGTATTTTGAAACAATTAAATGTGCAAAATTTCAAAGGAACTGCGCTCCATTACCATGACTAGAATCAGTGACAGTTGGTTATGTTGTTGAAAGGGAGAGCTGAAAATTTCTGTACCATTCAGTAATTCACTGATTCTCTTATGAAACCCTTATTGTTGAGTCTAATATCATGGGATCTCATCATATGCATAAAAACATTGCACATACACATAGGAGAACACTTGTTGAAAGACAGGTAGGTCATTCGCGATTGCTGTTTTTTGTTCAGTCAAGATTTTACAAGTCTGTAATCATGCTCTATCTTTTTGGAATAGCAAACATGGTAAAAAGAAAAGCTGCACAACCAGCTCTGTTTTTCCAACCATACGGACCGTGCGCTTCATGTAATTTGTACTTTGACTGGATAATGTTGGCTTAGACTCTTTGAAAAGGCTTTACACCCAACATTATAGCTATATCACAGTCTCTTTCCAACCCAGTTGATAATGTGTTATTGTATGTGTCTGTGATGCAGGCTAAAATAAATTGGCCAGTGCACACTTAATCTAGGGGATGTTTCTCTGCAAACTTTTGTGACCTGACTGGCAACAATATTCTGTGTAAGCTTTTAAGTGGTTCAACAGAAAAGTGGCCTGGAGAGTCTGGTCTGTGAGCTTGTGTAGGTATGTAAGAAGCACTGCATTGACATTCACTGACCTGTGATGCAGCAGTTCGAAAAGATGACTCACTTGATAGCTGTTGTATGACCAGGGACAGCTGGCAGGTGGATAGGAATTTGAAAGTGACCAAATTTGGTGGACAATGTGTGGAATCCTAAAGTCTAGACTAGAAAGAAACCAGACCAGCTCTCTACATTAGAACAGTCTGGCTATTTCGGGATTATTGGTGGTGCTTTGAGCAGTTTGTTGCTTGAAGTCAACAAATAAGATAATGTGGATACCTCAACTTTATTTCACTGTATTTCTTCCTTCCAAGAGAGGGAAGTCCCTGCCATCTGATTTATACCACCTGGCCCTGACTCCAGTCATGCTCTGCTTAGAGGTGTGTTCATTGTCTTTGTTCTTTGTTTCTGTTTCAAGGCTAACCTAAATGTAGATAAGGTAGCAGCATGGTGGTGGAGGATTAGATAGATAGACGGACGGACGCATACACACACACATACATGCATACATACGCACACACTGTGCGCTGAAGCCTGATCTGGAAATACAGTGGTTAGACTATAAAAAATCTTCAGCACCAAACCAGCTGGGTTACACTGGCCTTTGTTGTATTTGCCTGCAATTTCATGCATATTGCCTACAACCAAATTAATGACCATGCTAATTACCAGTGGAGGAGTGGTTAATGGCATTTGAGAGTAATGGTAAAGAGCGTTGTCAAGTCAGAGAGGGAGGAGACTCATTAAAGACCTTGTTAGCTCCCCTGTAGTGAAGCCGCTAAAATGAGACTAGCTTGAGCTTTACAAGCACCTTCAAGCCAGCGCTAATTCCGTTCAAATGAAGTTGGGAAAGTCTTGTGGAAAGCTTCCAGGCATAAAAGCCACATTAGCACAGCAAAGCAAAATTTGACATTTTACCTGCCCCTAGCCACAGTTTGACATTCTTTGCCTTTGGTAGAAAAGCATAGTGGGATATGGATATCTCATTAAATAAACCAGTTGGAGGTAAGGCTGGTGGAAAATCAAATTTGCCACTGAGAGTCTCGGTTAGTCTCTTGTAAGTCTCCAGGATAAAATCCCTACTTGCCTGGTCATGCATTGTTTTGTGGACTTTAAGCATTGCATGAATCTACTGACCCAAATGCTTCCTCTTAATCTGATATATAGTTACAAAGTACAGTGCCATAGTGTCATTTTCCAAACCTTTCCCATATTCCAAGGAAGCAAGCAGTGATCGAAAATCTTTCTGCATACATTATTTAAGTTTCAAGCAGAGTCATGCTGAACTGGACCACTGTTTCCAGCTTGGATCCACACCAGTATCACGTGTGTAAAGCTAACAGGTCATGCTGAGAATAAAAAGAAAATAAACTTCCCGTGTCTGTGCAGGGCCTGTTTATCCTGTCTCAGAGAAGGTTAAAAAGAGGAAATGAAATTCAAGTTTCATCAGAACATGTCTCTAGAGAGATGTCCTAGCTTGTCCGTTACTTCAAAGAACATTTGCTGTAACCCTTGTTAAAACACCACACCCCAGAGTTTGAACCCTTTTTTAAAAATAAATACAAATGTGCTTTATTTATTAGTGTACATTTAATTGAAATAAGGATGAAGTTTAGTGATGTTATAACAAAAACTTTAAAAAAAAAAAATGACAAGCATATTTAAAAACCTTTGTCGTTTTTTGGGGGGATATTGAAAGAGAATAGCTTCCGCAGCTGGGTTCAGTGTCGATAGTAACCTGGCACTTAGTTGTTTATTTTATCATGTCT
The DNA here is from genome assembly GCA_033459395.1 of Hemibagrus guttatus. Classification (NCBI taxonomy): domain Eukaryota; kingdom Metazoa; phylum Chordata; class Actinopteri; order Siluriformes; family Bagridae; genus Hemibagrus; species Hemibagrus guttatus. The sequence continues at coordinate 11,811,551 of JAUCMX010000013.1, read as the reverse complement.
GGATATGCCTTTCTGTTTCACATCTTGCTTCTTGCCTGGAGTAGCCCCACAAATTAAATCAGAACTGTAATTTAATCACTTATAATTAATATATCATCATGAACCAATGGCGACATTTAGTCCTGGCAAAAGTGTGGCACTTTACACACCTTGACAGTTGGGTGAGAGTGAAATAATAAATTATAAGGCTACCCATGCCTCAGTGTTTTATAGTATCAGTGCTGTATCAGTGCTTGACATCCTGATATCAGAATGTTGTGAAAATGTCGAGGATACTGGACATATAACATGTTCAATATTCGTTAGCTAGCTGGCTACTATAACCCCTCAGTCAGTTTAGTGAGATTTTTTTTTTCTCACTCTCGATAAGAAGCTAGCCATTTTCCCAAGCTCATTTAAACGCAAGGGTTCATTAACTATTATAGTTTTGGAAATGAATGTGCCAGCCATGTTGTCAAGCCATTTGACTGCTATTGATGCTTTATAGGGATGAAAACCTCAGGCTTCCATCTAATACAATATCAATTTATAAGGAAAGCAATTTGTATGTCCAACTTTTTAGAATGGGGGTTAGGCATACTGTTCATTCATGAATAATGATGATTCAGAGAAAGACTATTTTAAATCAATGTTATGGGTAAATCACATTTCTAGCCTGTAAATAGCTTTATATATCTTTTTTTTTATGTGATTTTTTTTAAATTTACATTGCAGATGTTTTTCTTTATTGTCATTTAAAATTCATTTTAATCACTGCTTTATAAATCAATGCATAATGCCTCCAAAACTTTGGATCATAACTCCCTTTTGTGCTCGCTTTAAATGGACAGCATGGCTTGCATTAATATTATATTGACAGTGACACCAGGCCTGCAATTATCTAGTGTCCAGGGTGCATTTCCACCTCACACTCACTGTTCTTGGAATAGACGTCGGATCTACTCTGACCAGAATAAAGCGGCTACCCAAGATAAAAGAATGATGAATGAAACCTGCCTTGGTAATTCAGCTGTTTTTAAAGAAAGAGTAGTGAAAGTGTCTTGTTTGTATTCAGATTTCAGGATTTGATATCCGCTTTATAGTCGAGACATATCATCACCTGATGGACAGCAGAGTTGATGTCTTCTGACTTACTACTTGTATAAACTCCTGTATTCTCTTTAGAGGAAGATAATATGCCAAGAGAAATGCATTAAAATATATATAATGTACACTGTATAGTGTAAAATACATTTTAATATATATAGTGCACTCTGCTAAGGAAAATGTTTGTTGAGATGGTTCTCATTTCAGGACTCATTATTCACACTATGGTCATGCCGTGCATTTAGTACACAGTATTGTTTTCCTTTAAGCTTCTACAACTGTATACTGCAATGATTCTTAATCCTACTCTACAGCATCAAATAGAAGAGGATGGGCTCCCTTTTTTAGTCTTTTCTTTCTCATATCATCTAAGGGAATTTTCCCTTGTCATTGTCACAACTCTCTTGCTATCTAAATCTGCATCTGGATTTCTGTAAAGCTGCTTTGTGACCTGTAAATTGTTAAATAAAACTGAAGTGAAGATGTCTGAGAGCTGCATGCTCACTGTACTAAAAGTGTGATATTAAGTCACAAGCCTTGCGTATGTAGTTTTGTGACTAGCAGAGTGATGTGACCCTCTTTTGACTGCACCTTGCCGCTTCTGGGTGTGCACTAGAACTGTTGACAGGATTTCCTCTCTACTACTACTTTTTGCTGCAGTCTGCTTTTGCTGTTTTCCGGCACTTGGAAGTCAGCATATGGGCATGTTTCACAACCACCCATGACCCCTGGCTTCTTTCTTACGAAGCAAGCTGTGTTTAAGGAGTCCGATAGTGTTGGTAACAGCTCACACATTTGTGCATTTCCCTCACCTTGAGTCTGTATCTGGGTCTGTGACTGTGCAGTGAGTTTCCATTAGTCAGGCATATGACAAGCAGGAATCCAGCTGACTGTACAGACGGTGACGCCTGGGATTTCAATCCAAATAGGACTTGTCTTCCTTTCCAGTGCATCCAAACACAAGCTGGGCTCTCTCTGTGTTTGTACAGCACAAAGCCCTGGTCTTTTAACCAGGCGTAGACATGGCCCTGTGATCCAGGCTGTCCATCAGCCCACTCAGCTATGTTAATCAGCCGTGGAGTGAATAGGTGAGAGTCCCAGTCTGTGTTCTGTGACCGGTTCTCAGTGGACAATACTGAATGACTATTTTCCTATTTTACACGCCTCCACTTGCCTTGAAGCATTTGTGAGTCACATATTATGATTAAGAGTACTTGGACGCTATCAGAATCTCAGACTAAAAAAAACATTTTATTTGTTTTAAGGAAATCATTAAAAATGTAATTCTGAAATCAGGAAACTTAGGAAATCAACCGTCCCCATTAAGAATGCTGCTGATGTAATGAATATTATCTGTATATTTCCCTGTAAACACCACACCACAGTCCTCATTTTTTCTTCCTTATTTACTCTCGAATTACGACATTTGCCACACTGGTACATTTGGTTTTCAACAGAAAGTATGCAATGGGAAGGCTTGACTTTTCCGAGGTGATGTTTCATACCACAAGAAACCCTCTAGTTTCTGCCACCAGCCACTTCCTGTCACCACACTTGACAGTTCTGCTGTATCAGGATATTAGTCATTTAGCAGATATTTTAAAACTCTATCTTATCATGTTAATTTTTTTCCACCTTACGCTGCTTTTGAAGCACTGGTGTGTTAAACATCTAGCAAAAGATGCAGTGTCTCATGGCCTCACAGGCGAGCCTTATGAGCTGCTTTGAGCTAAAAAGGAAAAATCACGTTGCTTTGCAGGAATGCAGAGGAAGTTCCATTAGTCTGCGAGAGCAGCCCACAAGACGAAGCAACCACCAGATGATATTAAGAGCTTGGATGGCCTGACTCATGCCAAAGACCACATTGATGGAAGATCCAACTGGATGGCTTACTGATGAGTGAAAAGCCTAAAATGTAATTTTTGGATAAAACTTTTGGCAACACTGATAAACCTCCTGTGAGCTATTATAAGTCATTCAGGACTGTCTGCGTTCTCTTTTTCCATTATGTAATGGCTAACACTGACGGTACTGGGAAACATTATTACATCCTTGTTAGGCTTTTTCTAATTTGACCATTTCTTGTGCTCCATACCTGCCTGCACTGCAGAGATGGATATGATATCTGCTTTGATCTGCTTTAAAATGATATATTTAATGATGTGATCCTGTAAAGCTGCTTTGTGACTATTGACAAAAGTGCTATACAAATAAAACTGAATTCAATTTAAAATTTTAATCTCATTTTGGATCTTTTGTGTTCCTTATAAGGTGTTCCAATATATCTTAATCTCTATAAAAATCAGTTCTCTAAAACCTTTATGCTTTTTCCCCACTTTTAACCTTTCTGGGTTCATGGTGTCTTTGTTGAAAATTCAGTTTTATAGTTGAAGGTTTTGTTTGATAAACCTATTATTTTGCATGGTTCTGTTATTGCACTCTCAGTTCTACAAAGGTAAATGTGATAGAGTAACATTTGTCCTTAAAAATTCAAAAATGTCTTCAGTGATAACGATTAAAATAGCTTTTTGACCTTGACTCTAGTGGGCAATGGCCGTATTGCTCCTGTGTCTTCTGCACATCTGTAAATGTTCAATATCAATCCAAATGTGTGTATTTTGTCCTACATTTCTATGATTTTTCATAGCTTCAGAAATGAGTCAGTCAGAAACATTAATGGTTGAATTTGGTATAAATGATTACATCCTTGTTATTTGTGTTGCAAATGCTAGCAAACTACAGGACTGGAAAATCTATATAGTGTAATGTATGTGAGTCAGGAAGCTGTTCTCTATCGCCTACCTATGCACTTTCCACACCTCCTGAGCTGTTTCCGAGATGTAAGGCAATCGACATGACACTGGTTTAGATCTAATCAGCATTTTTTTTTAAATATACAACAAATTATCACCACCTATGAGATTTTTTTTGATCCCTTTTGACTTTCTCTTAATGCCATGAGGCGTTATTTGGAGGGTTTTTTAACTTGCCCTACCTTGGACATACTTAATTTTCTCTTGAGTTAGTGTAGTGTGAAAACTACACCTAACTAGGGTGTAGTTTAGAAAGTGACACTGTGTGAAACGTTTTTGGTTTCAGTATTACTAAGCAGGGGGGCAGGAGGGCAGGGGGGCAGGAGGACAGGGGGGCATGGTGGCTTAGTGGTTAGCACGTTTGCCTCACACCTCCAGGGTTTGGGTTTTGATTCTTGCCTCCGCCATGTGTGTGTGGAGTTTGCATGTTCTCCCCGTGCCTTGGGGGGTTTAAAGTTTAGAGTCTTAGAGTTTAGAAAGTTAGAAACCGGGTGCTCCGGTTTCCTCCCCCGGTCCAAGGACATGCGTGGTAGGTGGATTGGCATCTCTAAATTGTCCGTAGT